>SRSE01000255.1:0-1200000 GCA_005024645.1 Planiliza haematocheilus
CACTGTTCGTACTGTTGCACTGTATTGTATTTTTGGCATAAACTTACACACGTGCACTTTATGCTCAGTCCCTTGTATTGTACTTAGTCCTATGTTTTAACGTAGCCCCCTGTTCCTGGAGGAATGTCATCTCATATCACCATGTACTTCACCTACTATATATGGCTGTCTAGGTCTACTAACTGACACATGCCATAAACTTTCATGTTCGTTCTTGATCTCATATTAAACATAAAAGGTCTGACGATATTGTGTACTCTTGCATTGACTGTTCACAGGTCGTTAAACCGCTGTTTGCCTTTTTAAGAAACATTCAGGTGAAGCACCGTTCCACATGCTCATATCTCATTTACCTTGCAAAACAGGTAAGTCATATTTGCCTTACTTACGGTGCTTGTGCTTTTGTATGTAGACGTTATCATGATTTCACATGTGCAAATCTAATTTTGACAACATCACAACCGCTGATCAGACAAAGACAAATGTACTCTGTTATGACTGGTTCTCCTCATATTTATGGGATGAAAGTTTTTATAGTCCTAATAATTTTAAATCCTCCCTGTTAATATGATGGATTGTATTCCTCAGGACTCTTTTTTTTTATTATTATTATAATTTTTTTATTTGTACATGCTTCCTTTGGGACACATAATTCATAGGCATGGTGTCGAAGGTTTGCCAACTGGAAGACAAAAACAGAAAACTGAACCTAGAAAATCAATTTGTTTTGTTACCAAGCATGACTTCTTCCCTTGAAAACCACTAGTAAAACTAAAAATAAAACGATAGATAGATAGATAGATAGATAGATAGATAGATAGATAGATAGATAGATAGATAGATAGATAGATAGATAGATAGATAGATAGATAGATAGATAGATAGATAGATAGATAGATAGATAGATAGATTATTAATCCCAGGGGAAATGCAAATTAAGTTAAACTCAGACAGAACTGAAAACATTGTTATTGGACCTCAACAGCTGCCAAAGGAACTTCTACCCTTGGCTGGTTCCCTCTGAAGCATCATCAGTATTGTTGTAGAAAAACTTGGTGTCTGATATGATTCTGACCTAAGACAGTCCAAACTTGTTTTTACCATCTGAGGAACCTGGTCCATTTTACACGAGACTATTTTACATGCTTTTATTTCATCGTGTCTGAATTATTGCAACAGTCCTTTTACCTGTTTGAACACTTAAGCTATGTCACAACTTTAGAAGGTCCAAAATTCAGCTGCCAGGCTGTTAACCAGAACCAAAAAGGGAAAAGGGATTGGGGTATATTTTAGAATCAATTTTAAGGTCTTATTGATCACCTTTAAAGCTCTTCATGGCTGTGCCGTGGGCTACATGCTACATCACTGACCTCATCAAAATGAAATTTCAGTACAATGGCTCAGAGCACGGTATACTATACAACTGACAGAAAGGATATATACAAAAATGGAATAAATGCACATATAAAAAAACTTTTCTAAAAAAAGTCTTATGGCATACGGGATGAAACCTCCTTTCAGAGGCCAGCAGCGAGACTAGTCCATGGGGGTGTGACAGGTCTGAGGTGACGTTTTGGGCCCTTATCAGACAGCATTTCTTTGCAATTTCCTAGATGAGAGGAAGTGAAGTCCTGATGATCTTCTCCGCTGTCCTCACCATCCTCTGTAGGGACTTCCAGTTGCCCCTGACCAGACAGAGACAGACAGGAACCCGGTGGTGCTGATGATCTCCACTAATAAGTTGTTGACGGTGAGAGGAGTGTGGCTGGCCTGGTTCTTCCTGAAGTCCACGATGATCTCGTTTGTTTTTGCAACATTCAGGATTAAGTTGATCTCACACCAGTCCACAAGATGTTTCACATCCTCTCTGTAAGCCTGGTCATTGTTATTGCTGATGAGGCCCACTACTGTTGTGTTGTCTGCAAACTTCATGATGTGGTTAGTAGTGAACCTAGCACAGCAGTCGTGAGTCATCAGTGTAAACAGCAGTGGACTCAGGACACAGCTCTGGGGGGAATCTGTGCTCAGGGAGATGACACTGGAGACATTTTTTTCCCACCTGTGCATACCAGTGTTGAATCCAAGGGTGGCCAGTTTTTTATGGCTGGTCATAAAAAACTTATGGTTGTTTCTTATGGTTGTTTCTTTTTGGCACTGGTACGATTGTGGCAGTCTTAAAACAGTTTGGTACTACAGCCGGGTGCAGCGGGCTGTTAAAAATGTCTGCGAGACCCCCAACCAACTGGTCAGTACATTCCTTAAGCACCTTTCTTGATATGTTCTCTGTGCCCGCTGCTTTCCGGACGTTGACCTTCCTCTGGGTTCTTCAGACATCAGCTGGGTCCAGGCAGAGTAACCACTCATCTGGGTGAGGGGCCAATTTTTCCTAAGGTGATGTTTAATGCCTCAAACCTCCCGAAGTAGTTATTAAGTGTGCTGAGGTTATCATTCCCACAGGAGGGGGGTGTGGGTTTGTAATCCGTGATGACTTGGATGCCCTGCCACATTCGTCTGGTGTCCTGCACTTTTTGCCCATGAGTTGCACTGCCACTGATAATGTGCAATAATTAAGAAAACCATTCCCAGTTTGGAATTGACTAAAGACTTGCAAATCAGCAAGATAAGGAGCTGCATCAGGGCAGCTGACTTGCAAAGCAGGAGGATATTATTACCTACAATTAAGGTTAACAACTAAATGGACTGAACCTGTAACATGGGCAAATAAGGAAAAGCAGAAGAAGTTGACGCACATGGGTTGGAGTGTATAAGAGTTTGTGCACACATGTAAGTTTTCAGTTGCTCTCATGAACAACTCAGCTTATTGCAGACTCTGTGGAGGCTCAGGTAAGTCTAATGGTAGACCCAATTCTCTCTTGGTAACTATTGCTTTAATTTGAAGTGTTCATACTATGTTTAAGTACTCCAACTAGCTTAGAATGAATGAAGTAAAACAGATGTTCCCATCAACATCATCTAGACACCTAACAGTGGGACCACGGACCCTGAAGTTGGAGCCTCAGATGATTCTGACCACATCACTGCTGGCAAAACTGGGATAACAGTAAGCAGAAACCTGTTCTCTCAAAATCCTGCACTGGGAAAGTTACTCAGTGTAGCTCAGATTAAAAGGAACAAATGAGTTCAATAAATATCTAATAATTTGTAATATATTATGTAATATTACATGTGCAGCTTGACAGTGCCATTGTGGCCTTAACTGAAGACAGTAAAACTTGAAGCACGTTATGCCCACACTTTTATTTTTATTGATATTGCAGAAATCTCCTTTAGTAGAAGTTAGCAGTGCATATTATGTCAGAGGATTTGAGGATTTCTTCCTGAGCTGGCATAGGCTATTTGACAGGGCATTCACAAATGGGTCATCACAGATCTATTCTTTTCATTGTTTGGATTTGTGGTTTAATTATTTTTATTTGTCAAATTCTGTAAACATTCAAGTTAGATAACCACAGACCTGTTGAGATATCTACAGTCCACCCTTAAATTAAGTGATTGGTTGTCAGGAGTGAAATAATTAATATGTTCATATTACCACAAGTCGATATGCATTCACTTGACAAAATGGCACAAAAGTGAAAATAGTGGCATTCTAATGTAACAACCCAGCACTAAATCGCCCTTCATGACTGTTGTGTTGAAAATATTGATTCCGGTTTATGTTGAAAGAGCGTAAGGCAGGTGGGAATTTAACTGTATGATAATTTTGGAGGATGGAGTTGGTGGCAGTGCTCATTTTTATTTAGACTTTGTCTCCAGACGAAAATGCTTATTAGCCTTGATCACATTTTAGTTATTTTGGTCTTTCATAGTCTAGTATCAGTCGACAAAAAGTCAATGCATTTTCACGAAGGTTTAATTATTATTTTTGGTCAGATCGCAACTTACTATTTTACTTTCTTTAGACAAAATAGTAATTTTCTCACTTTAGTTTAATGAAGGCTATTTATGTAGCAAAAATTTGAATCCAGGTAACATATCTATTTACAAAAGACTAAACAACGACACACCAGAAAACAAGTACATTAGTAAAACAAAGCTAAAAAATAAATAAATGAAAACAATAAATGAGGGAATAAAAAGTAAAATAAAAATAGAATAAAAATAAATTAAATAAATATGAAAGTGTCACCACTAGGGATGTGCGATATTTTATCGTTTACGATATATCATCAAAAACATTCCCCGCGGTAAGAATATGTCATCCCGCAATAAAAATGATAAATTTCCATTGATGACGTATATATATACGACACGCTCGCAGCCCAACACGTGTGGAATATTGACAAACTGACAATGGCGGAAGGCGGAGCTTTTAGTCCTAGTTAAAAGACAGGAAGGCAGCCAACAGAGGACTGTGAGACACCAGTATATACGGCATTGCAGTTGTCCAGTCTGGAGCTTATTAGAGCGTGAATAGCCTTTTTAAAGTCATGATGGTAATGTATAGTGTAAAGTCAAAGTCACCTCTTTTCAAAGGTTCGGCTCTTTTGGCTCGGCTCCTTTAGGTGAGCCGGTTTTTATGAACCCCAAATGGATCTTCATTTAGTTTCATTCAGAGCCTCCTGTTTTATCCTAATTTAGTAATTATTCATTCGTTCGCTGTTTTCATAAAATGTATGCATTTTTTCTTTCCCAAAGCGTTACTATTGAGTCTAACATTTTAATCTAAGCTTTAAATGAACAACTGAGCCACAGCAAGCAAAACAAATTAATGAAGGCCAAATTACACTTTAGATGAATGTCTTTAGTGTAGATTGGCATTCAGAAATACCATATGTCTCAGCTTGGATGTCCAGTTTTTGCTAATTTCTACACTGCTTCCCGAAGCGCTTGCATTTACTTCCGTATCCCCGGCTCTCTGTCGCTCTGTGTTTACTTGGCCAGTACCACTGCACTTGCTGTCATTGTTTTATCTGATTACTATTGTGCCTGAATTAACAGTAGTAGTAAATTAACAGTAGTCATGAATACTGTCCTCATGAATGCACTGGCAGAGCATTGTGCTGCCTTTGAACATCTGTGTTTATTGCACTTTAATTTGAAGTTTCAGAAAATAAATGCTGTTTTTCCATGGCCAACGAAAGAGGTTTTATCTATCTGTAATATATGATGCAGTCTTATATACTAGAGGTATGCTGATATACAAATCTGGAAACTGATACGTAGAACAGTTGTGTTTCATGTTGCTGTTTTGCACGATATGAAGTTGAGATATTGCCCTCTGCTGACTTTTTACTGACACATTTAAATACTGGGCAGTAAAGTGTATAACAGATTAGGATTTTGCAAACTAAAGTTGTCCATAATGTATTTCCTGGAAGTAATCTTTTTGAGCTTCCTACTTCTTTTATCTATCCGTAATGTCTGATCCAACCTCATAAATGATCAAACACCACCACAGCAGGCTGATATTCAACTTCGGAAAGGGAAATGTAGAATCGCACAAGGGCTAAGAGTGCAGTGTCGATACAGCATGTTACCTGGATTCAAATTACTGCTATATAGATTTAATTGGTCTAAAGTGACAAAAGTTCTGATTACTATTTTGTCCAAAGACGACATATAAAATACCACTAACAAAACTAACTTTATAACATCATTGTTATATTGATGATATTTGTTTATTGAAAATGGTTTAGAGAATTATTTCATCAAAAATGAAAAATCATACTCTGATTTTCACTATATGTGGAAATGACCTGGTTATCTTTGTTGATTAAGACTGGATTCATGTTTCTAGTTTTATATGACATTAACCAACATTGTGGTATGTCTTATGATATGATGCTTATATTATATTATGTAGTCATTCTAATTTATATTTTTATCACAGGTTGCAAAACATCACTTAATCAAAGATGGGGAACAGTTTCCCAAAAGAAAGTAACATGGGCGACAGACTGAGATGTTGCAAGTGTCATAAAGTCCTACCTCCGTGCAGGGGCTGGAATGATTTATGGCAAAGTGTTATTCATGGGCGGCAAGTACATGTGTTCAATGGAGGTGAATACTACAGACCAGTTGGACACAACGAGTTGTATGAGTGTGAATACTGCTTTAACAAGCCAATCAGGGATCAGGAGGAAATGAAGAGAGAAGAGGAGAGGAAGAGGAGAGAGGAGGAGAGACAAGAAAAACTAAACCAAAGACTACAAGAATCACAGCAACGAGCCAAACAGCAGCATGAGAAACAAGTGAGCAGCAACTTTTCAGAAGAATATGAATATAAGCAGGATGTTCTAATAAAACATTTGGATGAGTTTGAAGATAGTGATGAATCAGACAGCAATGAGCTTCTAGAGATCCTCTCTTTGAAATGCAGCATCCCACTTCAAAATCTCAGTCTCACTCAGCTGACAGTTGATCAACTGAGAGAAATCCTGTCAGTCCTGGACAAACTTCTGTTTGATGAATGGATTAGTGCCATCCCATCTCTCTCCACACTGCAGCACACTCAGGTGTTCATCACAGAGCTGTGCTCCCTGTCCCTGGAGAGATCTGAGGAAAGTTCCCAAGAAACCATCTCCAATCACCTGCAGTCTCTGGTGGAGTCAATCAACCAATCAGCAAGTGATGTTTGTCAGAGTTTCCTGTTGACTCAAGCTCTGTATCTGACTCTGATGCACTTTTTCAATGACGGTAGCTCTGACACTGATGCAGTCCTCATAGCCAAACAATGGGCTGAAGATGAACTTTCCTCTGAGCAACTCTTTCTTATAGAATTCCTGAGCACCCTCACATCATCATTGCAGGAAGCAGTTGGAAGAGTCTCTGTGTTCATTTTAAAGATGGAAATCCAGTGCTTGAATCTCCTTTTATCCATACTCACACATCTGAATGGAAATGAAACCTACTCAGCATCCACTGAAATGCTCCTCAGACTTGTACAAACAAACCAATGGACACCAACAGAGGCCCTGAATCTGCTACAAGCACTGTCACAGAAATACAGAGAGGACGGTCCTATAAACAAAATCCTTACGTTGGTCCAAGTGTATGACATATCACCTGAGTGGAAAGATGAATCTGGACGCTCTCTCATTCAGACCCTTGACTTTGATGGCGCTGAGAAATTCTATCAGGATTTCCAAAAGACTATCAGAGAGAAAGATAATAGCAGTCTAGATGCAGCTCTGGAAGAATTAAAAGTGTTATGGAATTTGAATGATTCTTTGATTGATGTGATGAAAAACATTACCATTGGTGTCCTGCAATATTCAGAAAAAGCACCAAAAGATTCACCATTTATGAAAGATTCCTTTAAATGTGTCACACTGAATGAAGACCAGATTCAGAGCCTACTGTCTCAGCTCTGCAAAGCAGTTTTTGACACAAAAGGCTGGTGGCCTACAGTGAGGCAGATGCTGCAGTGGTGTGCATTGATGCTGACTGAGAAGAGTGGAGTGCTACAAGTGGTCGGTATTGACACAGACCAGTGTGTCACAGCCATGTTTGCAGCATCACAAGTCTTCATGGGAAACAAGATAAACATTGTGCTGAGCTCTGATGTTCACTCACAGGAGCAAACAAAGGAATGGTCTGACCTCTACAAGTACCTTGAAATGTCTGTCAACACCAACATGAAGAAAACTAATGCCTCATACAAGGAGGCCTATGAAGCAGATATTGTGTATGGTACTATAGATGATTTTGTGTCTGATTATATTCTACATGGCATAGAGGTGATGGAAACAGGGAAGACCCAGCTTAGTCGTGGATTTCTCATTGAAGAAAAAAATGTCAGTGCTTCCCACAATATGAAACTTTCAAAGCTCAAGGACAATGATTCCCTGGTGTTTGCTGCAGAGGTCTTACACAACATCCTGAGTAAATTTGACAAAGAACCTGTGGAACTGAGATGCAGGTTCATTAAAGCCATTTTTCAGGTGCTCAACACCAACACAAACAAAGACACAAACACTGGCAATAAAATCATCACCATCTCAAAAAGAATGAATGGAAAGGACCTGCCTTCTAACCAGATCTTCATTCTGACCTTTCTTGAGAATCTCCTGACATTTCTTGATGGAGAAACAGAAGAAGAGAGAAATACGACTTCTCCTGCAGGCAAATGGTGTTTGGAGATTTTATTTGTCTGTATGGAGAAATTCCAGGACTCAAAAGAACAAACCAACGATCTCCTTCAGATAGTTTCAAGTCTTGTAGCACAAAGACTTTGGTCTGCACCAGAGGCCTTGAACCTGCTTGGAGCTCTAAATGACCACCATTATGACAAGGGCTGTATTTCCATCATGAAGATTTTACATTTGATGGCAACATATCAGGTTTCCTCCAAGTGGACAGATGGGAATCATCAATCTCTCCTCAGCCTCTTAGATTCATGTGAAAGTGAGAATCTGATCGGGCATTTAGAAAAGAGCCTGAGAGGTGAAGAAATAAAAAGCACTGACACTCTTTTTGATGAAATACGGCAGATGAAAGACATTGATGAACAGACATTGACAAAATCATACAATATAGTAACTCATGTAACAGACCTGATCAAAACTGGTGAAATCACAAACCACACAGATGTACAACGAGCAAAGAATCAGAGTCAAAGCACTGACACTAAAGACCTTCAGGAGATCCTGGCAGTCTTATGCAATGCTGTAAACCTGCACGAGGCTAAAGGGAAGTGGTGGCCCAGAGCCACTCAGTTGATAAGCTGGTGCCTCTTGGCCTTGTCCGACACTGGTAAACTCCTGGAGATGGGCACTGGAGAAGGAAAGTCTTGTGTCATAGCAATGTTTGCAGCTCTGCGTGTGCTTAGGGGTGAAAAAGTAGACATAGTGTCCAGCTCTTCTGTGTTATGTCAAAGAGATGCAGAAGAATGGACCCAATTCTACAAGTACTTTGGAATCACAGTTGATACAAACACAAATAAAACTGAAGACAAGGATCGTCAGGAATGCTACCAGAAGGACGTGGTCTATGGAACTATTGAAGCCTTTGCTGCAGATCACCTTCGGCAGATATTTGAGATGAAGGATGTGAGGCCTGATCGCAGCTATCAGTGCATCATAATTGATGAAGTGGACTCACTGCTGCTGGATCAGGGAGTGCAGCTGACCTACCTGTCCAGCCCCATGGTCTCCATGCAGCATCTGAATGTTATTCTGGCTATGATCTGGGGCCATGTCAGCCAGTATGGTTTCCTGTCTACAGGACACCAGACATTTATACAGTGTCCTCCTACTTCATTCTTCAAGGCCATCTTTGACTCAATGGACACAGACGAAAGTGAAATAAAGGATCCATTGGAGATTTTACTCATTGCTGAAGAATCCAATGCTGTGCCAAAAGGATTTACAGAGGATATCCTCAAAAGTGAAAAGGATGAAATTCTTACAAAACTGAAATCTGTGAGTCAGGATGCAGTGGTAGATTTTTTCCAAGAACTTGAGCAATATGTCCCCTATGGTTTCACTGTTTACACTTTGGACGACAAGGGATTGCTCTGTCTGAGAAAGAGCAGTCCGTACAACAATCAGGATATTCCAGAGCTTACATTTCTTGTCTTGGATGAAGGCTTGTGTTGCGCTCTCTATGATTCAGAAGAACTTCTTATCAAGCCCATTGCTGAAATAATCTCAGAGAGGATTCAGTACACCCCGTGTGCAAACATTAAAGACAAAATCAGCATTCCTGGATTTCTGAAGAATCTGATAGAGAGTAAAGTGTCAGTGTGGGTTGAGAATGCCTTTCTGGCAAAGCAGCTGCAGCAAGGACGAGAATATGTTGTAGAAAATGACAATGTCTGTCCAGTGGATTTCAGTTCCACTGGTATTGTAGAACTGAATAAGAAATGGGGTGATGGTCTGCAGCAGTTTGTTGAGATTAAACACCAAATCAAGCTGAGCACAATTTCAACAGTGACAAATTACATTTCTAACATATCCTTCTTTGAAAAGTATGATGGAAAAATATATGGAACAACAGGGACACTTGGGAGCAAAACAGAGATTCTGTTTTTGCAGGACCTATATCCAAATCTTTCCGTCTGTAAAATGCCAACATTCAACCGGAAAAAGTTGTTTGAGATCAAAGGCACTCTGAAAACCTCAGCTGAAGAGTGGAAATCTGAAATTAAACGTGTGGTTATGGCTCAGATTTGCCCAAACTCATACAGAGGTGGAAGAGCCACCCTGGTGATCTGTGAAACTATCAACAAAGCCAAAGAGATCTACGAAGAGCTGAAAGGCAGCATCCCAGGTCAAATCATTCTCTACTGCCGCAGTGACAAAGACAGTTTGAGCAAAATAGATAAAAAACTGCTTCCTGGAGATGTCATTGTTGCCACAAACCTTGCTGGACGTGGCACAGACATAAAAGTGTCCAAAGAGGTGAACAATAATGGAGGATTATTTGTGATCCTCTCCTTCCTTTCTGAGAACACAAGAGTGGAACTCCAGGCTTTTGGTCGGACCGCTCGCAAAGGTAAACCTGGATCTGCACAAGTTATCATTTCCATTGAACACCTGCAGCAGTCTTTCAGCACTGTGTCCTCTCTGGAGGAAGCTAAGAACAGAAGGGACAGACTTGCAGCAGAAAAGAATAATGACATGATGAATGATGTTGCTGAGATGAAACTGAGGGAAGACCTATTTTCAGAATACTGCAGAACTCTTCAAGATATTTATAAGAACACAGATGGAGATGAGAGAAGAGCTGTGGTTGGGATCATGAATGAGTTCTGGGGGATATGGTTGCAAATTAAATCAAAACAAATTGAGCAGCTGAAGAGAAACGAGTTGGAAAAAAGTTTAAAGGCTGACATAGCATTGGCAAAAACTCAGTGTCAAAGTCAGACTTCACCAAGTTCTAGCATTTATCACTACATCAAATTTGGAAATATTGCGCTGAATGAAAAAAAATGGGACATGGGCATCAGGCTTTTTGAAAACGCCATGAACCAAGATGAAACTTGGGCAGCCATAGCCTTCTACAACCATGCCTACTGCATTATAAAGAAGCGGGATGCAGATTACCTCACTAAGGCCAAAGATGACCTAAGGCAGGCACAGGAGTCTCTAAAGTATCTCAGTGAGGAATCTGTGCTCTGTCTTCAGTTTGTAAAAATGTCGTCTGCAGCATCAGGCAATAGTAACCCATCCAGTCTTGAAAAACAGCTAACAACAAAGGGCAGCATGCTCAGTTACTTTGACAAAAACATTACTGAGGCGATCCAAAAGATAGATGAAATAGAGAAAAAGGGGAGGGATGCATTGGCTAAAAAATCCCCAATTTTCTCCCTGGTGTCAAGTTCTGAAGAAGATCTCCAAGTGGAAGCCTACAACCTGTACTGCCAAGGTCTGAAATATGTATTTTCTGTGGAAGAGGAACCTCGTTTCCCATGGGAAGCTTTGCTGGTGTTCTTTCTTGGAATTTTACAAATTATTGTAGGAGCATTGCTCACTGTATTTACATTTGGTACACTGGCTCAAGTTGGCATGGGACTCATCTCTGAAGGAATATCAGACTGCATCACTGGCATAGAGTCCATGGTGACAGGAGAATTCAGCTGGAAATCATGGGCTATAGAGAAGGCTATTTCTATTGGTGTATCTCTTATTGCATTTGGAGTTGGAAAGCTGATTGCGAAGGGATTCAAAGCTTCTAAAATGTTAATTAAACGATTCGTCAAACAGATGAAATCATTGCCAAAGGTTCTCTCTAATAAGGTTAAAGAGGGCTTCAGTGTTGTCACAAAGGCGAATATGAAGAATGCAGTAAAAGTCACTGCTAAAACAGCGATTGAAAAAGTCATTATGTATGGAATAGGAAAAGCAGAAGAGAAAATACTGACAGAAATACTGAACAGCATCAAAGGCAATGTGAAAGACGGAATTATCGACGAGGTGAAATCCACAATGGGAAAAGAGCCCATGGCTTCATTAGTAGACTCTATTATCCTCTCACACCTTGAAGATAAAGAGCAACTCCGTGACCTCCTGCGGGATGAGAAAAGAAAGACTCAACTGTTGGACATTTTCAAACAGTTAAGCAGCACTGCTTTACAGCCATTCTACGCAGACCTCAGCTGGCAGAAACAGCTTAACTCATCCATCTTCACAGTGATGGACAGTGCAAGGTCAAGTGCCACAAGTGGAAAGGTCAAAGCAATTCTGATAGCTATTAAAGTTACCCACTTGGCAGTACTAGCAGGAGAAGCCATCCATGCAGTGACAACCCTCTCCAGCAGATTTTTCTCAAACCTTCATGAAGAGCTGAATAAATTTAAGCAAGATGAAGGTTTTTCAGAGAAAGTCGATGTGAAGGACCTCTCTGCTTCAGAAACTAATATGCTAAAAGAATTCAACCAGGAATTAGCCAACGCCATCAGTGATTTATTGGCTGATGCTTTGGTAGAAGTGTTCCACCAGAAGTTCTCCACTCACATTGTTTCTTATGCTAAAAACAATGTAAATGGCTTCATCAACCAGAAAGTCAGAAATGTCTTAAAAAGTGACAGAACAGAGGAAAAACTCAGAGCTGGACAGAACAACGGATACATTGCTCACATGCCAGTAAAACCAAATACAGGAGAAACAGGTGTACGCTCAAAGTTACATGCTGAAAACATCAAGAAATCCACGACTGCAGGTACAATCCTTGACATCAGAGTCTTGTCAGAAGCCAGCGGCACCAAGGTTGTCATCCTAACAGAGGATAGCCGTGGCAGACTTGTCAAAATGCAGGAGGTGAGCCCAAGCACTCAACCTGCTAGCCAAACTGTGACACTGATCTACAGACCAAAGAGTGAGCAATACCCTGATGGACATTATGATGTAAGCATCAACAACCAGACAGTGAGCATAAACAGCAATGGCAAGGGCTGCCTATTTCATGCTTTGGCGCGAGGCATGAAACCACAGGCCAGTGAAGAACAGATTGTTTTGGAAGCAGACCGACTCCGATCTGTGGAGGCAGAGACCCTCCTCAGAAACCCAGCTCAATGGGAGTCTTTCATGAAGTGCAAAGAGCTTACTGAAGGAATCAGAGGAGGAGACTGGTACATGGCAGAGGGAGCAGGGTTGAAAAAGATCATCAAAGAAAACAAAACGATACTCAAGAAAGAGACTGGAAAAGTGACATCATACAAAGAATGGAAAAAATACGCAAGTAAAAATCGAGGACTTGGACAGTTCATCAATGCAGATCACCAGCCACCAGTCAGTAGTATACTGGAAGCTAGAAATCTGAACCAGAATAGCAGATTAACAGAAGCCATGCTTGAAGTAGCAACAAAGTCTTCTCCTCTGGATAACAATCTGATAAATAATGTGCACAAATATCATGGTGTCGAACTACCAACTGCTTATGTCCCTAAAGAAACACATCGAGAGTTTCCCAGTACAAAATCAAAAGCCTTCAGATCACATTTAGCTACTGCCATAAGCAAGGATGATGTTGTGGGCGCCTTCAAACTGACGATCATCGGTTCAATGCCAAGATTCAAGCTTAAAAACAACTTCAAGAACTTTCAGAACAACAACATGAGTAAAACCAGACTTGACATTTTTGAAAGCAGCTTTCAGGAACACAGTACAAAGATGGTAGAGACATGGTTCAACAGTCTCCAAGGAAAGGGTGTCATGACAACAGCCCATCTTAAGACCATTACTACATGGATCAACAACAAGGGTTACAATAATCAAAATGACAAATACTGGAACCAGGTCTCCAGCCTCCTATGATGAAAAGGTAAGGCATCACATTTAATATGATACTAAATTAAACCACAACCTTCGCATCTATATAAATGCTTGTGATATTGGAATATTTAATATAGAAACAGAGACACATGTTCATAGTGCATCATGTTTAAAGATTCTAGCTCGAGGTCAAAGAAGTACAAGTATCACTGGTGTCGCCCTCCGACCTTGAGACCTTAGATAGATACCAGTATTTAAGAGATGTAACTCAAACATGTCTGTGTTTTGATTAATTAATCCAGACAAATATATTTACAGTATATCTAAAGAAAAGGCTACTCTGCATACTTTACAGTGAGCAGTTGACCAGAGTGTAGTTCTGTCATCTTTACAGTGTGTCGACACCTGAGACTGGTGAACAAGTATAACAAAAACTACAGAGAACCTCCACCTGCTGGATCATCATCAAGAGACCTCTGGATATGAATCATGAAGACTGTAGATTACTGGATCACTAACTGAACATACCACCATCTAGTGGCCACTGCAAGAAAATGTGAGCACAGGCCTTCTTGATTTAAACTATTTAAATGTGACAATGTGTCCATTTCCACAAGTTAATAGATTTATTTTCATGACTTGATATAATCTCTGTTAGGTTAAAAAATGAATGTTTTTAATAGGCCCCTACTAACCAGACCAAAAACAGCAAGCCGTTTTGCCTGCCCACCCCCCTCCTGAGAATTAGCTTAAATTGTAACCCCGTCCTCTCCTCCAGGAGACATGCCCACACAGGACTCCTGATGGACATGGGTAGTTTTGCCTCGGGGTAAAGGGTTTGGAACATACCCATAAGTTTTTGCTTCTGAGCCTTTATAGCCGAGCACAGAGCAGCTTACCCGCCAGGACTGATGTGCTGTATAGATTTTATCAGCTTTTCTGAGCTGGTAGAATTGCCACACACCCTACTAAATATAGAAAAAGCTCAAAAGGGAGACTTTCATCCTATGTCCTGTTTAATTTTAAGATCTAAAATTTAATTGATTTCTAGTCATGACTTTTTTTTAGTGTGTAGGTACTGGGTTGTGGTTTTGGGATTAGTCAGTGTTTATAAACTTTAGTTAAGCCTCCTTTTAAACCATTCAACTAGTTAATAAGTCTGATAGGTGAATATCACTGATAACTATTCATCCATTAATAGCAGGAAGGGAGGCACGTAGAATCGTGTACTGCTTGTATGTTAGTTTAATTATTGTGTTATATCTGATATAAACTATAATCCAAGTTCTGAGCTGTATATTGTTGTTTTATGGTTGGTAATGGGTAATCATGACAGACATTAATTAAAATAATCTACAAGAATAAGATGTTTAACAATATATATTTATATATTATACAATGATAATTTTGCTTTAAATGCCTGTTGAAAGTTTTTGTCATGTGACCAAACACCAACTCAAGATAATCAAAGAGTAGTGAAAGACCCTAGAAAGTGAGTTATTCCTTCATCAACTCTGGGGATTGGAGACCTGCAGGTGGTCCATCAGCCATCTGACACCACCAACCCAACCAACATTTCAATCATACTAAGCAGCTCTGTGGTTCTGTGGTCAAGACTGTCACCTCACAGCTCAGAGTTTCAATCTGCTTTGTGTGTGAACTGTACATATTCTCCTTGTACCTGTATGAGTTTGTCTAGGTGCCTACTCCCAAAGACATGTGTATTAGATCAATAAGAGATTTTAAAGTGTATTATTCTTATTCTTATTCTTATTATTATTATTATCGTAGTGATCGTAGTGTTTGCCCTGTGGTGACTGGGGAACTGTCAAGGGGCGTAGTGTGCCTCTTTACCACTGACAGCTAGTATACACTATGCAGCCACAACATTATGACCACTGACAACAGATGTAAATAACATTGACCATCTCAGGCACTCTCACTCCATGGCAATGACACCCCTTGTCAACAGGAAGCTATCCCCAGCAGGATGCAGCCTGATATAGACACACACACAAAAATGGTTTAGGAACAATTCAAGAAACATAAAGAGACCTATTAAGAAGGTGGTCATAATGTTATGCCTGACTGGTATATGCTCAAGCCCAAGTGATAATGGATTTAAAAGATTTCATCATACAGAATTATCATTTGTTTATTAGTGCATGTAATCAAATAATAACTAATCACACTTATAATTAACCTTTCAAATGATTGTGTGCATTCACTTTATTATGTGTGGCATTTAGATCAATAAATAATCTTTTAGACCAACGTTTTGTCCAGTGTGTTCCGTTGGAGCATAGACACAAATCAAGATGCTTTGTTCTTTTAGGAAACACCAACATGTGATTTATTACAAATCATTCAGAAAGGAGAGAGGTCTTCCACCACTGATGTGCTCATGAGCAAAACACATTTTCATTTTAGTGCTTCTCAGTAACACACTGGTTATACTGGTCCTCTTTCAGTGTGACAGAAATGTGTTTATTGTGAATTACAATGAACAAAGAGATGGAGACAGAGAGATTAACTTATCAATGGATAGAACCAATAAATAAGAAATGTCACGGTTTGTCTGGGGTGAGGTAGGGAGAGGACCCAAGGGCAGGACTTGAGGAGGCAGGTGGCAAGGAATATTTATATTTTAATAAAGAAAAGAAACAAACTTACAAAAACCAAGGTCGCTGCTGACCAAGCAGGAAATCCAAAAAGGCAAAAACTCATAACACGATCAAAACCTAAACTTGGCATGAAGCATGAAACACGAAACAAGAAACAACAAGTATGACGCGACAAGGAACAAAGGGAAGGCAGGGCTATATATAGACATATGAGGAACAGAGGGATGACGAGGCACAGGTGAAACAAATCAGGAGACAAGACAAGGTGAATCCAATGAACTAATCAAGGCACGTACAAGACCAACAGGAAATCAAAAACTTAACAGAGTAAAACAGGAAACAGGGAGACAAGAAACAAAACTCAAAACATGAACACAGGAGACACAGGAACAGAACCATCACAAGAAAGTCTGGATTTTGTTAGTCTATGATGAGAGAATGTTTAAAGGAAATGATTCACAAAATGTTTTCTTGGGGATTTTAATGGTGGTTTTCACAAGAACAAAATTAAAATCACACCAACTTAAATCAGGGTTACAGATTGGAAATCTGCAAATCTCATTAGTTTAATATACACTGTGTGATATGGTCTGACCGGGGTGAGGTAGGACCCAAACGCAGGACAAAGGGAAGAGGAGGCAAGTGTAGGCGAAACTCAAGTTTGATAAAACAAAAAGGAACACTAGAAACAGGTAGACAGAGGGAAACCTTCCTTAGGGAATGACGCCACAGGAACAAAGCGTCCTGGAGTCACACCCCTCCACACCGCCACTGCACAACCCTGTCCTACTTCAAGACCTACTTCCTCATTTGTTTGTGTTTCTTTCACCATTAAATTCAGGCCGTTGTTCCACCAGTCTCAGGAGAGGACGTCTGACTGAGCTGGGTTTACTGTGCTGTTTATTTACTGATGAGCAGGAGACGTTTGAGTATGGAGTTTAAAAGAGGATTCCCACTTGGGAATAAACTGAATGTGGTTAAACAAACCATTTGAGTTGAGCAAGTGTGTGTGGTCATTTTGATGCCGCTCACGCCCTCTTAATGGCTTGTTCTTGGAAGTGTTTGATGAGAAGTGAGTATAAAGAGACCTGAGCGTCTCACAGTGGATTCAGACTCTTCTGGTCATCATGGACAGAACCGTGCTGCTCCTCCTGTTGACTCTGCAGGTCTTCCTGCTCGTCACCGCCTTCGAATTTACTTTTCCTAATTCAGATGTGGCTCAGATGAAACCAGATCACCGACCGCCTCCTCATCAGGTCAGGGTTCATTACTGGAGCTTTTATCATTTCAGACAGCTTTATATAAATATTAAACTTTTTTGGCTGCAAGAAAGCTGTGACGTTTGGAAGTGATGGATAAAATAAGTTGTTTTTTCTCATCTTCATTTATGGTCATTGTGTCTTAGATGTCGGGAAGGACTGTGGACTGCAGGAGGAAGAAAGGAAGAAAAGGAAGAAAACCAAAAGGTAATCGACGACTGATCATCTGTCCTGAGAGATCTGGATCTACCGGCCCCATGGTGAGAGGAATTAACAATTATCCACAACAACAACAAAAATCTGTAAATAACTCTCACTATCCCTCTTACTGTCTCTCTCTTTTATGAAGGGCCCACGATAAACCACGCCCCATCGCTCAGATGGAACAACAGATGTTTTCTTTGAAAGCAACTGAAGAGTATGTTCTGATGACAGATTCTTACTTCGTCAGTCGGCACTGCATTTACCACTTTCTGCTCTGTTTTTCCGTTGAGTTGAGAAATGGAATCACATTTTATAATACAAGTCTTTTTTATCCATTATTCTGTAACATGACCACTACATGGAGTCAGTCTGCCTTCTTTCAGCAGGAGCTCACTTTGTGTATAAATGTTGACATTGCTCAGTATGTTATGTATTTTAACACGTCACTTTATATTTTTAACATAGTTTGTATCTGTATAAAACATTTTATTCCTAGTTTTATTCCTAGTCCCAGTTTAGTTTCTATTTTTTATATAGTTTTTGTATTGTATTTGTTGTATTGTGTGTTGAGTGTATGTTACTGCTACTGGATGCTTGAATTTCCCCCGGGATTAATAAAGTATCTATCTATCTATCTATCTATCTATCTATCTATCTATCTATCTATCTATCTATCTATCTATCTATCTATCTATCTATCTATTGCCTACTATAAAGAAAAACTGTATCTGTAAGTGATATTTTCCATACTCAAGTGAAGCTTTCTTTCTTCTCAATCAGCAACTTTGCTCAGTCGCTCTTCAATAAACAAGCCTGTCACTACCTGCTGTGTGGTTTGTACCATAGTCACACCTGTTTCATCCATTCATTCATTTTCTGTAACCTATCGTATTTGGAGGGAATCTATGCCTGTAGAAAACAAAAAGAGGACATGAGAAACCCAAAGCAGAATAGCTACTTTCCAACTCAAAATAGATATATTTATGAATGTAGCTGGTTGGTGAATGGTTGTAGCTTAATTATAATTATAAAAGCCTAAATATAAACCAAAATTATTTACGTCACCTGTCCACCACTTAACTAGATTGTCAAAGAACTGCCTCACAATAGTTTGAAGTCTGTAGCCCTTCACAGTGATGTTGGCTCATCTTCTTGGATGGTGTATTGACATGCATATGTCTGAACTGAATTATGTGCAGTGATCCAACAACTTCTCAGACGGTTTGTTTTTTTCACCATTTGTTTTCATTTCCCTGTAAGTCATCAGGTTTGCATTAAGTGTAAGTGTGTGTTTGGGGTAAATAAATGTCATTACATTGTTTGCACGTGCGTGTTCTGATGTGAACAGGCCTTGAATGTCTACACGGCTTTGAATGTCCTGTATTTTATAGATTTTAATATATATATGTTTAATATTATTCTTTTTTTATTTATTCATGCAGTTGGACATCTAGTCTCTTCAGTTTTTTTCACTACCTTTAATTACTTTACCATTTGAAATTCAACAGTCTGACTGGTCTGTGTTGACTGTGCTGTTTATTTACTGATTTCCTGATGAGCAGAAGTCACGAGTTTGCAGTGTAATGGAAGGAAGCAGAGATATCTGCCAAGCTTCCCATTTGAGATTAAACTAAACACGTGGCTAAACAAACATGCTCATCTCAAATCAAACGTCTGAGATGAGCATGTGCCTGTGGATGCGTCATTTTGATGTCATCCTCTTAATTGACACCTCCACATGGAAAAGGTTGGTGAACGGTGAGTATAAAGAGACCTGAGCGTCTCACAGCAGATTCAGACTCTTCAGGTCATCGTGGACAGAACTGTGCTGCTGCTCCTGTTGACTCTGCAGGTCTTCCTGCTCGTCACAAGTTAACAGTTTATTTCACTAATAAAGGCCTCACCTTAATTCATGCAAATAAGTTTATTGGTTGAGAAATGGATGGAGGGATGAGAAGGGTAGTGGATGAAAAGGGTTGAGAGGATGGGATGCAAAGGTTTGATTGGAAGGGATGAAAGAGGATCAAAGGGATGGCATGAAAAGGGATTGAACGGAAGGGATCGAAAGGCATGGGATGAAAAGGGATGAAAAGGGGTTGAGGGGGTGGGATGAAAAGGGTTGAGGGGAAGACATACGATGTTTATTTAATCCCATGTGTGGGAAATTTCCTTGTTCCAGTATCAGAATTTGGCAAAAATATATAAAAAGGGATGAAGAGATGAAAAGGCATTGAGGCGAAGGGATGAAAGGGGGTCAAGGGGATGGGATGAAAAGAAATCAAGGGGACATTTTGGTTTTATTCATATTCAGGATTGAGGACATATTCATTTTCTTATGCAACAAGCTGCTGGCGTGCAGCATGTTTACTGATACAGGCAGAGATGCTACAAGGGATTGCAACAGAGGAGAGAAGATTTGCGAGTGCAAGCTGTGATGAAACTGTGCATATTTTTGTGTGGATGTGTTATTATTTATTCCACATCCTCCCCTCATAAGTGCCTCCTCTGTGTCAATGTGGAGGCCGTTAGACCGGAGGGAGTCTATAAATGCTGGTGTGTTTACCAGCTGTGTCAGACTCCTCCGTTCATCATGGACAGAACTGTGCTGCTGCTCCTCTTGCAGGTTTTCCTGCTCGTCACAGCCTTCTCCTCTGCAGATGCAGCCGCTCTGGGAGCTGTGGATCATCAACAGCAAACTCTGGATGTGGTAAGAACCTGTCATCAGCTCCACATTCAGATTTATGTTCTGGTCTATCAAATCTAGAAAATCTGAAGATTTTTGTCTAACCAACTATAAGATACTAAGAAAGAAAGAAAGAAAGAAAGAAAGAAAGAAAGGGGGCATGAAATACATCAGTGTTTCATCAGGGATTTAATAAATAAAGATAAGAAGTCTGGAAACGTTTGGTATTAAACTTTCACGTGATTTTATGAGGTGATCGGATGTTTCAGACTTTTTTTGTTTTAAAACCTGCATTAAGATTAAAATGCAGTAAAGCCAGACGTACAAGTTTTGAGGATCCGGTAGAATCAAAGATATCACGTCAAATGTAAAAAAAAAAAAAATGTTTGGCATCACAGCACAAATGAACACATGACTCTGAGTGAGGAGGTTTTTGACCATTCTTCCAAAAGCGCATTGGTGAGGTCACACACTGATGTTGGTCGAGAAGGCCTGGCTCTCAGTCTCCGCTCTAATTCATCCCAAAGGTGTTCTATCGGGTTCAGGTCAGGACTCTGTGCAGGCCAGTCAAGTTCATCCACACCAGACTCTGTCATCCACGTCTTTATGGACCTTGCTTTGTGCACTGGTGCACAGTCATGTTGGAAGAGGAAGGGGCCCGCTCCAAACTGTTCCCACAAGGTTGGGAGCATGGAATTGTCCAAAATGTTTTGGTATCCTGAAACATTCAATGTTCCTTTCACTGGAACTAAGGGGCCAAGCCCAGCTCCTGAAAAACAACCCCATACCATAATTTCTCCTCCACCAAATTTCACAGTTGGCACAATGCAATCTGAAATGTACCATTCTCCTGGCAACCTCCAAACCCAGACTCGTCCATCAGATTGCCAGATGGAAAAGCGTGATTCATCACTCCAGAGAACGCGTCTCCACTGCTCTAGAGGCCAGTGGCGGCGTGCTTTACACCATTGCATCCGACGCCTTGCATTGCACTTGGTGATGTGTGGCTTGGCTGCAGCTGCTCGGCCATGGAAACCCATTCCATGAAGCTCTCTGCGTACTGTACTTGGGCTAATCTGAAGGTCACATGAAGTTTGTAGCTCTGTAGCAATTGACTGTGCAGAAAGTCGGCGACCTCTTTGCACTATGCGCTTCAGCATCCGCTGACCCCTCTCCGTCACTTTACGTGGCCTACCACTTCGTGGCTGAGTTGCTGTTGTTCCCAAACGCTTCCATTTTGTTATAATAGAGCTGACAGTTGACTGTGGAATATTTAGGAGCGAGGAAATTTCACGACTGGATTTGTTGCACAAGTGGCATCCTATGACAGTTCCACGCTGGAATTCACTGAGCTCCTGAGAGCGGCCCATTCTTTCACAAATGTCTTGTTTCACAGTCTGCATGCCTGAGTGCTTGAATTTATACACCTGGGGCCAGGCCAAGTGATTAGAACACCTGATTCTGATCATTTGAATGGGTGAGCGAATACTTTTGGTAATATAGTGTATTTCACTGCTGAATGAGGTGGTTAGCACTGATGCCTCACAGCGAGAAGGTCCCGGGTTTGAATCCATGGGCCGTGTGTGGAGTTTGCATGTTCTCCCTGTGTCTGCGTGGGTTCTCTCCGGGTTCTCCGGCCTTCCTCCCACCATCCAAAGACATGCTCATTAGGTTCATTGGTGATTCTAAATTGGCCGTAGGTGTGAGTGAGTGTGAATGTTTGTCTCTCTGTGTTACTGCCGACCTGTCCAGGGTCCTGACTCCTTCTTCTCTCTGTCTTTTTCACAGATCATAAAACCAACTGGAAAGCCCGTCGTCGTTTCTGGACAAGCAATGAAATAACATAAAATCCTCTCGATGCTTTTACTGAAAAGTAAAGTGCAAGGCAAACAAATAGTAACCAGAAAAAAACAACAACTCATGTGTGCACTCTGTGATTGATTCATCACTCTCAGTGAGATGTTTGTCTCTGATCTGTGAGATTTCTCTTCTTTTTGTCTGATCTTCAGAGGAAAACCAAAGGAAGCAAGACCAGAGGAATGAAGACATGAAGACCCACGTTAACTATTATCTACTCTTCAATGTTTATCTTTGTTACAAGAGTTGTAATCTGCTTAGCCGCTTTATATTATAATGATAATATGCAACCATGTGTTAGTGTCTACACATTAAAGTACCAGCTGACTGTGATTTTATAATGTATTCATTTTTTTGAATAGGTTATGGATAGAACAGGTTGAGGGGATGGGATGAAAGGGGATGAAAAGAGGCCAAGGGGAAGGGATGAAAAGAATGTCTAGACTGATGATGGTAGATGAAGCCAGGGAGTGAGGCTCGGATTGTGTTCACATCTCAGGAAGCTTTGGGTCTTTGTCCTCTGGCTGCTGCAATGAAAGGTGGGAGAGGAAGAAAAGAAAGGAGAGGAATGGGGAGGGTGGGGGTTGAGAACAGAGACGGAGAGAGAAAGAGAGGGTTAGGACGCACCTTTATGGGTAAGAGTGGGAAATAGAGTGATATGGGCCGTGGTCTAGTTCCTGAACTTAATTCATTACTACTTATGTTGCAAAAAGTTATAATAAAAAATGTAAGCAAAAATATTCAAATGTAGGACTACCACAAATAAGGTTTGAACAAACAGAAGCTCTGTTTATTACCAGATGTAAAATCATTTGTCTGAAAGGAGGAACATCTGTAACTACTTTGCGGAACGCTTTTTGTTAAAGTCATAACAGGAGTTTAATGATCAAGTTGTAGAGTGGCACGCTTGATTTGAACCACAAACTCTGCAGTTCATAATGCAAACAGGAGGAATTTATACAAGGCTGGGGTTCTCAAGTGTTTCCACTTCAGAGTAATATTGTTGTTTTTCCATTAAAAACACACAATCCATGATTCAAGATTCAATTCAGTCCATTTGTATAAATGCTGAATCAATAACAGAATAACAGAGACAGCAGTGAAGAGCAAACACTTGGGACATGGTGCTGAAGACAAAATGAAACCTGGAGAAGGTGAGGAGGGGAGGAGGGGACATCTGCTTGAACCCAGCTGGATGGAGAGACAGAGTGACAGAAGGCTAGAGGATATTTTAGTTTGATTCAGTTGTATTCAACATCTTGGTTTTATTCATATTCAGGATTGAGGACATATTCATTTTCTTATGCAACAAGCTGCTGGCGTGCAGCATGTTTACTGATACAGGCAGAGATGCTACAAGGGATTGCAACAGAGGAGAGAAGATTTGCGAGTGCAAGCTGTGATGAAACTGTGGATCTCCCCCTCATAGCTGCCTCCTCTGTGTCCATGTGGAGGCGATTAGACCGGAGGGAGTCTATAAATGCTGGTGTGTTTACCAGCTGTGTCAGACTCCTCCGTTCATCATGGACAGAACTGTGCTGCTGCTCCTCTTGCAGGTTTTCCTGCTCGTCACAGCCTTCTCCTCTGCAGATGCAGCCGCTCTGGGAGCTGTGGATCATCAGCAGCAAACTCTGGATGTGGTAAGAACCTGTCATCAGCTCCACATTCAGATTCATGTTCTGGTCTATCAAATCTGGAAAATCTGGAGATTTTTGTCTAACCAAATATAAGATACTTAAAAAGAAAGAAAGAAAGAAAGAAACAGAAAATTACGTGAGTGATTCATCAGGGATTTAAAGATAAGAAGTCTGGAAACGTTTGGTATTAATCTTTCATGTGATTTTATGAGGTGATCAGATGTTTCAGACAGCACAAATGAACACATGACTCTGAGTGAGTCTGTTTCTGTGCGATAGCAAATAACACATATTTCCCCTGACTTTGCTGAAGATGGAGGGAATAAAAATGGATGAGCGAGACAAGAGCCGAAAAAGAGCCAAGCGGCAGTGTGGCTGGAGAAGAGGTGCATGTTCATCCATCAGCGGGGTAAGTCCGCTTTAATAAATGCTTCTAATCTGTATATTATCTGAAACACTTTGAATCATAGAAAGAGTTTTAATGGTTAACCATTTCTGTTTGCTCTGTTACAGTTTGTGCGAGTGGACAGAACAGTAGGTATTCTGAATTGTTGGAAGTGGATGAATGGATCAGTGCAGCAAAAGAAAAGATGAATAAACAACGCTTACAAGTTCAACACCTGCTAACAGAACCAAGCTATTGTTTCTGTCAATAGGGGAGCACGGTGGCAAGGTGGTTAGCACTGATGCCTCACAGTGAGAGCATCACAGGTTCGAATCCATGGGCCTTTCTGTGTGGAGTTTGCATGTTCTCCCTGTGTCTGCGTGGGTTCTCTCCGGGTTCTCCGGCCTTCCTCCCACCATCCAAAGACATGCTCATTAGGTTCATTGGTGATTCTAAATTGGCCGTAGGTGTGAGTGAGTGTGAATGTTTGTCTCTCTGTGTTACTGCCGACCTGTCCAGGGTCCTGACTCCTTCTTCTCTCTGTCTTTTTCACAGTTCATAAACCCAACCGAAAAGCCCGTCGTCGTTTCTGGACAAGCAATGAAATAACGTAAAATCCTCTCGATGCTTTTACTGAAAAGTAAACAAATAGTAACCAGAAAAAAAAAAAAAAAAACTCACGTGTGCACTCTGTGATTGATTCATCATTCTCAGTGAGATGTTTGTCTCTGATCTGTGAGATTTCTCTTCTTTTTGTCTGATCTTCAGAAGAAAACCAAAGGAAGCAAGACCAGAGGACTGAAGACATGAAGACCCACGTTAACTATTATCTACTCTTCAATGTTTATCTTTGTTACAAGAGTTGTAATCTGCTTAGCCGCTTTATATTATAATGATAATATGCAACCATGTGTTAGTGTCTACACATTAAAGTACCAGCTGACTGTGATTTCATAACATTTTTTTCTGTAGGTCATGAAGCAGAAATGTAGAAGTGATTTATGTTGCTGTAGCCAGAAGGTTTTCCGTTCTTAAGACTTTTCCGTTTCGTTTACTTTTTGGATAGTTTTGCTCACCAAATGAAAAACAGGCTGAAATATGAATTTGTATCTAAAAATGAAAACGCTCATCCTTCCATGTCTTTAACGGGTTGTGACGTTCAGGCCGGCAGGAGTCCCACAGTAAACCACAGGTGGACTTCAGCCTGTGACAAGCTAATAATTCACATCCACGCCTACATTCATGTTTGCTCACATACTAACGCACAGAGAGGATTCAGGACCTTGGTGCTGCTTCGTTCTGTAATATCTGTAGAGCTGTTGTGTTCCTCTTCTGCTGCCTCTCTGCTTTCACGGTAATTAAAATAATCTGAAGAAGTATCTAAAAATGACTGGGTTTGTTTGGGTGTCCTCGAGGACGTCTCACCACTGACCACCACTTCACAAACATGATCCATGACCTGAATAAAGCTGAATAAACATGTCAGTACGGTAGGTGTTTTCCAGCATGAGCACAGTTCAGAATATTCCCAGTGGGAGCTGACGACCACACTCGGGTCGGTGACACCGATCCAGCTGTGGAAGCGTTACTATGGTTATTTTGCTGTGGACAGCTACTTCAATCTGTAAATAAAGTGGAGGACGGTTAATTGTTTCATCTTAAATATATGGTTCAAAGGTAAAACAAAGAAAAAATAAATAAAAAGAGCAACATAAAACCATTAAATATGGCTTATGTCTTATGTATTTGATTTAAATTAGTTAGCATGTTGAATCACTCATGTAAAATTACATGGGTATGAGTTGGTTTGATGGTGTAGCCCTAATATGACAGAAAACACACAAACACAAACTTAAATCAGCCATAACATAATGACCATCCGCCTAATATCATGTATCCATCTTTCGCCGCCCAAACAGCCCTGACCCATCGATGCATGGGCTCCTCGAGACCTCTGAGGGTGTGCTGTGGTATCTGGCACCAGCACGTTAGATGCACATCCTTCAGCAAATTGCAAGGTGGGAGGGGCCTTCATGGATCAGTCTCATTTGTCCCTAATCACTGCTATTCACTTTACTTGTACAGGGGTCTTAATTTTATAGCTAATATGTATTTCCCAACAAAGAAAACACACAAAGATCATCTCAAAATGTAAAATGCACAATTTGTGAGCGCTCCAAAAGGGAACGTGGGCTTTCCTGCACAAATCAGCTGTCATAATTCAGTTAACAGTCACTTCAAACCTGCACCACGTACATAGTGACAGTCTACAACAGTGTGGTCGGAGGTTGCAGGCTAACATTGTTATGCAATTGAGAGGTCAAAGGTCAATGTCTCTGCAGTATAAACTCTCACAGTACCTTAAACAAAACTTTCCATCCAGTAAAATACCGATAACTTATAATAACCCAAATCCATCCTAGACATGTTTAACTACACCACTTGCAGATCTCCTGTTGTAACCATTGACTGTATATACTAGGTTGTAACGTGACTCTTAAACATGAACAACGCTGCCATCTTGTGATCAAATTCTACAACAGCGAGTGGGACCCTGTCAAAACATCTAAAGCCTGCTTTACGTTTTACGTTGACAATGAAAAATGTTCGGTTTCAAAAATTGAATGGCAAATAAATGATTCAACAGTGATGGCATTAGTTAAACTTGGAGTACAATGCACCACTTATTCGACAAAGTTAATGTGCAGTGACCTTCCACACAGCTGTATTATTTCTCCACGAGGCAGCTTGTTTGCTTTTACTGAAGTGAACAGGAAACATCCAAGGAGGGGAAGCAGATATATCAGTTAAATACACAAAAAACAGTAAACATTAGAGTCGGATTAGACCAAGATCGAATCAACAGTCCTCGTGCATGTACGCCTATTTTGCAACTGCCCACCTCTGAGTTGCGTATGGAAGTCGTTTGTTGAGAATATAAAGACCCGTGTGTTTCACAACAGCATCAGACTCTACAGCTCAGAAGTCATGGACAAAACTGTGCTGCTGGTCGTGCTGTGTCTGCAGGCGTTCCTGCTCATCACAGCCTCCCCTCCGCTCACAGCTCAGCAGCATCCTCTGGTAACGAGATCCGCTTTGTGAAACTTTTGCTTAGTTTGGATTTGCATTAGAACAAGTAGAACAGGAGGAGTTAATTTATTTATTTATTTTTTCCCAGACACAGGAAGGAACTGAGCTCCTGATGAAAGTGGGGCACCAGAGGACTAAACGAAATTGGAACTGCCTTTGGAGACCAGGAGGATGTGGAGCTGACAAAATGGTAAGAATTCATTAACAAGCGAGCTAAAGGGAACTTTAAATCTACATTTAAGGAAAAGAAACTGTCATTAAACATCATCATGGTCAGATTTTAAAAACACTCAAGATCGGTAGCTTTTATCTGTTGTTGCTTCTACAACTCTGCCTTTCTCTTTTCAGGTAGTAGAGCCACCAACAACACAGCCACCGACAACAAAGCCAAAACCAAGACGCAAAAAACCCAAGTAACTGCTAATGTGAACACAAATACAATGCACCCAACAAGCTTGATTAAAAGACTAGCTGTGTATTAACACGCTTCAATCAACTGCAAATGTCAACTGAGCAGCAGGAAACAATATGTGGTAATTTTTTTTGGCATGAAAACAAACAGAGTGGGGCTGATTTATGGTTTGAAATTGTTTTTGTTTCCAAGCAGACATCACTCAGGATATAACAGTCCTATAATCATCCATTAACATCAAAGATGAGGCGCACGTGAAGAAGATCACATCTGATGTGTGAGTTATCAACACTCGTTGCCGTAGACACTGATATATATTACGTACTCAGCGACCTTTCTCATCTGTTTCCGTCAGTGATCAGAAGAAGAACGAAGAAGACCAATGAGACGAAGACCTATGAGACGAAGACCTATGAGACGAAGACCTGCACTAATCACAGCTTCTCTTCAAGGAAGTCACTCTGTTTATTAACAACTATATCTCTTTCTCTCTGATATCTCAGCTGCAGATTATTCACAGCTTGGAATTGGCTTTACAAACAAAAAACCTTCGTAAATACTGTGTGTTATATTAACTGTATTATCAGCAACGTTTAGTGTAGGACCACTTAATGCTTCTGTGTTGCATAATGCATGGATGAGAAGGCGGCACACGCCTTTGTCACATATCAAATGTAATGACACAAGTGTTACAGAATGGATCTGACCTATATAAATACGTTTTCTTGTTATTATCGCATGAAAAGTTATTACTGTACCCATTTTCACAGTGCACTGTGGTTATTATTGTTCCATAGTTATATCCCACTTTCTAAATAAAGTGTCACTGACTTAAAAGCACAACAAGTCATTTGTATTTTTAAATCTGAGGTTCATCCATCCTACAGACAAACTTCTGGGAGGACACACTCATATCTACATCGTTTTAACTACTCTTTCTGTGTTTGGACTGTGGGAGGAGACAAATTAAATGTAAATAAACAGAGAAGCCTGTAAGTAGTTAGCTGTTACCAGGATATGACGCAGGCCTATTCCCCTCTACACAGATCTGCAGTAAATGACCCCTATTAACTGTCACATTAAAGTTTTTTTCCTCACACCCCACCAATGGGAGAAAGAATTACTTTTTTTTTTTCTTTCTAGCCGTCAGTGGCTATTACAGATGTAGACAGTTCGTCCTAATGTCTCTGACTAGAGTCCAATCCTTGGGAGTACTGCTGGCCCACTGCTTTAGGGCGGTTTCAACATGGCAACAAACCAACAAAATCAATGTCACCAGTTAGCTAGAAGACATTCCTATGAAACATATTGCATCAGAAACATCTGAAATGACTGGACTTTTAGGAAAAGAGAACTAGTCAGGAAGATGGCTTTACCCACTGATCAGGTCAGCGTAGATATCTAGCTGCATTGCTTTACACTGCCAGCATTGCCCCCCCTCCCTGAGAGATTAACAGAAACTGCCCAGGATGGAGAAACTCTTTCAGGGGAACTTTCAACACTTTCCGTATCCAGTCAGTTTTATGTCTCTTTATGAAACAGCTGCTCTTAAATGGTATAAAACACCCATGAAAAACATAACTACTGAATCTATACGCAGTGTTGCTGGATGTAGTTTAATGTTGAGCAGAATTAAATGCCTGCAGCCAATCATTCCTACTGACAGAATGAATCCAAAAAAATAAATAAAAATCTGTGGAGATGTAGCCCCTCCGCCCAACTGTTATAAACCTCTGAGAAACCTAAAACTGTTTGGTCTGAAGGCGCCTCATGCTCGAAGTGACGTCTGCTCTCCAAGGACACACGAGTGATCTTTGCTCTTAAAGGACCAGTGTGTAGCAATTACAGCCACCTAGTGGTGAGGTTGCAGAGTGCAAGCACCCTCGATCCACCCAGACTTTCTAAAAAATAGAGGAGATATCGATCAACCCCCCCAACAAGGGACTCTCTAGGAATATGGTAGTACAACATGGCAGAGACAACAGCCAGCTCCTCATGTAGATGGAGAAAGCTAATTCTTAACTGATCAGATTAATTTAACAAGGGCCTGATGTCTCACATTTGCCCCATACAGGACCATGTACACATTCATCTAGGAATAGGTAACTTAAATTCATTCCTAAGATCATTTTTAGAGCTTTAGGTGACAGTGGGGGTGCAGAGGGGGGGTAACAGGGGTCAACTTCCACAGCTCACCAGCAACCACTTCCACCTAACATGTAATGTTACTGCTAAATATATACCAAAGTAACTAAACCAGTTTCATTCAGAAAACAGGAGAGAGGCCATGTTTTCTCCGTTAATCTGTGCCTCACAGGGAACAGAAGCATTTCTCTTTAAAAGGAAACACTGCTGCTCCGCCAGATCTGGAGGGATTAATAAACTGAAAAATAAATCTTCCTCATTCTTTGTGGTTTTCGCTGCAGGGTAATTATCGCTCCGGGTGTGTTGCGGCGCATGCTTTTTATTGGCAGAGCTGCGTTTTAACAGTAAGTAAAGATTTTAGACTTCATATTGTTGTTTTTTTTATGTCAGCATCTTTTTCTTTTAGAGATCCCTTCACTGTTGTACTTCCTGCTTGGAGCAGCGTCTCGTTGTTTGCGCTGCTCCAGCAATGTTGAAATTTTCTTTACTTATGAGCGTTTGTCTCAGTGTAAACATGTCCCTTCTTGCTCAGAAATGAAACGTGCTCTCCACAGTCACCACAAACAGAGTGACTTAGTTTCTGTCTCCTGTCATTTGACTTGTCTGAGTCATCTTTCTCAGAAGTGTGCTCACAATACTGGATTTCAAACTGGACTGGAGGGAACTCTTTTTGCTCATCAGTAATCAATGTGATATAATTAAATTTATGCTGTAAATGTTGAACTTTTATACTTTATTGAATTATTTATCCAGAGCTGGGATGGATGCGAGGTGCAAAATGGAACCTCCTTTGAAAGAAAAACAAACTTAATTCAATTGTGTGCCTCTTTTCTGTTGGAAAATAGTTTGCTGTGTCCAGACAAATCAAACACAGCTGTGCTCTAACATATGGCTCACATTATAGCTTCAGCCTGTTTTCCTTTCCTCTTCGTTGTTGTTGCTGCACATCCATTGTGATGCTTGGAAACATGGGGTGCTTCGCTTTATAGACCCTGAACTGATCTGTCAGAGGAGGGTTTCTTACAGTCAGAGAGCATCAGATGATGCGATAGCCTGCAGATGTAATTTACCCGCAGCTACGTATCTAAAAATAGGAACAAAGCTTAACCAAAGGAAAGTGGAACTGACTATTGAAGACGTTTCACCACTCATCCAAAAGTGGTTTATTCAGATTTAAGGGGGAATTACCATTTTTTACAACCTATTTCTGGCATAAAATATGATTGTTTACTCACCCATATAACTTTGGTGTCATTTGGAGTCATTCGGATGATATTTAGATCTGCGTATATCCATATAGTGGGAGTGACTGGGGCACCGAAACACAGCCTCTAAATAACACAATTTCTGATGCAAAACTCATTCATTTCACCAGTATTTTGTTACAGTATGCTAGTGCTGTTCCCCGATGAGTCCAGAGTTACCTGTTATGTATTCACGGACATGCAGCTGCAGCAGTTTGTTGTTCTTTGGCCAGCTCTCAGCCTCTGCATCCTCCTTTAAACGAGCTCCTCATCCATATAGTCTGGCTCAAAGCAGTAAGGACGTCCATCATAAACAAAGTCGATGTCCACAACCTCAGAATCGGGATGACGTCATCCAGGTCAGAGGTTAGTAGGTCAATCTACAGACCCTGGATGATGATAACAGGTAACTCAGACTCATCTGGGAATAGCACTAACGTATCATAACAAAATATTGGTGAAATGAACGAGTTTTGCATCAGATAATGCATCATTTAGAAGCCCCCAGTCACTCCCACTCTATGGATATACGCTTATCTAAATATCATTGAACGACTCCAAATGACACCAAAGTTATGGGTGATAAAACGATCATATTTTATGCCAGACATAAGGTCCAAGTTGTAAAAAAAAATGGTCATTCCCCTTTAAATGACTGAAGGAGAGAAAGGGAGACTGGTGGAGGGTGCATACCTGAAAGTCACATATAATTCCATATCCAGACTGAAGGTGAAACTTTTCGGGGGCAAATGTTGAGACTTTTTTGTGAACGCATGATAAAATGTCACTGAATTACAATTAAACAATTAAACCAAAAATTATAATAAATATTAATTTATCGGTATTTAACCTCATTCATAAATGGGAATAAAACATTAGCTTATTTCATAGTGATTATATGCATGTACGAGCACATTTCTGGGTGTTTGAAGACTTTTGGGAAAGGTGGGTGTTGATTTGTGCAGAAGTTACGTTGGTCCGTGTTAGATTCATGGTTTGGGATTACCTCACGATTCAAGTAAGGGCTTTTATTTCCAATCTAAACCAAAAGCTCACATCTAATTAGTTACTGTAAGTTTAACTTCCACTCGGGGTTTTTACGGGTTTTTGCTCTCTATACCGCTCACGTCGTCACTCCGCCCACTCGTGCTGCGCAGGTGTAAAACTCAAACTCTCCGCTTAGACAGACAGACAGACAGACACTGAGACAAAACAGCTGCTTTGAGAGGAGCAATCTGTTCATGGGGCAGACAAACAGGACCGGTAGTTGAATAAAACACCGTGAGTATCTGTCACACATGTATGTTTGGACTTGAATGATAGAATACGTCTATTTTATAAATGTGCCGTTTGGTTTTACCGAGAACTGGGAAAACCCTCCTCTTACACCGCCGATCACTGGCGCCATTCATTGATTTTTAATTAACTATTAATTTATATGAAGATCTCCGTGCAGCTGTTTTGAAATCATTTCTCTTCAACGCACTGATAGAGGAGCACAGGAAGCATCAGGTACTAATTGAAAACAATTAACAGTCTAAGAAATGTCGTTCATTCTTACTGATTTTAATATGTTTTATGATTGTCTTGAAGATGTAGTTATTATATTATTGTATCAGAGCATGAATCCTGCATCAGTATATTGATTTCTATTTGCCAGTGGGTTACCGTGGCTTAATTTGGCAGATCTGCTCAGCTTTACATAACATATAAATATTACCGTATTATTTATTTTTATTTTTTTTATCTAGGGACATTTCCAGTAAGTTGTAGTGTTTTTAAGCGCAGTATCTACCTCTCAAATGTCTAAACACATTCATTTTCATTTTTTGTACCACTTCTAGAGTTCAGAACAAAACTGAAATAGATATTTTTTTTCCTAATTTCAGTTTTGTTATATTTATGTATGCCATGTGCCATCTTATTTATATAAAATGGCAGATGGCATACACTGTAGCATCAATGCACAGGCCACCATCTACCAGAACAATTACCAATAATTCAGCACTTGTTGACGGGGGGAGGAAACTCCCCTCCTTCGTGACAGGAAGAAACCTCAGACGGAGTCGGGCTCAGGGTGGGCTGCTATCTGCCCGGGACCAGCTGGGGTTGTTAAAGTGGCATGTATTGTTGATGTGCATTTTGTGGTCAAACATCAAGTACAAGAATTTACATCTGGGAGCTTGCCGGGAACAAGTACCAGCACTAGTGCTTAATAATATGTAAATATGCAGTACACTCTACTTGTAGTAGAGTTTGTTTTCTGTGTCAGTGAAGTGTTTGGCCTTGGCTGTAGCTAAGGTTATCTTATCTTGTTTGGAAACCCAAATACCCACTACTGTTTGAATTCCTCAAAAGGAGGAGGACAGGTGGGAGCCGGCTAAGGCAGAAATCATGAAGATTTTGCGTCCAACTGCATCTGTAGTACTTTGAACCCAAAAAAACCTTGTTAACCGTCAACTGCCTAGCACTGACTACCTCCGTCTTTTTTCTTTTCTTTTTTCTTTTTTAATTAATTGGCAGTTGTCAAACCGAGGCTGCTTTTGACTCATTTTTTCCTTTTCCTATTCATTTTTTTTCTTCAGTTTATAAAGTATTAAAAATAAAGACACACCCTTCTGGTCATCCTGTAAATTCAAATATGCAAGTAGAAACATTTCCCTCCCCTGGACAGAGGTCAAGTGTAACGGCAACATCAGTGTTTCTCAAAAACACCGTCGGTAACAAGGCGTCCCTCTGCGGGCGACCTTTAACCATAGCTGTCAAATGAACGGAGAAAAAGAAACAATACTCCCCTGTGAAAAGTGGTGGAGTAGAGAGTTAAATGTACCGTAGAGAGGAGAAATGGAAATCTCTGCAGTATCTCCAGGGGAATTTGATAGTTTATTTGATCTACGCTTACGGAAACTATGTAGCCTCCTCTGCACTTATCACTTGTGAAAAGTTCAGGTCAGGGCCTGGTGTCCAGATGCCGACGGTATAACTAATCCACATTTCTTCTTCGCATGAATTTACCCAAACCGGAGGAATGTTTGTGTCCGTGTGTTTTCTTCTGAGAGGAAGGGCCTTCTCGCAGTTCATCTGTGGTGCATTTCTCCATCGTATCCAGAACATCAAATCCAGACATTAGCTCTATAGTAGGCGGAGTCGAAGGGAATAAAATGACATTTACTCTTGCCAACTTTCTAATTTGATTTATATGTTTCTTCTAATATGGTTGCTCAAGCAAGGTTTAATGTTTAAAGGCACACTGCCCTTATCTTGCGTTAATCAGTGCTCCTGTGAAACATAAAACATTTCTGAATACTCATCTTGATCAGACTGAGCTGACTGATGACATCACAACGTCACATCCAGACCGTTTCAGAGAATCTCTCGTTCAGTGTATTTTTCATCATTCTTTCTGAAACACGAAGCTTGTTTCTGGATTTTGTGGTTTTACACAGGAAGTCTGGTACGCAACTTGCTTGGCGACATCAGCCGTTAGGTCGAGAGAATGGCTGCTGGCATCTAGAAGACAGTGAGGCTAAGGATTGTGTCACTTAATGCGGGAAATGCAAAAGTGAAATGAGAAGATGAAGCCGTTGGGAGTCACATCAAGGGAGACCTACACAATATTAGGAATGGCTGTTGTTGTTACGGCTGATTGGTGTAAACCTCGTGCACAACGTGCTTATTCTCTGCATACAATGACGCACACGCTCTGAATGTTTGAATTCTAAAAACGTCTCAAATGTGCTTCCTCACAGCTTCATCTGATCAGCATGGACGACTTCGGGGAAGACGACTACTACTACCACGAAAACATCAGCTACAACTTCAGCTACGACGACTACCCGTCGCTGTGCGAGAAGGGCGACGTCCGCTCTTTCGCAGCCGTCTTCCTCCCCGTCATGTACACGGTGTGTCTGGTGACGGGACTGGCCGGAAACGCTTTAGTCGTGGCCGTGTACGCCTACCACAAGCGCCTCAAGACCATGACCGACGCCTTCCTGAGCCACCTGGCCGTGGCCGACCTGCTCCTGCTCTTCACGCTGCCCTTCTGGGCCGCGGATGCCGCCAGGGGCTGGGAGCTGGGAGAGGTCGTCTGTAAGGTCGTGTCGGCCTGCTACACGGTCAATTTCACCTGTTGCATGATGCTGCTGGCCTGCATCAGCTTGGATCGTCACTTGGCGTTGGCTAGAGTTCAGGGTAACAACCAAAGAGGGCGTCTGCAGAAGGTGTTCTCCAGGAGACACTGCTGGAAGGTGTGCTCGAGCGTCTGGTTGACTGCTTTCCTCCTTGGTCTTCCTGATTTAATACTCTCAGAAGTGAAGTGGGCATCTAATAGAAATATCTGCCTGGCTGTCTATCCTTCATCTATGGCTCGAGGCGGTAAAGCCGCCCTGGAGGTAGTGGAGGTGCTGCTGGGGTTCCTGCTTCCTCTCGTGGTCATGGTGATCTGCTACTGCAGCGTGGGCCGAGCTCTGAGGGGTCTCCCTGTTGAGAGCAGAGGCAAGAAGTGGAAAGCTCTGCGCGTTCTTCTCATAGTAGTGGCCGTGTTTGTGGTCACTCAGCTGCCTTATAACACGCTGAAGGTGTATCGCGCGATGGATTCGGTCTACTCTTTAGTGACCCACTGCGGGACGAGTAAAGTGCTGGATCAGGCCGCTCAGGTGGCCGAGAGCCTGGCCCTCGCTCACTGCTGCCTCAACCCGATCCTCTATGCCTTCGTGGGGTCTTCCTTCAGGCAGAACATGATGAAAGTGGCCAAGAAGTTTGGACAGAAGAGGAGGAAGAGGAGCAGGAGAGGGGGAGGAGGGGAAGCTCCTGGGCAGGAGGAGGGGATGGAGATGTCGTTTAACTCCCACAGTGCATCCCAAGAGACAAACACATTCTCAATATGAGTTACGACTAATAGACCTTAGAGAAAGACCTCTATTGTTTAGTATAGCCATAGAGCAAATAGTTGTTCTGTTAATAATTCCTCTGCTTTTAACAGTTTATTCAACATTTAGAAAAAAAAACGAGGTTTTTATTGTTTACCAATAAAACTGACTGTATGCACTTGTTTACATTTGAAGAATCATATTTTATACTGCTGTAAATAATGAATGATAAAATGTTTTAAATGTCGATTTGTAAGAATATGTACTTGAAAGCCACTTGAACTTTTTTTTTTTTTTAATAAAAGCATCTGCAGAATTGATAGCTCACAAGCTAAACTTGGTTGTCTTTTACTTTCACATTCAAAAATACAAAGAGTCTTTATACTGTTCAGGTGAACTTGATTTGAGCGTTTGAGCTACATGCTAATCAGCATGTCAGTATCCTGACCATTAGTGGGTTCATTGCGTTCACCATCTTTGTTTTAGTGTCATAACGCCAACGTTCGCTTAAAAAGAAAAACACAGTAGAGACGGATGTTTCTGGTTTTGAACCACAGCAGATTTCTTCATAGCAGGCACAGTACTGATATCACACTCATTCATCATTCAAATGTCACGGTTCAGTAGGACTCAGCTGATGGAAGATTAAAAACGCAGAAAACAAAACAAGAATGTATGAACCACAAGATAATAAAAATGCATATTAGGCTTTTGTGTTTGCACCCAGCTTTAATGAACAAACATTAAGAGATTTTTAACTTGCACTCCATCAACAAAAAGCAAACACTTGAACTTCATACTTTGCATTGCTCTCTAAACCATCACAAATAAAACAGAAAGAAACTAATCTCTGCAGAGCAGTGTAGGAGCTGGAGTGGTTCCCCTTTGCAGCATAACTCCAATTTGTTGAAATAACCCTTGTTTTAATTATAATAAACATGAGTGAATACTCCAGATGCACATCTGCAGAACCTGTAAACAAGATACACGTCTGTACCTATTAATCAGTGAGTGAAAACACCTTGTTTTGTCAGATAAACTTTCTGTCTGTTTTGTTTCTCAGCTTGAGGAGTTTGGAATTCCTGAAAACTAACAATTAGCCGATATCAAACTATCCACTGGAGCGCCTTTACATCCAGTGGGATTCAAGTCTGTTTGATGTGGCAACGCTACAGTGCGTTTCCTGAATTCCTCTGAACATCTGAAAACCACATTTTCTGCTGCACGTCCGCCTCACAGTTTCCCCCCTGAGCAGTAACGGCTACAACAAGCTGAAAAAAGATTTTTATGAGGCGATGTTATCAATATAGATGTTCAGTTGTAAAACTGATTTAAGATGACATAGAAAACCATCTGAGTATCAGCATGTGGAGCTGCACAGAAAGGCGTTGGACATTTGTAGTCCAGCATTAGCGTCATCAACTCAGGCTGGTTTCCATAAACATGAAATTACGCAATTCCATTTTTTTTTTTTTTAGTTTTCATGAACCAAAATATCCATATTCTCTCTCTCAGTCTCTCTTTCTCTGTTTCTCTCCATCATGTGGAAACAATCTATTTGAGGTTTACCATCTGTTAATAGACCAAAACACTTTAGTCAGTCTAAAGGGAAGAATTAAGCTCCAAACCAGTGTTGGCCAACTGTTGGCTAATGTGTGATAAACACTACCTTCAGTATGCTTTGAGGAACCCCAACAATTCACAAATAAACAAGTCTTTTACAAAGGAAGTCCAGCACACATTTGTGATTTCTTTGGGTCTGCGAATTAAACTCAAGCTCATTGCTCGTCAGAAAAGGAGTGGTACGTTTCCAGATTAAATCAGTTTATTGAAAAATAAACTTTCAAAAATGTGTGACAAAAATTCATTAAGACAAATATAAATATACAAAAATGCCACTCAGGGCTCTTAATGTTTGATAGTTTAGATCAGGAATATGGCAAATTCACTCCTTTTACATTACAATTAAGGCAGTCAACTAGCCTCAGCTTCTTCAAAGTAGAACCTCTTTTTCTTAAATTAAGCAGAAAATATTAATTATTCATACAAATAACTGTGAGGATAAGAAAGAGAAAAAACTCTTAACAAAAACTCTGAGGCCTAAAATGGCAGCATCACAATAATTTAGAAAAGAAAACTCTGGCATTGTCACAAGAACAAAGTAACAAAATGTATACAAAATATTCCTTAAATACTTGAAACTATTAAATTCATTATGTGAAGATCCTTATGTTCCCTGAACTACATCCATCATCAACCATGTTGAATTTTTTTTTTAAAAGGAGACAACACTGAACTGTTACAAGTTACTGTAAGTATCAACTAAAGCAAAACACTGTCTCAGTTCCAAAGGTTGTTAAACTACACAAAGTAAGGCAGACTTTCCACTGAGAGTGGAAAAATACAAAGATACAGAAGTGCATCAGGAGGCTGAGGGATTTGTCCCGACTAGCCTCCACTAAAGGCACCTCACCGGTCTGCAATCTTGTAGATATTTACCTGGTAAATCATTAAAGTCTTAATGGAGGCATAATGGCCTATGGTTACGTAAATACCCTGTGGTAAATTTATTCAGGCACTTTGTTTTTTGGCAAGTAGTAAACTGAATCTGTAAGTTGTTTGGTGAACAGCGCTTACGTGTTGTTGTTGTTGTTTTTTTGTAGGATGACTGTGGATGTTAAATTATCAGCTGTCCAACTGTAACAGTCGTCAGTAATTGAGGATCTGAACGTCAAACAGGTCACTCACTCCCTCATTATCGTCCAGGTTGAAGCTGTAGTCTATACCTGTATGTGGAGAGAGGGATCAGGAGCAATACTAGAAACACATCATGTCCTACACACTGAACACACAGCAGATTTCAAGCCTTGTACCAGCATGACTGAGGAAGGAAATCATGGACTGTTGGTCCATTTTCCAAACAGGAAATAATAACAATTATTGGACAGACTGCCAAAAAATCTGGAACTAGTACACAGTACGTAGTACCCCGACTTTGCTGAACTTTTTTCAGTGCTATCATGAAGACTATTGTACTTTTATTTATGACTGTATAACTGCAAAACAATGACATTCCCATTATCCCGTTGCACGCTAATATCTTCTATTTACAATATTATATTTACACAACCTAAACTATGTGTTGCAGTTGGTGATATTTGTTGTGCTTTTAGCGTGTTTACAGTGATGCGTCAGGCTTGAAACTTTGAAGTGAGGAGGGTAAAAACACACAGCATAGCGTTAGGTATAATTAACATCATTTATGTTATCAGTTAATACTTACCGTCAGTAGACATCAGCTCATCTATCAGGTCGACACCTCCTGCAAGATAATTCAAAACATGTTTCTATTCCACAGTAGAGCTTCATTCACATTCACGGTTACCATCATTTAATAAGTACTGAATTATATATCACATTATTTGCATCTTATTTAGTTTTTTCTTTTCTCGCTACTAAATTAAAGTTTCATGACAATCCGAAAGAGACAAATAAACATTAAGCTTCCCCTGAGCTTCACTGCTGGATGCATTTAGAGTATAAACTCAGTCCCTTGTGTTCACACTCACCCCCTCCGTCGTCCTTCATGTGGTCTCCAGCAGCGCTGAGCTTCAGCAGCGTGCTCACATCCAGCACAGATTGAAACTCTGGGGCTGCCAGGTCTATCTGCTGCTGCTCCAGTGATGCAGCTACTGACTGAATGTGACACTCTGCAAGAAGCACAGAAGGGGAATCAAAAATACTTAGCTGTACAGTGCAGGGTTTGGTTATTTAGACCCAGAAACCCAATAAGGTCAGCTGCATTGCAAAAATGGAAAATGGACTTTTATTTAACTTTCTTGCAAAGAGTTGGTCCCACTCTCATATCTGACTCTTAAATGTGTTTTCTTAAACCTTAGCATAGCATAAGAGATGGCCCGGCCTGTCCAGGACACAATTCCCTACAAACAAAACTGCTATTTCTACACAACTCTAAATGTGAAAATCCCTGAAACTGGACTGACTACCACATTACAATTCTTTCCATGTTGTGTAACGGCCAGTTCATTCAGTAAACGTCTTCCTCTTTTTCTCTAGAAGGAAAGGCTGTCTGGGTTTCACTTTGACAATATTGTGACCTGCTGTTACCCAATCTCAACTTACATGACAAGGGCGACACTGACTCATCTTTTTTTTTTTTTTTTTCCTAAACCTATATCCGGATATGGAAGTGGTTTGTCCTTCAAACATACGGGAAGGCTCTAAACTGAAAAAAAATCCAGTTCCTTTCATGTGACATGATGTGGGAAGGGCGTTAACCGTCTTCAAAAAAACAATTCTAATGCATCGTCTGAAAAACTATACGGGATTCATTATAACCACCTGCCTAATATCGTGGAGGTTCAAATATTGTTGCCACAACAGCCCTGACACATTGAGGAATGTACTCCTCTAGACTTCTTGCTGTGGCTGCAGTAATATGTGCCAAAGTCCTGCAAGCTGCGAGGGGAGGACTCCATGCATCAGACTTGTTTGTCCAGCACATCCCACAGACACTCAATTGGATTGAGATCTTGGGAATTCGTAAGCCAAGTCAACACCTTGAACTCTTTGTGTTCCACAAATCACTCCTGAACAATTCTTGCTTTAATGACTGACTAATTTTCCTCAGCAGCTAGCTTACCTCCTTCTGACAGTACATTTTGATGTCTTTGTTTTCTGAGTAAGACATGCATAAATACCAGATAATCTTTGTAATGTAAAACACAATGCATTTGATCTATTTCTCCATCCGTTCAGCAGTGAACAGGAGTCAACACGGGCACCCCGACTAGTCTAAGACTACGCAGCCCCATACAAAACCAACTGTGGTGCAACGTATGCCTTACACCTTTTCATCAGAACTAGCTAGCTAGAGTAGCTCATCTCAGATTGGACCACATAAGCCAGCCTTCACGCCGCACATGACCCCACCCTGTGGCTAGTTCACTGCTTTTCCTTCCTTGGACAACTTCAGGCAGGAACTGACCACTGCAGACCAGGAACCTCCACAGCATACAAGGTGTATTGTACAGAACCAGCATTTTATCATCTATGTACAGTAAACATAACAAATATTTTCATATATTTATCTTGATGCAGCCAGATTTCGAGCTGCCTTTAAACTACTGCTGCTGAGGTCAAACCACCAAGCCTTATCTGCATTGTTATGCAGGGTATTTTACTCAGAATAACAGTTCTGAGTGAAAGTTTATGTAAGAAAGAGCTTATGAAAGAGAGGTTTTAAGCTTCCTCATACAGTTCAGTGTGATTGTTGTGTCACAGCATAGTTATTGGCTGAATAGGTTTTCAGCCAAGTGACCATATACACTGAGCGCTTAAGACTTTCAGTAGCATTTCTGCAGCATCTCTACTCTCATGTAACTGAAATAACTCACACATCAGTCAGTGTTATGGCAGACACCCGGTATTTGTGATCTGAAAGTCACACTGTCTACAGCAGCTGAGATAGACTTCATTTAACACCCTTTGACTTGAGTGGTTGAAGGGTGTTATTCCACATAAATATGAGAATTGAAAATGAAACGGAAGGCTAGCTTATTGAAAGGCTAGCTCTTCTATGCAGGCAGCTGTTGTAGTATAGGAACTGACAAAAAAGAACTTGATGCTACAGTTCATTAATTAAACAAAAAGCTACTGAAGTATGACCCAGGTCTTTCAAGCTGTGCATGGCTAAAACGTACATTTTAGATTGATTTATGATCTGTGCCATTGATATGGTTCATTTAACTGCACTCAGGAAGTTTGCTCAGAGAGATGGCGTTATGACAGACAGAGGGCTTTTAGTTTTGTTATCAGCACATAGTATAACAGAAGCAAGCTGTAACTTATTTTAAACCTTTCGTGTTCTTACATGTCAAGACGCCATGCCATCTGATATTTCTGAGTAACTGTTGAACAGTAACCTTTCTACAGTAAGAATCAACCAAATTGACACCACCCATTTCAAAATGCGAGCATCTGCTTAGAGCTTATACTGGTGATTTAATTTCCTTGTTTATGGTGTGTGGCATTATATTAAATATCCTTAAATCATGTCATCCTTCACTATATTGCCCTAGTGATACTGATATTTAGAAGAACTGTGAGTTTTTTTTCCTTTTAGAAAGGACAGCAACCAAAGCAATGTGAGTGAAAGATTTAAATTTGAAACTTAATACTGCATACTGGAAATATTTCCAAAATCCAACCTTTGCCAAACCCCCACCTCACCAACCAACAGCCCTTGCGACTCCTAATGATGGTTTTTAAGGTTCAGCACACAACTCAAGAAGAAATCTAATTCTAAAGAAATCTAAACAATAGGTCTGTGTAGCTTCTCAGTCATCTAGATCTGCGGGATTGCACTGTATCTGAAGGGCGCTGCCATTCATGTGACCTGAGGGTCACATGAGTTTCGGGTGAGTAATCACAGATGGCCCAAAATAGAAACTAGTAACTTCCTACCAGTCAGAATTGAAAAGTAAAACATCTTCAGGCACAAATAAAGTCCAGCTCCTTTCTATACAAGCACTCGGGAGGCATAGCAATAGCAAATCTAATCCGTGTGAGGCAACTCTTTTGACTGCCCACAATATTAGTTGCATCAAGAGCTTTATGAAATATTTGTATGAACCACTGTTTAAGGGATCTTTTATGAACCCTTTGTATTGTAGTTTTTTTCAAGCCACTGAAAGTGTTGTTTTACATTTCATTGTGTTACTGAGCCCTAGTGCATGTTTTGAATCAATACAAACACTTACACATACAAACAAACCAAAGTCATTAAAACTGCATGTAGTGGTTTTCTAGAGGAACTTCCAAAACATCCTCAAATCCCACAGACCCCAGCCCTTACCCATCTGCACGTCAGGAGGGGTGGACATTGGCGTCAGCACTTCATGTTCCGGCAGCACCATCTGGTGGTCTGAGCAGAGGGAGTCCTGGCTGCAGTAGGCGGAGGAGGAAGTAACATTGGAAGTGAAGCACGCAGACGTCGAAAAGGGGAATCTTTGCGTGCTGGGGGGCGACGGCATCGGACAGATGTCGTCCGAGGGCGGAACAGGAAAGACTACAGGTAATGCGGTGTCTGAATCCTTGTTGATCAGCATGACTTGGATGGGAGCCGAGTGGCTGCGCAGGTTCACCTGGTACTTCTTCTGACCCTTTGGAACAGGAGCATGTTGGTAAATTTATGGTTAAAGCAACTACAATCAATATAAGTGAAGTGTTAAAGGAATATCTTGAAGTGGAAACCCCATAGAAATAATCACATGACTGTAATTTCCCTCAGTTTTATTGGATGTTCAGGCTTTGAGCTCATGGTTATTCTTTATGGCCAACAGGTTTACAGTTTTGGTTCATAGTCACAGCAGCATTTACAGACTGAGCGGGCAGAAAGTTCTGCCAACGAACAGTACGACAACACCAAAGAGAGCCCACGGAAACACAGACTAGTTTCACAATTACAGTAGTAATTGTAGAAGTAGTAGTATTAGTGTGTGGCAGCTAAAAATATTTCTCACCAAAAACAGAAAAGATTACTCTGTATTTGATGATATGTTGATATGAAGTGGCCCAATGATCAGTCTGATCAATGAAACTAGTCTGTTCATCGAAAAGATTATGAACACCACCTCTGAGTGAGTGTCTCACTAAACGCTATTCCATCATATTGAAGTTGGCATTTAAAAAGACCTCTTTAATTACTGCAGCACGCAGCTGACAAATATTACAGCAAGTGTGTACAGAAAACCCAGCTAAGTAAGCCCCTGGCAAACCGTTTCTCCATTTCCATATTCCCCAAGATACAGATAAGTAATAAATTTAATATGCTTTTTGATGACTGTTTTATATGAGGGCAGCGTGAAGCTACATTCTACATGTAAACATTAGTGAAGCAAAATACCATTTCAGGTAGCGGCACCTCCAGCTGAGTCCCAGCAGGAGCCACAACAGCGAGAAGAGTGTCTCCGCTGAAAGCACTGCAGATGTCTTCATGTGTCACAAACTTATAGGTGGAATATTCGTTAAGGAAACAGGATTACTTTTGGGAGGAAAACGGAGACAATAAACCGGATAAACAAGACTGTGAGCATTGTGCAAGTCAGGATTAGCCTGGCTGCGATTTCAGTGACTGACAATAGCAATTATATTTATAATCCTCCCTTTAGAGCGTTTTCTTTGTTCGACAAGCAAACAATGTAAAGGGATCAAGAAGGGATTTCTTTCCTCTGAAATTAGTAAATGAGGCCCCACAAGGAATAGAATTACAAACAGTAGAGACAGCTAATAAAAAAGAAAGAAAAAAAGTGAAATTTCACTGGAAAAACATCAAATGAAAAAGCTCAGTAACAGATGTTTTATACGCTTAAAGTGAACGCAGTAAGCTGATATATGGTCGTTTTATAAAGTGGGAATGAAGGAGTAGCAGATTTTAACTCTTAATGTGGGAGACTAAAGAAAAACTGAAAAACGACATCTTAAAAGGATATGTACTGCTGATGGGATCGTGTTTGAGGCGTTTGATATTCTCCTCCAGCCAGGTCTTCTGGTCGTCCAGCGCTTTCTCCTGGGCTTCTAGCTCAGAGATTTGTGCCTTTAAAACTTTTACCTGATCCAGCACCTCCTGAGTTTGGCTGCCTGTGTTTTCTCCCCTTGGCAGGAAGAAGACAAAGGATGAGAAAACATATCAGTCAAATACTGCAGTTCATCACTATGTGAATTAAAGGGTGTATTGTTTTTAACTTATCTGAATTGACAGAAACTGTAACCGATTAAAAATGCCAATACCAAAGTATTATTTTTCTAACCTCCACTGGATTATATTCTTGTTTTTCTTCTCGATCAGCCCGACACCTTCCAGTACATTGGTGATGTCGTATATTCTCCTCTTCTGCTTCACTGCCAAGCTGTCTGCAGCCTGTTAATTCAGACAGACATCTCCGTAAAATGTCTTAAGATGAACCCTTATTCACGACATGCATCACAGATTGTTTTAACAGACACTACCAGGAAGCTTCTATGGAAAACATCGCATGAGGTGAGACACTCCAGCAAGGCCAACAAATGAAGGATTTGGTGAATTAAGCTGCACAAACAGCAAATCAAACTCCTTGGCAGAAGAGGACAGTTATACAATAGCAGAGGAGGAGGGAGGAGGGCGGAGGGAAAGGGTCTGAGGAACCTGCTGTGTAAACATTATCCAGCTTTGGCGCGCAAGTGGAGAGGGAAATCTCTTTATCACTGATGGAAAAAAAAAGAGCACTTTGTAGAAATTAAAGTTTCGTGCACTCCCGGGGACAACACGGTCACATATCAAAACACAGAAGGCAGCTGGACCTTCTGCTATCACTACACGTCTTTTAAAAGACCTTGGCAGTAGTTGATAGCACAGAGTAATTGGAAAACTCATTAGAAAAACATAAATAGGTGAGTGATGGGTTACAGGTTTCAGGTGCAAGAGACACGAGAGTCGCAAGATAAATCAGGTGGGTAGCAAAAACATTACAAGGACAGGCAAGCGGAATAAATAAAGAATATTTTCAGTCAGGTAACCCTGTTAATCTTAGCGTTCCCAACCTCTAAACGCTCTTTCTCTCCCTCTATCCAGGTTGCTCTGGTCACTATCCATAAACATGTGCAACTACTGGCAATGGGTCACAAGCAGATGTGGTTTTATTTGAAGAGGTAATAATCAAAAAAAGCCAGGGAATCACTGAAGACTATCTGGTAATAAAGGGAACTGCCACATTTAATATTAAGTCTGCATCCAAATCAGGACTAGTGTATTTTCACAGTAATTCAATCAATACTTCATAGGTTTTACTGTTCAAAAATATGTAGTTGTACTTAAATGGACTGCCTTACACACGTTATACATATTTGGACTATGTTAGATGTACAGAGGGGAATAGTAATATATCAAATAAGATTGTTGGCACCATGTAAAGGACAAGCTAGCGTGTTGTCTTTAAGCATTTAACTGTGAACTGGTATTTTACTGTAACCTGGTACTTTTTTCCCCTCTCCATTTCTTCTGTGTTTGTTGACCAGAATAGATAAGGCCGGCTAATGGCGGCTCGCTAGTCCACCTGTTAAAATAAATCAGTCCACCTGGTTGACCCCACTTGTGACTGACAGCCCTTTGTTCACATCTGTCGTGTGGACGGTGGAGCTACTAAACACGGGTTAATGCTCTCTAAAACAGCCCACGAACGACAACACCGAGCCCGTGTTCTCCCCGTTTCACTGACCACTTTCAAATCAAGGACGCCATCCTTAGCTTCTTGTAGCAGACTGACAAACTTCATGGTGAGGAGCCCCAAACTTTTCTCATGGCGAGTCGGTGTCGAGCGTACGGTCTCCGTCGTCTCAAACTCCATCTTCTTTCAACAAAAGAAACTCTTACTTATTACTATTTATTTATTTTTCCGTTTAACTACAAATAACTATCATTTCTTTCAGTTAACAGACAACGTCTCTGTTACCTCAACGGGGCGACCGAAGTACCTGCAGGCTTTTTAAATCAACGGACGTTACGTTAGGTTACTGTTGCCACGGCAACCCTTGTCTCGCTCGTGCCGTGGATGCGCCCCCCCCCCACCCCTGCGAAAAGAAGACACGCCCACTCTGAATGTGACTCCGCCCTCTTCTCTTGAACCGGGCCGACCACTTCAACTGAAAATAATAAATTAATTAGACACTTTCAACTTCTGGTACAAATAAATAACAGGTGCAAGACCAAAATGAAATCAAAACCCTGTAATAAAACAGTGGAAATGTGTCGAAAGTAATAACTTAGATCACAATCATATTAGTATTGATATTATAATCGGTAAATATTCAAGCAAGAAAGATTATGATACGCCTCCATCAATTTTACTCATACTACATGACATTTTGAATGAAAGTCATGCATTTGATCGCTCAGTTTTTCATAGTATCGCATACATTTTATGAAATCTTGTTTTTTTAAAAACCAAAGTATTAAACAAAATACTTAAGTACTACAATGCACTCTTCCCAGAGAAAAAAACATTTTGGTTTTTTTAACTGTGATTTCGCTTTTCCTACTAATGTATATAGAACAGCAAATCTGCTAAACTGTATTCCTTAAAGACTACATAACATGTCCACCAAACCCTGGGTCCTCATGTTACATTACAAACAGAAAACAAAAATATGCTCAAGAGAGAATTTATTTAGATAAAACAAAATATACCGATCTAAAATGTACAGAAATATAAGTATACATAAATATTACAAATGTTTTAAAATGACAGTGGTCCACTGTTGATTCACAGCTCGAGTTAAAAGTCTTTCAGTACACTCGTGAGACGTTTCATTTTCTCTTCCATGATTCTCTTGTTGGTTTCCGTCTCTTCCAGGAGCTGACGCATCTCCGTCTCTACTTCAAATACCTGAGGGAGACAGGTAAACATGCAACGTCAGCTACACAAAACACTTCACAAAGGCTTCAACACAAAATGTTCACACTCCTTCATTCGTACGATAATTGTATCGCTACTACTCTTCTGTCCATCGCTGCATAAAGCCCAGCCAGTCAACTTACTTGGCCATGCAGAGCTTTGCTGGAGCATAACATGTTCCCAATGGAACTATTCCAGACCAAATGTTCAACACACAAAAAAATTATGGGTGGGGCTGATAGTCTGATGTAGCATAGTCGTTTTTGGGTAAAATGCTATGAAACTCAGGACAGAAATTAGTTTAACAACACTTTGAAACAACAGCACTGTCTTTAGATCTTTATTTTTTCCATAAACTGAAGAATTTCAATTAAGTCTCCCTTTTTGAACTGTCATAAAGGAGATGTCTAAACACACTGCCACACAGCAGATCTGAATCCAGGATCAAAACCACTTCTGTGAAAGCTTTTCTGCATTTTACCTTCTGATTGGCTTCCTCTATCTTTTTTTGTTTCTCATTAGCCAGTTGTAGCAGCTCAGCTTGATGTGCGACCTGAACAGACTCCAGCTGCCGGCGAAAAGCGTCATCTACACAGTGCAGCTTCTCCACTGCGGCTCTGCGGGACAGACAACCACAAATTAAATATCTTACATAAGGTGAACGCAACACTTTGGATGCTGTCACAACCTGCCATGGGTAAAATAAATGCATGAATTACTGAGGGTGGGTGGCAAACATATGTAATGTAGTGTTAAATTTAAAATGAAATCATGCTCTTCTTTCGAGGGAGACATCGCACAATAACCTTAATTTTGCTCTTAAAAAAAAAAAGAAGCAAAACCATGATGTAACCCCACGCTTTTTAAGAACCTTGTCAAAACTGGTTCAGATTTTTCAGTGACAGCAATCCGATCGCACTTTAAGGCTTGGGGGGAAAAGCAATTTATCATCGTATTTGACCTAGGAAATAACACCGTTCTCCTCCAGGATTTACCAAAGCTGCAGAGCTGTCCTGGCCTGTTCACAGCAGCCAGGAGGAGATAAGGCACATATCTTTAAACCTTTCAGACACTCAAAACTATCACTATCTGACCAAACAACACAAATATAGAGACCAAAAAAAAAAAGATAAACAATATATTTTGACACAGCAGCACAAAAGCATCACTTAAACAGGTTAATTATTGATATTGTAGCATACTTGTGTGCTTCTGCTGCTTTATCTCTTTCTTCCAGCAACAAGCGCTCCTTGGAATCAAAGTTCTCCTTCATACGCTTCACCTGGCTCTCCAGTCGAGTGAGCAGGTCCGCCTTCTCCTGCCACTTCTTACTGGACTCACTAAGAAATGAAAACATAAATACTTCAGAAACTACATACAGCATTAATATTTTATTGACCTGAGCAGCACCACCAGTTATAGCCATAACAAGTGTTTGCGTCAGGTTACATAAATATATCACAGCAACTTTAAATTTTACATTTGTGTAGTATTTGAAGTTAGATATCTAGAGGCAATTAAACACAGACTGTAATGCGGTAAAGTTTGTGTCCTTGTCTCACTTTATTTTACAAACACAGTCGCCCTATTGGAAAGTGATGTGTGTGATGGGACACTTACCTGTAAACTCTTCTGACCTCCTCGAGCTCCGCCTCCTTGTCTTCCAGCTGCTGTTTCAGCTCATCCTTGCGCAGGCTCAGATGTTCCAGACGCTCCTTCAGCTCAGTCTGTTGGTTTGTTTCCTCCTCGTGCTGCTGCTGGAGCCTCTTCTGGGCTTGGGCCGCGTCCTCCCTCAGTTTGCGGATCTGATCGTCACGGTCCTGTAAGGACTAAGCAGCAGGAAGGTGGACGATGGACACATACGCATTATGTACCCTTTAGTTGTTCAGCTTTTAGTCAAACACAGTGATTTCAATGCATGAAAGTACCTCTTTGAGTTTGCGAATAGTCTCAGTCTGGTCGTCCATGATTTTGGTTTTGATTTTAAGGGCATCATTGTCCCTCTCATTCTGCTTCTTCTGAGTCTCCAGCTCAGCGCTCAGTACCTCTATTCTGGCCTCCAGACGACCACGATCCTGAGCCAAGGATGCTCCTAATGAAGAGAAACACATAAAATGTTAGTTGTAATGTGTTTTTTAATACATTATGTAATTGCATAGGAAAATCTTTGGTTAAGAGTGCATTCAAAATGAATGAGCCCAGCTTTTCCTACATAAAAATGGGTCTCCCAAATAACCACTAGATGGCGAGCTTTACTTGATACCTTATATACACAGTCTATACTTGATGCTTGTTAAAAATGAAATTAAAAAAATTAATAAATCTGCAGATCCGGTATTAATCCTCCATCATACCAGAATCTACAAAATATTACCAGCAAGTCAAAGGCACATGCATTTTAGAGAAACTCAGAGGACAATCTGAAGGAGTGTTGGTCAATACACATTAACCGACTATTAGAGTCTTCCATGCACTTTAAGGCTGACTCAAAGCACACATCTAGTGTCCTCCCGGATGTGTCCCACCTTGCTGAGCGAGCTCCTGTCCCCAGATCCTCCTCTCTGCTCTGAGCCCGTCTATCACCGACTCCTGGGCTGTGAGCTGTGACAACAGTCGCGCCTTGTCTTTCTTGAGCAACTCGAGCTGCAGGCCGAGACGGCGGTCCTGTCCAACCTCTGCTTCCAAGGAATGCAGACGGCTCTGGCAGAAAGACAGACAGTATTAATGATCAACGACCATCTGTCACGGCTGACAGATGGAAAGGCAGCTGGACCATTCAGTATTCATGATGTCTCAAAGTAGTCGGTTTTCTACAGGCTCAGGGTGAAATGAAATAGCAAAAAGCAGAAGCCTCACTGCCTATCTTTCATATAATGTGATATTTTAAACCTGATCGGGCCATTTGGGGTCTTAATTTACTTGAAGGGCATGAATAAAAAAACTCCACATCTCCATCTGTGTTTTCAGTGCTTCACACCTTTAGATCTGCGACAGCTTCTCTTTTGGCTTTGATGAGCTCGGAGATACGGTTCTTCTGTTCTTTGACCATTGCTGTGAGCTCCTGCACCAGAGAGCCCGATTTCTTCTCCCTCTGCTGGGACTGGGCGAGGGTTGCCTTGAGCTCCATCACTTCAGCAGTGATCTGATCACATGCCTCCTTCACCTACAGAAGGGAGAGTAAAGGTGTGGGAGTGAATGTCAATGAGAAATCTAGTATAACAGAATGAAGGGCTTCGGTTCAAGCAATACCTGACTTTACAATTTCATCAATCAGTGTCAACGCTGATCAGTGTCGACAAAATGGGTTACAGAGTTGTGTATTTACAGAAAACAGCGGCAGGTAATCTGTGTCTTATTTAGACTTTTCTCAAAGGTCAAAAGTAGCCGCCTTTAAGGAGAAAATTGTGCAAGCGGTAGCAATCAAATATAAGATTACATTTTGTGTAGAGGCTTGATGTAACTTTAATAAGAGAGTGTGTATTGACTGAAATCTGTTTTGTAAAGGTTTCTTTCTGTGGCAATCACAGAGCACTTGTCCAGAGTCAAAAGATCCTAATGCTGTCTCCGCTTTCATAACGAGGCTGAAATAAATCCAACAGATCTGTGATCATAATAGTAGTCACCCATCAACCCAAACAATACAATGTAAAATTCAGAACAGCATTACAGTGATTACAGGTGATGGCAGGTGTCCATCTTTTATCAGACCTCAGAGAAGCGAGCGGCCTCGATGGTCAACGCCATGCGGAACTCGTCCTCCAGAGCGGCGTACTGTTTCCTGCCCGCCGCCAGTTTCTCCTGCAGGTCCGCCTCCCTGTGGCCGTGTCTCTCTTCCAACGAAGCTACCTCCTTCGCCACTGCCTCGCGAAAATCCGCACCGCCGGGTTGTAAGCGCAACTCCAGCTGTTTTCTTCGGGGAGAATAGAAACAAGCGTTGGGAAGACACTGACCTGTTTAAAGAGCTAAGTGTCCTTACAGAAACGAGACGGCCTGCATGTTGTAATATTTTGAAACATTAAGAGGAGTAACATGAAATACAGACTGCATGTTTCAAATTGGCTCCAATACTGTAAGTGACTTTAAAAACAGGGAGAACTTCCTAGCAAGACAAGCACGACTCCTCCTAGTGTTTCAGAGTGAATCCCTTCAGGTGTACCTGTGCTCTTGTTCCCTGGATGCCAGCAGTTCGTGCAGCTGCTGTATTTTGTCTTTGTGCTGTCGTACCAAGGCTCTCTGGATATCCAGCTCCCTCTTCAGAGCTGCTGCCTTGTTCTCAAGCTCCTGGTGCCTCTTCATCTAAAGGAAGGTCATGTTTTGTGTATTCGCCTGAATGAATCTCTATGTATTTATACACTCTGTGGGTTACATTAATGAAATACAGGTACTAATAATGAGCAAACACTCATCTTAGTGATGAGTTAGTAACATCATCTAAGGGAAACGAACCAGCATCTGTACCTCTTCAGCCTGCTGGCAAGCCCTGAGTGCTTCTCCATGGGAGATACTTTCCTCCAGTCTATGCAGTGCAGTCTTGTGTTGTTCTCCACTGCTGCGGGCCTGCTCCAGCTGCTGAGTTAGGGACTGACACCTCCGTTCCAGCTCGTCAACACGAGCCTGCAACTCAGAGCGCCCCGATCGTTCTTTCAGCAACAAATCTTTCAGCCTGGATGGACAGGAAAATTTGATAAGACAGTACGACAAATTAAATTTTTTTTGCTGGATGTAGATACCGGGAAACCGCTACCAGTTTTGTGATGCCCTTCACTGTCCTCTGCCTTTTATCTCCCAGCGTTAAATATGTGATAGCCTGTGAAACATTACACCACAGTCAAAATCTTATCTCGATGGAAGTGGAGTGGGAATGGAATTAGCAGTCAGGTGGAGAGGAAGAAGCTACACAGTGCACAACTACGAAACACCAACAACGTGGAACCACCTCATGCACAGAAATGCCCCTTTTCAATCTACCTCGATGAGTCACTTCTCTGTAATCTGTCTCCCGATGAGAGCAGAAGTCAACAGAAGCAGCTGCGTTCAGTGCCATTAGAAAATGACAGCTAAGATTGATTTGTGTTATACCGCTGACATATGCGTGTCACCAGGCTTCTAATTACAACCGGAACGCAGATTTATCTAAGCAGGACATGATGAAAACAAAGCACAGGATAGTCACACCTGGTTCCTGGCTGTATCTGCACACCGCAGAAGAAGCAATATGGCCCCATGTGCGCAACAACAGAGATAGGAATATTTGAGTACAGGTAATTATAGCCTCTGGAATTTAAATATGAGGTATATAATCAGGGTGAATGTGTAGGCTAATTTATCTTTAAACTAAATAGGTTTATTATCACATTCAGCTGCAGGTATGCTTATAGGGTTTGGGGCAATGGAGCCAAAATGTGTGCTTGATTTCATAAAAGGCTATGGCACAATGACGGAGAAGAATGTTAATGGGAGGATGGGTGCTCCTTGTTCAAGACTGAGACAGGCAGCAGGCCCCGGACACAAGAGAGCCAACACAAAAGATGAAGAAGGTAGAAATGGACGAGCATCCATTATGCCACTGACAACTCAAATCCACAGAGCCAAGCACAACTTCTTTTTTTTTTTTGTAATCTGCTTTAGAGCTGCTGCAAGATTTCACATGGAGGTTCATGTGCACAGTGCATGCAGTACGTGTCCATTCGCTCATTTCGCGTCGCTCGCCGCCCTCGTCGCCCCAAACGCCCCTCGTCGCCTGTGTACATTGAAAATGAATGGTCGCTCGTCGCTCAGATCGCCTCTGTCGCTTTCAGTGTGAGTACACGGTCATTCTCACCTGTCTGTGGTGTGCAGAGCCATGCTCTGGAGGTCCTTTTCCTCGCCGACCTTGGTCTGCAGGCACTTCAGCTCCTCTGTTAACTTCCTCACGGCTTGTTCTGACTTCCAGCGTCTCTCTCTTTCCTGGTCGCGCTCCTCCACAATTGTCTGAGCAGCACAGGTACAAATAAAAGCATGAACGCACAAAAAAAGGAGAAAACATGTGGCATTTGTTTGGCTTCAAACTGAAACACGGATTTTAATATACAACTTAAGTTCTTTAAAATTTCTATTACTACACATTATCACCATGATGTTTGTTACTGAACAATGAAACGATACTGAAGAGTTCAAAAGTGCTTGGTGAAAAATGAAGAGAACAAAAGAGGGAAACTTCACTGAACTGAAATTAGTTTTTTTATATTCACAGAGAGAAAATCTCAAGTGAAGACATTACTGCAAGTTGTATAACACCCACAGTTCAATATTATTACAATATTAATGCAAAGATGAATGAAGCACCAGAATTTAATAGGGGAGTTTAGTTTACTATCATTTTTAATATATGAACCCAAGTGGCATACTTTGCTTAAAAATAAATACGACAAGATAATGAGATGTAAATTTTTGCGTGTTTGAATGTAGCACCTCTTATTGCAAGATACAGGTATGCTGTTATTAAAACATTTTTTTTGTATTTACTGCTGCAAACCTACCTCTTTGCTCCCCTCTTGCATGGGGACATAACCTTTTTCTTATTACATTCACACAATAAAAATAGAAGCTGCCATTCAGCGTGTAGGTGACCTATCCATGGTGTACCCTGTAGGTTTCCTCCTCCTCAGCGGACTTGGTTTTCCCATCGCCTGAGGCCGTCGCTGTTCTCAAAGGTCCCTTCCTTGTCGGCCTTGCTGCCTCCGTACCTCCTGTGCCGCCAGCCTTCCTCCTGGTCCCCGCGGCAGACTTTGAAGTCCTCTGCTTATGATTCTCCTGATCGCTGCGCATAAAACAAATCGCAGGTATTGAGCCAGCGGTGAAATTGATTCTCAACAGCCCTCCAGCTTACGTCTGGCTAAATAAAGGTCAAAGCAGAAGACTTGCTCGCCTCCGTAGGTGAGCGAAGTTTGAACGACTTTGAATTGAATTCGGAGATGAAATCACCTTGATTTCTGATGAGGACAGTTGTGAGATTACTTAAGTTAAATCACTGAATCTTGAGCACGTGTCATCAGCGGCTGATGAAGTAAGATGAGGGGGAAGATGAGGGGGTAGTCCACGGAGGCACGGCCGTTAATCATGGGAGCGAGGTGACAGTTGTAATTTCTAACAGGGAGGAGGAACGTTTACAACATTGCTCGGAGAGGAAAATTTATCACCTCCGGTCGGCCTCCCAATTTCCTCTGTCATTAAGATACCTGATACTAAGTCGATGCATGCTGAACACACAGAGGCACTCTTTGCCGTATGCTGTGTTTGATAATTATGGATGCACGCTGTCAATAATTACATCACAATCACTTCTGTGTCAGTAAATTCTGACACGTGTATAATTGTGTTTATCGTTACTCCCTGCTGAAAGTGTTTTCTTAGATTTTAATCACCATTAATAGAGTGTAATTTGGGATCGCTAAAGGTAGTAATTTTTGTTACATCGAAATCAGGGAGTACACATGTAAACATGACAGCGTTCAAGGTTTGTTAACATGGCAGCTGACGGATCACCTGTCTGATCTCCTGCCCCTGGGCTCCTTGGTGCTCGCCGCAGACGTTAAGCTGCTGCGATGTTTGGGAATCCTTGTGCGCCTCTTGTTTTCCTTCCCGCTGTCACACTCGCTTTCCGACGTGCGGTCTGTGTCCCTCTTGGCTTTGCGTGCCACTGCCACCGAAGGGTTCGAGGATTTATCAGCTGTGGGGGCCTGGGCAGATATGAGTTTAGTCAGTAAATCTAATCAAAGCACAATTAAGAGAAAAAAATAATGCAATTTATCTGATTAAGACAACTGGTGATGACATTAATTGTCTTTTGGTACACATGCACATAGATGTTTAAGGTATTAGGCAAGTAGGATGTTCCAAGTCTCCTGGAAAACAGTCCCTCCTGTGGATTTGTCACAGTGTCTTCCCTGTCCTCATGCAATCCCTGACTGACTCCATGATGTTGACATCAGGGTTTTGTGTGAGCTGTACCATCTGGTGAAAGAATCACTGGCTGAAGACAGTTCTTTAAAACTCTGGATGTCTTTTCTGAGTCATTGTCATTGGATTAGTGAGCAACCTGACGTGTCCCTGATTGTATTGTGTTGATGAATAACAAAAAGATTTTTCAACAGCATTGTGTGTTGTATATAAGCTGAGATATAGTCTAAAGTTACTCAGCTGCTTTTTAGCTTTAAAGATAAAGAGATTATAAATCAACACAAACACTTATTAAATGAGCTAATGGCAGTATTAAATGTTCACCTGCTGTATGAGTTGAGACACCTGGTGCTCCAGTTTCCTGATGCGCTGTTCATTAGCAGGGTCTGCTGGATCAGCCACGGCAGAACGAATCGGACGGAAGCACTGAGGAGCTGGATGTGTGACTGGATCCGTGACTGCTTCAGAGGTGATGCGCTGGCGAAACTGGGTCAGCAGCTGGTCAATGCGGGGTGTTGTAAGAGGGACATCACTTTTAACCTGTAATGGAAACTTAAATTAAAATTTCAGCAATATTGTAGGCGTATGACATCTCAGTGTATTTCTCGCACTCAGGAAGAGAGACGCTCTATTTCTATTTCAGAAACGTAGAGTGTAAAACTGCAGTTGGTCTTGATTAACAGAAAAAACAGAAGGAAATCCTTATATGGAAGTAACATTTTGGTACATGTTATATAATAATATAACATAATAAAAATTCCTACTATTCTGCGACACTCAGATTCTTCTGTATAATTGACCTAAGTTCAACAAGAAGTTTTTTTTCAGTTTGGCATTTCATGATACATTCATGATATGGGAAAAACAATTATTTTAAAGGTTAAGCCTTTTTCTGTCATTGGTCTCATGTCCTATTTGTACTATATTTGAATTTATTTCAAGAGACTCTCTGGTTTAATAAATGTTGACTTAATAAAAAAAAAAAATGTAAATCCGAGTTGATAATATAACTGGATTATAATTAATGGTATCATGGCATCAAAAATTACCGCTTCATTGTGACTTGTATCTGAAGAGAGCAGGAGGTCCACATAGTCTTCGAGACCAGGGATATCACATGGACTGCCTAGTCCTGGAGGTGCTGGATCTCCCAGCCGGTCTAAGCCATCCAGAACAGAGATCTGTGGCAGCGACTGCATAACAATCTCCCTAAAACCTGCAATAAGCCATCAGCACAGACGCATTACAAAACCCTGACCATTGTTCAGTTTACATCAATAGCCTTCATAAAACATCAGATGATGTAACGCTTCTGCTGCATACGATAAAATAATTATATCTAAAAGAATAACCTTTGCATGTTATCCTCGTATGCACTGCTGATGCACCTTACTTAATGGGAACCAAGCACAGCTTATGTAAGTGCATCTGCGTGTACTGACAGAAAAGGTTGTAACAGTGCGTTAAGTATGCTTTCTTGGATTAAAGAGATGAAAAGAGACGCTTTCAACAGCTGCTGCTGTGAATGAGACATGGCCACAGAGATATGAATAATGGCTGCACAGCATTACCGAAAAGGTTTTTTCATTAATATAACTTGTCAATCCAACTAACAAAAAAATGACTAACTAAAGATATAAAGAGAGATTAATGGACTTTAGCGGCCTCTACATATTTTTCCTGAGCTTTTATTAGGGACATCTTAGAGAAATCATTAGTGATTTATCAAAAGACAAAATGAAGATGATTATGCATATCCAGTACTATTGATGGTAAGTTACACACTATGGATAAAATCCCTTATATGTATATACACTTTGTCCATTTTATCACTCATCATTATCATCTTAAACATTTTCTGTAGCTGGACAAAGTATAAATAAAATAATGACCAGTACTTCAGTAAGTTGATTAATCAATAAGTCAGTCAACAGAACATATTCTGCAAGTATAAAACAGCAAATATTTCCAGCTTCTCTGTGTCAATCCTTGATACGTGATAATTAAACTCCCCTACAGAAACCAAAAGCATTCTTATATAATAGTTCTGCACTAAATCCCCCTTCATGGCTGTTATAATGTTACGTTTGTGTTGAAACAGTGTGAGAAAAGTGGTAATTCAACTGTGTGATCATTTTGTAGGCTGGAGTTTGTAGTGCTGTTAAACTGCAAAGTATTACATACAAAAGGGTTTCTGTTATTAAGCCTAGCCCACTGACTGAAACGGGGTTGTCAAAATAACAGAAACATGTGTCAGCACAACACAATACAACTCAATAGTGGTACTAACCACAGTGTCCAAAATGAAAACACAGTTGAATGGTGTTATCACCACGGTTATTTCAAATAAATGCTGGATACCATAACCTTCTTGAGACCTAAGATTTAGTGCTGGACTGTTATATCAGAATGCATTGATTAACACAAGTGCACCCAATGAACTGGCAAGTAAGTGTATAATTATCTCTATATAATAATGTGCAGTATATACACTCTGTAGTAATGGTTCTTGTCCTACCTGGTGACCTACAGACAGGGTTGTCTCTGCCATCCTTGGTCAAAGTGACTTCTCTTAAACCTTGTAATCCCAGCAGGCACTGCAAGAGATGATCGATGCTGTCCAGGTTGTTGCCATGGAGACTGAGGTGCTTTAGCTTGTACTCCGTGCCATGGAGATACAACAAGCCTAATGAGGAGACGAGGAATCAAAAGCACTGAATTATCTTCAGATGCCAGTTTTCTCATTTGGGTGCAGAAAAAGAAAATTCTTTTCAGACGGTAGTCAACTCACCAGTGAGATTATTTATCCGATTGTAGGACAAGTTTAATCTTGTTAGGTTCACAAGGCCGTCCAGTCCTGTGGTAAAGGGAGAGGACATTAACAGCTGAGTGATTTACCAGCTCGTGGAGCAGTGACAGCAACATCAGAGTAAACACAAGATCCTTTAATGAAGAATTATTACCTGGAGAACTTGCACAGAGCCGCCGCATTTATTATCTCAATAAAATCGTGACTAAAGACTCACCTTCAACCTTGGTGATTAAGTTGCAGGATAAATTCAGAGTCCTCAGGGAAGTGAGGGAACTTAGACCCTCAATCTTAGAAATGCAATTGGAGGAAAGGTCTAAGTGCCGCAGGTGCCAAGCTGAGGTCAGTCCCTCGATCCTTGGGATGTGATTGCAGTGCAGATTAAGCGATGTTACAGTGGGACTCTGGGGAATATCTAACAAACTAGACAGGAGGCAACAAGGTCAGAGTCACTGCAGAAGGTAAAACTTGCACACAAGCATTTGCTTATATGACAGCTCATACCAATGAATGATTACTCTATTATTGATAACTTTGTGTATTAGTAATTTTCAATTAATAGGTACAATAATCACGCTAAAAGCAGCATTTCCTAACAAGAAGCAGTATTTATAAAATTGCTGCTGATTAACTGAAAAATAAAAGCCTTGCGTTTACGGCCTTTTGGGTTGTAAACACATGAATCTCCTTGTGATACATCATTGCCACTTTCGGCTTTAATGTAAACATGGATGTTTAACTTATAAAACAAATCTCTATCTCAGTTTTTTTGGTTTTATAGTGTTTTTAAAGACCCTAAGGAAGTGAGAGTATTTGAGCAACACAATATTAACATACAAGTTTGTATTAGGTAGCAATAAATCAAGTATTATTGGGAAAAAAATGTACATATGTATTCGTTGATTGAGAAGATCACTGGTAGCTGTTGATAGTTAATAAATGTACACTCCGATTAAATTTAATTTGCTTCTGGTCTCTGAATTATGCTTAATAAATTGAATGTTAGTCCACATATACAGTACAGTGCGTCTACGTGGCTTGAGCGGTTCAATGTTATGCTACTTTAAACCTATACGTTTCGTTCAACTGAGTCACCATGGTAAATGTAATACGTTACGGCTGTGTTGCTGCACCACAAATAATGAATTAAACGTTTTATACGGCTGAGCTAAAGGGTTAGATATCGGTACCTTGTTATTCTTTTGTCAATGAGACTCAGCTCCTTGTCTCCCATAGCGACGGTAACCAGCCGTTTGTACCGTTTTTGCAACCATCAAACATGAAGTCTGCGAACGAAACACAACTTAATAACAAACTACAGCTGTCAAACTAAGCTTAATGTGCACAAAGCCCAAGAAAAAATCTTTAGCCAAGTTACCTAGCAGCCGAGCAAACAGTTTAGTTAACATCGATGTAGCTCAAAGAAGGTAAACCTAACACAAGCTGCCTACAAAGAACAATTTATCATATTTTAGTAGGTAACAAGTCGTTAAGACTTCATTTTCTGACTGCCAAAACGACATGCGTTCGGTTTGTTCCAATATTTGTCGTCGTTCAGTTGAAAAAAATTGAACTCGCCGCTTCCAGCATTTCACTTCCTGTTTACATGACGCTGTTAACGGTAACATCCGGGAAAGTGTGTTAGCCCCGCCCACTGCAGAATCCATCCAGAGAGTTTAAGATCCAACAAAACCATAGTGATATATAAAAGAAAAACGAATATTTAACAAATGATTATTATTAAAGAGAGAGCCAGTTCTGTTCTTATTAAATGTAAATACATGTACAGAATTATTATCAGCAAACTGTAATCTGGTCATAAACTACTGATGCGACAATTTATAAATAGCATTTATAAATAGCATACATAATCTTCCCTTGAAGTCCATTTGATATGTATTCTGGTTCAGTCACAGTCACATTACATGATTTTCCTCAGAAAATGCTCAACTAAAAACCTGAATATGCCAAGGACGGCCTTCCTATTAGAAGTTGAGTTTCAAAGTTAATACTTTAATTTTAGAAAAAAAAAGTCATCAGGCACCATTGGTTAAGGTATCTCTCAATCTAAACTGACTTTTTTGACCATGCAGAGTTGATACAATATTAAACTAATGAATCTGAATAATTCATTCATTCATTCATTCATTCATCTTCTGTAACCACTTGTCCTGTGAAGGGTTGCATGGGGGCTAGAGCCTATCCCAGCTGTCATCGGGCGAGAGGCCAGGTACACCCTGGACACTTCACCAGTCTATTGCAGGGCTAACACAGAGAGACAGACAAACATTCAAAGTCACACCTACGGGCAGTTTAGAATCACCAGTTAAGATTCAAACCTGCAACTGTCTTGCTGAGAGGCATCAGTGCTGACCACTTCTCCACTGTGCCGCTTGAATAATTCATATAGAATTAAATGATGTATACATTTCTCATTTTATGCTTGCCTTCTCTAAGATGCAACACATTAACTTATCTTCTATATTAGCACTTCCCTTCCCCGTATAGGTCTGTGAGTGGTGCATCCTTGCTCAACTACAGCTAATCACAGATGTATTATAAAGATCATGACCCCTATTATACTCATAATTCCTCCAGCAGCTCCACAGGCTGCTGATTGATTCAGTTCATCACACACTGAACACTGTCCATATCAGAGCAGCTGTATGAGTGATCATTGTACTCACTGGCTGCTAGCCAGCGATGATAGAACCAATTATACCTGCAACCCAGCCACCGGCCCTCCTTAACCTGTGAAAATGATGATCTGGTGCTAATGAAGTGACTGAATTAGCAATGCCATCTGTTGTTGTGTCACCATCACATCTCTCATAGCCTGTAGTTTTCAAGGGCAATGTATTAAAAAAAAAAATAGATGAATACTCTCATAGCTAATTAAGGAACCAGACTAATGTATAGGAATGCTATAATTAAATCTGAGTGGAAATTGAGCACATTTAGCACCATTCACTTTCACCTTATTACTCATTTGCTTAGAAAATGGTTTACGTCAGGCTGAGTCAGGTTATAAGAGGTTAATGACACCAAGAGTCATGCTAGCTAGCAGTTCTGAGATGCTTTGAGCTAAATGCTAACAATGGCAACATTAGCATTCTGATTCTGAGGTATATCTAAACACAAAGAAGCTGGACTTTTTAACATTTTACATTTGTTTCTAGATACATAATAACCTTGATGATTAAGAAGCTTTACAGCCTTTTAGAAGGGTATGTTTTTCTTGTGAGTTCACTTTGCTAGCATGCTAACCTTAGAACAAAAGTACAGTAGTGGCTGGTGAACACGTTTCAGTGTTGCAAGTATTTGGTCATAAACCAAAGAGCTGGACAATTTAAAATGAGGTATTACAGTTTATCCTGATTGATCTGAACGTCTGCAGTGATGGAGGAAGCAGTATATTCAGACCATTACAATTAACAAAGGCCTTCAGCTTATTACGAAATATAAAAACTCACATTTAAAAAGCATTTCCCCCAATCATATGATTGATTTATCTTGCTTTAATCATCACAATGTGTCATGCTGAACTATAGCTGTGTAGAATTATTGTCTATTTCCATAGAAAGACAACACTCTAAAACTAATTACACACACAGCTTGTACAATACAGTACGTGAGTCACATTTGTTCAGCTGTATGTCTGTATCACATTTAACTAAAATACATCTAGTTTTCAGGCATTTCAGTCAAAACGGTGTCACAGTTATTCAGATTTGATCACAAGTGTCTGTTTCATCAGAATCCATCCAGCAGCTGCTGAATCATTATACTGAGCAGACAACTGCTATGTGCATGTTGTTGTTTTTCTCACTTGTTTGTGAAAATGAAAGCCACAAAATTCAGACGATCTCCGGTGGGGGTTGGGAGTAGGTTTATGTCAAAAATTCTTATCATCCATGGCTGTACAACGGATGCAATGAATACAAATGATCCATAATAGCCACATTTTTATCATGCCGACAGCATAATTTAGTCATCTTTTTTCATAAACAGAATGTACAGAAATGCATCTTATCATGTAGAACAGATAACAAACGTGATACAATACAGTGTGGAGACATAATGTGAATAAATTACAGTGTACATTTCACCAAAATGTACTAATAAATAAAGCAGGTGTCGAAGAAAATGTGTGTTATCTTACATTCATGTTCAGCTCTCAGCCAGCGCTGTGGCTCTTCACAGTTTTCAATGCACAGAAACAGAAACATACATTTGTGGTACAACAAAGATATAAAGTAGACAATTTTAATCAGATTGATCACGTATGTTTATGCACAATACAGACCATAATATATTAAGCACACAATATACTGTATTGTCCATGTTTTTTTCAGAAAGGCAATCAGTTTGAGGGGGGATTATTGATTGCTCCTTGCGGCGGATCTCAAAGTAGACTGGAGAGTGGTTACACCCAGCATTTACATGAAGTGTCACGTCAGGAGTGTCATGTAATAATGAGGCAAATGAGCAACAAACAAGCATAAAACAAGTTTGGAAAAGTCTTCATCTGGTGTCAGTCACTTCCCTCATTACTTTCCTTAAATGTTAAAGACCTCCTCGACCAAGAAGGTTTTGCTGGTATTTGTTCTCCCAACGTCTTGAACTGTAGGCTTCTTTTTACCCCCAACTGAAATTTAAAAAATTAAAAAATTAACAACAAAAAGACTGCATGGAACCTATGTAGAAAGAGTCGACACGTTTTTCAGTTTTTCATCTGCAAGATTGTCTTATTAAAAGGTAAAATCACAGATTACTAGAATTAAATACAATAAATGATCCTCATATTGCCTGCAATTCTACAATTATCTTAATGACCGATCATGTTTAGTAAGATTCACGTTCGTGGGCACTTGAGGACAACCGGGAGGAAATGTCAGCCGAGAGGCAAATTAAATCACATTGCTAGATGCAAGATTGCAAGATTTAAATGTTGTTTGATGGAAAGCGTGGATGAGACAGAGTCCTACATCTGCGGCTGTTCAGACAGTCATCACAGATAACGGCAGAGAAGCTGCCTTTCGTTCCGCTCCCAGACAGAGAGAATGACAGGCCATTTAGAAGAACAGTGTGGTGGATTAAACTGGAAGGTGATGAGCCGTGTTTCTCACTCTCCTTGAAAGCGGAAAAAAAAATAAGCCTGTAATCTTTTGAATCAATTTTGCCGCTGACTACACGCTGCTGGGCATCAAAAACGCTACAGTCCATGTGCTTTCCAAACGCTTTTCCCCAAAATAAATTGGCTATTTTGTGCATCGTTAAAGCAGAGATTAAATACTGACCTTACTCAGTTGTCAATGTCTGATATGTGGTTCTCTATCTGCAATATGAGGAAAAAAAGATTTTAATATTAATATAGACATCAAACTAGCATCGATTCTTGTAACTAGGCAGCGATACAGAGTTCCTCTTGTCTAAATTAGTCTAAATGCGTCTTTATTGTGCCATTGAAAAGTATTTCTTATTCGGAGCGTTTAAAGCTTTTAAAATGGTATATAAAGAACGTATTGACACAAAAAGACAAAATCAGGAGAGCAGGTACACACACAGAGAAAAAAACATTAAGAAAAACAAGAGCTCTGTATTTGTTGGTGAGAGTCAGTTGGGTAACTCAGTCTCCAGGTATTTTGCATAAAGCATCAATATTTCAGTCTGTAGTTACAGATGTACAGACAGCTTGATAGCAAGTTGCTGGTTTTTCTGTTATAATAAAAAATAGGATTATTTACTTTTCAAACTTGTCCAAGTTCTTTCTTCAGATGTCGGTCATTTTACATCCAAACTGTCGTTTTCCGTTTCCATTTGCTAAACCCACCACCTCAAAGCCACATTTTTACACAGTGTTTGAATTGTATTTTATTTTCCAAAACAATTTATTTCATTGGTTAGTGTAGTTCCAAAAACAATTACATTTTACTTGACGGGTCTTCAATTTCTGATTAGTTTCTTAACATGCTGATAAGTGATTTCCTAGGATTAACTGTAAAATCCAAATATAGATTTATTATCTCTAAATTTACCCTAAACTTACCTCTTCAAATCAAAATGGAACAGTGTACACTACACACAACAACAGTAGGGCCGTGAGATTAAAGAGAACTTGCTTGAACTTCTATTTTAATTAAGGCCAAACTGGTTCTCTAAACAAAATGTCTAACAATTTCTCTGAAGCTTCCGTAATATGTCTATCCACACCTCTGAAGGTCATCAGTTCACACGTTAAATCCTTTTCCAGCAGGCTGCCTGTTCTTTCTTGTTGTCGATCCGCTATCTACCAAAGTGTTAATAAACATATTTTCCAGAAATGCTGAACTATTCCATTAGTGCACGAGATCGTGGCTTTAATCTTGCAACATGAGCACATTGAAATGTATAGCTGATGGAAAAAAAAACACCTGAGTGACTGAGTACAAGAAGAGACGCGACAAGTGCATTAAGGGGCCGTGTATATTTCTTAGATTCAGACTCTCAAACACACAGCTGAGCACATATCGCCTTCACATCAGAGGCAGGAGAACCCACTCTCCACTTGTTGAGACCGTAAATGGGTGCTTGGCCTGCTCACCATGTCGCTGGTGCCTTCATCTTCAAAGTCGTCTTCGCCGCCGTCCGTCATCTCACCCGCCTCCACCTCGGCCGTCCCCTCCGCTTCCTCTCCGCCAGAGTGGTCTGCTGCGTCACCATGGAGACACTCGCACACCTCCTCCTGTTTCCTCTGCATCTCTGGCAAAAGACAGCAGGAAGGTTTGGCAGTTAACATCATAACATAATACGGCTGATAGAATTTATATCTTCTTTAAATAATAGAACAATCCGTCTTTCAGACAAGCTGCTCAACACATTTTCTCTATCGCTCTGCCCTCTCGCCTCAAACACTGTCTGCGTTTTTTATTCCAACACCAGACGAGCACTCTGTCTTTCCCTGTGTATATATGGATGCTGCTCTCCCAGACAGGTCCTCCCCTCCCCTATGTCTTACCAGCGTCAGAGCGATGTTGCCTCTCAATCTTATCCAGCCTTCCCAGCAATGAGTCGATCTTGGTCTTGATCTGCGACAGCTCCTTCTTTATTGTTAGGAGTTGGTCTGTCTTGACTGCAGACAAACATCAATAAAGATAAAAATAAGACAGAGCTAATGTGACTTTTAACAACAGACACAGCTGCACTGCTCAGACATTTCTCAACGGCCAAGCACTTTGACAGCAATGTGGCTGAGGCATGGTTGATGAAAAAGGCAAGGAGGAGGGATGGAAGCCATAGTTTAAGAAATGTCACTATGCTGGACTGTGGGGAGAATACTGATTGGAGTCTTTGAGGGTTTGGGCAGTACACAGCAATTCAGCAACATAAAATAACAGTATATGTACAATCATAATCCTGTTTTGGTTGTTATTGGCAACGACAAAACGATCCCCAACGTCGTAAAACTGACTTTTATACATATATCCAGCAGACACTGAGCAGTATTATTCATTTATTATTCAACAAGAGTCTTGTTCTGGCCACAAAATGCAAATATTCACTTTATTTTTAGCTCAGTTTTTGGTCTCCACCATAAAAAGTGTAACATTTCAAATTGAACGGTTTCAGCCCAAAACAAAATTATGCAAGCTGTTTTTTGTTTTTGTTTTTTTGTTTTTTTTGGATTTTCTTTTTTTACATTACAATTCAACAATTTACAAATTAGCCTGTCTTGGGAATCAGCATTTGTGTAGTTGGCAAAATAAATCAACTGATTAGAAATGATCTCAGATGTGAGAATAAGCTGCTTTCTGTTGTTTAACATCTTTGGGCTGTGGACTTTGTTTGACCAAAAGAAATATCCTAAAGATGTCAGGAAAATTAAAGGATCAGGGTTAGTATTTGTATTCATTTTTTAAAGAAAGTGACAGACAAATCACCTTATAATTAAAATTATTATGTTTTGTAGCCCTCAACGTGACTGGGGTTGATATTCAGAACATGTTGTTTTGGCATGTCCTTGTTTCTAGGTCACGGTATTTACTGTGATGAATACAGTCTTATAATAAATTACTGAAATGACGTCCATAATTACAAAACACAACATTCAAGTTTGAACTGAATTTGAAAACAGAGCAGGGAAAAAAAATTGCAGGAGCAAAACGGGACAAAGAAAACATACGTTTAGGGCCGGCGATGGAGCCTCCAGCATTGAGCGCCCGAGAGGAGGAAGATGAGGACGAGGAAGAAGAAGAACAGGCCCTGACTGGGAAGGAGGATTTGGCTCTGCGTGTGGATGGGACAACTAGCCGTGAACGTTTAATGGGGATCACAGCTCTGGTCGGGGGCACAACGCGGCCGTGGTACTCAAAGAGTCTAAAGAGACATGAAAAATCAAGTTGTGGCAACAAAAACACACAATGCACAATGTCCCACAGTGCAAAGAAACACATTTAAAAAGAGAAGTATTATTTTTTTTCTTTCATGAGTCAGTTACATATCGTTATTCAAGCGACAGGAAACACTTACAGAGCACCCAACAGACATACTGCATAAGATGTTTGAACGATAAAGGCACATACTGAACAGCGCCACAGCCATTCAATCAAATCTTGCTCCCAGTTGCCTTCAACATATCAAATTGCCAAAATAGCACTAATGACTCAAATCTGAAGGAACTCAACTCTCGGGGATATTGCAAAGTAAAGGAAGTAAACAAACCAATGAAAATGTCAGAATAAAGATACATTCTCTGCCTTGCCAGTGCAAATGACCAGCCGGGGGACTATCTGACATTCAGTACTCGCCTATGCGGGTAAAAGCATCATTAGTAAGCCCAACGGAGAGGAATAAAAACCTCGCCGATATGACATTCATTATCCCTGTGATAATGTAGTTACTTTGCTGCGGATGGAAATGCGGCTAGTCTGCTCAAAAAGCTTTTTTATCGGAGTTTAGAAATGAGGAAAAAGAAGGGTGTAAACTGAAGGGCAAAATATCAGGAAGGAAATGCACTTATTCAAAAAAGACACTAAATGTTAAAAAGGTTATTTACCTATAAGACTAGGTAACGTTTTTTACATACCTGCTGTAGAAATCATCTCTGTAGTAATCATAGTCAAACTCGTAGCCACTGTGAACATAAATAAGTTTTCTGTGTTAAATGCAAACGATACGCGGAAATTAGAACTGTCAATATTTATTAAACGACTTTTTCTGTTGAAAATACTGAAACCACTTACCAACAGTAAAAAAAAAAAAAAAGGTTTGTTAGCTTAGCACAAACACAGAAAACATAGAAAAAACATGACTCTGCACATTTAAATACATAACTAAAACAATTTTTTAAATTATTATCGTTTAATCTGTAGAAAAACTGAAGTTTAAAAACAATTCATGTTAAGTTAAGCTAGCAACCTGCTAGCTCCTCCTTTGAATTTGATAGATTTTCATCAAGCTCCCATCCAGGAAGTGAAATTGAATGTATGTATGTAAATTTGTCAGAGCATTTCCCTGAATATTAAGCACCGAACAGTCTGTTAGCTTAGCACTGAGACTGGAGACAGGGAAGGAAAACCTAGTATAAAAGTAGCATTAGCATTAGCATACCGACTGGAAAAGGGTGGTACAGTTGGCACAGCTGTAGCTCCCTTCTGTTCCCGGCTAATAAATAGTCATAACTTCAAACAAAACCACAACATATCAAATTTATACTTGGTGCGGCTAGCTCTAGCTCATCAGCTATACAGGCTCAGGTTCAGTTTCCAGCCTTTATGATGAGCTAGGCTAAATGCGTCTTCACCTGTTCCAAAATAAGCACCCACTCTGCCAGAGCACATATTTATCAAACTAGAGGCAGCAAGAACAAGAGAAAAAGAAGGTCATGAAAATGAATATCCAACTGATGCAGTAAAATAAGACACACAGACCTGTATAGGGATGAAAGGGGCCTCTTGGAGCCCATCTTAGGCCTGTATGGCTTTGGTTCTCCTGCCATGTTGATATCTGGAATCAAAAAAGTCATAATGTGAAACAATAGTACTGTCATTTTTAACTATGTTGAATATTGGGGCAAAACGCTTTTAAGACACGCGACTGCACGACTCAAATTATTGTCCATGAAATATTTGTGACGATAAAATGAACTTGATGATTTAATGAAAATACAACTCTCAGTATAGAATATAACTCAGTTACACTGCCATACTGTCTAAACAGGGTTAAATAAAATTAAAATTCTTGCTAGGCACACAAACCTACACACACGGTTCTCAAAACCTTCACACTGTTATTTAGTTAGGGGGCTTGAATTAGAAATGTTTTGAATAAATATTACAGATTAGATTAAGATAGGAAAGAAAGCATGGTACTTTGTAGAAAAACATGAAAGTACCATTTGTGAATGACAAATGACACATATTGCTTCTTGTTTTAACGCTGTTTTCTTGTGCTTCTGCTTCCTTATTGGTGCTTTGATTTAGAGAGTTTAGTTTGATTGTCATCTTGGGGTTTTGCACATTAAAGCCTTTGTGAAATTTGGCTCAAAACAATCATTAAAGTAGACTGCAAGAAAGTAGAAAGAGTTTTTGGGCGTCTCCAAGCTCATTCTGTGGAGATTTCTACAAAATATGATGGAAACAACTTAATAAGAAAAGTTTGTGTATAAAAGAATTATAGATAATATAGATGAGGGTGAATGCGTATATAGTATAGCATAAATTACTAATTTCTATATATTATTAATGTTACCATTCTGTATCTTTATTTCTATTTATTCCCAATAAGACATACTTTTCACTCTGATGTGAAGGAAATTGTCTTGCCCCAGATCTTCTATAATGTCTGATTTAACTTAGCTCATTCATTAAAGATCAGTTAAAATTTTACTTTATTGTACAAATTAGCCAAATATGCATTGGACTATTTTAAGACAAATATATATTTTTAATTTGCAAACGTGACTGAAACCTGCTTTGTTTTGTACGACTCAGATCAAACCCCAGATGTATTCAGTTTCCAGTGGTGTAAAATTGACAACAGCAGGAAGTAATGGATGGCAGCCGAACTTTTAATGAAAGTGTTTGTTAGAGCTGTGTAAGCACCTGTCAGGTTCTGTGTGATGGGACTAACCAGGTGAACTGAAGTGCAAATCATTGATTCATGTAATGATTTCGCTTCAGTCCATTGCAGCACTCAGACTGATGAGGAGGTCTTGGTAAGAGCTCAGATGGCCCCGAGACAACCAAGACAATGACTTCAAGTCAATGTTAGGACAGTGTTGACTCAGTAAAAACAAAGAAATCCCCTTCAAATGCATTAGCAGACTGCCGGGACTCATCTGCACACAACTCATGACAGCTCTTTCTACCTGCCAAGAACCCCGGTGCGTTAAACCGGGCTGCCATCTCTGCGTTTAGTCTGAAGGCTTGTCGTCGCTGCTTCTGCTCAAACTCGGCTCAATCAGCCTTGAGTGCCGCTCAAGGTCATATACACACAAACACAAACAAGAATCAGACGCGCGCGCACACTCACATGCAGACTCACGTTAAGAACACAGGAGAGATTACTTTCTGACGGATGAGTCACCCCATGAGTTGCACAGTTAAAACATCAGCTCTGGGGATCACACCGTAGGAAATGTCATGAATGGAGCCTAAGTCAAGTCGGTTTGCCCGAGGCGCTGCAGTCGCAGTTTCGTTTAGTTGTTTTTCAGGGGAAAATGACTTAATGCACTGAGCTTATGAATTAAAGAGTGCAAGATATCTCAGACTATATTTAAGTTTGTGTTTTCTCAGACTCAAGTTGCACACCAGCAACTGCACCGAGTTTGGATCCGCCTTCCCATTGTCTGCAGATAAACCATAGTGCTACTAGATATTCTCATCCTCTCTCTTTCTTTACATTCCCTATTTTTTTCCCCCTCATGCTCTCTAATGGATTAATGGACTCTGGGATGTATTTGGTAGCTCTCAGGTGCACAGGGGCAGCTGTATCATTATCATTAGGATACAGGAAGATGTGAGGAATGGTTCATATTGTAAGGCACACTCTAGTCTGGTCCCCTGCTAGGGTCATTAAAGAGAGAGTGGAGCATTAAAAAGCACTCTCAAATGAACACTGCCACCTCACAACACCCCCAAATCCCCCCCCCACACACACACACGACAGACACACACTGAGCCTCTGATTAATTACAGTAATTATACTAATCATATACAAAAGTGGCATGAATAAGTGTGTGTGCTCGCAGACAGACGTGTTTGTGCGCGTAGCCCTAAAAAGTTGAGGCTGGAGATAGAAGAGATGGAGCCTGTGTTGCTAAGCAATAGCCACTTAGGGCTTGATTGATACTATAAACTGTGCGCAGCATCGTATTGAGGGGGAATATAAAAAGTTACTCCATGCTGAAGCCATTATGAGCAGGTTGGCTGCAGCACAATATCACAGAAGAAAACTGAAGAGCACAAGAAAAGTCTAAGCCAGATAACTATACGAACACTGGCGACTCCAGAGACGCAGCGCTCCGGTTTGACGCAACGGTGACTGCGCTGTTCTGGCAAATATTGCGACGGCAGCTTTGAGGGACTACGCAGACCAAAGCTACTCCACCGAATATGCAATAAAACAGCAGAACGTGAATCCGGTGTGTAAAGTCTTTGAATAGATAACCTCAGAGCAACAAAAACAGTTGTATTGTCACATTATGAACTTGATGTTGCAATCAGTTGTCTATAGTGCAAATGAACCATTTCAGATTTGTGTTCATCTGATTCATTTAAAGGGAAACTACTGTTTTTTTACAACCAGGACCTTATTTCTGGCATAAAATACAATCATTTACTCACCCATATAACTTTGGTGTTATCAGTAGTCCTTCAAGAGATATTTAGATCTGCGTTTAACCATATAGTGGGAGTGATTGCGGCACCGAAACGCAGCCTCTAAATAACGCATTACCTGCCGTGAAACTCGTTCATTTTACTAATATTTTGTTATGACACTCTAGTGCTATTCCCTGTTGAGTCTGGAGTTACCCGTTATTATCATCCAGGGTCTGGAGATTGACCTACTAACCTCTGACCTGGATGATGTAATCTCTGAGCGCCGCTTGTTTACCTGTACCTGTGGACAAACAACTCCAAATGACACCAAAGGTATATGGATGAGTAAACGATCGTATTTTATGCCAGAAATAAGGTCCAGGTTGTAAAAAAAAAACAGTAGTTCTCCTTTAAGTCCAATATTCAGTCTCCTTTTAGCTCCATTTTTGGTCTCCACCAACTTCCGAGGCATATACTGTAACAGCCTCTTTTGCTAATAAATGGTCCACTTTGTTAAACAGTTAGTTGCTACCTTCACCGAACTGTCATTACGTGCTGACCAGGTAGTTTAGAACAACTTTTTTTTATTATTATTTAAAACATTAGCCTTGAAGAACGTGAATAAATCGTCAGTGAGACAAAGTTAGCGGCTGGAAAAGCAAAACCATCAAAACAACAGAAGACGTTTAAACCACACGGGCTCATCAAGAAACCGCGTTCACACCCCACTTGGACGCTGGATCAATTATTAATATAAAACTATCGATTAGAGCAGCTTTAAGCATAACAAGGACTGTTGAGTAAGTGAAACTTCACATCGTTTTTTTCTTTTTTTAAATCCATAAACCCAGGGTTACAAAGTGGTGCAAAATTATTTAAATCCAAGACTCACGCAAGGAAGCCCCAACAGAATAATAAATAGTTCACGAGCTTTATAGATATTTTATTTGCAATATCACAATACATGCTGATGGAAAACTATTTTTACTCTTGCTGTGATCTTGAAATTCCGCCTTCTTCTTTCTCTTCGTAGCAGAGCTAACGTTCACCCTGAAACACTCTCATTCGAGTTTCGTCAGTCTTATCTTATTCCCGCACTGTCCTGTTCATTAGTCTTTCCTCATCTGTGTGAAGAAGACAAAAGCGCCAATTGTGGACTTTAAGGGACCTCATTTTTAACCGAGCGCCTCCCACACGAGGGATGTGGCCGAGTTCAGTAACAGCTTCATCCGTCCTCGCCGGATCATCCAAGAATACAATCATAAGCACCTCAGGGCTCTCTGACTCACTTCACATTCATTCATATTAATGAAGCAGAGCTGAATTACCTGCGAGCGCATCGCTGTGTTACTGCGTGTCTATTTTGGTTAGATACAGACCCCTCGCCTCAGCACACCCTTGAGCTCTTTGTCTCTGAAGGTGTAGACGAGCCATTAAAGCTGGACTGGGCACAGACAATGAGAGCACACACACATAAATCTTAATAAGTCAGCTTTGATGAGCCTGGTTAAAAAGAAAGGGAGAAAACTAAATAGCCGCGCAGCCTCTGTGCTGCTTCTATTTAGCAAATTGCAAGCTAAGTGACTCTGATAGGTAACAATGCATTTGAAGAGGCAAAGAAACCGTCTTCCTTCATCTGCAACAGGAACCATGCTCCGTGTGCAATTACGAAACAATTAAGACAGAAGGGGTAAGTGGTGTGGTAATGTAGTCAGAGGAAACAAACACATTTCCTCCCCCCGACTAATGCCCAAGCATAATCTTTTGGCAGGAAAAAAGATCACTCCTGGCACAGAGCAACCTCCACCTCTGCGGCTACACACATCCCCAGAGCAGGCGAGGTATATTCGATTAAGAGATCATCCAGGCACCTGTTTGAATACAAATGCGGGAGTAAGAGACATCCTGCATGACAGCGGCCGCAGATTCAATCTAGGCCGTGTTCTCGCGCCCTGTAAATCTGACAGAGGAGACTTGAATAATCTCCGATCTCGGCTCCGAGGCACAGGCGGCTTCTTCTTTTCATTACACCCGAGAGTGTGTTTCCTTAAACAGGGCAGGATGAGTGACAGGCTGGAAAAGCAGACGCTGAATATCTGCATATGCGCCTAGTGCGTATGTGCACGTGGGCACGAGGACCTCTGGTTCACATTATGTTAAACTGCAATTCTTATTAGTTAGACGGCGACACTTCATTTGTTCATGTACACGGAATGAATTATGGATTCCATCAAGCGCTTTTATGCAGACAAAATAAGACAGTCTTCCTCCTACAAAGGTAGCTATAAACAGTGCCCCGATGTGCTGGTGTGATGTGCAACTTCAGGGAATTTGAGATAAAAACAAAAGCATCAAGTTCTTTCGAAGTCGGACGGATCTTCCATGAATTCTGGGCAAATTGTGTAGATTTTTTATTTATTTTTTTTCCTTTAAACAGCCAACAGAGAAGCACATCATAGCACTCAGCTCCATGAACATCGCCAGAGAACATTGCCATTAGCGTAAAATTCAACATCAGCACAAACTCTGGAAGCGGAGCAGACCTGTGATGTTGTGGCTTCTTTATCTGGAAGGCTTCAGTGCTTCTGCCAACTCATCAGTCAGGCTCAGGATATCTCCTTGGACAAGTTAATGATGTGTAATACACCGCTGAATATTTCCGGAGGATTCCTGCAGCCCGCAAAAAAAAAAAAAAAAAAACGCTTCTGCCTTATCACTGCATGCTCAGCATCATTTTTAATGAACCTCAATTAAGACTACGGCTGTCCTCTTTTTCTTCCATTTAGTGGCACGGGTCAACAGGTGTCGCTCGTTGTTACCATAGAAACGTGGGTCTCAGTTCTGTGGCGGTAAGGTTAGAGTGACTATTAAGTAAGCAAATAAGTCTTTATTAAAGACTATTATTAAGTAAGCAAATAAGTCTTTATTAAACCGTCTAACTCACATCAAAGGGGTGCGGGAAAAGGAAGACAGCAGCAGTGATGTGGCGACAAGAGTCCGTGAATGTTAATGAAAGGTGACGATGGGGATAAAAACCGAGCTGTACTAAATTGAGAAGATACGATAACACGGAGGTAACAACACAGTGAATGACACAGCTGATTGACTGATTTAACGCAAACACAGAATCCCACATACAAAGAAATCCATCCACTTGTGTCCAACTCTCGTCTACAAAACAAATGGGCGACATGCAAATTAACAGCAAAAGGCTGCATATGGTAGCCAATGTTTTAAATAGATGCATCTGTTTAGCTACCATTACATGGAAGCATACGTGTGCTTTTAACATTCATTCAGTCATTTTCTGTAGAGCCTATCCCAGGTGTAATTAGGTGAGAGGCGGGGTACACCCTGGACAGGTCGCCAGTCTATCACAGGGATAACACAGAGAGACAGACAACCATTCACACTCACATGCACCAATTAATCTAACCAGCATGTCTTCGGAGGAAGCTGGAGTACCCGGAGAGAACCCACGCAGACACAGGCAGAGCATGCAGACTCCGCAGAAAGGCCCCGGTCGACCCTTCTTGCTGTGAGGCATCAGTGCTGACCACCACAACACCATGTGCTTTTAACACTTCCAAAATCTTGCATTTACCATTGTTTACTGGTGCTAATAATGGCCACACAGGCCACTGCTGTATCGTCATAGAGTCCTGTGAAGTGGGAGAGTCCCAACCAGTCACAGCTACATTGACTTTACCTTGAATTTGAGATGTTTAGTCAGATTTTAATTTGAGATTAGACTTAACTGGCGGCTACTTTGATAATTAATTTCACAGTTGAGTAAAACTCTCATTTCTCCGGTAAACATGTCAAATATTTTGTACATTCTGTTTTCCTACGATTTTGTAAACTGGGCATGTTCAGAGTGCGTGTTCAGTGTTTCCTGACATGGATATTTAAGTAGACTGAACAACAGAAGGTTTAATCAAGAGTAGGGATGCACCGAAAACTTTTCGGCCGATTTAGCAAGATTTTAAAATTGCACTGAGTACTGAGAATTAAATTAAAGATACAGATGAATCTGCAGCTCAGTCTGGAATGAAGTCTTATCCTCTAGCTTAGGGATGCACCGAATATTTTTGGCCGAAAAAACGAAATTGGCGAAACAACACGGCCGAAACAGGATGCTGTCATGATGCAAGCGATAACCACAGCAATTTTTTGAAAATTTTCGGTGCATCCCTAATCAAGAGGGTATGTCTTCATTCCAGACTGAGCTGCAGATTCATGTGTATCTTTAATTTAATTCTTAGTACTCAATGCAATTTTAAAATCTTGCTAAATCTTGAATTAGTCATTAGACTAGTCAACGTGAGTGAAGTTAAAGAGTGACCAGTTATAAACAGACTGCAAATACATCTGATGCACATCCCGCTAACCTTAAAAACTGCTGTGCATATACACAAGGGGGTAGATTATAATACTATGAGTTTATTGAAATTTAACGGTCACCTCTATCTGAGCTCCCTGCCTTCATGTAAAGTGTATAGCATCCTAACTGATTCCAATCAGGCCCAGGACCTCGGGGCTTTAACGGTTTTTGTTGTGGGTACATGCAGATTAATTGCTCAACAGCCTGTCCTTCTGTAATGACTTCCTTGTCCTTTACTCTTTGTCCTCCCTCTTAAGGAAAATGGTTAGTTGGCAGTGCATAAATTTGGCAGCCCGTCTTCAAGTTCTTTTAATAAAATAGTTTTACCTGCAGAGCTACGGTCCATTAAGGAGAACGTGATGATAGTCTGCTAAATTTCGGGGTTGACTGGACTCAGTATACGGCATATGAGAATACATCCATTAGTAGGAGGGTGTTCTTAAATCCAAAGACATAAACTTGCAGCACAGAGGGCAACATTGCGACATTGCCTCCCACCGCTGGTATGTGTTGATTTTTGCATTAATCCTAATGAGCAAATTGCCGGAGCCCGAGGTAAAGATAATTTTGTCTTTCATCTCTCCTCGGCTATTAATGCACTTTCCTCCGTTTCCATTTTGGCATCGTTTCTTATGATGTAACCGTGTGGCTCTAAAGTGCAACGCCTTGAAACATTTTAACCCCTGGAGCCTGTCCATCACTTCCACCTAACCACATGCTCATTAACCTGAAAACAAAGTGGCAGCTGCCACCTGCTCGAAACTACTTGAATATTGAAACCTGGCTGCCTCACTTGGGAGTTCATTGTGAAACATAAAACATTATATAATGAAGGACATCACACAAACTGACTCTTTGACTTATTGTTGACTCACAAGTTGATTTATTGGTAGTTAATTGGCAGAAAGCATCCATTTGGCTGATTTATTAAGTGTTTAAGCCAGTGATTGCCAATCTGTGAGTAGTGCCACCGCTCTAAAATGTTTTATTACCCATACAAAAACATGTCAGTCAGCCTCTTATGCACACAGGTGCACACACACCTGGTGCTGCCATGTGCAACCAACCACCTTACAAATAGGCACCTCAACAGTCCATGCAGAACATTTTTTTTTTTTAAATCTCAAGACAATGACACACTAATTTTTAAGGTTGCAGTCTCAGAACAGATTAAAATAACTGGCATGCTCTTCTGGCAACAATTTCCTGCTAATGATAAAGTCGCCCAGAGAGACAGATCTGAATTGGCATACCAGCTATTATCCTGCGCGATTATTATGGCTGCCTATAATCTATTTGTCACGTATGATTACAATGCCAGCAATCACAATGGATCTTAAAATGAAATGAGCTTTGCAAAATCCATTTACATGTTAAAATGCTGAGGTGCACAGATCAAACAAATGAAAAGCAGGGTGCATAAACTTCAGATCAACGCTGCAAGCGCACGAACAATTACCAAGTTTATCGGGAAGCTGTCACTCAGTTTGACTAAATAAAAGTGGGAAAAGCAAGGATGCTAACCATAAATCAACTTTTACTCAACGTGTAGCATACATACTCACATCTCTGGTTGCGACGCCTGCCTTTGTACATGGTCATGGCAAGCCTGGAAACAACGACTGATGCTGCGGGCTGACTCTGCCTCCTCTTCTTACCAAAACTAGACAGACTGCCGGAGCTCCTCAGACTCTGAAGCAGCAGAGCCGCTCCGGACCGTACCATTAACCCAACTATTCCAGGGGGAGCCCTCGACTCAAATACACGGCCCAGCTCCAACTGCAAGAGCACAGGCTGAACTAAAAAAAAAAAAAAAACTCCTTTTGCGTCTGTGTGTCTCAGTTAAAGTGTTGAGACTTCAAGAGTCTTATTAATTATGATTATGAATGACTGGCAGACTTAATTTTGTACTTTACTCCCCTTAAAAACCAAATGTGTCTTACAAATTGGGTTAAGCGGAAGTGGAGCAAAATAAACAAAAAACTTGACGAACGTTAAAAGTTTTCCACTAATTTACTCCTTACACATTAAAGCTGTGCTTACAGGAAACTACCCCAAAAACAAATACCCATCATATAGCTTAATTTACATTTTGTTAGCAATTATTTTCTCAAGTCAGTGTTTCTTGTCAAAGAGCCCAAAGTGGTCTTCACCACTTTCCTTTTTTGTCTGACCAGTGCCAAGACAGTAATCGTTTCACTGTAGTAGAAAAGAAAACTACTATTTTTAAAGGTGGTAGCTAACTAAAAGAATGAATTGATTATTAAAAAATGATTGATGATTGAGATAACAGTAAAATTCAAGCCGCTGTTGCATGTGTGTTTTTCTGTAAGGTTACATTAATTCATATGAAACTATTAGTCAAATTTAAGCAGTATCAACTATTTCTTGGTTACTTGTAGGCAGTGGTATAAACAAGCATCCTTATAAAGTTGAAGTGGGTAGCATGTTGTCTATGTGCACATTCAATAAACAGCATGATGCTGTGGTTCGTGTGTTGGTCACCACTGTCTCTTGAGTGGAACATTGACCTCTAGCATTTTCATCAGCTACTCTGCTCGTTTCTCCTGGAAAATGGTTCAGGGTGACGAGACTGAATGAAAACATAAAGCTGTGGGATGTGAAACCAAACCCAAGAGCTCAGCTGATGCTAAAATGCTGAAGGAAATGTCAGAGGTGGGTGCTTATTATCCTTATACATGTCATTTGGACCATTGATCATTTGAACAATGAAGATGTGAACACTGAATGCGTTTTGATGTGCAGTATATGCGTGAAGATACGTGTGTCATGGTTTTGACTTTTGAATATTTTCCTTCTTTCCTTTAGTGAAAGTTGCTTTGCTCAGTTCACTGACACAGTTGAACAAGGTTTTGATCCAAAAATGAAATGAAATATACAGAGTGAATAAATGAATACCTAAAAAAAAAAATCAGGGGTTCTCATGCATGGTGCAAAACATAATAATGACAAACGAAAACTGAGAAGTATGGAAATTAAGTCATTTAAAAAAAAAATAGCTGAAAAACACTTAAGAAGTTTTTCTTTTATGAAACACAGAGACGTACACACTGAATAGCTCAAGTGCAATTCAATCCAGCTTTGCATCAAATTAACAAAGAAAATCTAATGATGAGAGTCACCAATGAATGACTCATTTCATGTCCAAGGTTCGTCTTATAGAATACACTCTGCTTTTTGTCAACTTTAAACCTGCAGAACATTTCTGTTTGGCCTCGCTAGTCAAACAGCGCGCTTTCATTCACCGGAGAGGCGAATCGGTTTCCCATTGCCACTCTCTCACTCATCTCCTTGTGTTTTTAATTTAAAGTGGATGGGCTGTGGACAGATTGAAAAAGCAGAGCTCTCAGGGGTGAAGCAGCATACTGATTCCCCAGCTGTTGCAGCCTTTTGGGCTCGCCTGGAGAAGAAGCCTCGTAATTGTAATATCTAATTACACTGACAGGGAGTTTGCAGCTGTCTCATGCACAGCCTGATGTCTTAATAGGTCCCCGGCCTCTTTGTTCTAAGTAAGAAAAAAAACAAAGAACTAAAAGCTCGTAAAAGAGAGAGGCTGAGTGTGATGGATTCACGGCATCAAGGCCAGTGTCATCAACTATTGTGTCACTTTGACATCTTAAGTGAAATATTAAAAACACATCTGTAATTATTTGAAATTCGGAGGGAAAATGCAGCAATGGAGGAACAAAAACATCAAAAGAACAAATTCATTTAAGAAGGTTACTCGAATTTTGAAAAGGATTTGACTCTTTATCCTCAACCTAACCCGCTCTGTGAAAGGTGTCGTCATATTTAGCTCAAAAAAATGCACTTACTAATACATCCAACTCTGTAAGTCTCTTATGGAAAAATGTGACTGCACATCCTGTGCAGGGTGCATCCAGGGTTTTTGCCCTGCTGGAATACTGAGGACACAAATGAATGATGCATGCTGAGGGAAATATGTCCCAGTTATGGTCACGGTGCTATTCTCTCAGCACCATCTAGTGTTCATGCAGATGTGAAGTTGAGTGCATGAGCAAAAAAATAAAAAAATACTGAAGGGTAAACAAGGCAACTTATAGGCATAGAATACTTTCTAATGTAACAGCGCTGTACTAAATCTAAGCTTCATGAAGGCTGGTATGGTATTCAGCATTTGTTTAATACAACCGAGAGAGCTGTTGATTTAACTGTGTGTTTATTTTGAACTGTGGTATGTGGTACATTTAAATTGTACTGACACACGTTTCTATTATTGTGATAACCCCATTTTAATCAGTAGGCTAGGCTAAATAACAGAAACACGTTTTTTTTGTTTTAACTCAATCTAGTTCAACAGGAACACAAACCACATCCTCCATCATGACTATCTTACACTGTTTCAACATAAACTGAACATTTTAACAGTCATGAAGAGGGATTTAGTGCAGGACTATTACATTAGAGTGAGTGTACCTAATGAACTGGCACACAAGTTTGTATGATCATCTATAATATTCCATCTATAATTTATTAATTTGGGTCGTGATTCATAAAAGGACTAGGCAAAATTATTGAAAGAAAACAGGGAGGGGGGCTGACTCCAGGATGCTGGAAGTCACTGTTAAGCCTTCTTGAGGTGTCGCAGGCCTAACTTAACGAAACATCGGTGAACTGAGGTGCCCACCTGAAAACCCCAATGACATTGTTGCATTCTGCTGGTGACTAGGAAAGGTATCTGATGTCTTCACGCTGCTTGGTTGCAATAGTTCTTTATTTGGTTAGCTGCTGAGCGGGCCATACAGTACAAGCCAGCAGCATTTGGTTAGCTTATATTTCACAAGGTTTGAATTTATCCTCTGCTGCTCTGTAGGACATATAAGCCAGCAGCTCAGTTACTTAAGTCATTTAGATTGTAGGCTAATCATCACATCTCATGACCGTTAGTTGGTTAGGGTTTCTCACTTTCTCAGACAGGGCCTCTAAATGTGTTTTGCCTGTTATCTTAGCACAAGGGATTGTAACATCCAGTCCTGTGTATAAATGAATGCAAGATAACCCTGAGTTCAGTTATGTTTTCGACCATCTTTATCTTCGCAGCGGTACCATGTTGTTTTTGTTCTTTAAATTGCAATTCAGCATTATTTTGGTCTTACTTGGATTCCTTATTTTAATCCCGTGAACTGCTTTTTGTTTTAAAAAGGTCCACACAGTCTACAGAGAGCTTGAGAAAAAAGAATCTCAGAGAAATTTTCAGATTTACGTTCTGACTGACAAACAAGTAAATGTCATGTTGTACGCAGACACCTTTTGTAAGAATTTTAAAGAGAAGACGTCGATTTGTTCCCCAATATCTCAAATAAAAAAAGATTAGAAACCCTGTTCTGCAGTCTGTATTTTCACCACACTGAGGCGCTCAAACACTACCAGAGTGCAGCCACACGTGTGAGCCTCTTATACATTACGAACCAAAGCAGATACGATCACACAAGCACTGATTATAAAAAAAAATGAACGTGGAAATATCAGTGCATCGGTATCAAGATTTTATCCGCATGAAGAAGGAGGAATGCTGAGCTGGTGAAACAGGAATGAAACCCTCCCCTGAGCTCTTCATCACCAGCAGACATCTTCATCAGGATATAAGTAGCTGCTGCTCGGGGCCAAGCGCCAGAGTGATTGAATGTCACTTTTATTTGCGAGAACTACTTAAAGTCATCGTGTCGGCAATCCAGTCATGTCCGAAGAAATTAAAGTGAGTAAAGCAATCGCTGGAGCTCCAGTGTCTCGCTGCTATTAAATCTACTCAAGCATGATGAGTTGTTGTACCTCAGCTGGGGCCGGGCCACCCCGCTGCATATTCAGGACATTACAGGTTTGATTCTGACCCCGTGACCTTCCTGTCATGCGTCGCGCATCCAAGCAGCTGCCTGTCCTGTCACTCTTCACTGAGTAATTTAATAAAAAAAAGGGGAAGTGTTAAAGAAAATATCAAGAATTCATATCTCATGCAGGCTATGCCCACCTCTGGCAGTGTAGTTCAGGAGCCTAATGAAATATAAAGTTCATGTTTAAAAGATAAGGCGTTAAGTTTCACAAGGCAGAACACAGGCAGAAGAGATTATTTCCACAGCAGACGGAGACATTACTGTAGGCACCTACAGTACCTCTGACACTCATGGTGCATTGTTAATACGCTGGATTTATTGTGTGTGTGTGTGTGTGTGTGTGTCTGTACAGAGGCTTTGAGTTTACAAGGACACTAAGAGGAGCAGCCAGTGTAGCTGCAGCTATGCAAAGGAATATTTCCCTTTTGGTCATCACCAGAGATCTGCTGGGCTAATCGCTCTTATAATAAAATACATAAAACAAAATATGATGGCGTTGTGGTTGGACAGAAATAGGAGGAGCATCTTTAAGAGGGTGCAGACAGGATATGTGAATTTGTGCTGACAGCGCTATGAATATTTCTGTGGCGTGTCAACATAAATCGCTGTGGTGTTAATGACTGTTATCCATTTCTCTTGTCCTTAACTTGGTCCTATAAATGAATTAACAGTCTAAATAAGGAACAGTGTTGCGACTGTGACCCTAGCCAACATTTATAGGCACTCAAGCATTACATTATGACTGGAGACTGACAGGAGAACGTTTGGACCTGGCATTCATTCGTGTGGATGTTACTTAGACATGTAGTACCCACCTAGACCAGACCAGACACCCCCACCCCATAGCAATGACACTCCTTGATGGCAGCATCCATCCCCAGCAGGATGCAGCCTGACACAGACACACAAACATGAAGAACAGCACAAGGTGTTGACCTGGCCTTTAAATTCACTAGATCACAAACTGATCAAGTATCTGTGGGGTGATCCACAGAGGCCCCTCCCCTCAACACATAGGACCCAAAGCCCCCCCCCCAACTAACTGTTGTCAGACACCACAGGACACCCTCAGAAGGCCCATGTCCATTCTCCGATGAGTTACAACTGTTTTGGAGCCACAAGGGAGACCTATACTATATGAGGAAGACAGTCATAATGTTATGCCTGATCAGTGTATATAAAACATTTAATCCACAAAGAGTGAATGCTTTAAAATTTTAAATAACGTAAGATGACAAAAAAGATAGCAGCCTCATCTGGGTACAGTAAATATAGAAAAATCTTAAATCAGTTTAGGTAGTGGACACTTTTGGTCCGAGTTCAAGTTTGTGAGTTATAACAGTTTGCCGACCTTTTCAGGTGGAGGTGGATGGTAAGTTAATATGTGTAGAGTTTGCTTCGTAAATTTAGAACGTGTCTTAGGAAAACGACAGCATCAAGTGAAAGCTCATGCTCGCCAGCCTTACCGAAAGATTGCATTTACATGCATGTTCATATGCACGTCTCTCAGGAATGCGGCAAACACAACCCCATTAGCAATAGATGCAGAATGCTAAGCTAAGTAGCTGCTGGCTACGGCTGCATATTTGTCTTTCAGGAATTAACGCAAATTATAATATTTCCCTGAACTGTTCTTTTAAAAGCTAGTCAAGGACAGGCTTAGCTTCTATAGCCATGCCCCTTATTTCTGACAGAAACCGTAGCCATTCATCAAAAAATGAATATGAAAAAATTAATTATGAGATTACTCCAGCAATCATTAGTGTTTTCATTCATTCAGCAAATGATTAATTTTCAAGAATTTCATCCGCCTCCTGTTATTTGGCTGGGTCACACAGTTTAAGGGTTGCCTTCGTAGTTATTTCTAGATAGTGACGAGCCAGTGGGTTTATTTATGTTAGACTTGCTTTAACTATGTTCGCAGATCAAGCAGAATACCTGGTGAGTATAATGGTGCAATCACACATAGGAACAATGACCAAAAATAACACCAAATATGTAAAATAACACAAAATATGATCTTTTAACTCAGACACAGATCACTAAGCACTTAGATATCTATTATTATAATAGTTAGTGAGTCATGCAGTTATCTATACCTGTGAACGCAACTCATCCGTGCAGTTTCCTACTAACACATTTTCACAATGATTTCACAATAAAAATATGCATGAAACTCTGCAAATACAAGGTGGAATTACAGATGTGACCCCGCGGTGATCTCGTTCATATTTAATGAGAGACAAGGCTTCCTGGGGACTTCTGTTTTCCACGGAGGAAGCTGAGAACAAATCAATAAGTAATATAAAGAAGATTTACACGTATCCACTGAACTCCCATGAGGACTGGGCTCTGGAAGTGTTTGCTTGTTTCTGTCCAGCCTTCTCTTCTTCTTCTTCTTCTTTTCACAGATGTTGCCTCATGGTGTTTAACTCTTTCTGTATCCTAGGACATCCACAAGCTGTAGCGTGATTTATTAAATTATACTGATCAAATTATACAGTATATCATTGGTCTTTTGACTACAAGCAGTGTGGGCCAGATGGTAGCTTGAGGTGTTCAAGCCGTACTGATTAAAGAAGAGAAGATCATTTGTAAACCATTCATGCTCCAAATGTTTGAAACAAAATCATGGTCCATCTTTCCAATCTTACAGCCTATTTTATAGGGATTTATGAAATGATCTTTTATTATTGGTATTGACGCCAGTTTTATGATTTCATTTCTGTTTTTTTTTTGTATCGCTCTTGCTGTAAAGGTTATTTCTGCTTTATTGTATTTTCTTTTTCCAGAGCTTTATTTTTTGAGCCGTCTGTGTAAAAATGATTAAAAAGGCTGATATTATTTACTTACCGGTGAGAGTCAATTAAACAATAATAATGTTCACCATTTACACGTAATGGATATAGGTATCTCTGCAAATGATTTTTACAATGCTCTCCTGTGATCCATGTATACTGGGACAAATATGTAGGTTCATGGTGAAAAAACAGATTTACTGTTTGAGTCTCACAGACTCAAACTACAAAGAGACACAAAACAACAGAAATATGATATAAAACAACTCAAGAAAACAGACAGCTACTTGGAGGCATGGAACAACTACAACAAGGTGAATGACAACCACGCAACATAAAACAGAGACAGAAAACACCTAACAGAAACACACAACAACACGCTGCGACAACAGGCTTCAAAAAAACCACAAAACAAGTAAACAGAGATATAAAACCACTACCCCAAACACACACATGCACAAAGACACCAAATGGCTACAAAGAGGCACAAAACAAATACAAAGAGAAAGAAAGAGGCACAAAGCGACTATAAAAGAGACACAAAAAAATACACACAGGTATAAAGCAGCTACACAGATGCACAGAGGCACCAAATGGCTACAAAGACGCACAAAACAGCTACAAAGAGACACAAAAAAATACACACAGGCATAAAGCAGCTACACAGATGCACAGAGGCACCAAATGGCTACAAAGACGCACAAAACAGCTACAAAGAGAAAGAGATATAAGACGACTATAAAAGAGACAAAACAACTATGAAGAGACAAAACAAGTACAAAGTGGGATAAAACAGCTACAAAGAGACACAAAGAGGCACAAAAGAGACACAGCTACACAGAGAAACCTTGACACGGCTGCCATGACACACAAAGCAACTAAGAAGAGATGCAAAACAACTACAAAGAGACAAAACAGCAACACAGATGCACGGAGACACCAAATGGCTACAAAGGGGCAAAAAACAACTACAAAGAGACACAAAACAACTACAAAGAGACACGAAGAGGCACAAAAGAGACACACAGCTACACAGAGAAACCTTATGGCTGCCACGACACGCAAAGCAACTAAGAAGAGATGCAAAACAACTACGAAGAGGCACAAGAGACAACTACAAAGAGGCATAAAACAGCTACAAAGAGACAAAACAAGTACGAAGAGGCACAAAGAGACACAAAACAGCTACAAAGAGGCACAAAAAACTACAAAGAGGCATAAAACAGCTACAAAGAGGTAAGACAACTATGAAGAGACAAAACAAGTATGAAGCGGGATAAAACAGCTACAAAGAGACACAAAGAGGCACAAAAGAAACACACAGCTACACAGAGAAACCTTATGCAACTAAGAAGAGATGCAAAACAACTACAAAGAGACACAAGACGGCTACAAAGAGATGCAAAAAGACACAAAACAACTATACACGGGTATACAGAGGAACCTTATTGCTACAAAGAGACAGAAAACAACTAAGAAGACACAAACTGTTTTCAGTCTGGCGGTCTTTCTGCTTTATAGGAGAGACAGGGAGCCCTTTAACAAGTCTGTGCCCCAGAGGCACTTGTCTAATAGTCTCAGATCTGTACATTACTAGTGTAAATGTTCATAGTTTATTTCCCCATCTGCATTTTTAAGATCCAGTGTTGACTCAATCGTAAAATCAAAACTAATGTTAGACGACAACCTCGATAATTACACTTCCTCCAGGGCACGGCATGGACAGTGTGAGTGAAACACTCCATATTGCAGTGTAGCTGTGGAGCATGTGTTCAGTGAATAAAGCAGGGCTTTGCACACCTTCTGTAGTTACCATTACACCTGAAGTTTAATCAATAAAAGTGTAACCGACGAATGGAGCAGAATGTTTTCCTACCTAATGATTGTCCCGCGATCACCCTGGTGTTCTCCCCGGCCACGGCTGCCCTTGCGTTCCTCTCGCTGGCGTACTGAACAAAGGCGTAGCCCTTGTGCACCGAGCAGCCCACTATCTTGCCGTACTTGGCGAAGATGGCCTCGATGTCGGCCTTGGTCACCACGGCCGTGTTGAGGTTGCCGATGAAGACGCGGGAGTTGAGGGAGCGCGGGTCATTCTTGTTGGTCACGTTGCTAGTCTGGGTCTTCCCAGTCATCCTAGTCCTTCAGCACTGCCTGCTGGGAGACACAGTTGAACACTGCTCAGAAAGCCAGGAGGGTTAGACGGCATAAGTTATACACAGAGAAAGCCAAACAGCGAGAGCCAGTGGGACGTAAACAGTGGTCAGAGCTGAAAGCATATGCTGTAAATAATTGCAGGGCTGGGTTTTATATGTGCTGAGAAGTGAATCAATTTTAAATCCCACTGGGTGGTCAAAATGAAAATAGACAAAAGCTTCCATATGACCTGAAATCATTTTTCTATCCATTTTAATCCATTTCTCATTTCTTTTTTTCCCCCACTTTCTTTTTATTTGTTTATTTATTCTCTCCTCAGAGCCCAGTGAAAAATGTATAGGCGTATTTGCCCTTAGAGCGTTTACATGGGCATCACATGTTTTCATGGATATGATGGGCTCCTATACGGATACATCTGGCAATATTTAATTATGGATTAATCTGCCAGTGATTAGCTAGGATTAGCTAAGACTTGGTTTAATTTTTAAAAGCTACACTTGCAGTTGTTTTCATTCCATGTCTTCATGATCATAAGTAATAAGTAATCTTTTAACAAAATATAAATCTGAGTCTCCCAGAGTCTTAGTTTGTCCTACCAACGGTCAAATACCCAACGATACTCAGACCACTAGGATGTAAAAGAGAAACTAGGCCTGAAATTGTTGATCAGTTGTGAGCAACAACCCAAAACCGAAAGAAATCCAGCTTCCATCGCAGAACACAAAGAGAACAAGCAAATACACCTGCACTCGTGTCCACCCTCCGCTGAGCACATAGACAGAGACAGATTGCTGTCTGCAGGAGGTGAGAGGAGCTCTGACATGCGGGCGGCTGAGATTTCAGACCTGTGAGTCTGAAACATTTCGCTGTACACCAGAGCCGCGTGCGCGCGCCGCGTTCCCACGTTTGAAAATAGAACATCACTGTGAAGTCACGAGAATCCTCATTCCCTCCGAGTCTCCTCCGTGTACGACGCCTGGTTTGATCCATGCCGTGGTTTGGAGTTTTGAATGTTTCGTATTTGTTTTATTTGTGTAATCAGTTTTACTTCCTTTCTGTTTCCACCTGTGTGTTTGCACTCACCTGTCTTTTGTCTGCAAGCTCCGCCCCTCATTGATCTCACCTGTCTCTGGTTAATCCATCAACACTTGTGTGGGTGTGTGAGTGTATATATATATATATATCCTTTTCTTTCCCTTACTTCTTTGTCAGGTTGTCTGTGATGTTACGCCATCTCTATTCAGCTCCTCATGCTTACTTATGTTCTTATGTTCTTGTCTTGGTTTTTGCTCTTCGTTTTCTTTCGGATTTGCGTGTTAGGATTACCCTGTCATCCCTGCAGCGCTTTAAATTCTGTGTTTTGTCATTTTGTCGTATGCTCCTGCCTCCCCGCAGTGTTTTTCATCTATTCCAGGTGTTAAACAGTGATGGTATCTGTACTTCTATTACTACTCTATACTTCTACTTACAAACATTTCAGAAGGAAATCTAGCACTTGTATTTTACAGCTTTAGTTCTGCATAAAATTGGTTAAATTAGTACAGGAAACTGAAGAGAAACGTAAAAACAAATGGGAATTTCTGCAGCTTAAGTTTATTCTTTCTTCTTTTTCTTTCCTCAGTACTGATCTCATGACCTCTCAGATTTATCTTATGACGGCTAGGGTTGGTAACCAGTGGATTAAACTACCCAAAACAGATTAAATGAAGTTAAATAACTGAGGTTCAAGAACAGGACTCAACGCCTCATTACCCACACCTGCCTATATAGACACACCTAGCCTCTCCGTTTGATCCGTTCTCAAACCCCTCCACCCCGACCCTCTATGTTCTCTCTTCTCCTTTACAATCTCTTTGCAGGAATCAGGGAGTCAAGGAGCTGATGCCTCCAGAGATATGCCCCCACCCTGAATCTCTCTCCTTAGGATCCTACGTCCAGTCGTCCAAGGATCATCATCAGCCGGCGACTGGATTCTCTTTCCTTCACCTCGATCCATCGACCCCTCGACCCCTCGACCCTTCCATCGATCTCCTATCTTTCCCTTCTCTTTAACCTTGTCAAATAAACTTCTTTGAACATCAAGAGGTGTGGTCTTGTTGGTGAAACTAGTGTCATTTCAACCTGCTGCTAGAGTTAAATAGCCACATGTGATAATATTTCAGTGACAGGCGACATTTTATTGCGGAACCAGCCCTTTTAATGTGCTATACTTAAGTACATTTTCTTAATTATACTGCAGGGTTTTAGCTTGTGCATGATCTTCCACTACCACTGGCCAGTTCGTTGCTTTCAAGTAGAAACCTGAACAACCCTCAGGAGGAAGGTTATTAGTAAACAAATGTCAACAATATCATCTTTTGACTGTTTTGTGATGCCACAGTCCCACGGGACGAGCATCAGGAAGTGTCAATAATCTGACAAATCCACTCAAACATGAAGGGAGACGTTTCCTGGAACTCCCTGTTGGCGATCGTCTTTTGTGCGTTGCGTTTGCGAGTCTGCGCGCGCTTCCGCAGTGAACCTTCCTTAACCCACAAGCTGTAGACACCTTGTCGCCACAGCTGAAGCTCTTACGAGGCGTGTGAGGAGAGCAGAGAGTCCCAGATTTCCACACCTCTCACACCTCACAGGGAAAAGAAGATGAGCGGTTTACGTCGCGGCTGAAACAATCAGTTTACATAAATTCAGTTATATGACAAATACAACTTTCTGGTTCCAGCTTCTCAGCGACGGAGAAAAACTGCTGCGTCTATGTTTTGTGTGATTTCTAAAATGAATCTCTTGGAGTTTGGGCCTGCAATTAGTTTAAAAGCAATTCCAAGACCTCACCTGGGTGGAGGGCGGTTTTCTGCACTCTCTGATGTTTTCCAGTCCAAATCAATTTCACCGCTTATTTGAATTCCTGCTGGTGCTTGTATGCTAAATATGAAGCTACAACCTGCAGCCAGACCGTTTCTTAGCCAGAACTGGCTTTTTTTTTTTTTCTTGCACTTGTTTTTTTTTTTGCACTTCAATTAAATATGAAATGCATATTCTGTGAGTGAGCTTTAAATGCACTGCTCGGTGGAATTTGTCACCTCTGAAGAGTCATGCAGGCTGTTTAACCCTGTTTCCAGCATTTATGCTAATCTATACATCTACAGGAAGTAGTTTAATATAATATAATGCATAAAATAACAAACTATAGCTTTAATAAATTACTAGCAGCTGGTTAAAGATTTTTCTCAGTTTCTTGATATGATCTGGAGACATGCTGCTGGAGAATGTGCTGTATTATTTTATTCTGTTTTGTAAAAGGGTGTGATGCCTTTAGCTCCGATGCGCAACCTGAGCAGAAATATTTATGTATAGGAAGAGATGTAATGGTATCGACAGGTACTTTCTAAAAATATGTACCGACATTTTCCCTGCTGGAGATGGAGGAGCAACCATGCAGAATGATAGTTACCCTAAACATCCTCAGCCTCTCTGTCTCTGTCTCTCTCACACACACAGTGACACTCTGCAGTCAGTCTCCTCTCAGAGTCCCTTCACGTCACAGTTTTCTCCATCCTACCTCTTCTTTACTTCCATCTTTTGCCTCCACCCACACATAATCCACTCTAAATCTCCTCTGCTGCTCTCTTCAGAAAAAATAAAAATCTCCTTTTGCATGTCACAGAAGGGGAGATAATTTACCGCTGCCGCGAGTTCCATAATGTGTCGGTGTGCTGTTATTGAGTTTTGTGGAGTTAATTGGCTTAATTATCAACAGAGCAGAGCGAGGAACTACCAGTCAAAAGCCTGCCAGTCAATCCAATCAAATCTCAAATCCCATTCACTCCGTCTCCACATTTGAACAGCCTCAAAGCCCCGGGCGCCTAACCCAGCGTGCTAAGTGACTGATAGATGTGAATTGAACTGAATGGACCTCTTTGAGAGAAATGTTCAGAGGTGAGGCCATTAGGTGGTAGGCGGTTGATTAAGCGAGCAAGAGGCCATTTTAAGCAGATTTAATAGGGGAAAATGTGAGTTTCCTAATTCAGAGACTTGCCGAGCGGCGGGATACGGCGCTGAATGAAAGCTCTGGTCTTTGCTCATTAAATATTAGTTGAAATGTTTGAACGAACAGTGACAGAAGGACTGCAGTAGTCATTAGGAAAGTTCATAGAAAAAGAAAGCAAGAAAGAGCATACACTTAACTTGTAACGCATATGGATGGATGAAACCAAAGCAGAGTCTCTACTTTTCTTACCTTAGGACACGACACACACAGGGTAGTAAAACCTCTAAGATATATACTTAAAGGTGCCAAACGGAGAAAAAAAAAAGAAAAAGTATGTCGACTTTTGGCTGTTAACTGACAAAAAGACAAAGATTATTTACCTGCGTTTACACTGGAACACATTAGAACCACTCACACAATGCATGCATTAAAATGTATGTATGAAATGTATTAAATCAGTATCAGCGGAGCGTAATGGATCAGAGACTGCTTGGTCAAGTGAGTGTCACTGGACAAATGTTGAACCAAAAGTAGGGCTTCCTTACTGCGCAATCCAAAACTAGTAGGCTGCTAGCTCAGAGGTTGCTGTTGCTGCCTGTAGCAAAAGAGGATTTTAAAAACTATGGCAGACAACAGAGGGGAATACTTCATCCCGACTGTCAAAAAGATTTATTCCCCCCAAGAGCATGAGGCAGAGTGAGACTGGAATTGAGTGTTTTACCTATGAAATGTTCATGTACACCGATCAGGCATAAGATTATGATAGGAGAAGTAAGTAATGTTGACCATCTTGTGACAGTTCGGTGTTCTGCTGGGAAACTTTTGGACCTGGCATTCATTCGTGTGGATATTACTTAGACATGTAGCACCCACCTAGACCAGACCAGGCACCCCCACCCCATAGCAATCACACTAAGTGAGGGTTTAGTTAGGAACAGCTCCAAAAACATAAGGAACAGCACAAGCCCAGGCCTCCAAATTCACTAGATCCCAAATTGATCAAGTAGTTGTGGCATGTACTGGAACAAGTCTGATCCACAGAGGCCCCTCACCTCAACCCATAAGACCCAACGGCCCCCACTAACAACATCCTGTTGCCAGACACCACAGGACACCCTCAGAAGACCCATGTCCATTCTCTGATGAGTCACAACTGTTTTGGAGACACAAGTGAGACCTACTCTATATTAAGAAGGTGGTCATAATGTTATGCCTGATCAGCGTATGTGCTACCTGTCTGTTGGCTGTAGTCGTTGCATTGTGTTCAAGTGCAACTTCTTTTGTCTAGACACAGGCGACATCACATTGACGTATGTGTCCCTTTGAAGCATCATAACAAACCGAAGAAGCCGTGGACCTGAAACAGCACTAAACGGTAAATTGCTTCTCAAGTGTTTTTGTCACTGTGTCTGAATTTCAAGCCTGACGCCAACTTGCTTATGGACACAAGACATTAGCTTGACTAATGGTTTGTAGTTTCTCACAAAGTCTGTAAACTTGTCAAACTTCTTTCAGCGGCAGACGGTGTCAGAGGGTCACGAAGCGAACCGCTCAACCGACGCTCTAAACAACCAGCGGCCGCATCAGCTGCAAAAACACGACCGCAGGCAATCTGTTAAACAGACACTCATAATAATCTCTCAGTCTCCCTTTCTTTCTCCACATGCCTCGTCTCCAGAGCAGCCCTCCACAGTCGCTGCAGCATTATTTTGTCAATTACCCTCAATTACGTTTTTTTTAATGAAAATGATCACAGGGAAAAAAACAGGGGGGTGACATTATCCCTCCCCAAAATGGGAGGGGGAAAAAAAGAGACTTCAAAGATGATTCTTTTGCAATATTCATTAGTGTCTAAGATCCTCAAAGCCTTTTAAGAAGAAGCATGTGGCATAACTGCCGGCGAACGCTGAGTAGAAAACGTCCCAGGCCAGAAAAGACACTCACGCTGAATCCAAAACAGGCTGGTAGGCAACACATAGGGAGAGAGAGACACGGGACTGGATTCATCTTGGCTCACAAATTAATGCTAAATAACATCTTCATGCATCAGTGGAGCTGTGAACTCATTCCAACTCATCGCTGGCATGTTTTTCCACGCGCAGACTTTGTTTTGTGTCTTAAAAGTCTTCCTCATAACAGAAGTGAGGGCTTGTCAGTGGTGTGTTTTTTTTTTTTTTTTTGCCTTCGGGGGCTAGTACAGCATCCTCCCGTGCTGCAGAGGTTCCAAGTGTAAGTATTTCATGGATCCTCTTTGGTCCTTTCACACCGACTGTCAGGGGCTTCAGAGTCTGAATCCTCTGGAGATAAAGAAGCGAGGAACTGGTGAAAGTAATCATTTTAGCACTTCCTCTCTCCCTGATCTCTCCTCACTGACTCATGCTCCTGTCTGAGGAAGAGAAAAAAAAAAAAAAAAAAAAGATGAAACCCACCCCCCACCCCTCCAACACCCATCTGAAATGACAAATACATACGGGATGTGAAGGATGCATTCAGGCCACACTCACTCTCCGCTGCTTGACTGTTGCACTGCAGCATTTAATCTTAAGCGGGCTGACAGCGTACAACCGAAAGCGTCTAACCTCAACTGTCGCCAAAAAAATAAATAAATAAATAAAGGAGAATAAGGCCGAGTTTAATTTGTGGACGTCTTCATCGCCCCGTCCGCGCAGAGACATTGACACACGTCGCCTTCTGCCTTATCAAACTCAGGAGACAGACGTTTCTGAATCAAGTCTTAACTTGTCCTTATGGGGGGAAAGAAAAAAAAACATGGCTGCAAAAGAGAAAGAAACATGGGTCTATTTTAAGACAGTTCTCGTCTTTCTTTTGAATGACAGCCAAACGCAATACAAGGGAATAAATGTGAACTGAAATCTTATTTTTATGCCGTCTAAATTTGCAAACTAGGCTGCCGTGCAGGTATGGTTTATTTGTCCTCTTCTGGGAGAACATATGCAACATAAAATATGAGCATCTATGAAAATACTGCTGGGAATATGCCAACGCAGAAAACACCGACCCATCTGCAAGAAGATTAGATTTGGTAAGAATACAGACTCGCTGCTACATCACGACAAGCACAGGCTTAATCCAAAATATTAAAATGAATTAATCAATCATAAAACTGTTTGCTTTTGAGCATTACACGAGAAGACTGAGTCCACTCTTGCGTCTGTGTGACCAATAGGAAGCTAGAGCTAGCTGCTGGTTAGCTTAGCATAAAAACAAGAGGCTAAGGCTCTCTTGTTGACATTTTATATTCATTTTTAAAGAGTTTGGAATCAAACAAAGCCGTAGTCAGACAGACTGGAAACAAATGAAAGAGATTTAAGATGACAAAAGCATGATGTACAACAGTCAGAGAGGTCACAAAGGAGCCCAGGTCAACCTCTAAGCAACTTCTCTTATATTCTCTAATGTCAATGTTCATGAATCCAGCATCAGGAGAAAACTGAATAAAGCTACTGCTCTGCAAAGAGAACACTTCTGCCCGTCTGCTTTCTAAACATCATGTGAACGAGCCCGAAGACTCTTAGTAAACTGTTTTGTGGAAAGTAGAATTATTTGTCTTAAACGAGAGGCTGATGTATGGAACCTCATGCTTTTCGTGAAACACGGGGGTGGCAGTGTCCTCGTCCTTGCAGCCTTTTCTGCAGCATCTGGGCCAGGACGGCTCGTCATCACTTGTGGACCGATGCATTTCAAAATATACCGGTGGACTGTAAAAGAAAAATGTCAGGGCATCTGTTGTCGAGCTGAATCTGAAGAGTAACTGGGTCATGAAGAGAGACAACGAGGCCAAGCACTCGAGTGGTTTCACATAAGAACGGTTAAAGGAGAACAAGATGAACGTTGTGAATGAATGGCAGAGTCAAAGTCCTGACCTTAATCTAATAGAAATGTTGTGGAAGGACCTGAAGCAAGCAGCTTATGTGAGGAAACCCACCAACATCTCAGAAGTGAAACGGTTCTGTACCTAGTAACGGACTAAGATCCCCCCCAGCAGCTCTAGATGACTGTATAGGAGTCACCTGAGATGTTTAGTTGCTGCACAATTAGTTTTATTGGCTTCTCTTTGGTTTAACTATCATTGTGCTGCATGCAACAAGACATTTTGATCCAGCTTCTTTGTCTACTTTGAGGACTCGCTCATGTTTCAAAGTCCTTTTTATGCAGAAATGTGTGAAATTCTCAGCGGTGCAAATACGTCTTAAGCGGCACCGTATATAGCGAGAGGTGTAAAGATTAAACGCTGCTGAAATCAGCGCTCAAAATCACTCAGTGACGCACCAGCTTATTACTGGCAGACGTAAGGGCAGGAATAATGAATGTCGGAGACAGGGCTCCTTCGGTTTCCCAACTGACAGTCATGGACGACAGAACGACTGAAACATCGTTATTATGAATGTAGAATTTCCACGAAAAAGAAAAAGACAAAATAATGTGCTTAATCAAAAAATATTAAATTGCACGAAGAGTGCAGAGTCAAATTGCGTTAGGGCTAAATGGAGTTTAATCACGGGACATAATTTTAATAGAATTTAACTCAGACAAAAGTCAGAAGTAAAAAAAAAAAAAAAAAACAACATTGCTCAGATTTTGAGATGTCTGCGTAACAACGCTCTGCAGCCACCAGCGTCCTTTTTAATAATCACACTTTCTCACCCTCGTACAGTTTTTTTTTTTCTCTCCTGCTCTCTTGCAGCCATAAATTACTCAGCTAATGCCCCAACAGCAGCGGCTATTGCTGAATCATTCAAAGACCTCAATTAGCAATTAAGGACTTAATGAATAGAGGTCCTTGCTGAGCCATTCTGCTCCCAGCCCGGAGGAGCCCAGAGGAATCTAATCTCTCCTGCAGGACTCGTACAGTAAATACTGCTTAACGGTGCAGAAAGGATAGAGAATATCGTGTTATTGCACACATGTAATAAGAGACTAGCCCTGCAGCTTTGAGCCCTGTTTACTGTGAACCAGGATTTCTTTGAGGCAGTTTTGGACCTTAACAAGGAAGGATGACTGTCAAGCACTATTCTTGTATATATATATTTATTTTCATTCACTTCCTACACCCCATTACCTCCTGCATAATACCTGTCTCCGGTTCGAATTGAGGAGGGAGAGTGGGGATGGCAACAAAAGCAGAGAAAAGAAGATATAGAGGCAGGGAGAGGGAAATAAAAGGAGGTGAGGAGGAAAGAGGGATGCGCTAACTTCAAAAAAAAAAAAAATGAAAAGAGGGGGAAAAGGCATTTGCAATGCCAATCATCTTCAAGGAGCTTAGAACTGGGCCTCGGACCGGAATATCAAAGATGGAAAATGCAGGCATACATCATGCGGTAGGTAGGTAGCGCTGGCTTATAAATTATTACTGTGACTCTATCCTTTTATATTACCATCCCATCAGCCTTTTATCATTTACATATTTTTCATACGTTTAATGAACTGACTTCTTGAACTGTACGGCTATGCTTCACTGTGCTGAGAGCCCACAGAGTATATATGACTTTACAGAGGCACTGTAAAGAAAAGACTCTCCTATTTCTATCAGCGTTATCCCCCGGTCCATCACACCCCCCTGGTGAATTTATGAGGGGCTCTCTGAAGCATGAAGACTGAGGGCAGATGATCACGGGCCTAAAATGAGTCGTACCATAATCTGATTTGAGCAACCTACAGCCTCGACCTGCGACGACTGCGGGGAGATAAAGCACAACGTGACCTATGCGGTGAGATGAAGCCATATCCCTGGAAGGCACTTTATCTTGCATCTTACAATAAAAGCGGGGATGATTATCGCCGAAAGAACCGGGACACTTTTATTACACACCGGGAACCTGATCTTTAAGGTCAGTGTGTGTCGCCGGGACAACTTCGAGCTGTTTGCAGTGTTAGCTTGCGTAAACTGTTTTGGAAGTGGACAACGTAAAGAAAAATCATTTATTCATTGATTCCACAGCGCCATACAGTTTTTTTAGGGATTTTGCTTGAGAAAATGCTTTGTTGCATCACCGTGTGTCGCACATTTGCCTTCTGAATATCCTTAAAAGCTTATTTATTTTATTTTATTTGCAGGCTTCCCCATTTTCGTGCTCAGGGAAAACACTTGAAATGAAGAATCACTCCCACATCACACGAACGTGATTGAAAGACGGGGTGAAGGAAGGCTCCACCTGCTGTTGTAGCTGGGGAGTCCGCAGCACTGCTCGAGGGCGCACGACCATATGCCGCGCTTTCCCATGTCTCTCGGCACGGATACGTTTCTCCATTTCCTTAATTTCGCTCTTGTGCCTCTGCCAAGCGTAGCTTCCGCTCCGCCAGGCTAAAGTAACTGGGTCACTAGAGCTGCGAGTAATTAGTAGATAACAAAACACGTTTCTGCTTTGTGACGCCGGAAGGCAGCAGACTGAGGTGTGGAAGTCATACAGAGGGCGAGGCTCGACGCCAAGGGTGAAAGGGTCAAAGGCAAAACTGGGAAGGGAGTTCAGGCGATACGCTAACGATCAAATGAATGAAAAATATGCATTGCTGAGTATTCACACTGTGAATACTAAAAGCAACATGACTAAGAGGTGATTATAATTTCGTTTCAGGGACGGTTTTCAACTTAAATGGTAAAAAAAAATGGCTTATTGTATAAAACAGATGTGTGCTGCACAGGGACAGCAGGGTGAGCGCATGCTACGTCACAAATACCACATAATGATGATATTACTCCAGATAGACATGATGAGATCAGGACAGATCAAATAAAAAACCATTACAGCAGGCGTCGGTTTTCTCTCCTGGTGATCGATTAGCTCCCTAGCGACTAGATTCGTTCAACTCATAATTTAATGCAATCCAAAACATTATTCATACAATAAATGTCACATCTGTACAGCTCATGGTGTTTATTTTAGTGTTGGAGCTGGAGAAGTTCGAAATTCAGATCCCGATGAACAAACATTTCCGTATATATCGATGATCTGATTCAAACCTTGCTCTACATTTTTGTCATTGACCGAACATAAACACGGCCGACCCCCCCTTCCTGACGTCAACCATGTGTGTGTGACGCCGACCGTGGCCATCCTGGTTAATGCCTGAGCTCCCCCAGCTCCCAGCTAATTAAAAAAAAGGCAAAGAGATGGAGTGTGGAGACTTGAGGTGGAACTGATAGTTGGCGATCTATAATCGGCAAGGTCACCCACATGTCGTTGGCCGTGCCTTATATGCATAACTTCAAGCCTACAAATAAATGAAACGATGAAAATAAACCCCTGTACTGATGTCATGAAAAGACCAAAACAGCTGTGTGTTTTTACGTGTCGAGCTGTAAACATGTTTATTTCTGCAGTAAAATGTGAAATTTTAACACAAAGGTGTCGTTTGAGGAGCAATCAGCCGTAATGTTTAACCCGCGATTTTTGTCCGTTTTACAAAAATCTAATTGGCAAGAACATTTTTTTTTGTAAAAGTCATTCAGAAAATAGCACTAAATTACTTCCCGAGCACTGTAGAGTTTGTCAAACATTACTCAAAGAGGAGTAAACAGTTCCAGCATCTGTTAAAGGCCTGTTTTCGACTGTGGATTAATACACATTAGTTGCTGTGGCAAGAATTTACAGCAGCTAGACGGCGTATAAAATAAAGCGCGTGCCGAGGGTTTATCGTGTCAGCTATTTGGCTCACTGATGAGTCTTTTAACAGCTATTAGTCAACACTGGGGCTCTACTTCCAAACCTTTCTCTTCTGCCGTACCATCAGGTACATCCTCATCAATATACCAGTCATGCTCAAAGGCTGTTTTATAATCCACTGTTATGTAACACTATCATTTACCTTTGAATGACTGCTCTGGGCCTTTTGATTTCTTCCAGCTGATGGAGTTTGTACGATGACTGCATCGACTGAAACAGCAGCTGCTGGCCATTTGAGCCATTCATCTAGCAGGTGGTGATACAGCTGCCTCAGATTGTTGTGAAACTGGCATCTGCAGTCGTTCTATTGTAACGGGCAGATCCAATCATACTTTCTGTTTTAAATGAGCTGAGCTCCTCCACAGAAAACCTGCTGCCGGCCCTCTGCGGTCACCTGCAAATGTAGCTCATCAGGTTAACGTGTCCCTGATTGGGAATTCCTGCTCCGAGGCACAGAGGGCTAGTCTAGATCTGGCTTTGTATACACAAGGAATACCTGCTGGTTTTAGCCATGATACTTGGACCGGGTAGGTTTTTTTAGTTTTATCCAGTTTTCATCTGTGTATCTGATCAGCCATAACATTATCACCACCTTCCTAATATTGTGTAGGTCTCCCTGTGCCTCCAAAACAGTTGTGACTTATCAGAGAATGGACATGGGCCTTCTGAGGGTGTTGTTTGATGTCTGGCAACACAATGTTGGGGCCTTTGGGTCCTGTGGGTTGAGGGGAGGGGCCTCTGTGGATCATCCCACAGATCAGTTTGAGATCTAGAGAGTTTGGAGGCCAGGTCAACACCTTGTGCTGATGTTCATGCTGTTTTTTAGTTGTTCCTAAACTGGTTTTGTGTGTGTCTGTGTCAGGCTGCATCCTGCTGGGGATGGCTGCTGTCATCAAGGAGTGTCATTGCTATGGGGTGGGGGTGCCTGGTCTGGTCTAGGTGGGTGCTACATGTAGTAGCCACATGAAAAGTTTCCCAGCAGAACACTGAAGTGGTCATAATGCTGTGGCTGATCGGTGTAAAACCTATTCGGATTTCTTTAAAAAGAAAAAGAAAAAGTATTATAATTGTGATACTTAAGGTGAAATTTCTTCTTCAACCTTCTGAATGAAGCGTTACATAACCAACATAACGATATACTGCAGCCCAATCCAATATAAACGCAATAAAAGATGCATCTGAAAAGCTCGTAGCGTTTAACCCCTTGACACTCGCGAGATTCAAAACACACTAAAGAAAATTCTGCCGCTGCGTTCACAGTGGAACCGGCAGCCGTTATAAATATTTAAAAAGCACAAAGCACCAAAGTACCAATTGTTCCTTACTCTGTGATGAGCCTAAACGGCCGTGACGTTACTGCACAGGGGCACATGCACGCTGAAGATAATGCGATGTACATTTTTTAAGAGTCCAACGAACGAGGTGCTGCCAAGGCTTCAAGGCCGTTACACGCTGGCGCTGGTTTGCCAGTGTCGGGCTGTCGCTTAGCATCTGCAAGCCCAGCTTTGGCGATGTGTCCTGCACCGTCGCCGCTAATCGGACACCCGATTCAACGTGTTGAATGGTGAGAGATATCCCTCTTCAGCTAAGAACCAGTGCACGAGAAGAAAAACAGAAGCAGCAAAAATAAATAAAACAACATGATCATGTATAATGAATAAAATGATCAGCGTGATTCAGGAGAGGCCAGCTCCGTACGACAATGTGGAGCTTTTCTCAGCTTCTCAGCTTCTCAGGCTAAGCTGGCAACTGGCTGTCGTCTTTGGTGTGTCCATTCCTTTACTCTCTTGTTTCTTAGAGAGCATCTGGTGAAAGTTAAGGGGTTCATTTCTTAAGCCGTGTTACTGTAACTGTTCCTGTTGTTCTGTTGACAGAATAACAGGTTTAAAAAAAAGATTACTTTGAGCAGAAGGGGGTCCTTTCTGAGAGAGCAACAACATGTTTCTTCTTCTTGTTTTGTGAAAGGGAGCAGTTCATGAGTGCTACCGCGGGTAACATGATGTTCTCGAGTATAATTAGGTACGAAGTGGTGTCTTTATGAATGTTTACTGGGGAGGTGTCGATGCAGCTGTACAGTCATCATTCGTGATTATAGGTGAGTCTGACAACACAATCAGCTGCTGTATAGATATTATATGTCCTCAAAATATAAAATACATGTGTTTTGCTTTAAAAAAAAACGATTAAAGTGATTTTTTTTTTTTTCACCCAGCATTTCTGACCCCTGTGGGATCCCATTCAGTAAAAGAATTCTCATTTAGTTTCTTATCTGGGGTGAACCCCTTTCCTTAGCCTTCTGAAACGGAGGGGTATGTACGGAGCTGGGAATAGCTCAGAGTGAGACGTGTGCGGTGAAAAAGGCCAGAGGTGAGCGAGCAGAGACACTCCACACTTCCAGGCAAGAATAAGCTCGCTACAGCTGCCAGGGTAATAAAGTGCTGGCAGCTGTCCATGGTGCTGAAATCAACCGCTATCTCTATGAATGGGGGGGGGGGGGGGGTAGAGGGAACTGGCCGTGGTGCTGAGATACCGATGCTGCCGGGCAAATGGCACGCCTCGCAAACACAACTGAGCATCAGGTGCATGCACATACAGTGGCGGTTGTTTATCTAAAACGGCCGCTTTCCAGACACTGAAAAGGCACTTTGTCCTCGGAAATGTGTTGAGTATGACTAATGCAGCCGTGGAAATGGCATACAGGTCCAGGAATAGGAGATCTAATAAGGAGCGGTGGGCTTTGCCACATGCATAATGTAACGCGGAGCTGTTCTGTGTGAAGCGGGAATCATACATGAGCTGCTAAAACACACACTCTTTCACGTCATCTTTCTTTCTGTTCGTCTCCCCCCGTCTGTCTTCCGCTTTCGATAACTCTCACGCGCTGTGATATAAGAAGAGACAGAGAGAAGCAGCTCCCCTAATCTCTTCTTTGACCCGTAGTCTGAACGCCGGGGCAACTCTAAAATGTTTTTCATCCGTATCTCTCAGAAGATGAACTCTGTGGAGCTCGGCTTCAGTCAGCCCACATCGCGTACCTGCTAAGGGTCAGCGATCATCCCGGCCCACGGGTGCAGGAGCGTAAAGACGGGCCTCCACTGAACAGAGACAGATTACTGACCGGTCCAGAAATGCCTGGCTAAACTTTATTCCTTCCGTCTCCTCTCTGAGCTCATAGTCATTCCGTGCATGCGTATATAGAGGATGGCTACTCCAGCGCCAGGCTTCCTACCTCATCCCCCAGTGAGAGATAAGTATTGTTTGCGTAGCAGCACATTTCATGCAAGACTTCCTCCACCTGTTCCCTGACCTGCAAAGTCTGAAGGCTGGAAAAGCTGTCAAATGTCTCCACTCGTATCTTTCAAGGGTGATTGAAACGTTTTGTCTTGTTGTGAAAGTTTCCTTTTACAGAGCACAAAGAAAAATACTTCAGTCAAGGATTTTAAAGGTTGCCAAAGCGGCCGTTTGAAACTTTTTTTTCTGGGTGATTTTGTGTGTTTTCTTGGATTTGTCGCCGGCAGGTTTTGTGGGTGAGCTCCGGTTGCACGTCAAGGTCAAATTGTTAATCAAATCTATCAGGTTGATTTGCATAATGAACTGCTGCAGAATTCGTCAGGGGCCTTGAAATCCCCCTCCTCCCTCCTCTCCATTAACGCGTTCAGTCAGTTTAAGTTTCCTCTGGGTGCTGTCTGACTGTGTGAGCCGTTTATCAATCCCAAATGCAATGAAGTTTGTGAGTGAGTATGGGAAGACGAGCAGAGCGGAGGAGCACAGCCGCGTCTGCTTCAATTGACAGAAATATCTATTGTTTTGCTTTTAGGAGGGCGACAACTTGCACTTTTTCCAGTCAGTTCTCTAAAGAAGCAGGACAATGGATTAAATATAAAGATGTCGCAGACTGTGGCGGACTGCTTGATGCCTGCTTCTGCTGAGTTTTGCCTCATTAAATGGTCCAAAACTGGCAATTCTCTGACAACTTAACACAAATCCAGCTACACTGTTATGTGCGAGGCTCTTTAAAAAAGGCTAAAAAAGTTTAGGCTGCACGGAGAAGCACAAAGAAAATGCCAAAACAAACTTTGTCGAAGTTAAATCTCTCACCTATTAGAAAAGCAAAATCCTCAGAGATGAAAATCAAAACTGTTATTTTTGCGCCAGCGGAGGCGTGCAGCCTCCAACACCAGAGAAACACTGCAAGATCAGAGAAAAGCACCAAAACCAAAACCACACCAAAACAAGCCATGATAAAAGGAAGAGGAAAAAAAAAAGAAGAGCCGGGAAACAAGCAAAAGGTTTGGGATTATAACAAGTGTGCTCGCAAAGAAGCTGCTGAAGAGGAAGAGAGAGAAAAGGGGGTAAAAAAAAAAAAAAATACCAAGAGCGTCCGTAAGCACGTAGAGCTATTTCTCAGTGGATGTGGCCGGAGCACCAACACTCAGCATCCAAGATTTAAAGCATTGCATGCAGAAAACATTTTTTTTTTCCCCGTGTCGGAACAGCAAGACAAGGACGGAAGAAAAAGAAGATAAAAATATGCGTGAGAAAATGGCAGTGGAAAATGTACTCACCGAGCGGGAGTAAAACGTTTCAATTAAAAAGAAATTGGGCGTATAGCGGCGGAGGGCTGGCGGTGCGCAGGCTTGTGAACGCCGAGGCTCTGCGTCCCCTTTTTTGCGCTCTCGATCGCTGCCGGTGGTTGAGTCACGTGACTCGGGATTGGCCAGAGTTTTTTGAATCAGTCCGAGCTTCTCTCGTGTGCACCTAGATGCACGGAGCTGTAATAGATGGGAGCTTTTCTGGTAATGCCATTGATTTTATTTATTTATTTTCTGCACAGAGCCTTTGGAGTCTCTCGAAATAGGGTCTGAGTACCACTATGAGGCTCACTTAGGGCTTCCCTGGCGGGTCCATTCGGGAGAGCAACATTTATTTATCTCATTTCCCTCGTTATCAAAGTTAGTAAACGCATAAAATGTGACTGGTATACAGCTATAGGTAATCATGCAGCTGTGTAATAAAGCAACACCTCCTCAAAGGGATAATTACAAGCATCCTGATATATTGTACTCTATTTGGTTTGTGACTCCCTGTATTCATTTTCACTAATCTGGTGTTAAAGCTCTGCAGACATTTTAAAAATGGTAGTTTAACGGTTTAATCCTGAGTTCAGTGCTCAGATCAAGCTGCTACTTCCGGGGATAAAACGAGGGCAGCAAACTGCAGTTCCTCAAATGGCCACTTGAGGGTGTCTCCATCTGAACTCCACGGTAAAATACCCAACTTCACAGCAGAAATAAACTTGTTTACAGCTTCGTACAACAACAGGTTTGATCTCTATAGCTAATATCCTTTTTACTGAGGGTAATTTCAATCTTTTAAAATGTGTTTTTAAATATGAATTAATATTAATATATTTAATATTAATGGTTTAAGTTGTGTGTGTTAAAGTCACTGTGAGCACCCTCACAGTTTACTTGCTGACTTTTTTGGCATTACCCCCTCCACTCCACCCAAGCTCCAACTCTTTGTCCATTTTCAGGTTAGCCTGGAGTTGCGGCACAAAATTACCAAGATGGTGACGGCCGGTGACACGACACTGAACTTTAAAACTGACCTTCAAGTATCCTACGGGTGGTGTCAAGGAGGATCATTAAAGGATATTAATGCTAATATCTATATACTACTAGGATAAGAATAGTAATGCTTAGTTTTCTTCTGCAGTTACAGATAATGCAGGGATGCAAGTGTTTCATCTAAAAACAAGATTTGGGCTTTTACTATTCATAGCTTGTAGAAAAATCAACCTTACACTTTTTGGTATTTAACAAAATGTTGGAAATTTTTACCTGAATTAAAACAAGCGCTATAAAGGCACAGGATGCTATGCCCAGTGTTAGCCTAGCGTAGCTTAGCATCAATACAGAAAACAGAGAAAACACCTCAAAACTGACAAATTATTCCTTTAAAAGCTAATTTATAACGCAAACACATACAGATTGAGTAATAATCTTATTCTTTATTTTTGTCTGATCATCTAACGACCAGCTTTTATTTGTCAGTCCCATATTTCTACAACTCACTCGATGAAGGCACCAAATGGCAGACATTTGTCGCTCATTGTGCTATTTATGTGCGTTTTTCCCCTTTTGCCAGTTACCACCATCGCTGAGGGTAGCATCGTCCTCTGAATGGCTGAAGAGGAAAATCTGCGTTTTATCAATTTAGCAGCTCAAACCTCTCTCATTAAAAACTACTTAGAAGATTAATCAACTCAATTTCTCTTGGGCCTTATGAGAACATCGATGATCGATGAGGATGTCAACGTTTTAAAGCTCGGTTATTGTCGAGTTTGTCTGAGGCCCATAGGTGAGGAGCAATATTGACTGAGCATTTTCCAAAACATTAAGGTAACTCCGGGAGATGAAAGATGCAGTGTTTCCTCAGTCTGGAAAACTTGAGCCCAGCTTGTCATCATGTTTCATTTGATCCTGCTGTGTAAGGATGACAGCTCCAGGGTTTCTACTCCTTCTTGACGGAAACGCGAGTGGTCATGCTGTCAGGGAGGAACGGAAATCTTTGTTGTTGCTGCATCGTCTGCCGGGCATGTGAGCAAAGGGTCTGTATGGATCAATGACTTCTCAAGGGGCTGATAGGCAGAGACAGACAGATGCGAGGGCAGCGCACTTCCTACCATACCTCTTTGTTTTCTTTATTCAAAGAGGAACTGCTCGATAGATTCTGACAAAAAGCATGAGAGCAGCACTGAGAGCGGACACGCTTTTGTGCTCCAGTGGGTTTAAGAGGTGAAATTAGGGATGATGTTAAGATCTCACCAAGTGGAAAAATGCGGCTGCTCATCAGTGACACACATGAATAACTTATTAAGATCAAATTATGGTGAAATCCAGTCCTGTTCTAATCTAAATGGTTAGAGACACAAAACAGATATGTGTAAATACAAGTCAAAATTAGTCATTCATCAGCGTGACAAATGCAATCTGTCCAGTGAAGGCTGCAGAGGGAATAAAGATTATCCAATCAGAGCTAGAGATTGCCGCCACTAACGGCATTGTAAAAAAAAAAAACATTCAAGCTGTGCGCTGTGGGTACACAGATAGTAGTAACAACGGAAGAAGAAAATACCTTTTATAGACGGCAGGTATTCTCAGTATCTCCCTAAGTTGTTGTGTGATTTTACTCTGCTTCGCTCCACTCTTAAAACCAGGCTAAAAACCATAAGCTGGCGTGGCTACGTGTGTAATGATAAATAAGGCTTAGCTACTAGTTAGCATAGTAGATTGTATGTTACGTTTGTGCGCTGTAATTACTGATGCAAGCACGTGTAAGCATCACATTTTTAATTTAAATGTCCTGCAGCAAATCATAGCTTCATGAAGCTCATGGTAGTCGGTGTTTATTCTAAAATAACAGAGAGAGCTGTTGATTTATCTGTGTTTTCATATTTGTAGTCCTATTGAATGTGTTGTACTTTTATTACTTTATTTTTTTTTTTTTATATTGTTTTGATGACCCCATTTTCATCAGTGGGTGTTTTCAACCTTTCATAGGCCACTCATTGAAATACTTGGACATTTTAATTGCCTACAGTGTAAAATGAATGTCAGTGAAGTTACCATAGATGGTTCCTTGCTCTAATAAAGGGTTAATTCAGTCCAGTTTAACAGCACCACAAAGTACATCCTCCAACATGATCAAACTGTTGAATCACCACCTTTCTTCTTCTTTTCACTAGTGTGTCTAATGAGTCTTATATTGACATATATTTATGTACTCTTTTTTTTTTTTTAATGAAGTTCAAACACCCAATTACCTGCACCTGCCTATATAGGCGCATCTAACCTTTCCTCGCCCGACTCAGTTCTCAAACCCCGCCACCCTACCCTCTCTGTTCTCTCTTCTTCTTTACAATCTCTTTGCAGGAACCAGGGGGTCAAGGAATCGACGCCTCCCACCCTGAATCTCTCTCCCCGGGTTCCTACATCCATACTTCGAAGGATCGCAACTGCCACTGGTCGCTATTCCTTTCTCTTTCCCTTTCCCCTTCAACCCCTCTCATCCCATCCCCTCCCCGTTCAGTCTACTAACTTGTAACTTCTCTAATAAAGTACTTTGAATATCAAGAGGTATGGTCTTGTCAGTGAATGAACTGCTTTGTCATATTTTCTGATAATAACATCAGATTTAGAGTTATGTTACATTTCATTCGAAGACGCCAATACTTCGCTTTTTCCCACCCGTACTCTCGTCCACCCCTCATTGATCTTTCTTTTAAGGATGTTCGACAAGTTCTCAAAAGGCCCGATGGTGGCCGCAACTCGTTTTTATTTTCCTCCTTCCGTTCCCACGGCAACCGCAGTCAATGGTGGCCATACATAGCGTGAAAATAATTATGTTACAGGAGACACAATTCTTGTTTTTCCACCATAGCATGAAGGGACTGGTCAAGTGTGGATGTATTGAAAAGGTATTTTTTGACACCATCAGGTTCCCTAATGTCATGTTCACACTGCACAGTGTTTCTTTCCAATAAGAAGTGTCAGATTATAGGTTAAGGTGTGACAGACTGTTGCTGTGGCTTCTGGCCTGGATACATGGCAGGTGACATGCTGGTGGCCAAATAAGCAAAGCTTGGTGTCACTCCCGACGTCAGGGAACAAGAAACGAGAATGAAAACAAGCACATCCAACGTGGTGTACAGGTCACTGGTTGTCCTAAAAAAAAAATCCAGAAGAACAGCAGTGTACCCCTGTCACTGGCCCGGAAAGAAAGTAAATCAAATCCTTACTGCTCATATTTTTGTGACTTTGTTTGTTTGTCAATAATGATGTGCTTCCAGGGGTAAAATAATCCACTGTTGGTCCAGACGTTGTCCATCTTCCAGGGTGGGTTTGACATTGAGTTATCTGAACGCGGCGTAACGGGACTGTCCATCAATATTTCACTACAGATGATCTCTCAGACAGCTCTAAACACAGGAGGACACTGTGTCTGGAACGGACCGAAAACGGAAAATCAAAACAAGGCAAAAGATGCTAAAATGAGTCAAGTGGTAATATACTCAGTGGGTGCAGAACTCAGTCCAAAATCACTGATTTAAGCAAATATGTTTATTTTGAACAAGGTTACAGATGTTCCCTTGCAACCACTCGACCACAAGTAGCTAAAGATACTGACTGGGGCCTTTCTGTGTGGAGTTTGCATGTTCTCCCTGTGTCTGCGTGGGTTCTCTCTGGGTACTCCTTCCACCATCCAAAGACATGCTCATTAGGTTCATTGGTGATTCTAAATTGACTGTAAGTGTGCATGTGAGTGTGAATAGTTGTCTGTCTCTCTGCGTTAGCCCTGCTATGGACCGGAGACCTGTCCATCCAGGGTGTACCTCCACCTCTCGCCCGATGACAGCTGGGATAGGCTCCAGCAGACCCCCATGACCCTTAACAGGAATAAGCGGGTACAGAAGATGAATGAATGAACAAAGTTACAGATGTTCCCTTGCAACCACTCGACCACAAGTTGTCTCTTTAACAGCTAAAGATACACTTAGAGCATATTTTAATGTCACTAGCTGCACACAGATGCACTAATGTGTGTATGATGAATCTGAATCCGGGCGTCACAGTGGCGTGGTGGTTAGCACTGATGCCTTACAGCAAGACGGTTCTCGTTTCTGTGTAGAGTTTGCATCTTCTGCGTGGGTTCTCACCGGCTTCCTCCCACCGTCCAGAGACATGCTGGTTAGGTTCACTGGTGATTCTGAATTGGCTGTAGATGTGAATGTGTGTATGAATAGTTGTCTGTCTCTCTTTGTTAGCCATGTGTTGGAGTGGCGACCTGTCCAGGGTGTACCCCCGCCCCAGTGCAACTGAATCCTACAGTTTAAAATATGAGACATAAAAAACATATTGTAGAGGCAGTCAAAAGCAAAAATGAAAAAGCACACCACTCCTCTGTGCTCAGTGTCACACAAAAATCTCAGAGCAGATGCCATTCCAGCACAGCGCTACCAAGGATTTCTGTATCTATTCATCTCCATCCACCTTCCCCCGCCCTGGTACGCATTGTAATTCTCTGGCTGGAATCCCAAAGCTCTGTGCGGATAGTCCAACAATATCTGGCATGCAGCTCGCCTTATGCAGCTGATAGTTTGGCTGACACTGCCGGCTTTGAGCCATGCGCCTGCAGGAGGAGGGGGTGGTCGAAGGCAGGTTGTGTGCGTGTTTGGTTTGCGGGCCGAGCATCTTCCTCGCTGCACCTGATATAAAGTGGATTTGCACCCAGACTCAGGTCCAAACTCAGACGGAGCGGGAGCTATAATTACAGCAGGGAACAAGACATGTAATGCAATGTTAATGGCAAAAGGGGCTGACGCTTCGCCCGCAATGTCCACTCTGCAAACACGAATAGTGCATTAGCCGCGGGGATCCTCCATCCCCACACTGATTAAGGCTATTAAATACAATTTAGGATATGCAGAAAGAGAAGTTGAAGCGGATGGCTGAGTGGTGTATGTATGTAGAGCAAATAAGCTTTGTCCTGGTGTAATGCTGCCAGTGTTATTCAAGGTCCTTTGGGAACAAAAATACTGCATTTTAATGGTGTCTAAATTACAGCTCTGAGGAAATTTTGAGTGCTTGTCGGGTTTTTTTTAGACGCCGTTGCTATGTTTTTGTTCATTTCTGCTCATTTTCCATCTTTTTGAGGCAGTGTTTTGCATACACTGCCATTTCTCACAGAAATTACTACCCAAAAAGAAAAGTAATCTGGGGTGCCATTCATGAAAACGCCATTTGAGCAGCTTACTCAAAAACAATGATTAGACAAAAGGTCATTTGTTGATGCAGTCAGCGTGTTGGTGCTCGGCTCGCGCTGCCTGCAGCCTGCGCTCACTGTACATGTGTGTTGTAAGCTACATGTCTGAGGGTGAGCGTGTGCAGATCGTACGTTTGTCCGGGCTCCTGGCGGCGTGCACGTGCCTGATGAAGCGTAACCTTTTAATGTGTTTACACATTGACATTTCCCAAGATCTGTCGTGTTCCTCAGGGACACTAAAACCCTTGACATTCTTCAGGCTCGCATCTCCCTGAGCTGCTGGGTCTGTCAGCTCTCATACCATGCAAAGCCGCCATCAACAACATAATTACATCAGCTTCTCCACCTCATCTGCCCCCTGTTACGTATGAATTCCTGCTGATGCTTTTGCTTTAATTTATTAATTTTCCTCTCACTGAATGTGTGTGCAGTCTAGTCCCTGATCGTGAAGTCATAAGCTTTGTAGATTTCACAGTTTACAGTAGCTGACATCAAGGAGTGTCATTGCTATGTGGTGGGGGTGTCTGGTCTGGTCTAGGTGGGTGCTACATGTCTAAGTAACATCCACATGAATGCCAGGTCCAAATGTTTCCCTGCAGAACACTGTGTTGTCACAAGATGGTCAATGTTATTCGCTCCTCCCGTCAGTGGTCATAATGTTAAGCCTGATCGGTGTAAATCAAAGGTTTTGCTCTTCTGCGAGCGTCAAACTTCACCAACTGCATCTCACCGACATTAAAAAGCTGCCCTTTCAAAACCAGCCTTTGATATTGACTCTTAAATGAGCCTTGACATCTAAAAGACTCTGTGGGTTTTAATCCATCTGTTCATTTGGCTTCTCAGCATGGTCACCCATATGTTGTGGGGCCTCGGCGTCATACTGTGAATTAACCTGGCAAACGCACGGATTCACCTCAGGATGTTATTATTCTGATCAAAAGTGAAATTGAAATGAGTTTATTCCCGTTTACAATATTACACTGTGTTCATTTTGGACTCTAACGCTGCTCTTTCCATTTATGTTTATTAAGCACGGATGAACTGAGTAGTGTGGCAGTGGTCATGATGACAGACCCACCAAGAACTATCCTTCGACTCTGCTGGCCCCTTCTGCTGTGCTTTTGCAAATTCAAAGGGGAGCTACTGTAGCTGTACCTTAGTTCTAGCATAAAATATGGTCGTTTACTCACCCATATAACTTCTGTGTAATTTGTAATCCTTTGGGAGATAATTAGATCAGCGTATATCCATATAGTGGGAGTGACTGGCTTCTAAATAACACATTATCTGCTGCAAAACTCATTCATTTCACCAATTTTTTGTTATGATACGCTAGTGCCAAGTCAGAAGACATCATCCGGGGTCTGTAGATTGTCCTACAGACCCCAGATGATGATTACAGGTAACTCCGGACTAGCGCTATTCCCTGTTGAGTCCGGAGTTACCTGTTACCGATAACATGACGTCTTCTGACCTAGCATTAGCGTACGATAACAAAATATTGGTGAAATCAACGAGTTTCACGGCAGATGATGCGTTATTTAGAGGCTGTGTTTCGATGCCCCAGTCACTCCCACTATATGAAGATACGCTGATCATATTATCTCTACAAATGACACAAAAGTAATATGGGTGAGTAAACGATCGTATTTTATGCCAGAAATAATGTCCAGGTTGTAAAAAACAGTAGTTCCCCTTTAATGTCTAACATTTTAACTGATTCTTATTTATTGTCATAGCATCGTGTGCATTAGCAGCAGAACTATGCGCTATACCTGCAATACACCAAACTGAATTGTCAGTAGATCATTTCCATTCACGGCCACAGCACCGTGAGTTCTAAAAACCAGACTAAGCCGTATTCACAAATCCAATCAAAGAGCTTGTTCTTCAAAGCCCGAGCACACACTTTGTCCGAAGTGACCACGGCCCCTAAAGAAACACAACGAAAGTGTCCCAGTCAGCCTTCTCCATCAGTGATTACCTGCCCAGCTGTCTGTTTGCCCAGCAATGTGTCCCTTGTGTTTCCAATTTGGAAAACATGCTTACTTTCATTTGAGCCCCGATGCGCTTGTCAATGTAAATCAGGTAGGACTCCTGCATCAATCGATACAGACGTGAGAAAGGATTCACTCTGTGCACCCCGGGGGACTCATCAGTGACAGCAGTCTATTACTCCAGCATGAGCTGACGTGTGTGGGGGGGGAGCTGCTATGAATTGCAAATGTGAAGCTATACTGACTTGCCTGCTATGCAAACTCCATGATGTATTATAGCACACTTGGGAATATCTTGCAAAGAAAGGTCTTACTGCACAGTGAGTACTCGTTCCCTGAAAATGTCCAGTCCGCGAGAACAGACTCTATGCGCTCTAAAAACAGAGACATGATCTGCAGACGCTGAGGACTTCTGCTCATTTCGTTGCAGTGGAGATCCGCATTTGCAACTTCAACCCCCGGTGGGAGCTCGTCTCTCCGTATTCCACCAAGACTTTACGGTGAACTTCCGCTCTGCTGCACGCACAGAGTGATGGGTACACAGTGTTATTCTTGCCCTCTCTCTCCTTGTCTTTCTGGAGTGTTTAAAGTTCAATTAGGGACACGGTGTGCTCAGACTCGGAGTCATTAGACGTGACGCCGGCCCGCGCGCTGAAGAGTACTCTCAGCCTCCTGATTAATTCAGCCGCTGGAGAAGCTGGATGCTCTCGCTCGTTTGCCGCCGCTGTTAGTTTAAACTCGGGGGGTGATTATTAGGCTTCCTGCGGGGATTTAAAATGTTCAAAAGTTATCAAAACCTTTTAGCGCATACTTATGACCACTTACGGAAACCGTTGCCGGTAAAGGTTCTCTCTTCACTCAATTTCCTTGGCAGTAAGGGTGCTCGACATTATGCGTGCACACATAAAGTGTTTTCTGTAAACAGAGACGACAACAAGTAGCAGCTGCGTTAAAGGCATAAAGACGGAATTAAAGGTCATATTTTGGAGAATGAAAGCAACCTGCTGTTAAGTACGCTCAGCACAAAGATTTGAAACAGAGAGAAATGATTACCCTGGCTTTGTTTACCAGCACCTGAAAAGATCATGTGCAGTATCTCTTTTGTTTAACGTGACCAGTGTGGCTCCATCACAAAACAAAGATCACTAATAACAACTCTGTTTCACAAGGCCAAAGATAATGGCTCCATCTGTAACACAAACAAAAGGTAATAAAAAAAATGCAGCATTAACACTTTCCTACCTCATCCAAGCGTAACAAAGCTTCGACGGACACGAGAGGCAGATTGAAAGAACGAAAAGTGAGCTTTACTCACAGCTGATTACCTTTACGAATGTCCACGCAGTCAAGGAGCCACAGGGAGCAGGAAAAAGACAAAACCCAGGAAGAGTCGTGGGCCAGGAGACGCGAGGAGGGAAAAGCTGCCAACAGGATAATATGAGGAATGGCGAGAAAGCTTCACCGCGGGGAATTAATAGACAGTCCGGCAAATTCATCAGAAAGTTTGATGAATCGGATGATGAGGTGCAGGTGGTGCAGAAAAACGTGCAGGAAACAAGCAAAGGTGGGAAGTAGACTGAAAGGCATGAAGATTATAAAATGAAAGTACGCATCTGATCAAGAACAGTTTGTCCCACTCGCCTTATTGAGGACGCATCGGGAGGTTATGTGGACTTGGAACAGACAGGTATCCCAGAATATATTTTGTGGGCGTCCTCTGATCCTCCAGCGTCTGTATTCAGAGTCATAACTGTCCATAGTACCAAGCATGTGTCATGTCCTCTGTCATGTTTTTCTGTCATGTCTTTCGTTCTTGGTTTTTCGTCATGTCTTAAGTTCCTCATGGTTTAGTTTCCGTCATGCTTTCCGTTTCGTTTTCAGTCATGTTTAGTGTTTAGTTTTCTGTTCGGCAGTTTCCTGTTTTATTTTGTTAAGTTGTGGTTGTCCGTCATGTCTTTCGTTTCTGTCTTGGTTTCTGTTCTGTTTCCTGTTTTATTTTGCCAAGTTCTTGATTTCCTGTTTGTCTTGTTTCATGCCTTTTTTTGATTAGTTCATTGGATTCACCTTGTCTTGTCACCTGATTTGTCTCACCTGTGTCTCGTCATCCCTCTTTTCCTCATGTGTATTTATAGCCCTGCCTTCCCCTTTTTTCCTTGTCGCGTCATACTTGTTACTTCATGTTGACCATGTTATGAGTTACCATGCCATAGTGTTTCTTGTTAAATGTTTCATGCCAAGTTCAGCTCATAGAGTTAATGCCAAGTCATAGTTTTGTTTTTTGTTTGCTTTTGTATGCAGCACTTTAGTTTTTTTTTGTAAGTTTGTTTCTTTTCTTAATTAAATATATCTTGCCAACTCCTGCCTCTGCCTCTCAAGTCCTGCATCTGGGTCCGAAATCCCATTCCCCGCTACCCTCATTGCGACAGCATGCAGTTCACCTGTTTTGTGAAATGCAGATAATGTGTGAATGAGATAAATTCCCCCTTTAAGAAGGCGTTCTGCTTTCCTTACAAATACATTTCCACAGAAGAAGAAGAACTATGAATCCTATTTGGGTGCATTTCTGCAGGAATTTTTAAGCAGCTAAGTTTAAACTTCTGTCAAATGTATCATTAACAGACGGTGGGAGTCCTCAGAGTTTGGATTTGTGGGTCAATTTTGTCACAGAGAAACTATGACATTGTTGATTGACTGCAGCTATGCTTGATTTTGTGAGTGGGGGTCGTTGGGTCCTATGTGTTGAGGAGAAGGGCCTCTGTGGATCATACCACAGATACTTGATCAGTTTGGATATAGTGGATTTGGAGGCCAGGTCAACACCTTGTGTTGTTTTTTCCATGTCTTTTTAGTTGCTCCTAAACCTTTTTTTGTGCCTGTGTAAGGCTGCATCCTGCAAAACACTGAACTGTGACAAGATGGTCAACATTATTCACTTCTCCTGCCAGTGGTTTTAATGTTGTGGCTGATCGGTGCATGATCATTGCATTAAAGTCTTTCCGGGAATGCAGAATAACCTTGTAACATTCCTATAAAACTGCTGAGGATTTGCACTGAGATGTAAATGAATCACGTCGAGAATTAAGTCACTTGCGGACTTTGATCGCCGCCCTAATGTCTGTGTACAAATGACCGGCCTCCTCATTTAGCTTGGTAAGCAAGCAAATAAGCCCATCGTTCCCGAAATGTCAAAGCTCCTCCTCTGCATGAATTCTAAAAAGATGAAATAAAGACAAAGGTGGCATCTCAAGCCTACACGTCTCCTGTGCCCGCTCCCTCGGTCCCACCAGTCTAAATTTATCTCTCTGCGCTCATGTCAGGTCATTTAGGTTCATTACACGTCAGCAGCTGATGATGATTTGTTGAGTGTCTGGCTGCAGTTTAGTGTCTTCTGCTCCCTCATTGTGTGTGACACGTGGGTCCCAGGTCTCCAGTCTAGGGCTTGAATTATTGAACGGGTTCTGTTGGACTGACCTGGCGGTGACCCGGAGCAGCAAAACAGTGTGAGAGGCAGCCGCAGTGAATCTTCCCCCCGGCAGACCAGACGATACGGGGCGCGATTGGAAAGTATTAGCGAGGACATATTATTAATAAATCATCAGTTAAAACTCGCAGCGGAGCGGGGTCGGCCGAGGATAGGGGCTGAGAGTGAAGCGCAGACGTATTCATTGCATGTATTCAGCACTCAAGTGGTTTCTATGGCTTCTCGATGCCTGCTGCTCCTATTGTTGGTGCGTCTGATTATGAAATACTGAAAGGGCTAAACAATTCCCTTTGTGGGTGTGTGAGTATATGTGAATGTAGTAAGTTCAGCTGGAAAAAAATGAACAAAGACAAAAATAAGTCCACCTACGTAAAGACCTGAGGTACAGGGACACAAACAGAAACATATGACTACAGAGCAAACAGAAGGCCGGTTCGTGCATGTAAGAATAGCTGAGAGATAATGGCAGTCCCTGCGCTAATGGGAGGGCTGTTCTGCTGAGAAGTTGTTACTGTCACAGATGAAAAAGTAGCTGAGGCCTCCCCTATGTCTCCACGCTGCCATAAATCTCAGAACATCACTCACAGCAGCCTCCCAACGACAGTTTACACCATCGCGTTGTTGCCACGCAAACGCACTGAATAAAGCTGAGTTCTCTTGTAATGTCTTAAGTAAGCGTCCACGTTTTGAATAATGTAGCTGGGAGAGAGTGTGCAGCACTCCTGAAACTACACAGATCAGCCACAACATTAAAACCACATTAGTAAATAGCATTGACCATCTTGTAATAATTCAGTGTTCTGCAGGGAAACTTATGGACCTGGCATTCATTCATGTGGATTTTACTTAGACATGTAGCACCCACCTAGACCAGACCTGGCGCCCCCACCCCATAGCAATAACACTCCTTGATGACTGCATCCATCCCCAGCAGAATGCAGCCTGACACAGAACAGCACAAGGTGTTGACTTGGCCTCCAAATTCACTAGATGCAAACTGATTAAGTATCTGTGGGATGATCCAGAAAGGCCCCTCCCCTCAATCCACAGGACCCAAAGTCTCCCCTCTAACAACATTGTGTTGCCAGACACCACAGGACACCCTCAGAAGGCCCATGTCCATCTCTGATGAGCCACAACTGTTTTGGAGCCACAAGGGAGACCTACGTACACAATAGGTTTTAGGAAGTTGGTCATAATGTTACGCCTGATTGCTGTAAGTCCACATGGTCTTCTCTAACAGTAACAGACTCTTCTTCTTTCTCTGTTGTCACTTCTCTCCAACATGTCGCCTCTGAAAAGATGAGAGCTGATCTTTTATGAGTTTCTAAAAGCAGCACGACTCCATCTCAACCTGACGCTTGAAAACGATCGTCTTCGAGGACGTCAGCCGCCTTCACCCTGAGCTCGAGACACATCAAGTGTCATCTCATCTCACGATCCTGTGTACTTTGTCACCGTGCTCTCGAGCTTTTCTTTTCTCATCCAGCCTCCCTCAGAACCCAAAGAGGAAGCGGAGAGCTCTGATTGCGAGCGTAATAAGGACGCCGCACCGTATGAGAAACACTTCCACGGGCTGCAGCTGTAAGGCATGTTCTCAGCAGCCTGTTAAACAGAGAGTGAATTCCTCCAAGCATGTTTTAACTTTCACATCTGCCAAGCATGTGTTGCATTGCGTCGGCCTCCGAGCAGCAGAGCGGTCAGCTCTGTGCTCCGGAGGCGAATTAAAAGCACATAGACTGGCGATAATGATCAGTTCTGCAATTTTGCAGGGACGTTCACATCGCCGTATTCTCCTAGATTCTACAGTGCAGTAATTTTTTATTTTTTTTTTAAAGCAAGTAATAAGCAAACTAGAACGAGATAAAAATAAGTGACAGAAGCTGCAGCACGGAGAGAACATTAGAAAAGCTGTCAAATGCGTTTTTCTTTCAGAGAGCGTGATGGAGAAACACGGCTTGCGTTCAGAGATTACAAAAGATGCCCACTAGCACCTCTAATACTCGCTGGTTAGCACATCACGGCTTTAATATACGACTAGTTCTTGGCAAAGGGTTGTTTTCACTTATAGGACGAAATTTTACAGCTACTTTGTGGAAAATTCTCTTAAACGTTTCTTGTCCGGATAAGATTAAGTTTATATATTAAATAAAAAGCGGAAACCAACCAGTTAGCTTAGCATATGATAAATACTTTAAACAGCTGACCTGGTTTTGTCCAAAGGTTACAAATTCATCTGCCACCAACTCTGGGTGCTTTTTATGTGGACGCTGTAGTTCACTAATGATCCAGTCGTTTCTCTGTGTTTGAAATAATTACATTCCTTCTGTGAACATTTGCCCCTTGAGTGGGAGAAACATCAGGTGAAGTGACACGTTTCCAGCAGGGACATAAACATGGAGGTAGAAAAAAAAAAAAATCTATGAGTTGTTCAGACAAGTCTTTGAAAAGATGAGTGAAGCTGGAATCAATGAGAACTGCGCTGTTGAAAAATCCTTCTCGGTCATCCTTCTTTTTTTCCCCATTGATAAAACTGTGAAAAACAAACTTTATCTTCCTCTGTTGTATTTCCTGCATCGACGCTGCACAGCAGACGACTCAGCAGCAGCGACGTCTTTACACATGCGGTACATTATGTTCAGAACATTTAACAATCCTCTTGTTGGCTTTCTCGTGAGAATATCACTGCATGTTAAATACAAAGCTTCCAGCAGCCTGTTAGCTTAGCATAGCGTAGCATAAATACTTAACATTGGGGAAGTGTTAATGTGGCTTGGTCCAGAGGTAACAGTTTACTTTTAATAACCACTTATGAACATTATAGTCAATTGCTCATCCAAAGAAGATCAGTACTACTCTATTAATGTCTACATAAATTATGTTAGCTTAGCATAAGTACTTGGCTCTGTCCAGACGCTACATTCATATACTAGCATCTTTGAAGCTTGTTAACCCTAACCCAGTGGAAAAACATTAAAGTGTAATTCATTATTCTATATTTAAATATGTCTTGGCTAAGGTTTCCTTCACTTTGAAGGATGGGCGATATGGACTAAAAAAAATTATCCCTTTAATTTCTGCTATTTATCACGGTAACGATAGAAATGACGATAAATAAACACCAGTTCATCATAATCTGCATTGGCAAGTTTTATCTGAGTTGTTTTTTTACCGGACTCTTCGGATGACGTTCACGTTGCTTCTGCATCTTTGCGATTTTTCTGACATTCTTCATATTGAGGTGGTGGAACAAATTAGTGGTATTTCTGTCCTTGATATGGAGTCCGACCTGTGATTCCCTGGGAACCTTTCGCAAACTCTGGTTTCTCGTAGGACCGGCCGGAGTGGTAAGCAAAAATACAAATATTTATTTTCTTTATATAATTGAAAAATCAATCAATCAGGCATTGAGGGGTTAAAACCAAACCAGTTACAGATAATGGAGGTGCAGCCTCGTTTAGGAACGAGCTCCTCGCTGCCCGGCGTATCTGCTTTGTCTTCCACTATTGTCAGTTTGTCAATATTCAACACGTGTTGGACTGCAAGTGTCGCGCACATATATACAACATTTATACGAATTTATTGTTTTTATCGCGGGATGACATATTCTTACCGTGGGCAATGTTTTTGATGATATATCGTAAACGATGAAATTGCACATCCCTAGCTAACAGACTACAATATTGTCACACAACTGACAAATATGTGAGCGGCATCAGTCGTCTCATCGAAAGCTCACGCAGCGATGTCCTATTACGTTGAACTGCGCCTCTGGCACGCCAACAACCTCAACTATCAACATTACTTTTGTAGTTGCATGTGCAATGATCAAACACGAGGAATAATCCTGCATGTGTGCACAGTGCATTATTGAAGAACATGTTGCTGAGGAACCTTTCATCAGCCGAGAACAAAAGCCAGAATACACGGTTGGTGCGAACCTCAGGGGGACTGAACAAGCTGTCCTGCTGTGAGAGTACGAGAATAAAAAAAAAAACACTGGGAGTCTGTTCTTCCAAGGTTTCGCTGCCAGAGACACGAAGAAGGCAAAACAAGATGGCTTTGCCAGTTATCCTTGTGATGTTGCTTTCACAGACAAAGGACATGTCATCTCGCCTCTCCTTTTTCTTCCACTTCGCTGCTGAAAACTACTGACCTTCAGTAAATATGTTGTGAACTCCACAAAGCAGCAAAGAGGTCCGTCTGGCTAAAGCATAACAAAAATCTACTTTCTCAGCTGTAATCCTGCGGTGGAAACATGATTTCTATTTCTTACACAAAAGAAACATCCAAGGTAAAGGCTGCTTCATATAGAGTATAATAAGCTAGGCCTGAGATTCGCTGCTTCCAGCCGAATCCTTGAAAGTTTCACCACACCAGACTGTGTTGGGCATGGATGTGTGGCGTGTTTGACAGCAATCTGGGAGTATTTGGGTCAAAGAGATTTGGAGTCCGACCTGTGAAGTCGACTTCCATCCGCCATCAAGCGCACGCAAGTTAAATATGCAGCAACTATTAGAAATTCATTCTGAAGGAATAATCTGGGCTGCTTCAAAGCAAATGCTCAGCGATGCATGTGGATTTGTGTGTGTGCGTGTGTGGTTTTCCATCCATAATTTGGTCAATACCACTGAACTCCACAGGACTCCGAGTCTGGCGGGGTCCTTGCACGCTTTTAAAACACTTAAAGCACACAAAAAAAAGGGAAATTTGTGCTAAATTTAAAGCAAAACAAAATGGTAATATTTGTTCCTGCAATCCATTCCTATTGGTTCAGTATTTTAGGTATTTGAATTTTGAGATGGAGCATTAAAATAGGATGATTCTTTTGTTTAAAAAAAAAAAAAAAGTAGGAAAATCTTAAATTATAAATAAAGCCAGAGGCAAAGAAGCACTTTGACGGCATCTCTGCCTTTGAACACAAAAACATTTGTATCAGCAGGGCGAGGGAAACAAAATCAAAAACCATTCTTCGCACATGAAAGAAGTGTGTCACATTTCCATTGAATGTTTCAAAAGTGCCAAGTGATATTTCTCTTTACTTGGCTTTAAATTTTAAAAGACTGGAGTCGATGTCTTTGTGAAGCCAAAGAATGTTTCCTGCTGAGCTTCTTAAAAAAAAAAACGACAACAAGTCTCCAGAGATTTCTGGCTCGACTTTGTTGTACTTTAAATTATGTGAATTTAGCCGCACGAGGGAAGAGCAACTTTGGGATTTCAGACGCTACAGAATATCTATTTTTTCAGTACGTCTCTGCCAACAAACAAGCTATCTGCTGTTGACTGTGGCTCACTCAACAAGCAGCACATCAAATGCGACAGTAATGCACAGTTTGCTGTCTTTGGTGAATGTCTGCACCTAATATTTGCAGATTTTTCCAATCTCTGTTGGGCTCCCCGTACAAACAGTGTAGAAAAAATATATATAAAGCCAATTCTCCTGGTTACATACCGACAGTGAGTATTTGAAAACTTTACTTTGAGACAGCAGTGCTCATACTAAAGATTTCCATTTGAAACTTTTGATGAACAGACTGCAGACGCTGCCGTGCCTCGAATAACAAAATGTGCCGTATAGACTCGGGCAGGGCAACAGTTTCCCTCTGCTGTGTTGAGGTTGTAATCAATGTACAGAGGAGCTAATTTCTTTCTTTTTTTCTGCCTCCCCTCATTGCCATTCATAGACTGAGGCACAGTCAGCACAAACCTCGGCCGTGCTGACTCAAGCAGCGGAGAAAACTCCCACGGGGTGTGGGTCTCCCGCGCCGCCTCCAAGGCCAAGACTTAGCAAGAGGCCGCGTTTGTAGCGAGTCGGTTTAAACTTGCTGTCCGCGAGACTCTGAGAAATGCCAGCTGAATAACAATAATAGAGTTGTTGTTTTTTTATTTCTAAACACCCAAGGCCTCACTTCTTTGCCCCCCCGATCACAGTTTGTTTGTCCGTGCATCTGTCAACTTTCATCCTTCATTTTCTCTTTCACTCCCCCCTCTCAGCCTCCCTCTAAGTCTCCATCTGTCCATGTGTGCTCGCCCGTCTCGGTCTCTCCGTCGCTAGTCTCCGCTGCCTGCCTACTGTATCTCCGTGCAAATATCCAACATAAACCGCAGCTTTTCTTTACTCCTGCTCCGTCTCCTCCGCCCGCCCGCCCTCCATCCACCGCTCCTCTCGGTGTGAGTCAACGCTGACGAACGACAGGCGTCTCCAGGTTTACCCATGGGTTTGATCTCCGCTGGCAGAGCCGGCGAGCTGTGACAGATCGATGACAAAGCCTGTCAGTGCAGCTCACTGTTATTCAAAGCTAGATCGCATCTGAAAGCCCATGCACCGTGCGGATAATGAATTAAAGAAGTGGCCAGCCATCATTGATCAGATCTGCTGACAACCATCGATATCTAACTTTTCTATGGGTGCGGTGAGAGTCGCTGTTGAGAGATGTAACCAAAGTCTTGCCTGACTCGGTTTTTTATTTATTTAAATCGCACAAGAAACTGAGCTCAGTCAGATGCTACCTTTTGAGCTTTGGGTTTCATCCTTGACCTCTTCTTGACAAGATTCTCAACAGTACCTCCAATTCAATACATACCTTTTGGTCTTTAAATCGTCTTGGCAGAAAAATCATTTTAGATTTAAATAAATTCAATTTAATGGGTCGATGTGGAGCTTTTACAGTTTAAGACATGCCAACTACTTACTCGTCACCCAATTTTTATGTGTAGTTAGATGATAGCTGACCTTTCAGACTCTGGTTGCCTGGGTAAGCCCTTTGAATGTTTCCCAAACAAGAATAACATAAAAATATTGCTAGCAAATGGACAGATCTAGCTCTATTTGCCATCACTGCCCTGTTGGAAAAGAAAATACCATTTGGCCATAACGCTTCACATTGAATCTGGTGTTAGGGAGGTCATGGATGGAGGTTCATATGTTAATCAGCTGTATCAGACACCCTCAGTGGTCATTGCCCCAATTGCGGCGTTTCGTAATTCAGCTTGGTACCGGACACTTTATGCTTCTTTTTCCCCCATCATCTCTACAATTGCTCCGCATCATAATTCTGTTAAAAGTTCACATCGCTATTGGTCACTGTACACACCTTTATTGTCCAGTTAGCAATCAAGCTAGCTAGCTAGCGTTCAGGCGGGGGCGTGTCTAGCTGTGTACAATCACATTAGCATCATGCTATCAAGTACAGATCAGGTGGACACAAATGGAGGAGTCAGGGATCAGGCGGGCTCAAAGGGAGTTTAATTGGAAGCAGGGACGAAACCAGGAAATCAGGAATCGGGCAAAGGTACAGAAGTCCGAGCAGGCAACTAGGAATCACTCTAGGAAAAAACAGGCTAGATAGATAGATAGATAGATAGATAGATAGATAGATAGATAGATAGATAGATAGATAGATAGATAGATAGATAGATAGATAGATAGATAACTTTATTGATCCTTTGGGAGGTTCCCACAGGGGAATTGATAATGGATGAGGTGCCCTTAGCAAGCATCTAACCCCCAAATTGCTCCCTGAGCACAGTTCTTAGAGGACATTTCCCCAATGCATGACAAGTAAGGGTTATAATTATTATAATTATTATTAAAATCCTGTCTTTAGGGACTCCAAACCTAATTACGGCAACAAATACAGTATCTGGCTAGCCAGCTAGCTTAGCAGGCTTGCTAGCATTTTTATGGCTAAGTGATTAGCTGCAAAATAACCCGGCAAGTAATTTCAAATAGTGTCATTTTCCATTAGCAATGATTTGAAATGAACAAACAAAAGTCCTTTAAACTAACTGCGGACTGTTTACCTCATTCTCTACCTGGTCCCTCAAACATATAAGACAATAAACTTTAATTAATCGGATGAAACAGGTGAAATTACCACTGCTTTACAGCTCAGAAATAAAACAGGCCCGAGCAGGCTCTGGGAGGAGGAGAAGGAGCTGTAAAATATTTTGTTGCAGTTACTTTTGTTACAGAGCTTCAGGCCTTTTTTTTTTTTTTCGTCCCGTGTAAAAAAATAAAGAAGGATAGATTTATTACTGTGAATGTTTTTACGGGAGCGTAGATTAAAGAACAGAAGCAGCATTGTGCAAATCGCCGTGGGGTTACTCTCCATGTTCTGTGACCTACTGCTGACTTGAAATACAGCGAGTGTTGACGGGAGGTGATAAAATGTTTTCATTAAACTGCAGCATAAAATTGCAAATTAAAAACACGACCCGCTTTTTAGAATTTGGGGATCAAATAAATTAAGCTAAAGTAGGCTATTTTTATAATTTAATAGATTATTTTTCCACTCTCAAACCTGCACAATGTCTGATTTGAAGCAGCCGCGGGAGAAAAACACATCTATATGCGGAAAGTTGGTCGGATTATTTAATTCAAAAACACACGGGGAGAGCTAATACAGTGTTGACCTTTCAAATGACTCACTCTCTCTCTCTCTCTCTGCCTGTCACACTCGCTTTCTCGCATAACTTTTAGTCTCCCACGCCGCTAATCATTTGCATTTTCCATCATCTCTCTGAAATAGCAACATAATGCAGCGAGCAGAGAGCGGCCCACAAAACATAATCATCATCTGTAGCATAAGTGCAAGGGTCCCTACAGATTGCTAGATACAAGCCCCTGTCAATTTACGGCCCTAGTGTACCTTTTCACTTTATTGCCTCACTCACATAAAAAGCAATACAGCAGAGTAGGCAAAGAAAATGAAATCCCATTCTTCATATAGCTGCTTTAGACTCTGCTGGTGGAGAGTATGAAGTTTTTATTCAGCTGAAAAGGCCACCAACCCCTCAACCAGCTGGCTGCAAAGAAAAATGCTTTTTTTTTTTTTTTTCCCCCAAATGGCTTCGGGAACCATTTGTGTACCACTTCAATTCTGGTCAACTAAAAAGTGTATTTGCTTGCGAGTTATTAATAAATGCAGCGTCCATTAGTTTTGTCAGCCTACCTCTCTATACAGGATGGGTTTGGGTTATAAATGGCTGTTTGGACGGAGACGTGACTGAGGACAAACTGCATGCTTATGACAGTAAAACCTCAGCTCGAGCTCTTTATCCGACAGATGTCCCCGATACCGAAGCTGACCATGGAGCGCTCATACATAATGTATAAATCTAGGTATGTTACAAATGGATATAAATGTTCAGATATGAATAATTTAGAGAAACATGAATATAGGTGGATTTTGTTCCAGTCATAGTTGCATATTTGCTCGGTGTAGTTAAGTCTAGATTCTGTTTGTCCATCTATGCTAATGGAGTCGAGTGAGTTAATTTGAGCTTTAAAAATCACATTAGTGTCGTGAAATAGCTCTTAAAGGCTAATTTTCAACTTGGACCTTATTTCTGACATAAAATACGATCGTTTACTCTTTGGTAAATAACTTTGTTGTTATTTGGAGTCGTTCGGACGATATTTAGATCTGTGTATATCGATATAGTGGGGGTGACCGGGGCACCGAAACCTCCAAATAACGAATTATCTGCTGCAAAACACATTTCACCAATATTTTGTTATGATACGCTAGTGCTATTCCCCGTTGAGTTGCTGTTATCTGTTATCTATTTGCAGACGTGCAGTTGTTTGTTGTTCTTTGGTCAGCTGTTCCTCTCTCTGCCTCCGCATCCTCCTATCAACAAGCTCCTCAACTATATACTCTGGCTCAAAACGGTAAGGATGTCCATCATAAACAAGGTCGTCCTCCGTAACCTAATAATCAGAAAAATATTACTCAGTCAAAATAGTTGTTGCAAAATACCAGCAGTAACAAATTACAGGCAAAGAAACCGTGTGTCGCTCAAAAATATTGGTGAAATGAACGAGTTTCGCAGCAGATAATTCATTATTTAGAGGCTGTTTTTCGGTGCCCCAGTCACTCCCAATATATGGATATATACTGATCTAAATATCTCCCAAACGGCTTCTAATGACACCAAAGTTAAATGGTTGAATGAACAATTGTATTTTATGCCAGAAATAAAGTCCAGGTTGTAAAAAATGGCAATTCCACTTTAAGAGGTTTTTGTAAAACCCTCTTCATGTGTTTCTACTGAAACCACTTAGAAACTGAAGCTAACACAGACGCAGTTCTTCAGAATCCTCCATCGTCCCCTCGTAGCTCTTAGGATGTAGTTTAACGGAATATTTGAACATTTTGAGAATTTATTTTATTCAGTTTGTGTCTAAAAGAGCATTCGAGCATAAAACAAAGTGACTTTTTGAAGCGTTTTTTAAAGTAAAGTGAGACAGAAAAGAAATATCCTTATGCATATAGCAAGTAAAAATTTATTTAATTTAAGAAAGACCAGAGAGACTGTGAGCTCAAGAAGAAACACAGCATCAGCAGTTTCATGACAGTTCAATGAGGCTGAAAGAGGAGGTTGGGGTGGACGGATGGATCAACGATATTGTTTGTTTGCTCGTTCCAGTTGGACTATTGTTTGAGCTTAATAAAAAAAGATGAATTATACAATATAACTCTCAGAAAGAAAGCCAATATGTGCATTTCCCCAAATGCCAAACTATTCTGTATCTTTCTATCTATCTATCTATCTATCTATCTATCTATCTATCTATCTATCTATCTATCTATCTATCTATCTATCTATCTATCTATCTATCTATCTATCTATCACTACCACAGACAGTAGCAGGAGGAGAAATGGTTTTTCACAGCAGATATTTGGTAATTAACACAAAACAGGCAGCCGTGATAAACCAGTAGACTAAATGCGTTCCGCCGTGACAGGCTGAAAGACGCTTATCTTAATATCATAATGTTTAAAATCCACAGCAATTATTCTTCACAGAGGCGTGAAATTGATTCCAAACATTTTCTTTTTCTCCTCCTCTCCACACTGTTTGATCTTTGATCCCCCAAGACGACCTTTAATGAAATTCAGTTTTGAGCAACGACGCTTCATGCAGCTTTCACACATCTCGGCCTTAAGGTATTAAAGTAGCATCTTTGATAAATTGTTGTGTACGCCTTGGATTAAAAATGTTTTTACCGGCATTGGCGATAAGGCGGCCTGCTGACTCAACTGACATTGGATAAATTGCTTAATTAAGAGCTAGGCCTTCGTCGACTATGAATGTTTTCTTGAAGCAGCCATGACAATCAGGCAGAGATGGAGACAGTTGCTTCAGTCATACGCCTGCACAGACTAAAGCAATGAGCTCTGAGAGATCAGCACCACCTGCTGGAAGATGCAGAAGTAAACATGAAGCCTCGCACCCTAAACAAGGGTGAAAATATCTCTGAAATTATAATTTGATTATCTCCAAGGACATTTCCAACAAATGAAGAATGAATTCAAGGTCAGGGGTGAAAAAACGGCGAAGGAGGCGCTTAACAAACTGAAACAGCTCCTGTTTGTACGGCATGTACAAAGTAGCCACGTTCAGCCTTTGAAGCAACATCCTAGATCGATTCAAGAAGAGCGGACTCCCTAAAATAAATAATACTTACCAAGAATAATTGTTCCGTGCAGCCCTTGCTTAAGTCCAATTAGCACCTTGATACGAGAAGAGCTGGAGCGGGAGAGAAACTTTTACGGTTCACTGAGTCGTTGTTTAAAACCACTGCGATGTCTTTGTTCAGGTGTTTGTTGTCACTGCAGATTATCTTAACATCTCTTGTCTTGTCCTGTCCTGTCTTGTCTTATGCGATTATGAGTTTGCTTGGCGACAGGGTGTCCTGCCTCTTTTGTTCTCCACATGGACCACAGCCAGAGCCCAGTCAAACATGGGTGGTCAAAACCAGAAAACCTAGACACTCACAAAAAAAAAAAAAAATGCGTCCCTCATCCACGGATTCATTCATGTGCTTGTAAATAAATTAGAACCGCAAAACCCACAGAAATACATCTGACAACCCCGTCTGTGCTTGAATGAAGACAATATTCTGTGTTTTGTTTTTTTCTCACGTGCTGAAGAAATTAAAAAAGAAGAAAAAAAATTGTTTTATTATCAGGACGCTCAACTGTTTGATTGACAGTGCCCGTTTCACAGAAGGCGCATAAGGTTGTGTTGCGTGTCATTACTCACCAAAATAACTCAAATACACTCTGCTGAAAAATGAACTGTTTAGACGAGAAAATCTGGATTTAAATACAGCAGGGCATGGCGGAGCACACGAGTGGCACATTAAACCCCATTTACTGAAACACGTAACAACCTGTGCTCAAATGTGAGCACGTTGCTATGGTAACTGAGTCTTAGCTGACTGTACAGTGATACTGAGGGTATCTGCACGTTGATATGTGCAAGGCAGCAAAAAAATGTACGTGACCTCTTGAGAACATGAGTGACTGGGTGATTTATGTAAATGCACTCTTTCTTGCACGCTAACAAGTTACCTCGTGTTCTTCAGCACTTTTAAGAAAGTCAAAACTACAGGAGCGCGTCAGACCCGACGTCGTTCCTCTGGCTGTTATAATTCCAGTACAGATGGAGAGCTGAGCGCAAGTCCAGCAAAAGGCTGCAATTAGGAACACGTGGGGCTTTCTTGAGTGCATGTTGTGTTCAGGTAGTCATTACTGGGTCAGGTTGTGTGTTGTCGGCCTTTGAGACTGTCAGTGTTCAGAGGTGATGGCTGTGCTACGGAAATGCTGAAATGTTGGTTATTGAAAAACAGACATTTGGTCCTGGTGGTTCACAAACGCCTCCATTTTCAAAATAAAATGTTGCAGCACGGTTCGTTTTTTCTAAAATCTAAAGATGCTCAGTTTGTGATGTAAAACTTTCTGATCCAGTTCAAACTGAGGCATGAGCTGCATGTTTATCTGCTGCAGGAACAAACTGCGATGTTCACATATTACAGGCAGGAAGCTTTATGTATGATTGTGACAACCTGAGACACATTAACATTATTGGATTTCACCTCCTGTCTTGATAGGAAATTATTCACATGAACTATTAAAGTCAGAGTGGTGTGTAATTATGTGTGTGAAGTGCTTTAAAAGTAAAGTAAAGTGGTTTATTTTGTCTTTATACAACATACAACAACGCTGCATGGTCGCATGGAGGGTTAGTCCTGAGCCGCTGCGACCGTGCGCGCCGCCACTGCAGCCAACCTGACCCGGCGCCTAGCACCCATGTTTTGATGATGCGAGGAAACCGTGTGGAGAAAACCCACGCAAACACGGGAGAACGTGCAAACTCCACACAGAAAGGCCCTGTGAATCAAACCCTCTTCGCAGCAGGGATTCAAACCAAGGACCTTCTTGCTGTGAGGCACCAGTGCTACCCGCTGTACCACCGTCCTGAGATTGTTAGTTTTCTTAAAGCTAGCGTACAGCTGATGTCGCTCTTTCATTACCCAGTTTATGACATAATTACTGATAAATCAGTTTACAATGATGTTTTTAGGAGTATCATAATGATCTCTCCTTTTCCACGTAGAGGAGTTTTGATGAAATCCAAATAAACTAAGCTTTATCTGCTTAGCTAGATTAAAAACCCTTTTACGTGTGTTTAAAAAAAACAAAATGCATATGAAAATATTAGTTGTCGGTAGTTGTTGCACGTCATCCCCAGCTTCTCCTGGATTTTCTAAAAACCTGCCAAGTCTCTAACTCATCAGGGATCCTGCGATGTAACGTGCTATCACGAAAAACATATATATTTATGTACGAAAATAAACTGTGCAGATGTAGCAACAATGCACTGTTTTGATAATGGCGGAGCATAAAGTGGTGAAAGCTCAACCCGAGCTGCCAGCTGGCACAAATGCGTGCTCCGTGTTAGACGCAACAGCTGGGGACTATAATTATGTGTACATTCACAGAGCAGGGCTCTCTACGGCAGCGGGGTTTAAAACAATATATACTGTGGGATTCTGCTTTAGCTGCTGTCGTTTTCTATTTCTGGCTGGCGAGCGGAGACGTCTGCGGCCTCCGTGTGAAGACTGTCGAGAAATGGAGTTCAGTAGATCTTTTTTTTTTTTATTTAGAACTTCATAAAAACTAAACAGACGAAGCGTTACAAGGCTTAGCGCTACAGGAAGCTGTGTAGAACAATGTTAAATACACGCGGGGTAAAAAGAATGTACAACAGAGAGAAAAGCTTGCCAGCTACTGCAAATTCAGACTATCACACATCTATACATACGACTCTTTTTTTGTTTCTACAAACATACAAACATGAAGTAACTAATGAACAAGTTTCACACAATGTTTTCTGCTGCTTGCTTGACCTGCTTGATGAAAACAGACCAAACAGACTAGGAAACCTTCAGATTCTTTGGGAAAATCTAATTTATTGTTTAGAAAGCTGGAATATTTTGTGATTGATTTGATGGGTGACGATACTGTGGTCCATGAAGTCCATAAAAATCAGAGACTGTAGCTCGGTTTTCACCGGTTAGCTTAACAGGCAGGCGTTGGTTTGCCTAAAATCTATTTGTACTGCCTCATGACGCCCCTGAGGAAATCTTCAAAGTTTGGGACTGCAGCAGCAGCAGCAGGCGCCTCCTTGGCGGGTTCATCTGCAGCCTTCTCCTCAGCGGCGGCGGCAGGCTTGGCGCGACGCAGGCGGCAGTTGAAGTCGTACTCGGGGTCGCAGTCAGGATCAGGCAGGATTACGCCGTCCTTGGGGGGCTCGGCGCCGGAGGGTGAAGCCTTGCCGCAGTTGGTGTCATACGGATGGCAGAAGGGCTTGGCTGGAGCCTTGATGTCGGCCTTGGCCTTGGGGTAAGACTTGACCGGGGTGCAGTCTTTGTCATAGTGCACATAGCAGTCGTAGCCCTCCTTGGTCTTGCCACGGACGCCGAGGTTGTAGCGAACCTGGTTGATTGATTGATTGATTGATTGATTTTTTTTATTGATTTTTTTGTTTTTGGCTTAAAACAGATGCAAAGCAGATCAAAGATAGCAAACAAAAGCATTATTCAAGACCTGTTTCATTTTACAACATTTAATAAATGTTAAAGAATAGAAGATTAAAGAGTGATTTAATGTGTAGGATACATTAATTAAAACACTGAACTACATAAACCTAATAACAGGACTTCAAATTCAGACCTGGTGCTCGGGGATCTGTGGAGCGGGCTTGCGCAGGGCAGCGGCGGCTGCCAGTATGCAGAATGGGTCATTCTGAGGGTCGCAGGACAGAGGAGCAGCAGGAGGTGCAGGCTCATCGTTGGGGGCGTACTCCAGGACGGGCTTGGTGAGACCAGACAGCTTGGTGGCGGTCAGGGGGTTGCAGCCTGCGTCGAAGAGAGGGTTGCAGTGCTGCTCTTTTGGGCCCTCCTCAGCAGCCAGGGGAGCGGGAGCTGCAGCGTTGACCACGCACAGAGGATCCAGCGTTGGATCGCAGCCGGGATACATCAGGTGGTAAAAGCCAGTGGGGCCTTTCTGGACCAGGAGGGGCTTACAGTAGGGGTCCCTGGGGTCGCATTTGAGGGCAGCATAGGATGGGATTGGACCAGGGGCTGGGCGGTAGCCGTACGCTGCCCTCAGGTGGTACTGCAGGCACTCAACATCTTCAGGGTTGCAGATTCTCAGCAGCTCGTTCTTCTGCTCAGCGCTCAGGAAGGGCTCCAGGACAGGGGCGTAGTAATAGAAACCTGCATGGCTCTTCATGGGCATGGGCAGCATTGGGGTGAGGATAGGAGCTGGCACTTTGACGGGAGCTGGCTCAGGCTCTGGAAAGGCAGCATTGGGGAGGAGGGGGTAGAGGCAGTAAGGGTCGATGTAGGGGTTGCACAGCCTGGCGGCAGCAGACTTGATGGCGGCAGGCATCACCGCGGCCGCCTTTGGCTTGCTGGTGGACTCCGAGATGCACTCTGGATCGTCGGAATCGGCGCAGGTCTTGTAGATTTCACTCAGGTGCTTGAGGTAGTGGTTGAAGGTGGGTCCCTCCTCTGACCTGTGCTTGTTCTGCAGGTAGGCCATGTACAGGCGGTCCAGGTCCTCAACCTGATGAGAAGGAAGCACAAAAAACATGTTCTCATTCAAAATCCTCTCCATGCCTTCAAAAGCAAAATTCAAGAATTCAAATGAAGCTCTCGGTAGTTGAAGACAAATCCCCTGTGGCGGAGTTTTTTCAGATTTTTCTGTTTCTCAGAATATGAAGCGTGGTTCAGAACCACAAAGCTCTCAAGGGTGCTGAGTACTGGAAAGTATCTGTGCATATTAAGATGGTAAAATGCATATTAATACATATATATGATCTGAGCAAGGACTCTCTTATTGTTGTCTCGTGGACTCCAGACGTAAGGACACTGTTAAATCAAAAAGCTCTTTTTTGGCCACATGAAACCGCGAAAGTCGCTTTTAAATAGTGAGGCAAACTGTTGCCTCAATATTTAAAAGAAAAACAAGCGCTGTTTCGTAATCATGACTGGGTAGAGTCTGAATAATTAATGCCAGACAAGCTCCACTCACTCCCTCCTGGTTGTGGCTGTCCATGAAGTACTTGTACCATCCCCAGAAGTCTGGCATACGTTTGAAATGGGGCAGGGCTAAGATGTGAGCGTTTCTCCTGTTGCGAACCAGCTTTTTCAGGTTGGCCATGGCATCGGTCTTCACGGCGTCAGACACCGCGGTCACTGTGGGGAGGGAGGAGAAGGAGTTAAGGTTACTGTGCTGCTGATAATGTGCCCAGATAATCTTTATAGACTTATATTCATATTTAATGTTTATGTAATGGTTTTTGGACTGTCAGCTGTCAACACTGGTCAAATTTCAAAATTGTGAAGCAGGGGCGTAAAACTAATTTTAGTTCGGGGGCCACATAAAGCCCAATTTGATCTGAAGAGGAGCCGGACCAGTAACATGACAGAACAATAACCTAACGACAAATCCAGCCTTTTTAAAATTTGTTTTAGTGCAAAGAAGAGCAAATAAATTAGGAGAACGTTTACGTTTAATAAAGTATCCTTAACAAAAAGTGCAGTTTGGGCACATTGCTGCTGTTTAGTCCTGGCTCTCAGTGTTGTGTTCGGTCCACTTCCTCTCTTTCTAAAACAAATTAGGAATAGCTCTTTTCAAATTCATGCTCTTGGCCGGATTAGACCCTCTGACGGGCCGCTCATGGCCCGCGGGCCGCATGTTTAACACCTGTGATCTAGAGTCTTAATCTCCAGGGTTTACTGCTTGGTTAAGTTCACCTTCAAACTTGAATATCTGACACTAATATTTAACGTTTCATTTCATTCTTGGAAAGAAAGAGAAGAAATCACTTTAATAATAATGTGTTGTTGTCGTTGTCGAAGCCACATGCCACGTCACGCCTCCTCACCTTCCTCCTGTTTGTGCTGCTCCACGGGAACGGCCCCCAGAAAGTCTGTAAAACACAAGCAGCAGCCACATTAGCAGCAGCAGCAGGGACGTTCACTGACTGGGACCAGATGTTGAGCTTTCCCTCGAAAACGCTGACCCCGCTAATAAGCCCTTTCGGTGAAACGCGGCAGGTGCTGGGGGCCCCGGCGCCTCGGCGCAGGCAGCATCCCACAGATTAAACACCCCACACCCCCTCCACCGCCTCCCACTCAGCCCACGCATGTAACGTTTAGCTTTGAACCAGACCCCGGGCCGGGACTTTATGCAACTACTGAGGGCCTCCTTAAACAGTCGACCTGTAAAAACTACAAAGAGCGGGCCCTCACACAAACCAATTACAGATACACTGTAAAAGAGGCTGGTGGGAGGGAGGAGGACGTGTCTGGGTGTCTTCTGCTCCAGCAGGGGCTTCCTGCAGAGGTTTATGATTATGAGAAAACAGCCAAGTCAGCTGATTATCGCAGAGGATATCCGGTCTCTCTAATTTATTAATGTGGAAAATGTCCCAGAGGAGAAGGGATAGATGTCTCTTTATGAGTTCAGAAAGGTTTTGTGGTGCTGGGGGTCATTTCCATTGCATGCTTTGTTTTTATTGCTAAATAGATGAGGGTAACTGTGTCTTTATGATGATGTGGCACAGATTAAAGCACCAGTGTCCTCTAAAATACTCTAAAATGACGTTTTAATAAAAAAAAGCATTAAGGAAAGCAACAACACTGTAAATACAATGAACTACAACTACAATTATAACACAGACAAATGGAGCAAATAGCAATCTACTGTTTGTCTAGGTGGACTTTTTAAACTACATTTATGAATATTTCTTAGGGTACAGTAACCATATGGGTCAACAAGTAGTTAAATACGTAAATCCTTATCATTAAACAAATAAGAAAGAACGGCCTGGCAATGGCTTGACAAGTTGTTTTTAAGGAGTTACTGATGAAATATTTTGACAAATACTGGTCTCAAATATGTTTCTAAGCCTTTTCGACACCGACTGAAACTGTGCAAGAATGTCTGAATCCTGTTTTCCTCATTGTTAGTTGATTTAATCTTTGAATCGGCCAAAATTTAGGCTCATTTCAAAAAGATTTTGCAGCAAAATATCAAAATTAACATGTGTGTAGTTCATGGGTAATCGTACGCTCCTTCTCTGATCATTGAGTTTTTTAAAAAGCTGCCGTTTAAACATCTTCAGCATGAATTACTGTGGCATCAGAGTAACAGTGTGGTCATGAGTCAACTCTCACCTGATAATAAAACGATCGCTAACAAGAATCCTGAGTGGATCAGGGAAAGCGATGATCGTCCCACACGTGCCATTTTCTGTGTCAGTTTTGTCCTTCCTGGGGGAACAGACACGAGACATTAGTGCATTTGGATGATTAATTTTCTAGCAGAGTACCGTAGCATCACAATGCAACTAGACTTTCGTGGATCCCTGCGCCTTGTAGCTCATTGTGGAGCTAAGTGTTAGATATGGAAATCCTTGAGAAGACAATGCACTTGAAACAAAGAGAGAGAGAGAGCGCTTTTATTTAAGTAAGAGGATGAGAGGATTGAGGACATGCTGTAATAGAGCCTTTCAGGGATTACTGAGAAAAATAAGGATTCACTCCTGAATATCAGAATATCAAATAAAGAGACTGAACTCGACAATCAAACAGCCGATAACACTGAGACGCTCTTTTCTGCTGCTGCACAAATGGATGTTGAATTGAATTGCAGCTGCCGGGCTCAAAAAGACAAATTGTCTCCTTGAAGTTTCTCGAGCACTTTTCAAGCCAACGCAAATCAGCTGAAGTTGCAGAAAGTCACTCTGAAAACATATAAGCTTCAAGTACTATCATCAGTCCTTACCTGCAAAGGTGCTGAAGCTGTGGCCTCCTGTGATCACCTCTGGATGACGGGGGGGACCTGCTGCGCTGTGTTTGCCCGAGCTGTCTACACCCTCTACCGCTTTGCTCCCCTGTATGGGACAGACACGAGGGGAAACATTTTTAAGGAGCCCTCTTGATCATTAAAAACAAAAAGGCATGTCGTTCAGCTCCCGGCGTGCTGTTAGGCGCTCCGGGATTGGCTCCTGCGTTGCCGTCCATCCAGCCAATGACGGTCCTGTAATTAGGAAAGGTGAGCGGCACGACTGCTCTGAGTGGAAGACCGTTTAACAAGGTGCCATTTAGGACCACGTTTCTTTTCTCACAGGTTTGGAATCCGGGCTCGTCGTTGCATCTGAACAAATGGTTGATTTTGAAATAAACACGTCACAGCTGGGTGCAGCAATTAAACTGTCACTTATACAACTTTGGAGGCAGTCTTCCAAAGTTGTTTCCTTAACAGTAAACAAGTGTCAGTAAACAACAATAACTTCCTGTAACTGCTGCAAACAAACCTAAGGAGCACATCTTTGTATGTTTTATTCCAGCGCTTCATCTTCCTAAGAACAGCCTCTCTGCAGAAATTGACTGCGAAGGATAAAAAACTATTTCTGAAATAACTACTGTGTTGCATCAGTGTATTGACAAATGTGTGAGCAACATTGTCCAGGACGACGGGAACATGACTCATTTCACTCCAGTGATGCAACGCTACATCCAAGCTGCAAATGCACCGGCTCATTTGATAATGTTTTTTAAAAAAAACCATAATTAAATAAATTAAATAAAAAGCCTGGTGTCAGACTGTGATGGCTGTGAGGTAAAAGGCAACTGAGAATGAGGATTTTCCAACCACTTTAAACACTTTCACAACTACTCATCTTTCACCTGGCTGTGAAGGGGCTTACATTAATGCTGCATGTGCAACGGAGGAAGCTCGAGTCATTAGGAGAAGCAGGTCTCACACGGAGAGCAGCTAATGAAGCAAACTGCTGCAGCTGTAGCAGCCAATCGGAAGCAGCAGTGTGTTTGTCTGGCGCACGATCCCGGTGCTCGCATTGTGCCACGTAGCCTGCACAGCCTGTGTCTGTGGAACGGTGCATGTGGGAGCTATGGAGACTGCAAAACATGCGCTGAAACAAGCCACTCAGCACAGTCGGCCTCCGTGGATACATCAGCCGTTAAAAAACACACAAACATGAACATGCTGTACATGGAAAATATAGGGTATTGCACAGTACGGCACGATTGCAGGGTGGTAGCAGATGTTTTTCTCAAACTTTTAGCTAGCTGTTTCAATAAATTTAACATCCCTTTAGCTTACTCTTTGGACATTTTTATAAAGTTAACTTTTAGCTAAACATTTCCATATTACTGTTACTATTACTGTTTCAAATATGACTATTTCCAGGCCTGTTAGCCAGTTATTTGACAGCTTATGTCTTTTAGCCCAACTTTGGCAATGCATTGCAATCATCTGTCTATTACTGTTACTTCAGTATTGCAAACATCAGTCTTCAGTGGTTAGTTTTTTCCACAATTTGTCCAAAGTTTCATTGATTTTATATTTATGAGTTCACTTAAAAGGCTTCTTATTTCTCAAGTTCCCATTTCAGTCTTTCCACATCTCCCCTGCTAGCTGTTGATGAACTCTCTGGTGAATAAGTATCATGCTTTGTGATTCCCATCATTGAATTCCTGTGATTTGTATGAAAACCCAAACGAAATCCTAATATCTTTCTTACCCATCGTCTGCCGCCGGGTTACTAAAAGCTCCTTTTCCTGCAGTGACGTGCACTTTGTCCTCGAAGACGTGTGACCCTCCTTCAGGACTGATGATGCCGGGGTCCCTGCATTTTACACATTTTTTGAATTACTGAGGCTGTCACAGCCGACAGATTGTTGTCTTCCTCGATTTAAAACGTGAGCAGATGTCTGACACTCCTTGCGCGTGGAAACGCTGCGACTTGAGGTATTTGGGATGAGAAAAAAACAAAACAGAGAAAGTGTCTCATTCTGCTTGAAAGAAAAGTTAATTAAAAATGGTAAACGCTGTCAAATGAATGACACCTGTCAAATGCAAGAACTTCACTTGTGGTTTGAGTCAAGGAAAAGAACTTACTTGAGTAAAATGTTTGTTCTGAGTTCACAAGGATGTTTGTCACAGATGTTTTCATGTTGGGGCACTTTTGTCCAGACTCACAACATGTTTTATGGTCAAATACGGTCAAAAACGAGGACATTCACAACAGTTGATTAACAACTCTTGATAATTGCTCTCCCATTGGGGTTAGCGCTGATGCCTCACAGCGAGAAGGCCCCGGGTTCAAATCTATGGGCCGACTGAGCCTTTCTGTGTGGAGTTTGCATGTTCTCCCTGTGTCTGTGTGGGTTCTCTCTGGGTACTCCAGCTTCCTCACACTGTCCAAAGACATGCTGGTTAGATTAAGTGTGCATGTGAGTGTGAATAGTTGTCTGTCTCTCTGTGTTAGCCCTGCAGTAGACTGGAGACCTTTCCAGAGTGTAACCCTGCCTCTCGCCTGGTGACAGCTGGGATAGGCTCCAGCAGACCAAGCGACCCTTAACAGGAATAAGCAGGTACAGAAGATGAATGAATGCTCTCCCATTGTAATCTTAGTCTTCATCTTAAAGTACTCCGGTGTCAAAGCTGAAGACTAATCGCTCAGTGATTTTCACTCAGAGGACACTTGAAGAGCGGTTTTGAAGCTCAACACTGGCGACTCTAGCCGTCGCCATCTTGGCAGAGGCAGGGATTCCAGCCGACTCAAAAATGGTTTGAGTCTAGCAACCTATCTCTTGAAGCAGCCATTATGTTTAACTTTAAACCTCAATATAATAAAGACGACTACAACTTCCTTCAGTTAGGTCCGTCATATCTTCCGGAGACTTTTGCTAGTGGCCCAGATTGTTGAGCCCATGTTTCATTTGGATTTGGCATGTACTGTACAGCTGGTTCATGCAGAGTGTAATTAATATTATTGTCTTCTATAACTGTTGGGCATTTCTCCCAAAGACTGCTCCCTCCCTGTTTTGCTGAATCTGCTGTAAAACCCTGCAGTTTGCATTTTGTGTTCTTCAGAAGCTTCTTATCAGTCTCCAACTTGTGCTGAATCGTAATACCCCCACCCCCCTCCCCAACATGCTTTTGCCCCTAACTGAAAGTATAGCTGACCCCAGATCAGCGTTTTTATTGCTGCTGATATCAGTAGGGTCTCTCTAAAATTTGGATATGATCAAATCCATGTGGCAGCTTCACCGACCGGCTTCACAGGGCTGAGAATAAAAAATACATTCGTGCCTCAATGCTTAATCTATTCTGGTCTCTCACATGTTCTGTAGAAATATATTTTCAAGGGTTTTTGGATTGTAGTGATGTAATCCACAGACACACTGCAGTATGTGGGCTGGTTACCTGCAGGCTGATGAGGCCAGATGCCCACAGCACTCACATTATATCCCCAAAATTGTCCTGGCGCTCATGTGCTGGTTTCTATTTTACGGCTCTTCTCCTGAAGCTCCCATATTTCATTGTGTTTACTGGACGCGGTGCTGGAGTTTATCACATTCACCCTCAGTGCTGCCTCCAGCTCCGCTCTGCTCAGATTAGCGTTCGTATCCTGCAGGTTTCAGTTTTTGATATATCTAGGACAACAACAACAATCAAACGTTTTTAATTATCAACTCGTGAACTGACTTAACAAGTAATCTCATATGATGATATGATGCATGTATCGTCTTCTTAAATTTAAGCTGAACGATGCAGTTTCTTCATAAGTTTTTCTCTACCTCAAGGCCTGGTTTGCTCAGTCAGTAGAGTATGAGATTTCTTATCACATGGTCTCGTGTGAGCTTAATGTCAGGATCAAAAGTTTTAACAATGGGACCCATGGTTTGAAGAGGGTCACTGCTTTAAATCCAAAACCCACTCACTAAATCATTTGGATGGTGCTTGGATTGCAAAAAGATGAATAAATTCCTAATAAATGTGTGTACATACACCGATCAGGCATATGATTATGACCACCTTCCTAATATTGTGTAGGTCTCCCTTGTGCCTCCAGAAAAGCAGCTGTGACTCATCAGAGAATGGACATGGGCCTTCTGAGGGTGTCCTGTGGTGTCTTGCAACACAATGTTGTTAGTGGGGGCCTTTGGGTGCTATGGGTTGTCCTCTGTGGATCATCCCACAGATACTTGATCAGTTTGGGATCTAGTGAATTTGGAGGCCAGGTCAACACCTGGTGCTGTTCTTCATGTTTTTTTAGTTGTTCCTGAACGGTTTTTGTGTGTCTGTGTCAGGCTGCATCCTGCTGGTGTTGCTGCTGCCATCAAGGAGTGACATTGCTGTGGGGTGGGGGTGCCTGGTCTGGTCTAGGTGGGTGCTACATGTCTGAGTAAGATCCACACGAATGTCAGGTCCAAAAGTTTTCCAGCAGAACACTGATTTGTCACAAGATGTCGCAAAGATTTACTTCTCTTGTCAGGGGTTTTAATGTTGTGGCAGGTTGGTGTATATATCAGTTAAGTTGGTCTGTTTTTGCTTAAAATTCTTTCAGACTACTCGTTTTATTTCTACTTTAGATGATTGTAATTAAATTCTAGATGTCAGTTTTGAATTACAGAGTACTAAAGGGCTTCTGTAGGAAAAAAAAAGTACTTTTTCATGATGATCAATGACTCCAGAACAACTACTATAAATATGGTAATACTGTGAATCATTAACTGAGAGACATCAAACAATATTGTGTTCTCTTAGCCAGCCTTAAGTTAATTCTATTCTAAATAATTAAATCTATTAACATATTTTCGTTTCTATGTCATCAAGGAAATCTTCCGTTCTTACTGAAACAAAAATATGCTCAGACTTGCTGGTATATTTTTGCATGACTGGTGTAAAATACAAAAATACGTTATATCTGCTTCACACAAACTGTATGTACAAACATGAGTTGTACTAAGAGAGTCTGCAGATGTAAAGCCAAAAACGTACAATATATGTGACCATCACACAGTGTCATACAAATACTAAAAGATATTTCAGCAGACCATCATTTATCACATGCCATCTGCAGAATGTTTCAGGGCGACAGCACATGGAGCCCCTGCCCAGCATATGTATAATTACACTCCTAACAGGTGTTCTCCGGCACACTCAAACCTGCAATCCCGTTCAGAAGCGGTCGGAGACATGAACGCGATACAAGCTCATAATTTTAACATACCATATCCCTGGGGTCTCAAGAATTTCACAACATCTGGAATGGGGCTGACAACTTTTTAAAGATGTTTTAAAAAACCCGAAACTAGGACAACTATGAAAGGAAATTGTATGTCATTAGAGTGTAAATGGTTGGTTTGCTTTCCACAAAAAAATGTAGGGGGGAAAAAAAATATCTTCCACCGTACCTCTGGAGACGAGTTGGTCTCTGCGAGTGGATGAGAACGTCATGACACAGATCATCAAAAACTGTGGAAGTAACAACAATGAGGTTTCTAATTAAGTTACATAACAGAAAGAAACTGTGGCTGCATCTCAGTTGTTTCTGAAAGCCAGGAATTAACTCATAAAGCGGCCTCAGAGAGGTTGGAGGGTCGAAGGGGTTCTGGGGTGATAAAAGTAAAAGGATCTGGGAATGCACTTGCTGAGGAGTCTGCAGAGAGGCCTTCCTGTGGCTCTGACAGTTTGTGAGGGCAGAGGTCAGCGGTAGAACTGCATGAACATGCAGGGGGAATACGTGCCACATCCTCTGTTTCTGCAGGTAGCCTGCATTTAACAGTCTCTGAACTCCAGTGCAGAGGCAGAAATGCTTCAGTAATTTCGTGGATGTTATTCCAAGGAAACAGCCCTTCCCTTTCATGGGCAAATAAATGAAATGCAGTGATGAAACCTGCAATGGAAAGCTATAGCAGAGCACAAACCTACCCACAGCTTGAACCTTGTTTTTTAGACAAAAGGAGCGAGTAGTCACCAGACTTGAGTTATTTGCGGATGGAAGTATCCACCTCTGGGTTGCATCTAATTGCACAGAGGTTCCCATTAAAATGTCTGGTGCATGTAGCTGATAAAGAAACTAATCATCATCTTGCAGGCCTGGTGATTTTCCTAAGATCAATAAATCTAAAAATAAATCATCACAAATTTCCAAACCGCACAGTGACATCTTCGGATGTTTGGTTTTTCCAGGCAGAGCCCAGAAACTAGACTAAACTTTGAGTCGCATGAACAAAGTTTGTTTACTTACCTGCATTCGTACATTTATAGTCTGACTTGCACGCTCCTATTTGTACACAAAGTGCCGTCTTCAAACATGTCATCAAACGCACAAAACACAGAAATCTCAGACGGTGCATGGAAGAAAACAATATTTTGAGCCTAATTAAAGCCTTCGCAAACGAGACTAAACACATCATCTGCAATGAGGAGACAGGCGACTGAATTCCTGTTGTCGTGTTGTTTCTGCCTGGACAAACAGCATGTGCTTGGCGGTACTTCTACAGCTTTAGGTTCGACTAAAGTTGGAAAACTATCTTTGCAAGTAAAGGTAAGTCTTCTGTCTAACATAAGCAGTAACGATGCAGGAAAAAAGGACAAGATGAACGTGTGAGCATGTTGTGATCAAACTGGATTTAAATATGCAAACATCTGAGGCTACATTTCCAAAGGGATTAATTATTGTTTTACTCACAGTAAAATCTCCCCGATTCTGCGGTTTCTATATTAGACTAATGAGTAAAAACGTTTTCTTTTTCTCCAAAGCCCTTCAAAGCTTCAGAGCTGGACTCTAACAATCACAAAAAACAGTATGTTTTTTATTTATTTTTTCATCTTGCAGCCTGGATACATCTCCACAGAGGAATTACACAAATTAGCACAAACTGTCAAATCGCTTTTCCTCTCGTCACTGTGAAAGCACTGAGCCAGTGTGACACTGATTGTTTAAATGAATGAACATCTAAAATCCCTTTATAAATGTAGGCCAGGGGACTGGGAGCTGGTTCAGCGGGCCTGGAGACAGTTAAGTGGTACAAGTCTCTATCGGAGGGGAATAAAACCTGCCACCCCAAATGAGCGTCGTGCAAAGCACATCCACAAGACTCCTGCTGAGAGAAGTCTGCGTGGAATCTGTGTCGCATATGGCACCAAGTCGTGGCTGTTTGATGTAGCAGCGCCTCGGGACAGAGATCACACTACATTATAAAACACAGTTTGTAAAAAGGGGGCGGGGCCACGAGGAATGCTTTGAGACCAGTAAAGAGATTTCCTGCTGCGGAACCAGCAGCGCTCTGACGCCCAGGGGTGGAATAACATCACGCGCTAATAGATTCAATCTGCTCTGACTGACAGTCTCCTACTTGAAGATGACAGACTCCTCCTCAGTTCACTTCAAATTACCTGACTGGTGAAGATATCTTGCATTTGAAAAAATAAATAAAAATAAGTGGATCATTAGAGCTGGAAGTGCTGCAAGGTTCAGTTAAGGAGACATACAGGTTAATTCAAGCATTTCAGAAAATCTATACTGAAGTCAGAGATGCAGCTGCTGCTTGTGGATTTGAGCTCCAATCTAAATCTGGTTTTGTTACATGGAGGGGGGCAGGGTCAAAAATACAACTTGATAAAAGTAGTAGTCAAAGGTGACCGATTACTTTGGAGAAGTAAATAACATTAACCATCTTGTGACAATCCAGTGTTCTGCTGGGAAACTTTTGGACCTGGCATTCATTCATGTGGATGTTACTTAGACATGTAGCACCCACCTCGACCAGACCAGGCACCCCCACCACATAGCAATGACACTCCTTGATGGCAGCAGGATGCAGCCTGACACAGGCACACACAGAAAAACAGTTTAAGAACAAGTAAAAAATAAACAAACAAAAAAAAACATTGAGAACAGCACAAGGTGTTGACCTGGCCTCCAGATTCACTAGTATCTGTCAGATGATCCACAGAGGCCCCCACTAACAGCATTCTGTTACCAGACACCACAGGACAGCCCAGTATTAGGCAGGTGGTCATAATGTTATGCCTGATCAGTGTGTGCATGAATCAGACTAGAGTTGCCGTTTATCAGATTATCAGGTTATTTTTTTTTAAATCAAACTGTAGATACTGTACTTCAGTATACGGTACACACAGCAAAGTTATGCCGAATATGATTTTTATTTGCTACTTTGGTATTTTGCCAACTGCTACAAACTGGAGCTGTGTTTACTGCTGTGCCTGACTAACTTTCTATTGTCCTTTCCGTGTTCCTCTGGGTACTGCACAGTTCTTTGTTTAGCAAGACAAACCCGGATATTGATTTTCTAACTATGCGTGCTGCACAAAGACAGAGCTGCGTGTTGACATCCAGCATAAAACATTTCAATTCATCGTAATAAACTGAATAAACTGAGAGATTTGTAACAGCTCTTGACAGTGTACTAGTCATTTAAAATTTCTGCACATAAATATGTCATGTAAAAGAATAAAGAAGTACTTTTGTACACACACACAAGCACTTTTTTTTGGAATCACACAGAAATGAAAAGATATCTCAAACTTTACAGAGCCCCAATTCTGTCAAAAACGGAGATTATTGTAGTGATACTGCGGTTTGTGTTGGGTTCGTTTCCAGAGATAAGTCATGCTGAGTTGTATGCATTTTACTGTCTGTCTGCTCCATCAGCAGTCCTGTGCTTCCCCCAGCCTGCCAGACTGCAAACATGCAGCTCGGAGGCACAAACTTAACCCAAGGAAATTTGCTGACTGGACAACCAGAAACAATAAAGTGACTTCATTTTGTAATTGTTATTTCACCGCAGTTAAACACAAATCAGTGAATAAAATATACTTGATACTTACATTTAATGGATGTTAAACTCCTGTGGAAAAATCTGGCCCTTGCTTGCACTTGCCATGTTTTAATTTTGTTAATGCATTTGCCAGTTTTTATGCAAATCAGCATGTTAAGAAAAAAAAGAACAGCGGCTCTTTGGTTACTTGGGTGTGATATATCTTGCGATCTTGCGCTTTTGTTTCACCTAATTATCACAAAGGTGTCAGCTATAGGAGCAAGTATATGCCCCTGTGACAGATCTATTCAAATTTTCTTCCAGTTATAGGATGTCAAACTGTGAAAATGCTTAACGAGAGTGAGCCCAGAAGGGAAACAGTCAGGTATATGCTGACCTGTGAATACATTCTCCACAGTGCTGATTTATGCTCTGCTAAAAAACTATGCTTCCCCTCAGTTTTGCTTGGTCTCACACTAAACAACGGAAACTGCCACAGTAACGTGGTACACATTTGTGAGAATACATGTGAGTTTTACTTATATCAAGAAGAATAAACTGTACGAGAACGTCTGCTGGCACTGAAGGAAATCTTTTCTTTCAACATGGAGCCGGACGAAGATTGTCATTAGGATCCTTGTCTTTATTTCTGTGCAAATGTCTGTTACTACAAGAAACATGCACATTTTAAGACTGCAAACAACTTAAACCTTGTTGTCCAGTCCATGGCCAATTATCTGATAAATGACAGAAGAAAACTGACAAGAAAACTGGCTGATGTAGATGAAGTTGCAGCGACCTCTCAACTACAACAATGTTAATTGCATAAACTCCTTCTTCTTACAGACAGCTTCACCTGATCATCACTGGATGTTCACTTTTCAGTTGTTAATTGAGTGGACTCTTTACCTTTGTAAAAGTTACCCTATAAATTATCACACTCCTCAACAGCGCCTTTATTTTCTTGATTGGAGTTACTTCTCAGACACATGAGAAATTACTTTTTTTTTTATCCTATAACAGTGTGTATGGTGTCTATTTAATGATTAAAACAATTGACAATGTATGTGTGTATACGATTAAAGAGATAAACTCTATACGTTCTACGTTTTTACTTAAATGTTCGTCATGTTTATCTAGCACTGTTTCTTCTTCTGTGGTTTGCTGTGGCTGGTTTGGGCCCCGTAGGACATTTCTATTTATGCTTTCATCTTAAAGCAGAAGTGTAAAAGGACGTGGGAGTCACCACCTTTGCCATCTCTTAAGAGACGACCTCAGGAAAACTCCTATCCACTGTAGCGATTAAAAAAAACCAAAACAAAAAAACATCTGGCTCGGTTCCTATATGACTTTTTTCTTTAAACGACATCGTGAATGCGTCACTCCTTGAACGAATTGTACTACGTACTACAGTAAGTGAACGCATCATTGAGGCTGTTGCTAGGACCGTTGCTAGTCGAAGCTGCTACGATCATTGTTGTATAAAACTGACTTAAACGAGCGCTACACACAATGTTTGGTTTCACAAAATGTTTCCTTCATGCATGAACACAAGAGCTCGTCGGAATTTTAACCAGTTATTTCATAGAGAGGCTACAAACACCAACTACTAAGCTAGCGTGAGGCCGCGTAAAAATAAATCCGACGTGAAAGTCGAGTCAGGCAACATAGGTTCCGCTTCGAGATTGGAGCTGAATATTTATCTAAGTTGTGTAAAAATTCAAATAATGCTAACGCTTGCATACTCTAGATGTATCTTTCATCATCAAATCTGGTTTCATTGTAATTTTTTCATTTTCATATTTTTAGGTTTTGAAAACTCAGAAGAGAATTATTTGCAGATTCAGACAAAAATATAATCAACAAATGGATAATCAGTGTAGTAATAAAGTAACCTCATCTGTACCATCTGCAAAACTGAACTGGCAATTATATCAATATTAGGAATGAATTTGAAATGGGTATGTTTGCTTCAAGCATTTGTTCATGCGAATGTCTTCCTTTGCTACAATAAGCCCTGTAGGTCAGTATCAGGCATAGTCTGATAATGTTTTGTAAATTAATTTTAAATGGATCATCTACTTTAAATTGATATACAAGTAAGCACCTTTCATGAACATCTTTGAGATTTCCGTCTAGAAATGTTTGCATTAGCTGCTCCTGCACTGCGCACTGATGCCTTCTTAAAAAAAAAAACCTTTTTGAGCCAACAAAGATCACATGAAGTCAGTTTCAGTGATTTTTATAAATCCTAATTAGATCCTTATGGTTCCAGTTTGTGTAATAAATATCCAGATGACTCTGATCATTTTATTCCACGATAATTCCACGACTGTATGACGCAAACAGAACATTTCTCCATGCAACAAATCTAAGTTTAAAGAAAGAATTCCTTTCATCTTATGATATCATAAACATTGTTAGGTAAAATTATGATTTAGGATTAATTTATGCTGCTAAACTTAAAACAGCATCAGTAACTACTTCCTATAATGTGCAAGCATACAGTTAGAATGCTGTAAACATTTACTTTAATAGCCAGAAAAACTCCACACACAAACCAGGAGAGAAACTTTAATTCATCTTAAAATATTAGTTAAAGATGTTTCTGCAACCAATACTTGCATCATTTCCCTCCTGCTGCCACCATGTTCTGTCTCCATCGCCGCTCAGAGAGTTTTTTCACAGCCCTGCTGCCTGCTGGGAATCATCCTGCTCACGTCGATGTTGTTGTTGGCAAAGACCTCCTTGGCTTTCTCGACCGTTTCGTCCGGCAGGCTCCGTGTTCGGCTCAGTATCCAGGCGAAGTCGACGTGGAAGAGCCTGAGAACGTCCGTGCAGGAGTACACCAGGGCAGTGTTCACGTAGTCGGTGGACAGGATCCAGTAAGGGGAGTAGGGAAGGACTGTGGTGAACACACAAGAAGACATGAGATGTATGTCATGGAGGACAGAACAAGTAAATAGGCAGGTCTTTAAGACAGAGTCTGTCTAATGTATGGCTGATAAACATACAATACATTACAACACGGCAGCCAGCACAGTCATTTATTCTCACAGTGTACTGAATGTTGTGCCCCTCACCGTATGAATAAGTTATTCCCAGCTTGGCAGGATTCTTCATATCCTCTATGACACCAGTCCCTTCAATTTTCCTCAGCTCTCCTTTCCTGTTTTATCCGAGACAGACGAATTTCACATTGGATTAACGTGAAAGCAAAGCGTGCGCATGTTACCTCCCGACTCCACAGTTGCATCGCGGGACTCACAGTATTTCAGAGCTGACCACCCGAATGGAGCTGTCTGTCTTCAGTGTGAAATTGGTTTCGATGCAGCGACCCTTCTCAAACTGGGCCGGCAGTTTGGCAATTTCAAACCATCTCCCCATGAACTGCGAGGGCAAATGCACACACATGAGAGAGACACAGTGAGGTGACACTATGAATAAATCTACATACTTTAACGGATACTGTAAAACGCACGGCAGGTGTAGAATCAAACCTTTTCAGTAGCAACAGTGGACAAAGTCATATTTTCAGGGCATAAAAATATATCCTACTTACTGAACTAATGTACATATGTCCAATTCAGACTTACTAATACTCTAGTCATGTATTTCTGCTTTAAACCACCTGTTATTTCCTACAATACATTTATTTAAGAGCTTTATTGCTCGTTTACATACATTGCTTAAATAAGCTAATATAAAACTGTAGTATTTAGATGCCTACAGGAGACGACACATTAATTAATTGTAATTTTAGTGAGCCATAAACCCTTTTTTCAAATGCTTATAAAATGTAGTGTGTTATAGAAGTTTCTTTTTGTCTACTTTAATACCACAACTAACACTAACAAAGCTCTGTACTAAGTGAATGATCGGAATACTTCACCACTGTCATTATATCAAGATCAATCCTTAAGTTATATTTACATGATAATTTCTGATCTGTGAGCATTTCATTTACTATTTCAAGTTGTGCAAGAAGATAAAGAAGGAATCATTTTGTTCAGCATCTTCTCCACATGTTGGCTCTTACCTGTTTAAGGGTGAAGGCGGGTTGAACTGCTGGTTCTGGACACGGGCCCCAGTGGGGAATCTGGGCCCTGATGACCGGCAGGACGAGCCCAAGAACCAGAGCAAAAGATAACATGGTGGTAAGGATGGGCCTTCGTTACCTGCAGGAAGAGATAAGCCGAGATGACTGCCAAAGAGCAAGACGAGGATTTTTTTAATGTAACACAATTACTTAAAAGAAGACAGGATGATATATATTCATGAAAACAAAAAAAGATGCTACAGTTAAAAAGTATTTTCTCAAACCTCTGTGTCCCGTAGGTTCAGATATGCGTCCTCTCTTTCTGGTATTTGAGTTAGAGACGTTGCTCTTCGGGAGGTTTTGCCGTTCTGTGACTCTGTGTCATCAATGGGCGTCTTTGTGTGGGCGACAGCTTTATTTCAGACATGAAGTAAGTTATTAGCTAATTGGAATCATGGGGGACATACCAGCGGGAAAACAATCTGCATGTTCCCCTGCTCTACACGGACAGGGATTTGTTTTTTTGTCAGAGGATTTATTTAACCGTTTCCAACGCTGCGTGATATCTTAATAGGAACAACCAACAGCTGAATTATTTAAATTTAAAGCTGAGGAGAGTAGCTGATATACACATTTGAAGAGCTGCTGTGCATAATCAGACCTGGTTATATAAAAATATATATATAATTAAATGTGATCTGATTCAGTAATATCCTTTCTTGTTTACATCAAGGTTGTGTATGGGTCTTGTAGGGGCTACTGATCCACCATTTTGGTCCAGGAATAATGAATGTACAAAAAACAGGGGGCAGTGAAATTAGCCTGAATAAAAAGAAGTTAAAAACTGACGTCACCAACACGGGGCTATCTATATCTATGTGCATTTGATGTTTCTTCTAAGGTGTCAGTCATGTGCGCCTGTTTTTTTTGTTTGTTTGTTTTTTGCACTTTTGACACCCGTAAATAGGCCATTTTGATTCCTTTGCCCTCATATTGTAATTGTGGCTTTGCAATGTCCTCTTGAGACAGGCTGCTAAAGCTCATGCAGCAGTACACAGCTGAAGGGGATGATTTTCACACATCAGTCCAGGAAGTGTTGATTAGTGAGAAACGGGTATCTGGAGTGTAATGGACCGACATGCGCTGAAATGTCTCAGCGTTTTTGATTCAGCTCTCGTGGCTGTGTATTTTAAGTCACAGCACGTGTGAATTGTGTCTCTTTTATGTTAAATTACCATATAAGAGAAAGAAAAACCCCAAATGAGACGGATGAGAGGAATTTAAAGCAATGCTGCTGGCTTTGTGAGGCTGTTAGTGTTGGGAACTCAATTGTCACCAGGCGCGTTTAACCGGAGCAACATGCTTCTGCTTCAAACGCATCAAATATGCACGAATCCCAAATCTCAGACATGCGAGTCAATTAAGAGAATGAACGCCAGCGTTAAAAACATGAACTGAAGCGTCTTCACTGCAGCATCTCAGCCCACAGCGTCACATTTAAATGAGCAATGAAGCAATGTCTTGTTGCTGTCTAAAAATACTTTGAACCAAACACTGTCAATTACATGCAAGGACCGTCAAAATGCTGCCTGCTTCCAGACAAAAGCTCCCAGGCTACAAACAAGGTTAAATGGAAGAAGAAAAAGATCAAAAGGCTCAATTTCCAGCTAACACACTTCAGAGAGGAACGACTTGTTAGCTGCACATGCATACATCAAAGCTCGGTTAAAGCACAGGCGATGGATGTTTTTCTCCGGATGGAGGCAGCGAGTTCAACCAGTCAGATGATCACGGGGAGAGACAACCAGGCCAGAAACATTTTATAAGAAGAGCGAGGAACATAAAGATGCAGAAAACAAAGACGACTTACTTGTTTTGATTGCATGCATGTGAGTCACATGGTCAGATAATTCAGTTTCTCCCTTTGTCTCCTCGTTTGGTGCTTTCAGATGTTAAACAGTGAGTCCATTGTTATGTTATTTGTGGATTTTCTGGAGGAAAAAAAAAAGCTTTTATAGATGCCACATACCCATACTGATGGTAAAGTTTAAGCAGCCAGTCACAGCAAGTCGTATTCTACTTTTTACAGACTCACCTCTGTAGGAAATCTAAAAAACAAACCAAACAAAGTAAAATTGGAAAATAGCACTTTAAACAGAGTAGGTTAATTTGAACATCTTTCTCTATTGACCCTTTGTTGGTTTTCTGATTGGTCTGCTGACCACAAACCAAAGGGCTCCTGCTGTTTGTCAAGACTTCCTATTACTTCCTATTGTTGCTATTGCTAGGTTAGACAAATAATAGCCATGTTGAGGAAATAACCAAAACAAAAACTGTGAAAATACCAGTCGTTTAATACTGTCTCGGTTCAAACCTGTTATTGTAGGTTGTCAATGTTCTTCTAAGGGAAAGGACCCAATCAATGCCATTGTTTGTAACCTAGCAACAGTAACACAGGAAGCCGGGGACCAGTCAGAAGGCCAACGAAGGGTCAGATGAAGAGGTCACCTGGATGAGCGGTGAAACACCTTCAAGAGAACTCGGTGTCTCCTGCCGTCGCCTTTGTCTTACCTCTGTTTTTATCTAAAAACCACGACCTGGATGACCTCTGAGGAAACAACCAGCTCCGTCTCAACATGTGCACAGACCCACACCTGTTGTTCAAGTGGAAGTTAAAAAAAAAAAAAAAAATAAATCTGACCACCCTTATGCAGCCTGTTCTCCCACAATGTATATCTGAAAAACTTTTAAGCAGTTTATCTAATTTCGTTGTTTGTTGCTGCTATTTTTTTTGCTTTTTATGCTAGAACGCTGAGCTATGATGATGATTGTATACACATACTGAATATAATGAGCAGAGTGGCTTTAGGACAACCTTAAACCTGCATTGATTGATTTTTTGACCACTTGGGGGCAGCAAGAAAAAGCTGTAAATGGCTACAACAATGGCTGCAGAGTTTGACGCTGATGTGTAGTTAATTGACCCTACTCCTCTCAAACTTGTTCAGTTTAACCTAAAGTCAGCTTTTAATGTCTGAGAGCTCTCTTATGTTATTTTTTCTGCGGAGAGAAAATCCTTTTGGATCTAAAAGTCTTTCATGATAATCAAAAACAATACAAACAATCCCCCTATAAATCAGTTAATCAATCAAAATTTGTGACCGTAAATTCTGCCGTGGCCTTTTTACATGTTGAAAAAGACATGCTTGACAGGCTTGAAGCCTAAAGAGTCTTTCATGTTACACTATCTATACTTGATTGACAACATTATGTGACAGCGACAGCTCTTGGGGCTCGGCCAGCTGTTTACACACACTGTAGTTTAAACATGTGTGGGTCAAAACACCTTAAAGTGTGCTGTAAATCATATACATATAGGTTGAGAATAATCCCTGCTGCTGAGGGATAACAGAGGTCACGACTTTGTGTGTGTAACGTTTCACCTAAACTGAACTGACAGCTCTCAGAATTTGAGTTACTACAGCATTCATGGAAGTGTCAAAGCCTCTTGACTGGTTGAGATAAAGGTTACACAATGCATAGAAATTAGAGGAGCTGCACTGTGAGAACATTATATATATATATTTATGTAAATAACCTTTTTTGTTTTGGTTAGTTTGATGGAGAATTAAGCCAAACGTCATATTTTTTTGAGTAATGATAAGTTATGATGATTTCACTTTAAGATGGTATAATCACTATATATTCTATACATTTTCTATACACTTTATTAGCAAATTTCCTGAACTATGACTAAAAGTAATTGTAGTTGCTTTACGCTGATGTCGGTCTATTTTTTAATGTTAAAAATTCTCAAAAAAAATAAGCACAGAAATATAGCTCGTTTTTTTACTTTATTTTGTCATATTTTTGCACTTTTCCTCAATAAATTTATTACTCCTGTTATGAAAGTGATTAGTTAGAGGGGTATTATTCAACCCGTGTTCATTCATGAAATGTTACTTATTTTCCCCACAACTGGTGAATGTTATCACCGCACTGAGCGGGGCGAGTGTTTGGTTAAGCTGATACAGTGCGAAGTGATCCCTCAGCTAAGATAACAACCTTTATTTTCATGGTTGTGATCGAACACGCCTGAAAATGTGTTACGTTGGAAGGTCAGAGGTCATTTCTAAGGTGCAACTTCATTCTGTTTAAGCTGGAAGTTGGCGCTACATTAGATGTATAGTATACATTATTATTATTATTATTATCACACATTATATGTTCGATGAAATGGTTTTAGAAGATAAATAAAGTTGAATTCATATTTTAATTGGTCACATTTCATAAACTATTTTATGTCTTTAATTTTCTTTTTTATGGCAGTTTTGGTCCTCCGTAGATATGTACAAAATTGAGACTTTGTGTGTTTACAAATGGTTGTGTGTATTTTAGAGCTCTTCAGATAGTCAACCAGTCTAACCAGATGCTAGCTGTACATACTTAGTATGAAAGTGAGCTCACAATGTAATTCTTTAACAACAAAGATTATAAAGAAAAACTGTCGTGCAGCAATTATATTTTTCCCACATTACCTATATACCAACAATAAGTCTATGATCAGATTTAAATGTTTATGAGTGGAAATGAGCAGTTACTCATTTTAAAGTCAAACAAACCTAAGGGGAAATGTGGTTCCTTAAGTCCACAGACTTTGTTTTTAAATAAATGTCTTTAGTTCAGTCTTTCTTGCCTGAGTCCTGTCTACTGAAGCACTATACTTAGATATTTTTTGTGTCTTCTTGTAATTTTCACATTTACCTTCACTGAGATAAATGGACTAAAGGTAAATGACCACTAAGCTGCCATCAGTGATTCTCCTCACATTGTGTCTTTATTTGAACAGGTGTGCTCTCTCTCCCTCTCTCTCCACCTCTTCCTCACACAGAGGAGGGGCTCAGGAATGCAATCAGTGATGAAGTGACAGGTGTCTGGGTCTTTAAAAGAAGCACGGGGGGTGCACAGAGGTAGCTCGTTGTGAACAGGTGAGCAGGAGGCAGCCTTGACTCTTTCCATCCACGTCTCCTTCTCTTTCCCTCTCGGTTGACTCGGTTGTCTGTTTTGTTCTCGGCAGGTTGATGTGAGAAGATGAAGGCCGTGCAGGTGATTTCCTTGACTCTGCTGTGTGCGCTCGCTGCCAGCGCTCAGGTGTTGAAGTTTGGCAGATGTCCCAAACCTGCTGTCCAGGCAAACTTTGATGCTACCAGGGTAAATACTGAACTCCTTGAATTTTTTTTGTTAACATGTGTGTTTCATACTTAGAGGATGACCTGCCAACACATTTTTTTATTTTTATTTAATGTGTAAAATCTTGTGCTTCCTCTGCAGTACATTGGTAAGTGGTATGAGATCCAGAAGCTGCCCACCACCTTCCAGAAAGGTGAGTGCGGCACTGCCACCTACAGCCTGAAGAGCCCAGGAGTCATTGGAGTCCTTAACAGTGAGCTGCTGTAAGTAGACCACTCTACCTAGAAACATCTGCATTTACATTTGCAGCTGCACTGACGTCCCTTAATATACCTTTATTTTTTTGCAGTACTTCAAATAATTTCTTTAGCTGAAAATCCTCCTTTTAGTTGCTGTCTTTGGAAGCATCCTTAAAATAATAGTAATACTGAGACCAAACACCTTTTCATACTCTAAATGTGTGTGTAAATCCACAAAGCACTGAGATATAACTTGTTTCATATGTGAATGTGCGTCGGTATCGGTTAGCAAAGCCACGTTTATTTTACCTTTTAATGAATCAGGAGCCGTGTGTTCTCTGGCAAACGTCCTCCCTCGTGAACACACAGGGTCACACGCTGATTCTTTAGACTGTATAATTTCACAAAGTCTGAAGGTCAGACTCTGAGTGAAAGGAAATTTATTATTTATTTTCTTTTGTTTAGCGATGATGGAACCATTAATTCCATCGTCGGCACTGCCAAGGTCAAGAACCCAGCTGAGCCTGCCAAGCTGCAGGTTTCCTTTAACAGTAAGGACGTTTGAATCATTACAAATTAATTCTAACATCCAAGTTCATATTCCTGCGTCTTTAACCCTTCGACTCGTCCCTCCTGCAGATTCTCCCCCCGGCCCTTACTGGGTTCTGTCCACCGACTACGAGGGTCACTCTCTGGTCTACGGCTGCAGCGACTTTGGCCTCTTCCACGCGGAGCTGTCCTGGATCCTGAGCAGAGAGCCCACCCTGGCCGAGGAGACCGTGGAGGAGCTGCACAGCATCCTGTCCTCTGTTGGAGTGAATGTGGACAAGATGGTCCCCACCAACCAGGACGAGGTTTATTGCAGCCCCATGTACGAGTACTCTGCAACAGCCTTGTTGGTGAAACAGTAACAACCTGTAAATGAAAATAAACAGTAAATTTAAAGACTGATATTGGGTTTTAAGTTTCATTTTTTACCACTTGAGTTTTGATCATAATCTTTATACTCTTTATAATCTAAATAAAACCTGTTTTCAGTATTCTTTCTGGCTTAATTTTAGTGTTATAAACTTAGCTGTGGGTTATTTGAAGCATTTTGCATATGGTATTCTTTACCACCTTTAAAAAAACATAATTAAAATGATGAGATCATGATTATAAATTGTCTTAGATGAAATAAATGAATTAAGATGACAATAAATTGAAGACTAAAACAAGCAGGTGCTTCTAAAAGATCTTTTTAAATTAACACTTTAGAGAATACTACTGACTCCGTGAGGTTCAGATCCTCAGAAGTTCTAAAGCAAAATCTCAGCATCCGCTGGTTTTGATCTGAGTCTTACAGGGACAGCCAGAGGAGAACAGCTGGACGATCTGAGGCTGCACTCACAGGCTCAAAGCTCTTCAACTATATCAGAGGAGCCAAGAAACTGCATGCTTTAAATGTCAGTAAAATGTTAAAATGAAATTTGACTGGGTGCCAGTTTAGAAGCTGACACTAAGATCTGGTCAGTCTGGATGCAAGGGTTGTTATTAAACAAAAGAAAGTGCTTTAAACATGATCACTTTATCACTCTATAGGTTCACATGGGGGCCAGAGCCTATCCCAGATATGAGCGAGAGGCCGGGTACACCCTGGACAGGTCACCGCTCTATTACATGGCTAATACAGAAAGACAAACAACCATTCAGATTCGCATCGACACCCACGGCCGAATTTCGAATCGCCAGTCAACCTAAGTAGCATGTCTTTGAAAGGTGAGGGGAAGCTAGAGCACCTGGAGAGAACCCACGCCGAAAAACATGTCATTAAAAGTCAGGGATGCAGTGGTTAGCACTATCGTCTCGCTGCAAGAAAGGTTCTCAGCATCGAGCATCTAACTGAGATGATATTTACATGTTCTTGTGACTGCGTTGTCTTTCTTCAGGGTCTTTTTGCTCCAAGATTCTTTCCACAGTCCTAAATTATTCATATAATACATTAACTGGTGATTCTAATTGGTTAATAATAATAATTCTGCATCGATCCATCGTCCCTCAGTGTGTACACTCAGAGCGCCCTCAGTGCAGTTTGGGGGTTTGGAGCTTTCTCAAGACACCTCAGCCAAGGACTACAGTAGGGATGAGAACCTATGACCTTCCAGCTGCTTCTCTAACCACTACTGTCCCTGACTGTGAATGGGTTGTTAGCCCTGAGAAAGCCTGGCGACCTGTCCAAGGTGAACCCTGCTTCTTACCCAATGCCAGCTTAAACAGTTCCAGCACGCTGCGACGAGAAGTTGCAGATAGTGGATGGATGAATTTAGAAAAATGTCTCATTTACCCTTGTGTACTCTGTAATCTAAAGTTCATAAAACAGAAAGATAACTTCTATACGACTAAGAGTTAATGCAGGCTAATGCAGTAAAGTGGCTTTAAATCAACAGCACAACTATTTTAAAAGAATCTGATTGTGGTTCTGGTGAACTGTACTGCATTTTATCAAGCTGTGTTTCTGTTATTTATTCTAGTTTAAGTTATATAAACAACAGCATCGATCATATGCAGATTACTCCTAAAAGAAGCTTGGGTGATCACTCATATTTGTTGGTATTATACGTCTATATTTATCTCCTGGACGCTTAGCAGTGTTGTTGGTGTACATTTAATCACACCACCCCAGAGACTTAAAGGACAGAGGCTAAAACATGTTGGTTTCAAGTATTTATTGCATTGACTTTGCATGGAGATGTTCAGTGAAAACAGTGTTTACTGGTTCATGCTGCTGCAGTAAGCTGCATCCTGGTTTGTGGAGAGCAGCTTGTCTACTCTGACTCCGATGTTGGACAGGGTGCTGTGCAGCTCCTCGAGCGTCTCCTCAGGCAGGCTGGGCTGTCTGCTCAGGATCCAGGCGAACTCCATGTGGAGCAGTCCGAGGTCAGTGCAGCTGTAGACCAGTGCGTAGTTGTCATAGTCAGTGGACAGGACCCAGTATGGGGCAGGGGGAGAGACTGAAAGCGTGAAGAGAAAACATGTTGAAGGTGTTGAAATTGTAATCTTTGTTAAAAATAAATAAATGAATGAAGGAGTCCATACACTTAAAGATGGAGACAAGCAGCTTGGCAGGCTCAGAGGCGCTCTGGGCCTTGGCAGAGCCAGTAATGGCGTTAATGGTCCCATCAGCTCTAAAAAGTAAGAAGTTTTTTTCTTTTTTAATCCAGTTTTCTCATTAAAACAATTTCTGGTGGTCAAATGACAAAAGAGATGCAGCTGTAGGACTCACAGCAGCTCCCTGTTGAGGACACCGACGACTCCAGGGCTCTTCAGGCTGTAGGTGGCAGTGCTGCACTCGCCCTTCTGGAAAGTGTGTGGCAGTCTCTGGATTTCATACCACGTACCCAGATACTGCAGATGAAACCCAACACGCTGAATTTAATGATGATGAAGATACACTGAAACTTAAGACTGTTAATTAAAACAATTCTCCTGGTACACTGTGAACAGTTTGGTATTCACCCTTGCGGCATCAAAGTCCTTCTGAACAGCAGGCAAGGGGCATCTTCCAGGCCTGATGACCTGAGCGTTGGCTGCCAGAACGGACAGCAGAGCGAGGGAAAGCACCTGGATGGCATTCATTTTTCTCCACAACCTATTAAGAACAAAAAATATCTTTCAATAGTTATTTACAAAGCCAGTTTTTAAATAAAAGGCATCAGTTAGAAATTTGCAAGAAGAGATCAACAGGACTGAATCAGAGCGTTCTTACCTGTTTTGCTGAGTAGCTGTTTAGAGTTGTGATGGTATTTTTATAGGTCCGTCAGACAGTGACAACACTTTACAGCCCCTCCTTCCTATTTGCATTCAAGGTTATTTTGAAAGAGCTGTGTGAGATATTTGGCACCTGTTCAAGTTCATATAGGGTGTATGAAGACAGATAAAGATACGATTGTGTAAAGGTTTGCTGTTTTCAAACAGAACGTGGCTGTTCAGCAAGTATTATGAGAACTAATAATAAAATAAACTCAGATATTTTACTGGTATGCAGCATAACAGTTGTGCGTGACTCCACTGATGGCACCATGGTGTTTGTTATACAAATGTTTTTTACATATTGTGTTGTTTTCATGTTTTCTTTATGTGTAGGTTGATCTGTGCTGTACAGTACATTTACACACTCTTGTCTGTTATTATTCACTGCAATAAAAATACATCAAACAAGTCAGTTTTCTTAAAAATTATTTAAAACTATAATATATATTCAACTCTAATTCAATTATTAGCCTCTGTTGTGCTCTGTGGTGCTAGTTTAGCGTGTTAGCATGCTAACATTCGGCATCGGTTCCTTTCTAACGGTACTTGTGAGCTCATGGTTACAACATCATGGGAAGTTTGTGTTCACAAAATGCTTTGAGTTCAAGTTTGTCATCCTTAAGTCATGCTAGGGAACTGTTGGTGTCTAAAAGCCATTGAAGCCAACAGTTAGCAAGCTAAACCCAGTGTAGGAAATGCAATGAAAGGATGACGCCGGAGATTTGCACTTATGAAGTACAGTTTTTAAGTATCTGTACTTTACTTGAGTATTATTTTTGGGGGGTACTTTTACTTTTACTCCAATACATCTAAGGACAAATATTGTACTTTTTACTCACTAGATTTCTGTTGATGCTCTCGTTACTTGCTACTTTTGAGCTTACGTCAGCTGATTGTTTTTTTTTTTTTTTTTTTTTCAAAATTCTGAGAAAATAAACTGTTTCTGCTGATTCGCTACGTCATGCCATACAATCCATACAATGCAGGAAGAAACTGGAGAAACACCTGGAGAAACTCCCACCGAGCACCCGTGGCCTTATCTCAAACCCATGTTTGAGATTTTTGCAACAAAAACTGATTCGTTTCAATTTAAATGTTTGTTGTACTTACCGCGAACAAATTATATCACGACCTACAAGAACTCATCTTCCAACCTGAAAAAGCACGTCACGGTATGTAAAGTAGCTACTGACGTTAGCTAGCTTAATATTTGTTAAATTGCTGATGAACATTTTAAACGTAATTGTATAAAGAAATTGTATAATGTATAATGACAATAAAGCTACTTTCCTTTCCTGTTTCCTGAGATACTTTTTAAATACTTTTACTTAAGTATTTTTTTAAGCAAATACTTAAGTATTTTACTTAAGTAAATTTTTGACTAAGCTACTTTTACTTGTATTGAAGTAATATTTGACAAGGAGTATCTGTACTTTTACTCAAGTAGTGAAGATGTGTACTCTGTCCACCTCTGCTTAAGTCCTATAAGAACAGACGCTAGGTCAGAATAGAGGCTAACAGAATGTATAAATGTTGTATTTATAGAATGAAATGACAATGTATTATAATTTATCACCGACTAAAAGTTTTACTTACATGTCATTGCCATTGCTGAAAACAAAAGGGCCATTTATACGGACTCTTCTTGTCTCATTTGAAGGCTGCTAAACATTAAACCTAGCTAAGCATTTAGCAGGTTTAGTGTTAGCATTCTGACTTTAGCATTTATGCTATACATCTAGTGTGGTGTATATTATTGTGACATCCACATTAGACTTAGCTTTATTTTTAATTTACAACTAACTGGCATAAGTTAGCATGCTAACACGCTGAAACGGGAAATGGACTGCAAAACATGTCCTTTTATTTAGCATATCAACCGTTGGTTGCACAGTGGCGTGGGGTTATTAGCACTGATGCCTCAAGCAAGAAGGTTTTGGGTTCAAATCCACATCGACTGGGCCTTTCTGTGTGGAGTTTGCATGTTCTCCCTGTGTCTGTGTGGGTTCTCTCTGGGTACTCTGGCTTCCTCCTTTCTGGGCTGTACGTGTGAGTGTGAATGGTTGTCTGTCTCTCTGTGTTAGCCATGTGATAGACTGACCTGTCGAGGGTGTACCCCGCCTCTCACCCAATACAGTTGAGATAAGCTTCAGCAGACCCTGTGACCCTTCCCAGGACAACCAGTTACAGAAAAAAAAAAAATATTTTCTTCATGTCCCTTCAGGTGGTAACTTTGCATTTCCTACTTTTAGTAATCTCATGCTTAGCTCGATAGCCGTTAGCTTCACCTGCCTAGCAGTGGTGTCCTCAGGATTCACAGCTGATTTTACCTCTTTTCCAACATTTACCTATATCTTGTAACGTGTATCTTAATCTTGTACACAAACAAACTTGCTATCAGGGTCTACAGTTTTACAGAGAGATGAAATCTTGACTTTAGCCTCATCTTATCTTACCAAACATTCATTTTATCTCTGTATTCTGTCTGATCTTTTATTATTTTCTTTGCATCAGAAAATATTTTCCAGCTGGGATTCTTTGACTCAGTATCAGAGACAGAGAAGGTCACAGGGTAAGACACCCTTCTTTTACTGATGCAAAAGATTACCTGTAAACCCACTAAAATGAGCTTTATTCCCTTGATAAGAGAAAGTCTTTAAAACTAGGAAGTGTTTATTGAACCTCTGCCTTCGCTTATAAGTACAACAATGTCCTGTTTTGTTTTGTGTTATGTTCAGTCTTTGCTCAGCGAGTCTTCAAAGCAAGTTATCCTACTGTTCAGGATCTCACTGTAATCAAGACCTAAACGAGATTTCCACCACGCGTAAAAGAGGTAATGCCTCCAACTTAGTGGGATTACAGCTTTGGGTACAGTCGTCATTTGATAAGGAGGAATACAGGAAAGACAGGAGATCCGGACACCAGATTGTTGCTGTAATTAGAAGATGGAATAGCGTCCAGTTCTGCGCTGACCCAGTGAATTTATAGCCGGGCCTGTTTATCGACGTTAAACCTGCTCTGATCCCATCACCTCACTGTGGCACCATCACGCTGGGTGCAAGCAGCACGGAGAGAAATCCCTTATAAAAAGCTTACACCTAGGAGATTCCTAAATTAGAGGTTTAGATGCCCTAATGCTCTCTTCTCTTAATTCCTAAGTCCTTGATTAGGGGTTTCTTCTTTTTTTTTTTCAGTCAAGAAACACACTTCTGCTGACTTGAGTGTAACACGAGTTAATAAAACTGATGAATAGCTATAATGCTAAAATATCCTTATACTCTGTGTGTTTCTTCAAGTATTACAAATATACCTGTTTCTGAATTTATATTGGAGCCATAAAATTTGCCGCTATTTCCCTTTTAGCTCAACCTTAAATATGTTGGTCTGTGTTTACATGAACAAATTTATCTCAAAGCAAAACCTTGCTTGACATTTTTCTGTCGTCTTTGTAAAATCCTGTTTTAAGTACTTTCCTACATGCATACGAATTTATAGGTGTTAGCTTAATGTTGTTGTTTTGGTTAAATTAATATGCACAGAGCTATAAAATGACAATTATTATTATTAGTGAGGGCTGAAAGACATTTACACATTGTTACTGGATACACTAGTAAGGATATCATCTATACAGATCAATGTAAAATAAGAAAAGACAAGAATATAAACATTTGGTTGAAATGTTATATTTTAATTGTTTTAAACCTAAATCTAATTATCACTAATGGAACATTTTCAAAACCTTTAATGGATCAAAAACATTATAAGCTCAAAATGTAAACTGTACATAAGTTTAAATCGTGCATTGAAAATATTACCAATGGAACTTAAGTATGTTACTATGGAGTACTAAATACGTGGCTTGTTTTTCAGTAACTGATCTGAAAGTGATAAGGGTTTAAAGCAATAATAATTTCCTTAATTAATGAATTAAATGTTCAAGATTGAAATCTCCAGCAATTCTTCTTTCATCCAAACCACAAAACACATTAAAAGGAATTACAATATTAGCAATAACTAAGGGAAAATCAGCGGTGAATCCTTATATTTGAATACTACTCAACTTGATCATGTCAAGACGGTTGATAATTAATACAAATGAAATCACGTCAAATCATTAATCAGTTAATCACGTCTTGTCTGTTCTGTTGTGTAGATGATTTTTTTAAGAAAACTTTACATTTACTGTGTTTTTCATACCCAAAAAGTATATATCTATGTATCTATATAATATATATATATATATATAATAGACAACTTATAGATATACAGTATAATCTATAAGTTGTGATCTATCTGATCAGATTCTGTGAAGAGATGACCGTTAGGAGTCAGTGTGTGAATCAGTTGTAGATATTAGGAGGAAGTCATCATCCTTAAATGGCTACAACACAACAAGAGTCAGAGTTTATCTACAATCATGTGTAAAATTTAGAAAATAATGTTGTTGTGGACGTGCATGTGAGTGTGAATGGTTGTCTGTCTCTCTGTGTCAGCCCTGCAATAGACTGGCGACCTGTCCAGCTAACTGCAACGTCACAGGAGAGCTGATGCATCCATCCTGCCTCACGTCAAGGGCACAGTTGTGGTGTAACCTGGTGTAAGTGGTGCAGTGATTATGACACCTATGGAGTCTAAGCATCATTTGGATGCCACTGAGCATTGCTGCTAACTAATTCTTCTTGTAAGAAGGCTCTGGCCAGGCTCCTCTTTCCTCCAGAAGAAATCAATCACAGCTCCTTTTCTGTTTGAGCGGAGACTGGATGATCAATGATTCATGAAAACAGAGTGGTAAAAAATGTAGTCACAGACCGATAGTCTGCAGGTCTGCAAGTAACACGCATAGAAAACTGAGCTAATATACTTTTCAGCAATATATACAGCTCCTTTCATGAAGAAAAATGCATTGCAAATTTTACTTTTGACAGGAACACATCAGAAAGTCATCTCCAAGTGATTTTTCAAGTGGTTGACATATATTTGCTTGGACCAAAGTTGCTGACCAACAGTTTGACTCTTACGTCAATAAATCCACTACTGCAGCAGCTAAAAAACTACTACAGGACTGCAGGAAGGGAAATAAAAACCATAGAAATATCTAATTTAATTCACATGAATGAAATTAGATAAAATCTTCAAATTCAAAACAGCTTCAAATCAATTGATTATCGGGCCTTGAAATGTTGAAATGTCTGTTTTTGTGCTTTAAACTTTGCTCCTTGATGTGACTTCACATCCTTAAATCACAACCTTTACCTCACTGTGTTCCACTAAGAGGACTTGATTTCTGTCTGCATCCTCGCTTCTTGTCCCACAACCTGATGATGTGTCCCCTGAGACCACAAATAACAAAACAACACAGCAGTTTGCTGAAGTCTGTGTATACTCAGCTCTCCAGGGGTTCAACGCTTTCTTGCAGACTGTTGAGGGACACACACTGACCCCCTCCGCATTATGTCTGCTGTTTAGTAAAATTTCCGACCAGCCCACCAGCTGAGCACACCTAGCCGCCCACCAGGCATTAAGGAAAACATCATTCAAATAAGTGCAGGGTCCATGCTCTAAGCGGTTGGTGAGCGCAAACTGTCAGATTAAGAGGTCTGAGAGGATGATCCATCCAACATTTAGTCGGATTTCTGGCAAATTACCACCAAGCGTGTTTGGGTCAACTCTTCGGCACCCTGGGGAGAGCAATACCTCTGACACCCAAACTAGACATGTGAGGAAGAAAAACAAGACGGATCTGCTGGGTTTCCAAAGTCTACAGCTAGCGCTGTGCGGTTTCTCTGCATGTGGCCACAGAGCAGTGAAGGAGGGGTTGACCATTTTGCTGCTGGAAAAGGAAGCTAAGCATTTGGGTGTCTTAACCATGGCCTAAAGTGCTAACAAGGGATTAGTGAGGTAAATGTTGAAAGAGGTTTAGCACTCCATGCTTAGTACCAGTACTGCTTCAGTAATTACACATCAGTTGCAAGGTGCAACAAGCAGTTGGACGGGAGATCACAGTGATGTCAGGACAGGGAGGGCTTACTGCAGGAGATAAGGCCAGCTAATGGAGATGAAATGAATCGGTATTTAAAAGGTCTTTTTTAGTTAAGGCAGTTAGCTGGCAGCAGACTGCACTCCAACCAGTTGGGTGGTTAGAGGGACGCCGTTGTTGTTGGGAAGTGAAGGAGGGACAGAAGAGAGACGAGCTCTCTGAAGACTTTTTTGGTTACGTTTTGTACCTGAATTGGAACCAAACCAGCCCCCAGGCTCTGCTTTACTGGTGTGAACTTGAAGGTAAGTCAATTAAAACAATCATTTTTCAGTATGTCTGTCATTTCCCTCATGCTTCTACTTATGTTTGACATGTTGGACTTTTAATCAAATCTGCATTATCTTTGGCAACGATGGCGCTAATGAATTGTTCAGTGTTTGATTGAATATTACATTAACAACCTTATAAATCAAAGCAAAACGTAAAAAATGTGCATCACAAGTTTATGAAAGTGCAAAACGTTCACATGATAAACCTTAATTTGAATAATGTGAGCAGTAAACTCTATAAAAGGCTACTAATGCCTCAATCAGTAATTAAACTGAAGGCCAATGCGATTAAAGGAGTACCGTGAAATCCGTGTAATTGACCTGATAATTACCTCAAGTTCTGCAAATGACACTTTTTGAAGTGTGAATGCTGCTAACATACATTAGATGCTGCCCCTTTCTCTTTCATAGCTGCACATATTTATGCAGTTTCATATTTTTCATTATTCTTTGTATTCATAACTTCAATCATCAGCATTTTGTGCATTTTGTGATGTGAGTTTATGACCACGAGTAAATCTTAAATCAAGTCTACCTGCAGTTCGCCCCTTATTGTACAAGTCTCATGAAATCTAATCTGCTTCATGCAACTGGCAGAATATGCATGGCTTTAGCCCGGGTGTGTTGTGCGAGGGGGATTAGGAAAGGCTAGACAATGCTTCTGTCTTGTCTGATATGACCTCCTCAGGGCTCCATCTAAGTTGTCAGCAATTTTTCCCTTTAATTCATTCTTGTAATGAGATTAACCAGGCAACAGAAAATCCAAGGAGACCAATCCCCGGATTTGGCAGCTGCGGCGCGGCCTCTGCTCGTTAACGAATATGACAGGAGGCTCCTGCAGTTCACCTTTTGGCGTCATTTTCACTCGCAAAATGTCAGAACCGCTTAAGATTTGCGTGTCGAGGTTTTCTAACCGCCCAAGAGCTGAGAGCCAGGCGAGGTTTGAACATGTGTCACAGCGGTATCTCCAAGTCTCAGGCGGCACTTGAGAGACTAAACGTAATCAAAGTGTTGGGTGTTTTGAAAAGGCGTTATGAAGGATCTCTCCAAAAAGTTCCCGGAGCTGACGTTTGACGAATTACGTTCAATGCACACATCTAACTATGAATTATATGAAAAATAAACGCAAAATGCTGTTCAACAACGGTTTCTGCTGCTCTGAAGGTATTTCCAGAATCCTGTCAGTCTCTTTTAACCGTCTGGATGATGCACAATAAATACAATTCTGAATAAAATCCAAGGGTTGCAACGGCATTTCCCAAAGATGGCGTCAGGAATTAAAAACGTAACAGTGTGAGCAAAACTCATTGTTTTAAGGGCATACTATTTTAGCTTATCCTTTGTATTCATCATTTGTATTTAAGATTGATGCAAAAACTGACATTATTCACCACAACTGATGCAACTGATAAAGTTTACCAGTTTGTGGCATAGGATTACATGTTCCTTTTCTGTGTTTTACAAAAAGGACCATGACATGTGTCATTTCGTGCAAAAAATAAATAAATACAAGAAAATACAGAAAGAAAACAGACAGAATATTTTCACGTGTTTGATAATTCTTAAGTGGCTGTAAGTGATTTTATCAACCTGACGGTCAAAGATCGCTGGGCACTTATTTAGTTTTTTTGAAAACCAGATAATTACAGCTCTGAGATTTAAATGGATTAGCGCCAGAAACGACGGCTGCCAATTATCATGTGCTGCTTTCTGTAAATACATCCCGATGCACAGTGGCTTTTCAGATTCACAGGGTTCAAACTTTGCTGACACCCTGACTGATTTACTTCAGATATTTAGTCATGAACTGTTCAACCACTCAAATTGTAAGGCTTAAAAAAAAAAAAAAAAAAAAAAGCGTGTTTACTGTATCGCACAAAGTTTGAAAGTGTAAATCAGTAATACCCGGCTAAAAGTATGTAAACGCGATAACACGCTGCACAAAGGCCCAAGGCTTGGAGCTTAGCGCCCACTTGGGTATTAGAAGGACATAAATGTTGAAATACATTTTTTCTCATTTGCTGATGTTAGCTGTTGTGACATTGGCAGAGAAGTAGGCGGAGGGTGTGTTTGTCGGCGCCACATAGCTCCACATAAACCGATTGCATCCACCAGATTTATCCCCAAGGTGTTTTTAGGACATCCTGGGAGCTAATGGAGGCTAATAGGCTTAGCACTTAGGGTGTATTGTCCGGGATGCTTACAGGCAAGGTTTGCTGAGGGTAAAACTCTAAACGTGCGGATTACCTCCAACACATCCCTTTAAAGTGCTGTATAGCCAGGACTTAGCTAATAGGATCCTGGGGGTAGCAGGGGCCTGGGAAGGTGGGGATGGGGGGTTGGACTTGCCAGCGGGACGGACTGCCGGCAGGTCAGCAGATGTAGGTAGCAGACTGTGGCAGGGCTAACAGGAGGATTACAGCCCTCAGATTAAATGGGCTTCAGAGGGAACTAGAAGGACTGCGGATAATGCACAAGGCCTCGGGGCAAGTCTTATGGCAGCATTTGTCTGGGGGAGGGGACAGCCGAAATGAAACCAAGCACGTGTGAACACTTTGCAAATGGTCTATATTCTGACAGACATATCAATCATTTTTAATCAGCATGAGCAAAAATCAAGCAAAGCGGCGGCTGGTTGAAGATCCGTGTGATGGGCATTAATATTCATGCTTCCAGATGAATATGGCACGCTCGCCCCGGATTAACAGAACTGGATTATCACGCTGTCGTTTACAGTATCATATTTTGTAATGGGATTTCTGCACTGTAGAGGGCTAATTGGAGGTGCCCTAAGTCGATTGTGGGTGTGTACACAAGCTGCTGGCTCAGCCAAGAACAATGTGGGCATGTGTTGTGAGTGTGCAAGTGTGTGTCTCTCTTTTGCGACACTGTACTTGTGAGCATAGAAAGATGAGGGTTAAATAATCTCCATTCGGGGACTATTATTGCAGGTCCAGTTAGGATTTGGATTCACAGGTGCAGCACGGTGAGTTTTAGAGTAAAGATCGATGTTGGATCAATTTGGGGTTAATGTGGGAAAGGTGAAAGTCAAGGTTAGAGGTTATAGTTAGTTGTGTGCATGAACGGATCCCACACAAGTCTGCCTAAGAGCATACTGCATCGATTAGAAATGTTCGGTTCACTATTTGGCACACGGCATTTTGTGCATTCACAGCAAGAACTTTACTGTGAGAGTTTAAACAGCAAACCAAATACTGCGTATTTTTATCTGCATGAGTACTTTTGTGCAGCATGTGATATCAAACCTGTTTATGAGCTAATTGCTTGCTACTCTAATGTCTAGTAAGTGCTGCACTCTAGTGGTAGTAAGAGGAAATTACAACCATTTACGCAGCAGGTCAAGTTTTCAATATCTGAGCTGGTTTTATTTAAATTATAATTCATTTGATATGAATTATTATTTCTAATTTACAGCATCACATTTCACATTTTTTTCCAGGTAGTCTGTATCTCTGCAATAGTATTATACACCGAACCAATGTGTTAAATTACATTTTTCAGTTTCTGACTCTGTTTATTAACAGGATCCACGTGGAGGTCAAAGGTCGCATGCGTGTCATGACCCCGCGAGAGCAGCTGAGGAAGATGACGGCGCTGGGAGAGCAGGGGACCTTGGATGAGAAGCATTGGTATCGACTGGTCAACGGCATGTCGGCAGGAGGTGAGATCAGAATTCACATACCGAATGGATTCGGTCCAAATCTGTAGCGTTAAACAGGCTACAACTAACTGTGTGACCTCACACCGGGCCGTGAATTGATTTCTGTCTGAACGTGCACTGACTGATTCACAGTCAGTGCACGTTCCAGCTGGTTCTGGCTAAACTGGCCTCCTGGTGACCTGTGGGTCTTTTTCCTCCTCTTGCAGAGCTCAGGCAGAGGCAGGAGCTGATAATGAGGAACCAGATGGCCATGGCTCCGCAGATCCTCGCCCAGGGGCAGCAGAGGTTGCAAGGGGTCCACACACAGTTCGAACCTCGCTTCATGGAGAGGTCTGTACCTGAATTCACTCTTAAAGCTGAAACAGTAGCTCTGGCTCGTGTGGAAAGTCTGATGCTACTATGTTACGTTTGCACGATTAACACATTTAAGGAGAGAATATACTTTACATATCCGCATTCCAGCAAATTAAGTAATTTAATCTAATTTGATATTATTGGATTATGTGTCTGCGAACGCCCAGTGAATAATTTTGACTTTCTTTTGTCAGGGAGTTGGTTCCTCCCTCTGAGATGGTAGCTTCTGATGGCAGGCAGATGCACATGGGACCCCACCTTGGCCCACCTTTACCCCCTCACACCAATGTCATGTCTGGGAGAGGCTTACCTGGACCAGGTGAGCATGCCTGAGAGAATTCACAGACAGTCTTGAATAGCTATATGGTACAAGGATCATCATTAACAGCCCTGTCTCTCTTTCTCTTTCTCAGCTGGCTATGGCTTCTTGCCCTCAGAGCCCATGGAAACAGTTGCCCGGCGACAGGAGCTCATTCACAAGCAAAATATAGCCAGGTAATGCGCACAGACGAGCATCACGAGCATCGCGCAAAAACATTCCACCCACACACAGCTTTGCATCAGAGTTTGCTAAAAATAAAAAAACTTTATTCGCTGTATGTTATGACCTGCTCATGTGGCCACAACAAACTATATTTAAAATATTCGTGTCCTTCACAGGATGGAGATGAACGCCATCCTGCACCAGAAGGAGCTGGAGAACGCTCACCAGAAAGGACTGATGGGAATTGATAATCCTTTGTCGTACCCTTCCAACCCGATGGTGTTCAGAGGTCGTCAGCGCATGCCAGACGGCCACGATGTCTTCGTCCACAGGCCCACCCTGGACGAACTGCACTCCAACAGTATACTAATGTCTGCCAACCCTTACCCGCCAATCAGCACCCTGCACAGAGAGAGGGGACGCAGGGCCGGCAGGAGGCCGACCGTTCACAAGAGCGCCGACAGCCACGTGTCCAACCTGAAGGGCCAAACTGAGGATAAAAGTGTGGAGCAGAGCCCAGGGGCCACATCAGGGGAGGAGAAGGAGGAACCGAAGGGGGACAATGGAGAGGAGTGTGTTCCCACCAAGACGCACCATCAAACTAAAATAGACTCTGAGCACGCGGCAGGAAGCAGGAAGAACTACAAAGAGGGGGAGCCAGGCCTGCGTAAAGCCTGCGTGAACAGTCAGGACGGATGTTCGGATGTGGCCAACAACGGTGGAAATGAGAAAGACATAACCAGCCAGTGTTCAGCTTTCCAGGAGAAATTCATGTTTCCTTCCAGTGGTGGAGCTCTCGCAGGGATGCCTTACATGTTCCCAGTCCCTGGAAATGGTTTCCTTCCACCTGGTGAGTTTGGGAATTACATATACAAGTTAATAACAGCACACTATGTTGGATTTGATTTGACTCACGTGCATTCTTGGCTTTCAAGGTCCTCCAAATCTCTTCCTTAACGGTGAGGAGGTGCCCGAAGACATAAGGAAGTGGACGGTGAATGATGTTTACAACTTTGTCAACAGCATACCCACGTGTGCGGAGTACGCTCAGGTGAGTGACCGTTACTTTCTGTACTTGACTCTTCCATATTCATTCTGTTGTGTCCTCATTGCGCTGACATGAGGCTGTTCCTTCAGACATTCAAGGACCACATGATTGACGGAGAGACGCTGCCTCTCCTCTCAGAGGAGCATCTACTGGACACGCTGGGGCTCAAGCTGGGGCCCGCTCTCAAGATCCGCTCACAGGTACATAAACACACGCTGAAAATTCATATTTAAGTCATAGGAGAGAGACCTGTAGTGTAATATGGGATGAATGAGCTACTTTGACTTAAATAATAGGGATGAAGTCTTGTTGTGTAAATATTTACCAAAATGTGTAAGTTGAGACTTTAGACTTTGGTGTTTTACGTCAAGCATAATCAATTTCATGTATTTGTCTTCATGTGTCATGCATACATCCTCTTTAGACGAAACCAAGAAGAAGCACAGGATATTTGTTATCTGCATATAACTAATCCATTTGTACACACAGCTTTGCTCAAGGGTACTACCGCCTTGGATGTCGAAGAAAATCCTTGCTTATTTACTCCACACTCACATTTTCCTCCCATCAGGCCAGGGACTAAAACCTGTGTTACTTGTTAACAATAACGTGGCCACTGAATATAAAATATCAGTTCAGTTACAAAAAGGAAAAACGCAGCTGTGTCTACAAGTAATAAAATAAACAATAGTTCTGTTGTGTTAATGGTTTCCAGTGAGTCAGCCATTTAATGTTGAAAAAGGAACACTGTGTTTTGCCTACTGACGAGTGTGACAACCCTCCTCAGTGTTTCCTCTCGTCTCTCCGCCATAATTCCTTCAGACTCTGACTCAACAACACGCAGCACTGTAGATCTCATGTGCGTCTGCTCTCTTCACTCCTCCGCAGGTGTCCAGGCGTCTGGGCAGCGTGCTGTACATGATGAACTTGCCACTCTCCGCCGCCACCCTGCAGGCCACGCCGGAGAAGCCCGGGCACCGCTCATCAGAGCTCGGCTCCCCCGTCAACTGCAACAGCGAGGAGATGATGGCGAGCCCAAGAGATCCCGATGTCCTCAAGTCCACCGAGCACCTCCATGAGGCAGAAAACAATTCGCCCCCGTCTGCCAGCAGTGAGACGGCCTGAAAATGTGGACAAAAACTAACCAAAGCCAGTCTGCTTTATTTTTTTACTGAATGATTTACTGCATTGAAGATACTTTTTTACTGTAACATAGGTGTCTGCAAAACCTTTGCATTTTACACATGTGTACATATTTATTTATTTTTTTTAATGACAGGGAAGCGAATATGGTGTCAATCTTGATTCATGGAATGCTGAGAAAGTCTACATAATTTTTCTTTCTTGTCTTTCTCTTTCATTACATACTTTAGCCTCTGTCTAACTGTAGCTCTCTGAATTTTATTTTAAGCTGCTATGTGTCATTTCTCCCGTAGGCTGGCAAAAAGCATACCATTACAATCTTACTAGAAATATTTTATAAATATGAAATATTTATGTATTTTGCATTTGAAGGTTTAATACTTTTTTGCATTTGTTGGATTGTAAATAAAGTGTTTTTCTATATAGAAACCTGTTGTAACGTCTTTTTATCATGATAAAGGTTAATACATCAGGATCGAGATCTTTTGTGTAGTTATTTTTTAAGCCTTCATGGATGAGAAATCCAAGAGCAACAATTTGATTTTATGTTGAAACTATGACACAACTATGTAATTTCACCAGCTATTGTGAGGTGCATACGAAAAGATTCAATATATTCAGGAATTTGATGGTTGTGATTAAAGGGTTTTTCAGTGAATTGTAATTATACATAGACTATTATGCCAAAAGATAACCTTTAAATTAATATGCAATTTACAAAAATAGTGTGTGACTGGAAAGTAAAAATCTTTCCAAAATGAATGAACTCAGTACCTACAAAGGTTTCAGGTGTCTTGTATTAAGAAAGGGCAGCATGTGGGGGCTACACGGGTTTTATAGGAAGTGAGACAGCACATTTGCAAAAAAAAATATGCATGTTTGCTCAAACAATAGGTATGTTTGTTCAATTATAACGATCTCATTCACACAGACGGATGACTTCATATTATCAACACAACCTTTAAAATATATTTTATTTTTTTTCCTGCTGTAAGGATCTAGTTTCACTTAGTTGTTACAATTTATCGTTAACTAAAAGTTTTGGTCAATGGGAAACTATGATGACGGTCGTTTTTTTTCTGACGCCAGTCTTCTAGTCTCGCGAGATTACTTTTGGAATAAGCGTGCGCAGCCTCGCGCACGGAGGAGCTGAGTTGGAGGATCATGGCGGAGCGCAGGAGGCACAAGAAACGGATCCAGGTAACATCACTGAATTCATGACAAAAATACTCGCCCTGCCAGTTGAAGGGTAACAAATAAAAACAAGGCGCCGGTTCGCGTCTTGATGCCGGATGTTTGTTAACGGCAGCATCCGCGTGAGGAGCCGTTAACAGCCGTTAACAGGCGGTAGATGAAGCTAGAGCATTGCTAACGGTAGTTAGCATTAGCTGGCTAGCGAAAACAAATGTCCTGTATTTGCATTTCAATAACTCGTTTTCCCAGCTAATTATTGTCTTAATTACAAACAGAACCCAACACCTGTTTAGCCGGTATAATAGCGTTGTTATATTTGCTACTGAGTTGTTTCTTTTATCATTTTTTAAATATTTATTTTCATTTGCAGTAAAGGTTTGGTGGCTAAGCTGCGTCAGCTTTACCCAGACGTGTTTACATAACGTGTGGAAATCTGAGGGAATTTAATTAATGAGTCCACACTGTGCATCTCGATATAAATCCCAGGGATTTTAGTAGCGATGTGCTGTGGCTCCGGGAGCTTAGATTTCAGTCAAAGCAACAGTTTATAGAGTAGTTACAGGTCCCTGCGACTTGTGTTTCTCTTGAATAAATATATGTGTATATATATTAAAAAAAACACTCTTAGTAGTTTGATATGTGCATGCCAAACTTTTGCCTACAACGACAACACACTTTCTGATGTGTTTTGACCTTCGTAGCTGGGCACTGATGGTCAAACCGCAGCCCAGTGAGGTAAACCAGAATAAGACAGTCGGTCTCTTGTTTGAAGCTGAATGTGTGTATGTGCCAGATTAATTGTGTGATCCTGTTTTGTTTTTTTCATTCAGACGGGAGCTAAGGCCCAATCTGATCCAGTTTTGAGTTTGTTGTTTGATCACAGAGGACAGAATACAGTACAAATACTCAAAATGCCAGATTTGATTAAAAAAAAAAGTGTTGTACCTGTGATGTGTTGAAAAAGCAAACTGTATTTGACCGTTTGCTTTCTTTGTTATGTGCAATTGGCAGTAACATTTTTAAGCTGCAGTTTGATTGACATCCAGCAGCTCAAGTACTGTATAATTTTCTGGTGGCATAAAGTGCTTATGTCAGTTGCTATACTGTACCTACGCAGTCAGTACATAACCTGGAATTTGGACACAGCCAAAGTTGTGGCGCAAGCTGAACTGAGCTGAACAGGTTTCCTTCCATGTGCTGAAATTGTAAATGACTGAAAATGTTAGCGTTTCCTTAGGCCAGTAGCCTTTCCAGCTCATTAGGTCCACTGTTGAAAATAAATGCAACAGTTCTGCATTTAGTCTTCATGATGGTTAATGTGTCGAAGTTTGTGGGGCTTTGAAACTGTCAAGAGTTAAACCAATAGATTAATTTCGGATTTTTGTAGGTAGTGACTAAATTGGATTATCAAAATAATAGAAATGTCAGTCAGTACAGCACAATACAATATAATAGGACGACAAGCCAGAGCGCCCATAATGAAAACGGTTATATTTGCGTCTTTCTCAGTTATATTAAACAAACAAATACTTTCATAAAGATTTAGTGCAGCAGCATCTGTTATGTTACAAGCAATTTCTTTTCACTACTGGACCTTTGAGAAGATGGTAGGTTTCAAGATGGTTTTTTTAGCGGTGCAGTCATTTTGATTTGAAGAAAAGTTTCTAGTATTTTTATACTTTATTTACACCGGTGACAGCAGACTTTATATTATACTACAGAGCACTAAGCTAACTCACCCTGCATGTTTTTACTCCAGGTGCCAATTTTTCTCGTTTATGTCCAGTTCAATTACAACACGTACTGTTATCTCATTTATGAGCTCCCATTACCAGCATACTGTGACTCCCTGCATTACACAACAGTTGGTGCCTGTTTTGACGCAGTTCCTCTGTGTATTTTATTTTTACGTTTAAACATTGAAACAAGCCTGAAGCTATTACGTGAATGTACACAGTTAAGTAACAGCCTATTTCAACATGTCTGCAATAAATTAAGCCTTAAATCAATGAAGGTGTACTAAATATTAGAAACACCTCTCAGTCTAGAGCCTCCCGACTGATCTTAAGTTTGAAACTGCACAACGGAAAATTTCCACCATGCATACGGGAAGGATTTCTTTCAGGACTGTTGTATGTGTGTTCATTTTACTGAAGTGTTCCTGCAGCTCTTTGCATGCCTGAGTGTGTTTTGCATAACAACACATACGGTCTCTCTTATGAGTGCACCAAAAACCAGACGAGCCTCCTTAGATCGCCATGCTTTATTACACTATTGTTGTTTCTTTTTATGACATGATATTGATTATTCAAATGTAATTTTCCAGCACTGAAGGGCTTACATGGGCGGCAATCATTCCCAAAATGCTTTTGTTTGAAAAGGTTGTCTCAGGTTGTTATTATAAATCATCCACAGTTGTGCCAATAGGAAACATTAGATTTTCGATTTGCAGATTTAATGTCGCTGAAAGTAACAAAGCTGTTAAAAATGTTTTGTAGAAAGACACAGTGAGAGATACTGAAGATGAGGCTGATACTGAAAGGGTCAGTTTCATCTAAACCTCTCAACACTGTGATAAGTGGGAGCATAGCAACGAGACACGAGCTGGTCATCCTGCATCAGCGAGGTCCGTCACGTCTACCAGGCAAAGATGTATCAAGCAGATGGTTGCCTCCAGGTTCCAGCTGTCCAAGCTTTTCTGCAAAGCACAAAGAAATGGGCAAGGAAGTGCGGTCAGAACAGAGGTAGTCTTTATGGAAGCTGTTCGTCTGATGTGGAAATACAGATATAAGTGACTCACCTGTGCACAAAAACCTCAAGCAGAACTGGGACGCAGAAAATGGCAGCAGGTGCTCTCGACTCGTGGCTCTAACAGAGGGCAGTTTGTTTGCCTTTACAGCAGTTTTTCCGTTTTCTGCAGAGTACTATAGATTTAAAGGTCCTGCGCTTTTTTTTTCTCTTCACTCTTCACATGCTACGGCTTTCTGTTTCGTCTGTGCACGGTTAGAAGAGAGCAGCTAATCCTTAAGCAATCAAGCCAGGTAGATCGTGTGGACGGCGACGGGGGGCTTTCCGTTTAGTGGTCTCGTGTAACTGAGCTGTGTGACTGATACCTGCTTCTTTAAACAAAGGCTCGTTTGATGGCTCTGTCTTCGTTGTGCTGCGGGCCACAGCCAGGCCGACTGCATGAAGCCGCACAGAATCTCAACTTGTTTAAGGAAGCTTCGTCTGCACTTCATACATAAGGCTGCTTTTGTAAAGTAGACTTACCTTCCTCTGGTGAAGATAGCTAGTTTAGGTTTTTTTATAAAGTGATTTGTTTGTTGTTTGTTTGTTTGTTTAGTGTGTAAGGTACCCGCGCCGCTTCAGACTAGGGATGCTCCGTCAAGTTTTTTGCAACAAAACATTTCATCTATGTCCCAATCGATTTTTAAAAAATCTTCTTTGCGTGTTTTGCAAAGAAACAAAATTCCCTCCCCTACTGATTTATCTTTCTTGTATCCTCCCAGATCAAACGTGTGCAACTGTATTAAGTGCAATAAGCAATTAAAAGTCAATCCAAGTAGAGCCTCAGCTAACTTATTGATAGTGGTGTACATCTTAACTTGAACATGAACACCGTCACAACAAATACTGAGTTACAGCTCTGTTTAGACCAGTATTAGCTGGTAGCTTTGTAAAGTATTTGCAGGCAGCAGACGTGTTTAGTCACGTTCTTCGTTTTGGTTCACAGCAAAACGTTAAAAAAAAGCTTCAATCAGCCACCATGCTGGAAATCCCTTTCCTCTTTTTCTTCTCAATTTATCCGAGTAGAATTAAAGCCAGTGGACACCAATCAGGCATAACATTATGTCCTAATATTGTGTAGGTCTCCCTTGTGCCTCCAAAACAGTTGTGACTCGTCAGAGAATGGACATGGTCCTTCTGAGGGTGTCCTGTGGTGTCTTTTAGCAGGATGTTAGTGTTTAGAGGAGGGTCCTCTGTGGATCATCCCACAGATACTTGATCAGTTTGGGATCTAGTGAATTTGGAGGTCAGGTCAACACCTTGTGCTGTACTTCCTGTTTTTGTTGTTGTTGTTCCTAAGCTGTTTTTGTGTGACTGTGTGTCAGCCTGCTGTCATCAAGGAGTGTCACTGCCATGGGGTGGGGGTGTCTGGTCTGATCTAAGTGGGTGGCAACATCCACACGAATAAATGCCATGTCCAAAAGTTTCTCAGTAGTTTTAATGTTGTGGCTGATCGGTCTATAATGAAACATCATTTTAGCAGATGGGAGGACTTGACTGACTGTTTGTTTCTGTGTGTTTGTCTGACCGTGTAGGAGGTGAGCGAGCCCACCAAGGAGGAGAAGGCAGTGGCCAAGTACCTTCGGTTTAACTGCCCGACCAAGTCCACGAACATGATGGGCCATCGAGTCGACTACTTCATCGGTCAGTGCTCAGCTGGACGCAAACCTGTCTGTTGTTGCACACGCAGTCGGTTATGTTTACTGGGCAGCCTGGTTTGATTTTGTCACAGTAAATGAAACCAGCTGCGTGTTGCATCACTGTGTTTGGTGTGCCACGTTGCTAAAGCGCTGTCGCACTTCTAAACAAATGTTTCTGCTGCAGTTCGCAGACCTGCTGCTCCCCCACAGTATTTATATTTGTCTTATTCTGTGGCGCAACTTGGCAGTTTTTGGGAAGCGATGTTTACTGGGTAGTTGTGGGTGGCACAGGGCATGACTGCTGAGGCCAGCTATTCCACTCATCACCATCACCATCATATGACCTGACAAGTGCTACCTTCGCTGCTGCCAAAGGATTTCTAAACGAAGGGAGATATTCTGCTATAACGCCGCTACAATTTATATTTTTATCATAACAACCTGAAAAATTGTTTCTCCTACAGAGAATTCTCACATAAATCTTTAGCCTCTTTGAACCTTATAATTTGTGTCAGCTCATTGTTCTCAGCTCTCCAGCGTTACAGTTCACGCTCCGCTCTTAAAGCATAACTCAAGTTTCAGACGAGACACTCTGACAAACTCGGCGTATGCTGCAGTTAAACAGATGTTCCTCTCTAGAGGTAAATGCACCTTGCATTAATCAGGTGGCCAGGAACATAACTTCATATTAATGACCACATTTGCTTATAACTGCTGTATATGAGCAACAATGAGTGGTCTCAAAGTGGCTGGAAAATTAATTCCCGCATGTTAAAAATGAGTGAATTTTACTTCATCAGCAGCCCTGGCACCTCTTCAGCCTCATGCTCCGTTTTTAGATTTATGAATGAATTCACTGGACGAACATTAACTCAAAGAGTTTCGTGCTAATCGCTAATAATCATCACAGCTTGACGTTTTCGATTCAAAGGCCCGGCGCTAATCGCTGTGTTTTCTCCCCCTGTGTGTCTCTAAATTTAGCCTCGAAGGCCGTGGACTGTCTGCTGGACTCCAAGTGGGCCAAAGCGAAGAAGGGAGAGGAGGCGCTGTTCACCACCAGGGAGTCGGTGGTGGAGTACTGCAACAGGTCAGCTGTGCAACACGCTCTGCTACACCTCTGGTATTTCTCATAAAGGAGGTATCTTTTTTGATGTGGTGCATGCACTGGAAATGTGGGACTGCAACTAACTACTGTCTTTTTGTTATTATACAGAATCTGGGGCTAGAATAAAATGTTTAAATTGCTTGAATGATCACGAGATGATTACAGACTGACTCGTTTTCTGTCGGTTGTATCTAAGGCTGCTTTCACGCGTAGTTTGTTGTTGACAAATCAAGAGGAGGGGGGTCTCAAACTACAAGTAACAAACCACTTTCTAGATTTAAAAAGGGTTTTGGCTGAGTAAAGGGATGAGACAGAGCCGTGCTGAAGGTGATATTGATTGACAGAAAAAAGGAGAGAAACAGATGAGCTCTCAGTTGTTAAGTTGTGTTGAGTTTCTTATCTGTAAAATTGGTTGAGACTGTTGAGTCAGGATACGATACAGATCGGAGACCTCTTTAAACTGTAGCTCAATGTCGCTGCTATGAAGCATAAGCAGTAAAACATGATGGATTGGCTCTTTGAGCACCTCTGATCAAATCCATTTATCACCCCTTTTCTCCTTCTTCCCGCGCAGACTCCTTAAGAAGCAGTTCTTCCACCGCGCTCTGAAGGTGATGAAGAAAAAAGCCGAGAAGGACACCAAGAAGGAGAAGGAGAAGGAGAAAGAGAAGGAGAAGGAGAAGACCAAGAGCGACAGCAGCAAAGAGGAGGAGAAAAAAGGGAAGAAGGAGAAGGAGAAGAAGAAGGAGCCTGAGGCTGCTGAAGCCAAGAAAGAGAAAAGTGTATGTGACTGAATACTTTGATACTCTGAAGACAAAACTCGCCCTTGTTGGCTACAGCTTAGTGTGTTTGCTTTGAATTGAAGCCTTGACCCAGCTGATCTGATCGGCCTCCTAACCTGACAGCAAATAGGTGGATATTGATTTTTCTGTATGAGTGTAGAGACAGAGCACAGAGGAAATCATGTGTGAGGAAAAAAAACAAACGGGCAAATGTCAACCCAGAAAGTCTCTCTAAGATGCAGATTTGATTCCTTTTTATTTGACCCAACAGGATGACAGTCCTGGGACCCCGAAGAAGAAGAAGGACGTGAAGAAGAAGTTTAAACTGGAGCCTCATGAGGATCAGCTGTTCCTGGATGGAAACGAGGTGAGCTATTGGTTATTTTATAACACAGAGGTTCCCAAACGTTTCCATGACAAGGCCCCTCAAACAGCATTAGCTTCTGGCCGGGGACCCCGTTTGCAAACCCACAGACAATATATGTAAAGAAACGTCATTTTTGATAATGTTTTTTTTCTTACTTTTATTCACTATTAAATAACTATTACATTTGTTTAGCATAAGTGCTGCCTCATATTTAGTTGGCCAGAAGTTCGTAGCTGTTGGTCTGTTCCTTTGGTCTCTTTCTTGTCAAAAACCTGGCCGTTTTGCGCTAGCTACATGCTAGCTACATGCTAGCTTGAGGAGCAAAGCAGCTTGATAAATGGTGCAGGTCTACACAGATTATGAGGTCATGAATATTATCGTCGGCCAATAGTGAGTTAAAAATATAATATCAGGAATTATCGATATCGGGTTTTTATGACCGATGTTTGTTCTGTAGGCGTCAGCATTTCCGAGTCTGCATGAACGCAGCATGGGACGTTAATAGGCGCGTGCTTGATGTTGTACAACAACAACACACTGGTCTCGTAGGTCGCTAACCGTGGCTAACAAGCTAGCTCGCCCGGTGTATGAGATGTCCGTGGTTTGGAAGTATTTCCAAGTGTCACCTACTAACTAAAATTTGCGATTTGCAATGACTGCAAAGCAAAGGTGGTTATGAGAGGAGGAAACAAGGCGTCTTCCTTTAATACATCAAATTTCACCCACCTCAAGAAGAATCATGCAGAGTTATACGCTACATTTGTCGTCCTTGTCTTGATATTATCTGTAGTTTTGTTTGAGGCAAAACTTTCTTTCTAAAAACTCAAAAAATAAATGAATGCCACTTTTTTGGTAACTTATTTTGCACAGACAATTATTATTATTAATAGTTCTGTTTTGCGATAATGATTTAAAATATAGATTAGATTATATTTAATAATAATGGTAAATTTTTTCATTTTTTCTCATCTTTCCTCCAAATGTTTTGAGGCGCCCCCTGGCGGCCCCTTAGGGGGTCGCGCCCCTCACTTTAAAACCACTGTTATAACATATCATTATGATCCTGAAACCTTTGACTCATGTTCCTCTCCTCCAGGTGTATGTGTGGATTTACGATCCTGTCCATTTCAAGACGTTTGCCATGGGTCTGATCCTCGGTGAGTCAACGGGGGAAAATCCAAAAAGCAGAGTTCTGTTGAACAAGAAGTGAGTGGAGGATTATCTGCTAATTATTTTCTTCTCTCTCTCTCTCTCTCTCTTTTCATCTGTCAGTCATTGCGGTGATAGCAGCCACACTGTTCCCGCTGTGGCCAGCTGAAATGCGTGTTGGAGTGTACTATCTAAGTGTTGCAGCCGGCTGCTTCGTGGCCAGTATCCTGCTTCTAGCTGTTGGTGAGTACACGTACATGAGTCCTGTTGAGTCCGTTTACAGCAGTCTCATCTGTCATTCCACCTCTCCTCAGCCCGCTGCATCCTGTTCCTGATCATCTGGCTGGTGACCGGCGGACGCCATCACTTCTGGTTCCTCCCCAACTTGACGGCAGACGTGGGATTCATCGACTCGTTCCGACCGCTCTACACCCACGAGTACAAAGGGCCGCGAGCCAACGACAAGAAGGGCTCAGACAAGTCCGACGAAAAGGACAGCAGCTCCTCCGCCAAGGCTCCGAAATCGGACAGCGACGAAAAGTCCGACAGCGAGAAAAAGGACGGCGACGACGACGAGGAAGAGGAAGAGGAGGAGAGCAAAGAGGCGGGGCCGGGGGAGAGTAAAGAAGCGGAAGGGGAGGGATCGGACGATCGCCAGTCGGACACGGACAGCGACCGCCGGGAGGATGAGGGCTCGCAGCACAGCAACGGAAACGACTTTGAGATGATCACCAGGGAGGAGCTGGAGCAGCACACGGAGGAGGAGGAGGAGGAAGAAGAGGAGGAGGAGGAGGAGGAGGAGACGCAGGAGGAGACGCAGGAGGAGACGCAGGAGACGCAAGAGAGGGAAGAAGGTGGTGGGAGTGAGACTAAAGCTCAGACTGCTGAAACATAAACTTCTTCCAGTCCCATCACTCGACTTCTCTCTGTCCTACCCTCCCTCCCTGCTGTGATCCCAGGACCTGCTAGTCCGGTCTGTCCGAGGCCGCAGAGAGGCTCCATCTCTTGTTGTTGAGATCTTCCACTAAACAGTACCGGGATAGACATGACACTGAAGCGTTAACGGCTACGACAATGGAGGAAAAAAAAATAAAGTTTAAAAATAAGCCTTATGGTGGATTTGATTCCTCCCACCCAAATGTTATTTATGTCAGAGATGAAACTGCTGCCGTTTGCCTGAGGAACCCATCAGACCACCACCACCAACAACAACTCTGACGGAGAATCTCTTTTTGGTTCCTTATGCCATAAAGTTGTTTTATTTGTTTTGTGTTTTTGTTCGATATGTTCGCTCACGTCCCCTGTCATTGGTTTTATTTGGATGTCCTGTGTGTGAGATGAAGAAGACAGAGAGGAGCAAAGATGTCAAACTGACCACTAAAAGAAGATTCAGAAGATTTTTTTCTTTCAGCTCCACGTCGCTGCCATAATCACGGTAGTTTCTGGACAGAAAAAGCCCCCGTTCTTTCAGAATCAGCGGGTCTGATAGCTTTCTCAGGCAGCGCTTAAAGCAAAAAGTGTCCGCTCTGAATCCTGAACGTAGCCAGATGGACCAAACCCTGTAGTTTACTCCAAGGAAACTAAAAAGAAACCGACCATATTATGGCTGCGTGGAGCGTTTGGACAGCAGAGCAGCGCGGCTCTTTGAGGTACTTGCCATCTTCGGTTTCTTTTTATAACAGCTTACAATCATAGTGCAATCCTCTCCACACGGTGTGAAGTACTTCTAGTTCATGTTTAATAATGTGACAAGAGTAAATGTGAGCAACTGGGACACAGCTGGCGTATGTAATTCCCTTTTTTATATATATATATGCGTGTATACATATATATAAAAAAGATTGCAGCATTTGCTGTACAACTAAAGCTACAAGACCTGAAAACAGAACCAGATATAAAGTAAAAACAAACTCCAGTGCCAAACACAGCTAACGTTATGCATGCAGATTAATTTTGGAGAGCGAAAGGGGGGAAGATTTTATTATTATTTTTTTGTTAATTGGTTCCTTTTGTTACCGCAGTGTCAAACTCCTCAAACCTTCCACGACAAAAACGAATAGAAAAATAAAAAGCACAGCACAAGATTGTCAGTGTGCAGATCGACAAACGATCTCTGGTCTCGTTCTCACCAGAGTCCAGTCAGTCCCACCATCTAGTCTCGCACAAGCCCGGCGTGTAAGCGGCGGGCGTACTTTTTAAATCCAGCCGAGGTCCGGCAACCGAGGTCCAAGCTGTTCCTTCCGGCTAGAAACGTCGTAGATGCTCTTTTTAGTATTAGCGAGAATTATATTTAAGTATAGAAATGTATCATTTATATATGGATTCTATTGATATATCAAATATATGCATACAGTACTCAAGTTTAAAAACTATGAAACAAACTTTTCTTTTCTGTTAGATGTCATTTTATTCCCCAGAGTGGCTGTTTCTGTTTTTCTATGTTTCATCTCGTTATTTAAAGGAAATATTCTGGATTAGAAAACAGTGGGACCTTATTAGATATCGGCTTTTTCTTATTTTTTTTCTTTAAAATATAAAGTGTACGTTCTGGGTGCGCCGTCAGATCCGTGTTCCTCTCACCAACAGCGGTTAGTTATTAACCTGAAGTTACGAAACCAGCGGCTTGTGTAACGCTGACGGCGACCCACACGCCCTCGGATAAAATAATATTTTAATATATTCCACGCAGCTTTCTGTACAGCTCTTTTTGTTTTTCGCCCCCTCTAAAACCAAACTTCTCTCGTCTGTATATTAAGTCGTTTGTCTGCTGTAATCCCACCGAGGCTCGTAGCTCTCGTCGAGTTTCACGCGCCACGATGTTGTTTTTCAGTCTCTTGTTTTTACTTTTTTTTTCTTCCTCAAACGGAAAAAGTGCTTCTGTTTCCTGAGCTGCCAGTGGCAACGTCTGCATAACCATTATTTCACACAAAAAAAGAGAGAAAGAAGAAAAAAACAGATTCTCCCAGTTGTTCTTGACTGTTGCACAGTATCGGTCTGTTGTATATTGTAGTATTATTACTCTCTATGCTGCTGCTGCTTCTCATCTCACGTTTCTTGGGGGAAATAAAAATGAAACTGTTAAAACATCGATGTTTTATCTCTGGTCAAAAAACTGTGTCTTTTGATCACCTAGTTGTCCACATTTGGATCGATATCATTCTCGAGACTGTCTCCTGTAACATTGGAGTATAATTTAATAATAAAAACAACAAAAAAAAGTTGGATGTCTGGAAATATATCTGTATCTTATCATTGCAATAAAAATATAGAAAGCACATGAGTGTTGTGACACCGCCTCTCGTTTTGTTTTGTGGTTCCTGGCAGGGGATTAAAAAAACGGAGTTGGCTTTATTATTAGGTGATAAATCAGTTCATTATATCAGATATCAAACAAAAACAGATTTATTTTACTGCCTTAATTAGTCATTCCTACTTCATGCATGACTGGAATTTAAACGGAGGCAGAAACGTTTCAGGAAGAAAGCACAGACACACACTTGTAGGGCAGAAAAGAGTCGCATACAGTCGTCTGGTTGACTCAGGGAAACACATAAATATCACATAAATATGACACTGAATAAAGTCGTCCTACTTTTCTATATGTACACATTTACACTTAAAGGTTGAAACAGTCGACCTGCTGGATTTCAGGTCCATCAGTGTTTTATCTAACGAGCTCCTGACAGTGACTTCTACAGCTTTTAGTTCACAGCGTATTCATCGAGAGGTTCATCGTCAAAACTGCTCTATTACGTGATCCGAGAAAAAAAAATGAAACGGTGTGTGGACTGGAATGTAATGGGACTAAACTGTTGATTTAAAGTATGATTATTGTACGTGCTCGCCGTAGGATCGATGTAAAGCTGATTTGGCTGCAGGTCCGGTGTTTCCCGACCCTCGTCGTCAGTTCTCTGTGTCTGAGGAGTCGGAGTTGTCTGCGAGCCGCGCCTGCCTCTTGCGTACGTTCCAGTGCAAACACTGAGCCAGGCTTTCGAACCAGTCGTACACCAGGTCATGGCAACAGATAGACGGCACTGGGTAACAGGAAGTGGTGATCTTAATACTGTAGGGAGACAAATGGACAAAAAAAAAGAATCCTGAACTGAGGAGAAAAATGTATATATATTGAACCGAGCATCAAATAACGGTAGCTTATGATCTTTACCAGTCTCCGTGCTGGATCTCTTGTCTCTTTCGGCCGTCAAAGGACACCCAGGCCGTGTTCCTCGCATCAGGAGACAAGGTGATCTGTTTCAGGGGAGACGAGGACAGACTGTAAATTGGAAGAAAGAAGTGTAGAAGAAAAAAAAACACTAAAACTAACTTTAAGATGTTTCTACATTCATACAAATTTCTTTGCTTCTATACGCATGGTGGGAAGTTTTTGTGGGTGGTAAACACTTGAAACTCACATGACTAAGGTCTGTCAACGACCAACACACTCACCTGTAGCTGAAGGACTTTGTTTTAATCTTGATTCCCCACAAAGAGTGGTAATCTAACAACTCATTAATGGCCACAGACACTCCAGACTCAATGTGCTGTCATTTGAGCTAAACACTGGTGGCTGATAGACGTAAAGACTGAAGTAGCCAAAGTGTTCTTCCTACTTTACCCCGTTGAAAGCCAACATTAGCTTAATAGAGCTGGGCAAAGAAAGCACAGCTAATGGAAATGTTAGTTTTCTCAGAAAGTAAAGTATGATGAAAGAAAGAAATGATATTTCATCACGATGACCTGATACGAATAAAAAAAGTGAGATATTTAAACCCCAAACCTCAGAGCTTCAGAGTCTACAGGTCTAGGGACCAGAAAAAAACCTTCTACTAGATATTTCTGTCTGGATTTAACTGATCGACAAAGCCATCGCTGAAGCCACGCCCCTACATTGTCAGGAGGACAGAAGATGCACGCAGCCCAAACAACAACTGATGATACTGTCGGTGCTAAAATGAGAAAAAATAAAAGTGTAGATCTTCTTCAGTAGCTGAAACTAGAGCTAGTACACGTCTCCTAAACGACGCCTAAACTAAATGACTGAATGACGTCCCTCCCTCGTTCGTACCATGAGCTCCACGCCGGCAGGCACCACGATGGGTCTGAAGGAGAGCGAGTGGGGGCAGATGGGAGTGACCATGATGGCGGGGACGTTGGGGTGGATCATGGAAGCTCCCGCTGCGGCTGCATACGCTGTGCTGCCTGTAGGCGTGGACACGATCACACCTGGAGGACAGAGGCGGGAAATAGGGAGAGTATTTAATGTGGTAGTTTACGATATTGAGCTGAAACACAAAGAGCGCGCCGAAGCACGTCCAAGTACAGGCTTCAGGTTAATTACCGTCTCCCTGGACTGAAGTGATGAGTCGGCCATCGAGGTACAAGTCGACGTTGGACAGGTAGGAGGACGGCCCTCGATCCACCACCACCTCATTCAACACCTGAACACGCACAGACATCAACCTCAATGAAGATTAAAAACAAAAGTCCACCAAAGCTGCACAATCCTTTAAATGTGGATGTGTAGTGATAAATAAAGTATGATCGTGTGGATTTAGAAGAAGTCCTGTGGGAATATTTATGCAAGAAAAACAACAGTGTGTTACTGTAGTGTCACCTATAATGTTTAAAACACTAAAAAAGTAGACATTAGTGCAGTTAAACACACTTTAGATTTGGTAGCGCTCAAGAAAGACAGTCTGAAAAAACCTTTGGTATTAATACTGAGCCTCTGTATCTTTTAATATCCACACGGTGGCGCTATTTACATCAAAACTATCAGTCTCTCTTGGCTCTTGGTGTTTTTTTCTCTTTAACAGCTAATTAATAAACAATCAAACTTATTCAGAACTAAACCTGAAACACTGAAGATGACTCAGATTAAATAACTGCACTCATCACACGTATAAATAAAACATATATGTAAATAGTTGATGATGTACACGCTCTTTGTATATAAATCCCTTTCATAGACAGTTGATGTTCTCAATAAACCTAATCAATCATCCAGCAGCTACGCACTGGAAACTACAAGCAGACCTCCGCCGTGCATGTTCCACACTTCAGTCTGTCACACAGCGCTGAGCTGTGATGTCTGGCAGATGTACTGACGTCAGCTGAGCGCAATGCGAGCCTCCTGCTGGACGCGGCAGACGTGATGTAATGCGAGGTCGACCCCGGGCTAGGGGACCACAGCGATCCGTCACTGTCTCTTATCGATGGGACCAAAAACCCCGGGGCGAGAGGAAAGAGGAGAGGGCTGCGCTGAAACGGATGAAACGGACCGACTGCAGCAGCAGCAGTGTGTGTGTGTGTGTGTGTGTGTGTGTGTGCGTGTGTGTGTGTGTGTGTGTGTGTGTGTGTGTGTGTGTGTGTGTGTGTGTGTGTGTGTGTGTGACTCCTGCAGTGTGGCATGTTGTTTAGTTACACAGTGTGTCAGACTGAGAGCGTCAGGAATCATTAATATCCATTCGCCGCCGACTCCATCACTGACGCCACCGTCTCCGTGGCAACTGGCTCAACAGAACCTCACAACATCCGACCTTCTCCTCCCCGTATCTGCGCCAAAGCAGCTTTATTATGACTGTCGCCGCGGCAACCCAGCTGATGTTCCCTCGGCCGAGCCATACGCATGTATGCACACACAAACACGGGCCGGGACGGAGAGGAAACAGCGCACGCAGTCAGCCTCCATCACCTTAATGGATTACAGCATCGCTTCACCAATGTGAGCCCAGTTACTGCAGTCACACGAGCCCACTTTGACCAAATATTTACAAGAAATGTGGAAAAAGAACAACCAGGAGTGAGACTAAGAGATCCCAGTCGCCCAGTCCTAAGAACCGTGATGATCAGAGGACGGATTTAAAAAAAACAACAGGATATGAGAGGAAGGTGAAGAAACTACGGCACGGTGGTGTTCTTTGTATTTACTGCTACGTGACTCTTTGGTTTGAATAAATCTAATAAAGTTATACAAAGGAAACTTTAAGCGGAAGGAAAGGAGACTGAACTCTCCAGAGTGTCTCCAGAGCAGATCTGCTCCTCAGTGACAATGTGTCTCAGTTACTTCACACACACATTCTCTCCCTGTTACACTCTCTTCGACCACATAACTTTGTTTCTCTATGTTCAGTTAACTTCATTACCCGTGCCTGGCTCGCTTTCCTATATTGATTTTAGTGGCTCCTCTTATTGCACAAACAAATCTGCAACATCCAAAACTGCAAACCACAACAGTTTCATCAGTTCATCCAAAAAAACTCTACTTGAGAGACGTTTTCTTGGCATCAGGAGCTAAAAATTAAGTTCCTAAAAGGTTCCTGAGGTGGAACCGAACTGTAACCTGCATGTTTACTTTAACTCAGGATTATCTGACAGCTTCAACAAACGCTTTGTCCTCACCTGCAGCTGCAGAGTGACCTTGCCAGCCTCACTGTTGCTGTGTCCATGAGGGGGGAGTCCATTGTGCTCCTGCTGCTGCTGCTGCTCCTGCTGCTGCTGCTGCTGCTGCTGCTGCTGTCCCGTCCTCTGCAGCATGTCCTTCACCACCTTCACCTTGAGACGGCTGCGTAGAGTGATGGCCGCGTTGCCTGAAAGGACACACGTTAGCAAAAAAAAAAAAGCAAGACGAAGAGTAGAACGTTATTTCACCAACAGCTTCAGTTTACCTTCAAACACTTTGGCTACTTCAGTCTTGTAAGACTCAAACTTGAAGGGCGTGAGAAAACCCAGAGAGCCGAGGTGGAACGCCATAACTGGAGGCACGCTGCCCTGCAGAAACAAGGTCATGAAAAACCATCTGAGCGGATCAGTTCAACCATCTCAGCGCGCAAGATCTGACTCTAGTACACGACGAGAAGTGGCCGCATTCAAGAATTTCAATACCTTAAAAAAAAGTCACGATACCTGGAAGAGAGAGGAGGCGTAGAGCAAAGTCCCATCTCCACCCAGACAGATGATGAGGTCGATGCAGTCAGAGATGTCGTCGTAACCTGATGTCACACGAAATCTCTGCTTCATTTCTTATTCTTATTTAAAATTAAATTAAATAAAAATATGTTTAATGCTGAAACTTTTAAGTATAATCACGTATAAACATTTTAATTTTAATGATTTGTTTTAATTATTACTCTGTGTCCTACGGTAAAGTATAGATGTCTATGTCCACATTAATGTTAGTGTCTTTACTCCAGGACAACCACGAGTCCTCACCCTCTCTGAAGGTGCAGAGCTGATTGCGGATGGAGCCGAACGCCTCGTCCTTTGACAGCGTAGCATCGTCCGCGACCTTCCTCTCCACGTACACCATCATCTGCTTCTCCTGAAACACAAACGCGTGACTTAGCGACTGCAGCCAAAGCTCACACACACACACACGTCTCTCAAAGGTATGCCTTTGAAAACGACGCCGATGCTTTTCCAAACATGTGTAGCTTAGTGTGACGCTACGTGTTTTGCGCGGAATGCAAATATGTGATGTCGCCGGCCAGCTCTGACAGTCTGGCTTCACAGAGTACAGCTTGTTTTGAAAACATGTGGTGAAAAGGTGTCGTAACTGCTCGAGACCAGACCATAACTCTCCCCTCCGTGTCTGGACCGTTTCCTGGATTCTTTTTGTCTAACCTTGTTTGAGGTCAGTACCGCAAGTGTTTCAGTGTACACTCTGTTCTTTGGCATATTTATATCAGCTGGAGCATGGTTTCAGTTTAGTACACATCAGGGACTAAACTGTGACTGAAATCACTTGGAAAAGTGTCCAAGATACAAACAAAGAAAAGATCCTGGGTGCTCTAGAGACTAACACGGGGAAACAATAAATGTTGTTTTCTGCTCCATTAAAAAGCTTACACGTGTGTGAGTTAAGTTGGACAATATGTACGTAAGGCAGGTCTGTGTTTTGAATTGCAGATCAAGTTTTTATAGACTTAATTAAAGTAATTACGTCTGTGCTGATACCTCATACTTATACTCTGGAAAAAAAGCACAGGTTGTGGCTCTGTAAGTGATGCCTCACAAAGTAAAAGGCCGGGATTTTGACGCACAGGGATTTCAAACCCGGTGTGATAGATATATATATATCCGTTAGTCACATAATTAACAACACGTAAAACTAATTTGATCAGGGAACGTTTGTAGAAATACGCAATAACAGCACAAGGAAATAAACAATCCATAAAAAGGCTTTTCTGTTTTCCTAGATAGTTTCTGTTTGTCGTCATGTAGCCAGCAGCACCCACCTTTACCTAAAGTTAAGTTAGGAAAGTTGATAATACATCCAGTTGTATCTACTTGCTTAAAGCCGCTGCTCTGCTTTTAATAACACAGCAGACAAAAGACCACCTCGACCCATCTCAGAAAAAGATTACGAACCTAAATGGAGCCGGGTTGTCTGCCCTGATATGAAGCTTGTCACACAAGGTGCTCAGCTGCCATTGGAAGCAACTTTGCGATCAGTGACTCTGGCATGTGAAGGGACAAGGGATCAAACCCCCAACCCTGCGATTAGCTGTGAAGCCGGTCAATCACCTGAGCTACAGCATGCTTTAAAAGCGTGCGGTAAATCATTAGATGCGATCGTAAAAACAAAACTCAACATGAAAAATGTTCGTTCTGGAGCTTTGTCTCTGTTCCCTCAAAGTTTGGAAACCTTTAGTTCATGTCTGCAGACCTGAGGTGGCTGAAATCATGTGAAATGTGTTTATTTTGAATTTAAAAAAATGTTGCAGGTAGCACATTGACATAAACGTAACTGCACAAATGTCTAAGTAATGTATTATTGACGACTGCTGGTTCTTCAAAACACACACAAACTATTTTATGAAGTGAAAAAAGTAACTGTTTCTGTTCATTTTTGTTTCAGATAGCCGATCTGCCTCCTTACATCACACATTAAATGAAATACATCTGACACTGTGTCCTGTACCTCCACTAGAAACGTGCAGAGCTCTTTAAATGGCTCGACCAGACTCTCATCTCTGATTTTCCTGATGACCAGAACATTGACAGGAGGTTTATTCCAGGTGAGCCTTTGGCTGGCCGGGTCCTGGATGTGCCTAGGACACAGACAAGAGACAAAATCAGACACATCAGAGTTGAGAAGACAAACGCCTAAATGCAAATACAACACTTACACACAACGCTGCATCTCAAAATAAAAATAAAAACACACTGAAATTAAATATTTTTAATGTTTTAACTTTTACCTAATCACAATTACTGCTTGAATCTTGACAGACTTCAAATTAAGTCAAATGCCAAACTGCTTTCATGCCTCAATTAAATGAAGATTACTCTGCACTCTTTTAGCTGAGTCATTCATTAACGGTTGTGACGCACTGTTGTAACGTCAGTTTAGTGCGGGTCAAATTCCATAGAACAGAATACAATAAATTTTGCCTTTCTCTCTTCCCATTTTACCGTTTGCTCCTCTCCTTCTTTGCGTGGCGGACAACAGGCATATCTGGGCATATGTTTTCAGATCAAGTCCAAAACAATTCTCCTACACCAGGTGACAACAAGCATCTGCAGTGTGTACTATGAGCCTTCCCATTTCATGTGACATCCAATCACAACATTTTGCCTTATCTCTCACTGTTACACAAATCTTTCTGAGTCAATGTCCAAACAAACAAAGTTTGACTCAAACAGGTCCCTCATGCTTACATGACTGAAGTTGGGTTGGGAAGAATACAGGCTTTGGGTCCGAAGTGAGTGGCTGGGTACGGTCCATGTAGAAAGTGTGCTCTTCTGTGAGTAGAAATAAAAAATGCAGTCAAGTTAACATCACGTCATGTCCTGAGCAGCAGAGCTGTGCCAGTGGCACGGCGGACCAGCTGGCAACCTGCAGTGCAAACCTCTTAGGAGAGCTTTCCGCTGTGTCGCTCGCTGAACCAGAGGGCTCCAAGTGCTCGTGTTGGCCTGGCAACCTCCGTCGCTCAATCTCCCACAGCAGCTGTTCGTGACCATCCCCCCGTCGCTGCAACCTCTTCCCCTCCCGCCGTCTCCTAGGTGACTTGGACGGGTGCTCCCTGTGCTTGGAGGGTCTAGCTGACTCTGGCAGCTGACCAGGGGGTCCCGAGGGTCGCACCATGCCCCTGTCCGGCACTGCCAGGGGCCTCGAAGGTGGGCTGGTTTCTGAATTCTCCATTCTGCAAAGAAGCGACAAACTTTTGTAAAATATATGGCAGTTTAAGGAGCTATAATCTATGAGATGGTCCTATGAATAATCAATTTGGTAACTGATGTATCATTTATAAGGTTAACATGGCTTGGTTCTAAGGTAATTACTTGAAGTATAACCAAGGACTGACTCATAAATGATAAGTAAAACAAAAACAAGACTTTTAAGAAGAGCTGCGGATAATAATTCTTCTCGTCATTAATCAACATGCGGATTACTATTTATTCTGTAAATTGTTTGGTCCAAGAAATGTCCAAACAGGGCACAGTGGTGTGGTGGTTAGAACTGATCCCCGAAAGCAAGAAGGTTCTGGGTTTGAATCCAGACCGACTGTGGAGTTTGCATGTTCTGTGTCTGTGTGGGTTCTCTCTGGGTACTCCGGCTTCCTACTGTCCAAAGACATGCTCGTTAGATTAACTGGTGATTCTAAATTGAATGGTTGTCTGTCTCTCTGTGTTAGCCCTGTGATGGACTGGTGACATGTCCAGGGTGTCTTATAACAGCTGGGATAGGCTCCAGCCCCGCCATGACCCTTCACAGGACAAGTAGTTAATGAATGAATGAATGAATGAATGTCCAAACGCTGCAATGAAAAGTCTGCAGTTTTGTATTATAAATGACAAATATATGCAACTAATGTGATCTGAGGAGCTGAAACATTTTTATCATTCAGTATCAGATAAATTACTGCTCTGTTTATGTATCTGTACGTTACGTAACACCAGACACAAGCCTCACTAATTAAATTAACGATAAAATGACTTTCAAATTAACATTTCCTCTGTAACAGTGACCTTGTCCACATCCCGACTGAGACTACAGTCTGAGTTTAATACTCTAATGGAATAAAAGAAGCTAACAAACAGACAACTGACAATTTTCCTCAGCCCTAAAACAGCTGATTTGTTGACAGCTAACGTTACCTAGCAATAGCTAACTAGCTATTAGCGTTTAGAAACAGCATAAAAACGACCGAACTGCAATCTTACTTCGTCACAAACGGCTCAACATGCCTACACCGGTACTAGTTCACGAAGGCCCAGGTGCACTGAGACGCCGCTCGAGGACTATTTAAAGACAGAGCTGCTGTCAAAGTGTTACAAACATTACTAAACAGTACATAACGGGAGAGGAAGTGACGTTGGTTTCGGTTTCAGGGTTTTCTGCGCATGTGCGGTGCTCAGTGAAAGCCACAGCGCCATTTCCGCGCCTGGTGGTCGAATTTAAAACTACACATACAGTGTAGTTAAACATATTTACGTTCCTCCCTGATCGGAAAGTATGTAATATTGTATAATGTCTATATGAATATGCAATTTTTTAATTGTAAGGCAAAGAGCATGCAGTGTCAAACATGGACAGTGTAGACAATTATTTTACCGAAGACAGAATTAAGCGGTTAAAGACAACACAAAGTCAACTCAGTGTCACATTTGACAGGTAAAAAGCTAAACGTACGAAAACAAGACGTGACATGTGCAGGAAGAGAACAGGTCTGGTCATTTCGCAACCAGTCTGCTTCATGACTACCATACGATCAATACTTGAAGACCTGTTGGATCATGTTTGACCGGTTTGACCTAATGTCTTCCGTCCTGCAGCCAACGGAGGACCTTTGATAGCCATGTAGTGACTCGCTGTTTTTTAACAGAGGACGCTTTTGTTTATTTTCAAAAAGTTACGGTAAGACTGACCTTTTCTGTTGTAACTGGATTTTCACTATGAATATTGAATGTATGCAGCAACTTGTAATTGCTTAACACTCCGCACCTTACCGCGTGTTTTGTCAATTATTAACATACAATGCATCAGGTGTAAAATGTAATTAGTCTGTAACTCCTCCAGTCATTACTGTACTGGATTTCAGGAGAAAAAACGCCAAATATGATATTTAATTAAAACCAAGGTGTGGTCATTAAATCACTCTAACGACAAGATCAGCGCTTGCTCTATTATTTAATAACCACTGTTCAAATTGTGTATAAATCAAAGACCTGGGTCAAAACAGGCGAAAGGCTAATTTAGGTTTTTCACCTTTTGATAAAATTGTTATAGTTTAATTATTTTCAGCTTCACAAATGTGAGGATTTGCAGCTTTTTAAGTTTACTTTTTAGTTATTTTGTGGTTGCTTGGACAAAACAAGCATTGTGAATGTTTATGGTTACATTTCTATACATGTATAAGTTCAAGTGACATTGCAAATAGACAGAGTCTGTATTCCAACATATATATACTGTATATACACACACACATATGTACTTGTTAATTTTTCTTATTTGTTCTGTTTTGTTGATAATGTTCTGTTTTGTGGACATTTCTTTATTGGTGTTAACCCTTTGTGGGCCAAGGAAACATATATGGTAACATCCACACACATTTTTGTCCACAAACGGCGTCCCTGTGCCTCTCAGTGATGTTTAGAAGCGCATGGTTTTCACCCAGCCAATCAGAGAAGGTCAGGGCAACATCCTCATGTCACATCAGGGTCACCTCTGCCTGAACGCTGAGCTTAACTGCCTTATTAGGTACCATGAAGTAGTGTCCTAATGTTGTTCAATGTGGTGATACTTAAGACGTTAACAAGTGCCTGAATCACCGCTTGTGTTCTGATGATTTAAATACATGTTTACACTTGTTTACCCCTTAAGGGCAAGGAAACATATATGGTTAATTCATAAAAAATTCATAGAAGTAATAAAGTCTTCTTCTACGATAACACTCTGGGGTTAAAAGTTTATAACTTCCAAGTATTTCGATGACTGCCCTATAAGGGGTTAACGTCCCGTGGTGCTGTTGTGTCAAATGAAGTTTCTCATAAGGTGGATCAGTAGAGCAACCATTAATAAAAATAATCTTAATCTGGAAAGGTGTAGATGAGGTGTAGATGAGCTCCACCTCAACCAACAGTGAAAACTTACTGCTACACTAAATAATGAATGATTATGTGTTGATTATGTTTTATAGTGTTTTTACGGTGAGTCACTACAGACCGTTATCATATCTGTAAATAAAAGCGACACCTACGTGATATAAACTGTTACTCAGCCCCCTCTCTTAAGGAAGGTGACACTGTGTGTGTGGCCACTGGGTCTGTTGTGAGAAGTGTGTGTGAGAGCTAGACTTGTAGTTCTTGAGACCGGTCTTGGTCTTGGTCTTGATACTCTCTGGTCTCGGTAGTGTCTTGGTCTCGGTTTAGGCGGTCTTGACTTCAAGTCTAGTGAGAGCCTTGTAGTTACTGAAAAGTCCTGAACGCGGCTGTGAGTGAAGTTAATTTAAGAAGCATTAAGAAACATGTTTAACTGTTAAATAATAATAATAATAATAATTAGCATGATTATGGAACATAATGCTCTGGTTGCACAATCTCTTTTATGTTCTCACTCTTTGACGTCTGAAGCGTGTTTCAGGACGGCTGAAGCTTCAGACGGTGGAATTTATTGATATTTGAAGTCATATGTACACATCTCTATGAAGGTAAGAACGCAGCTATTAACGGACTGACTAGCCAGCTAACACTAGCTCATTATGCTAACATCATCCAATCTATTTGTCCATGTTTATGGTAATTCTCTTAATTAATAACACGTCCTCTTAACCAGCATTTAATATCAGCCTTAGCTACCGTTGCTGTTTTGGTTGAACAACTGTTAGCCTAATACAGCCTCAGGTAGCTAACATCACTTGCTACATGTATTTATAAGATGTATTAACATAACTAATACAGATATGACGCTGACATGATTTATGTAATTCGCTGTCCTTTAATTTTTGCGCTCAGGACGGGTCTGTCTCATGTTACATGTCATTGAGGAGTTAGAAACCACGATGTGTCTTTCTTTAGTTGAGTTTATTCCCCAAGGCCCATCAACTTCAATGTCTTCCGTGTCTCTCTGCCCTAATTCGATTGGTCAGATAATCCGATCAGGTTGTTAAGAACAAGATGGAAACATGTTGGTTGTCAGGGAAAGTCAATCAAGCCCGTTCCAGCAGGGAGAGTAGGAGCGGAGGTGATGCTGAGCAAGAGATCATATTTCTAGTTTCTCTCTTCATCCCAGCGCTCCCGTGTGACTGGTTCGAACGGCCAAGAGGCAAGGCTTCATCATCTCCATGGTCTTCGTCATAATGGGACTGGAGGGAGGTAACAGGAGCTGTCAGATTAAGTTAAAGCACGTTGCTCTTTGTCCATTTGCCCTATTTTATCTCCTCTAATGGATGTGTGGTCTTAACATTTCTCCTTAGGAGTGGATTCATTCTGCAGATTTGCGTCGGTGCCATTTCCAGATCCCTGCACGTTCAGATTATACGATGAACTTTGGACCTGATGTTGGCCCTGGTGGAGACTGGCCTAAAGTTGAAGGACAGCCGTCGGTATCATCTGTATGATGCACCGACGTTGGCGTGCTCAGGAAATGAGTTTCTGCAAGTCACCAGCTTGTTGTAAACTATTACTGACACACGGCATGCAGGAGGCCTGCAGGAGGGCTGCTCTGTGCAACAAATATACAAAGATCCACAAGTGCAAAGAAGCCTCTTGCCACTTCATTGGGTACACCAGTGTCCTGCTCCTGATCTTATCTTCATGAAGGTTGTGGTATTTTTACAAAGCTTTTTGATCTTGGAGGCTGAGGTTTGTAGTACCAATAAATTGTTCTGCGTTGTTTTTATAGTTTTCACTTGTCTAGCCAATGAACTGGCAAGTGTCTTTAGCTTGTATGACAAAAACACAAAACATTTAATCTGTAATATTATGAATTGTTTTGTCTCCACTTTTACTTGGGAATCAATAAATGTGTGTATTTTATGATGATGGTACAAAGTGATTCATTGCTCCGCTCATTTATGTCCCTCTCATCCATGTTTGAGCTTAACCGAAGTCACTGACTGAAGAGTGTTATCAACCTTAAGCAAAACAGCAGCTGATAAAAGCTCAATAACTGTACCTCATATGTAATCACCTTGAGCTGCAGCAGCACACAGACCTGACCGACCTCATGGTCTGTGGTCAAATACAGAGGAAGACATTTAAAGGACACAGAAGAAGAGAAGATTTCAAGAAAATGCAGCCTGTAAATACAAGAGCTACTTTATTACCTGACCCTCGTGTTACGCAGCTGACTGAAGGAGAGCACCTAGTGAAACATCAACCGACTTTTATTTGTTTTCTCAAAGACGTTGTAACAGCGGCTCGACGGAGGAAGTGGCGAAACAGCTTCGAGAAAACGGTTGCCTTTGTTTGACCTTTGTTCTAGATATATTGTGACCTGGATTATTATTATTATTTTACCAAAGCTACAACATACTTTGCTGTGAAACTGCTCCCTTCTATTATTTCACACATTTATGACATACCTGTTTTAATAAGTCGGGAGTATAAGCTTCATCTTCACTACAGTTAACAGAATAAACAGGCACTTGATTTAAGGAGGGGAATGTAAAACGTTTTCTAACAGCGCCATGTAATTTGGAGTTTCACTGTCTTCTAGTTTGCAGCAAATAACAAACTACTGTTTGGTGTTGAACAGGAAGTGTACAACGGCTTCTCAGCAGCTGTGGGTTTGACACAAAGATCAACACCTTTAATATCTTGACATTTAATCTGCTCTCATTATACCCACAAAATTAAACGCGTTATACTCGTTGCACTGAACCTTCAGTACGCTTGCTTTTGGTTTAACCGCACAGTCGCTGTCTATCCCTGTCGGTTGTTGTGTTGCGAAATATCTCCTGCACAAAGTTCCTTTTGTGAAATGAAACGGTGTCTAAATTTCCCCTTAACGTTTTGAATAGAAATTGAGTGATTTGTGAACTTCCTTATTGACAGAGCTGGGAGCGTACAGATGTGTCTGTAAACCACGCCTTTTAACAGAGGAAACCGACTCAGACTCCACGGGTTGTTCTTGACATCAGATCACTGGATTCACACAGGTAAGACATTTAACTGTAGCTTATATATATCAGTATATATATATATATGATCATTCTCATTGAGTGTGTTACAGTCAGACTTCTGCAAAGGTTTTAATTCAACTCCTTTACACAGTAAGAACCGAACAGCTTCACAGATGAAAATAAAATATGATTACGGCTCTTGAGAATATTATCTGCAAGACAACTGCATATTTGCACAATGTTAATGCAGCATTAAGAGTGCAAAATGTCACCCTCCTCCCTTGTGTTAATATGTATTTGGTGTTAACTTCCTTTTTCTTTTCACGGTGAGCCCAGCAGCTCCACCTGCGTGCCATTAACCGCTTTGTGAACAGGAAAGAAAAAAGCTCTCTGAACTACGGCTGTGTGGCTCCAGTCAACAATACTGATAAAGTAGAAGCAGAGGAGGGCTTCCTTTCTGCTCCACACAGTCAAATAGAGGGGATTTGGTCTATTTGAATATTCAATAACTAAGAAAAGGACTGCCACCTAACAAAACAAACGGGAGAAAGAAAACACAGGGCGGGATATTAGACGCTTGGTCCATCCCGACCTTGGAGAGCTGAATTGGATTTCTTTCAAGACTGATAATTTCAGGTAATGGTTGATGCAAATATTTGGATCTTTTACGTACATGTAAAACGTGAAAGTACTCAATTGCATTCAAAATTGTAAAGTATAATGTAAGTTTGCACTGTGCTCTGCCGTCTTAATAACGTGTGACTAAAGCCGCTGATAGTAAAAGGTGAAATAGCTCTCCAATCGAGTGGCATAAAAGTAGAAGCACTGACATAATATAAATCTTGTACTTTCTAGAGTTCTCTCTCGTCTAAGAGAGAAATGAAAACTGGCGGCGGAACGGTTCCTCAAATGTCCACGAGTCAATCTCTGTAGACCTCAGATTTGTACACAACTCATCTCTTCAAACTATATTGACCCTCAGATTTACACGTAGTTAAGAGGGTCGAGCCTTTGAGTGACAGACGGGTCACAGGTCTCACCTCCTCCAAGACCTCATGAGGATGTGAAAACAAGTCAACTGTCGCCCGTTTCCGGCTGTTTTTTAAACGTGGCTGTAGTTTTTCTGAAAATCCCCGCGCTGTTTGACAGCAGTCAGCGCGTTGAATCGGCAGCACGTGCGTCAGTCAGAGAGATCACTCCTTCCTAAAACCCCTCAGCTCAGATTCATTTCATAATGATCCATCCTGCGGCTCTCAGCGGAAATGAAGCATCAGTCAAAGGGAAATGGAAAAATCAGTAAAAGCAGTTGGTTTCTACCACATCCTCACTCAGTAGAAGTGATTCCTTCTCAAATAGACTCGTTAAAACAATGCAGCCAAAACAAGTTTACTGTATGCTGAGAGTCACACGGAGCCTCGTCCATGCAGCAGCAGGTGACACAGTGTGAAAGGACTTGTGCCAAATGGGATCTTTCGCCTGCAGCAGCAGCAGCAGCAGCTTGTTTGATGACTGGTTATGAAATACAATTTCTTTGTAAACATTTCATCAGCAGCTGTCATCAAGGACAAGGATCTTTGAAACAATATACTCTGCAAGCAGGGGCCTTTTCCATCCAGGATATCCCTGTCACCATCTGCTTTGTGGGTGAAAACCGCTGGCCTCCTCTCTCGTTGAAAAGAGGAGCAGCCTGTTTACCATGGCAAACAGGGGCGATGTTTAAACGAGATGACGCGAAATACATTCCTTATATTTACCCAGGATTCAAAAACTTTGTCCCTGCAGGTCCGTCCACGATGTCTACCCGGGGTTAAAGGCTCCTCCAGAAGGCGCACCATGTACATCGCCGTCACCTCCGTCCTGCTCGGCCTCGGAGGGAAATGTCTCCTCAACTGGGTTCTGGTGTTTCTCCAGAGAAGCCACATCTGCAGGAGCTTCCTGGGAGTCTTCAGCGTCTCCCTGGCCGCCGTCGACACAGCCCTCGCCGTCGTTGTCACCGCCGTGCACGTCTGCAGCGACGGGCACGTCGGCGTCGTCCTCCTCGGCTTGAGGCTGACCGCCTATCACACATGCTTGCTGGTTCAGATTGCAGGGCAGGTTCACAGAGTGCTGCAGTGGCCTGTTGTTGCCATGGCCGGTTTGGATCATCTCTGCACCGTGTCTTGGGGATTACGCGCCATCCCCTCTACAGCAAAATGGTACGTGTACCTATTTTTGACAGGCTTCCTGTGGTACCTCGCTGCTCTCTACGTCTTCCTGTTGTCGGATTTCATTCCTGTCTTCGAGGATGTCCCCCTCCAACAGATGCGCAGGTGTTGGGTCTTCTACCATAGGTTTCTGATTCTGGAAATCACCGTGGTGCTCCTCTTGACTCTGGCCGCCGCTGCTCTGCGTGCGAGGTGCTGTCTTCCTCTGAAAGACCAGATCATGGACCAAAGTCAAACTCACTCGAGGGGAAGTTTCGTTTACCAAATTGTGCGTATATTTCTCAAGACTTGGATCCTCTTCCTGGTTTTCCTGGGTGTGCTCACCGCGCTCCCCGTGGGAATGCCCGCATACCTAGATCTGAACGTTGGCTGGCTCTGCTTCCTCAACAGCCTTCTGATAGCTGTTGCTTTATGTGCAGTCTGTCCAACCTCGCAGCTATCGCAGGGCTTGGCAGCAGTTCCTCCTGACAGATTCTGCGAGTGGAGATTTAATTTTAGCCTGGCTGCAGAGGACAAAACATGACTGCACAAAGCAATTTAATGCACCTTTGAAGAAGTGAAATTGACTGTGGAGACCTGAATGCTTTGTACAAAAGAGTTGTTTAGATTTGACTCAAGGGAACTAGAGATAATGTACTACTGTTGGAGGTGCACACAGACATGTAAGCTGCCCAGAGGACCCAACTTAAATCCTGTTTAATGGGAATCAAAATCATTATTGCATATTGTGGAGTAATAATTATGTGGCGCTATCACAACTCAGTGATAGCAATCACAAATTACATACTTCAGGCACCTAATTTTAAAATAAATAATCTGACAAACGTAATTCAGACAGTTTTTCAGTAATTAACTTTGTTTGCATGCTGACATGCTAACATGCTAACATGCTGCACTCCCTGAGTAAACAGTTTATGCTAACATATATTTCACACAGCTAATTATCTCATTACGTTTGATTATAATAAAAATGATTTGACTCCAAAGACTTTTCTGACATTTAAGGTGAAATGAAATGCTGTCAGCTACATGATAAATACTAATGTTCCCAAGCTTGTTTGCTAGGATGGTAGCTAGCCGACGGCCATCTTTGTTTTGATTTGGATGCTGATTTAAGGTCCTTTCTTTTTAATCGGTCAGTGGACAAATCACACTGGACTAAATGACACTCTGGGTTTTCGTAGTGTCAGCCTAAGTATATGGCAACTGGGAAACATAATCCTCTAAACAATTGCATGCTGGCGTTATTAATGTGCTGACATTTGCATTTAGTGAGGTTTGGTAAACCAAAAGTCTGTTCACAGGTGCTTATGACTGTGCTGAAGGTAGATACACAGCCAGAGCAGGAAGGCGTTACATGCAAATAACGGTAATATTAAGCTGGACGAGCCCTCCGAAAGAAGACAGTTCACACTGATCGGGCATTACATTATGACCACCTTCCTAATATTGTATAGGTCTTGTGTTGTGTCTCCAAAACACTCATGAGAGAATGGACATGGGCCTTCTGAGGGTGTTGTTAGTGGGGGCCAGATCAACACCTTGTGCGGTTTTACATCTTTTTTTTGAAGTTGTTCCTTAACTGTTTTTGTGTGTGTGTGTCTGTGTCAGGCTGCATCCTGCTGGGGATGACTGCTGCCACCAAGTAGTGTCATTGCTATGGGGTGGGGGCGCCTGGTCTGGTCTGGTCTAGGTGGGGGCTACATGTTTAAGTAACATCCACATGAATGAATGGTCCAAAAGTTTCCTAGCAGAACACTGAACTGTCACAAGATGGTCAATGTTATTCACTTTCTTCTGTCAGTGGTTTTAATGTTATGGCTGATTAATGTATATGGATGAGATGTGCATTTTAAAATAGGTTTGTGAAGTTTCTGAGCACGTGTTTACATTTTATAGCCACATTTGATTGAATACTATTGTGAGGACTCATTTAAATGCCAGATGCCAAACTCTGACTTGTATATTTTCTACAAGTTTCGATTTATTTTAATGTGCACTAAAGAAAGCGTTAATGTTGTTTCCGTTTTACTTATTCTTACTGGAGACTGGGATCTGGCCTCTCCTTCTTGTGAAATAATGCTGCTTTGAATCTTTTTTATGCGAGTGAAACCAGAAACTGCAGGGAGAAATAAAAAAACAACAACAGGAATAATTCCCACATCTTTTAAAACTGCTCCAGGTAAATTTCTCTCAGGATTAGAAGAATTCGTGTCAGGGTTTGGTTCCGGTGTTAAAGCTGACACACAGTTAAGCCTTGTGTGGGAGTTAAATAATTATTCTGTAATAAAAAGCAGGAAGAACAAAAAAAAAAAGTGTGTAAATGTTAAACATGTTCGTTTGAAGTGTTTCAGCTTTGCATTAAAAGTGAAAACTAACTTATAATTACATTATTTATCTGTGTTTTATTAATGTTTGGATGGCACATCAGAAAATACACTCACTGGCCATTTTATTAGGTACACTAGTAAAAACTTGTATTCTAATATAATAGCCCTGTACTAAATCTTAATGAAGCTTTTCATTTTGTCTGACTAGTGTACCAAATAAACTTTTAAAGCCGAACTACTGTTTTTTTTTACCACCTGGACCTTATTTCTGGCATAAAATATGGTTGTTTACTCACCCATATAACTTCTGTGTAATTTTTTCCATCAGGAGATATTTAGATCTGCGTATATCCATATAGTGGGAGTGACTGGGGCACCGACACAGCCTCTGATTGACCGATAGATCCGGATAATGTCTTCTCTGAGCGCTGCGTCCACCCGACACTTGACATATTTACCTGTAATAGCTGATCTAATTATCTACCGAAGGAATACACATTACACAAAAGTCATATGGGTGAGTAAGCGACCGTATTTTATGCCAGGTTGTAAAAAAACAAAAAAAAAACAGCAGTTCCCCTTTAAGGCCTGTCCAGCTATCTAAATATTGTTTTCCTTCACATGAGAGATGAAAATACAGGGAAACTTGTTGTGTTTACATTGGAAATGACATAAACAGCCATCTAAACTATATCGATTGTGTAATTGATCGGCTCTAAGCGTAGATATGTTTCTAATGAACTGTTTTATTCGTGTGAGGTGTTAATGCGCCTTTATTTAACTTTTTTATCATCTGTATATGAAGACATTAGTTATATTTATATAGACAGCACTTCTTCAATCAAATAAAATGATCTGATAACATGTTTTGTGTTTCCATAAACTTAAATCTTGAACCAGAATGCTTTTTGTTCTGTTGTTTTTATGGGAAAAGTGTTTTCCTCTCAGCTGTGGGGCGCCAAATCTGCCAGAAATATAACAGAAGAAGAAGAAGACCAACATGGACTCACCCACTTGGACTCTGTTCCTACGTTAAACTCGTCTCCTGATGTTTACTCAACACGGGGCCCATTAAGTATTTATTCCAGCCAAAGAGGAAAATATTTTCCTACTGATCAGATTATCGAACGTTTACACCGCCCATCTCAATCCATATTTGACTGAGCTGCTAATCAGATTATTAGAGAAATATTAGCGTCCATGTAATCAATAGAGTTTTAAGAATAACGTGAGACGAAGAAGAAAAAGAAGGCAACACCACGGTGGTTTTTGACACTACAGAACTTTACTTGAATTTGATTCAAGTTCATTGTCTATACAGGGTATTATTTACAAGATCTGAAATCAGGGGGCAAAAACAGAAAGAAACAAACACTAGATACAACTGAGGTATTAGCTAAAAGCATTTACAGGTATGTAATTTACTAGTAAATATCAATGATGATAAACAGTTAGAGATGCAGTGTCTTCTGCTTAAAAAACATCTTTTTATATCACAACATGAGGTAGGAGAACAGTGTCTCGATTCATGCAAGAACAAAAGTCTCATCACACTGTAGTATTGGCAACGTAGTATGCAATGGTCATACACGGACACTGCGTTTCATGTTTCAGCATCGAGAGGAAAAAAAAAAAAAGTTCTTTTCCAGCAAAGCCATAGATTTATTTTATTATTTTTTTTTCTTCTCATCTATAACAGGATGTGTGTAAAAAATTAAAACATTAGTATTCAGTGTGATCCGTCACCATTTCACCTCTGCTTTCCGAGAATAATTACCGGCTGAAAATTACACACCCAACCACAAAGGAAAGTCACCTGCAACGCCTCAAAGGTCAACCTCGGACGTTTGAGTTTTCTTCACGTAAAGCAAGGAGGCAAATGTTTATGTAAATCCTTGCATTCAAATGTGTTTCACGTGGTGAAAAAAGAAAAAAAGAAGAAGGAAAAAAAACAAAAACAAAACACACAGCTCCTGTACCCCTCGATTTAGTGGGTTGGGCAAAGTTCACACCTGTAAAAATTCTGTACAAATCAAGCTCTCATAACACTGCAAAATGCAAAAAGGCCCAGCACGCCGTGTCACAAAAGGGATCTTTCTCTCCTATTATTATTATTTATTTAGTACTTTTTTTTTAATAATTGTGTACAAGTAAAGATGCTAAACAGTGCCCCCTTGTGTATAAAATGCAAACTACTCAGAAAGTAAAAAGTACAGACTTCCATTAGACATCTGCTCATGTGTTGGATTAAAAGTGTATTTTAGTTTAGTTTTTGTTGTTTTGTTTATTTTTTTGTTCTGCTGAAGAGGTAATTCAGTGAATATAAACTAATACTGATTATCTTCCACTGACGAGGATAATATATGATATCTTAAATCAGAAAAAACGAAATCCAGAGCTACATGAGCGAGTCTTTCCCTTTTCAAAGCTGCTGTGCTTCAGTCAGACGTGGGAGGCCAACACACGCGCGCACGCACACACATACGCACTCTCACACACTATTTCCAAATCAAATCAGGCTACTGTTTATATTCTTCATAATCTGACTTTATATCGAGGCCAACCTCTGAACCATTACTGATAGAAAACTTGCACATGTTCAATATTCATGCAGATGAGCCATCTCAATAGTCTGTGCGTTAGGTGGAGGGAAACTTTTCTTTCTTTTTTCTATGTATATATAACAATAAACAGATTGATAAAGTGGCCCGGTGACACAAAATGTAAAGGGGGCAGCAAAACATGCAGAAAAAGAAAATAAAAAATCTATTTTTCTTTTTCTTTTTTTCCAAAATGCATTTTCTTAAACAAATTTCTCGATTTAGCCCAGGAAGGGTTGACAAAGAGGAAGAAAGCTTACATTACACGTTAAACAGTCCGAAATCCACAAAAAACAATTGCATCAGTTCAGAAAAAGGGGCGGGGGGTGTAACAAAGTATTATTTTCCAATTTTGTCCTGCATCATGTCTCGGTAAACCATGTGTCTCACTCCCCCACATCCACCCAACTAAAGTCAAGCTCTAATATATATATATTTATCCATATGTAGAGATATATATAGATAAATATATATCTGTATATCTATATATATATATATATGAAAGCAAAAGCATCTAGGCCGTCTGAAGCCTTAGTTCTGGTCCAAATGATATAACCTTTTGAAGATTATTTATATAAGAACAGTTAATATATTAATGACTACTGTATTTACAAAGTGAATATAAATCTTTAGTTAATACGTTAAATATTTTTCTTTTTTATAATTTCAATAAAGGTTTAAATGGAACAACAGTAGAGTTTACATTTGCGGCATGGGTTCGATTTTTCTGGCTTGCACCTGCACCTGCACCTGCGTCGATCAACAAACCACAACTGTACTCTGCCTTGTCTTTAAGGTCTGTTATTGTAAAGGGAAGCTGTGTAAGAAAATCTGCATCGAACAGGATGGAGCACAGTGGAATGTCTATCAATTTGCATTTATAGCAGATGCATTAAAAAAAAAAAGAAAAAAGAAGAAAAAGAAAAGCTCAGAGTTTAGCCGAGGCCGATCCCCTTAGACAATTATTTACACACACGCACACACTCGCTTGCAGGGATCCTCTTAGTGGCGATAAAAAGCGCTTTTGCCTGGCAACTGACACAATGAAAGTCCTCTCTTCCTCTGGCTGGACGACTGCTCGCTCTCCTGGGCATCCACAAAACTCTGCACGCCCCTCCTCAGCTGATCTGGTGCTGAAGATGGATGGATGAGCATGTGTGAGTGAGAAGAGGAGGGAGGGGAAGTTGTTGGGAGCTGGGGGATCCTGTACAGTCTCACCCGAGGGTAGGCAGAGGGCCCCAGACAACAACAGCTGCCCCCATTCTGACGGCACAAAACAAAAAAAACAAAAAAGGGCTCCCTCGGTACCCCCGGCGTCCGGGCCACCCAGCCTGCCGCGGGGGAGAGTGCGCAGTCCTGCCCGGTGCTGTTTGTTCAGCCAGGCAGAATAAAGTGAAGCAGGACCCAAACCACCCTGGACTAACTGCTTTCACCTGCGACCCACATACTTTGATAAAAAAAAAGCTCTGACGAAACAGGGTGGGCATAAAACCGTCTGCCAACAATGAAGTCAAACGATACAAAGAAGAAAACCCCAAAAAAACAGGGACAGGCTGCAGCTTTGATCATCTGCTGGGAACGCTGGGGCCATTGTTCCGCCTGAATGCCTGCACTACACAATCACACTCGCATGTAAGGATGTCGTATGTTTTACGGCGACACAAGTGCAGCTACCGCACATGTGAGCCTTTCTTCTTGCTTAGAACAGCTACAGCGGCTCAACCGGCCCCCGTGTCCAGACACATTCCTTTCCCAGGGGATTCTGGAGGTGGAGGAGGAGGAGGAGGAGGAGGAGGAAAAGGAGAGCGTGTTAAGTGCATAACACTGCTAGTGAGCTTCTTCGAGCCGAGTCTGAATCGAGCACAGTGTTTCCTGTCTGGCCCAAAGTAGGTGAAAGCCACAGTGTTAAGGAGTTTCCCAGCAGAGGGTAATGCGATGGAAGGTGTGGGGTCTCCAGTGAGGGGACGGGGGGAGACATCGGGCAGCTGGTGGATCAACCAACAGACTGTTTGGTCTACAACAGGAGAGTCCAGGTGCTGCCCAGCAGAGCAGAGAGGAAACCAGTCTGTGTTTGGAGCAGCTGGGGTCCAGGCTAGGGTCACACTCAAAACACTTCAAGTTCTGTGTCACTATTGGCATATTTTTATGAGGTTTTACATCTGCAACATGTCTTTTCTTTGTACAGTAAAGGTCTTTCTCCTTCATAAAGACTTGGTGTTTTAACATTTTTCCTTTCTGTGTTTTTATAAGGACCAGATAAAACTGTTCTCGAGTGTCCATGCAGTTTCCTGCAGTCGCTGGTACGAGGGGCATTTGGGCTTTTACACACACAGAAAGACGGGAGCTAACGTGTCCGTGGGCACCGGCTGCTGTGCCAGGTAGTAGCGTGAGGTGACGTCCGTGAGGAGCAGAGGCGCGTGTCCAAAGTCTCCAAGTCGTTTGCTCCAGAAGCGGAAAGAGTAAGAAGGAGGGGAGGAGATCACAAAGGAGGGGAGGGGGGGATAGTGATTGGTTGAGCTGGTCATTATTCGACCAATCTCCTGTCTGTAAAGCAGCTGTTTGTTCAGTAAAAACTATAAATTAAATCAAACATACATGCCCAAAAATCATTAAATACTGTTTAAAGAGAAAGGAAAGGAAAGCAAAATAATAATTAAAAAAAAGGATAATAAAAAAACATAAACCTTTTTCTTTTAAGTGATGTTAAATTACAAAAAAAAAGAAAAAAAAAAAGTCAGTCCTACATTGAAATAAAATGGGAGGGGGGGTGCACGGCGTAAAAACAGCCCGCGGAGCCGTGAAGCTCCTTTCTGTTTCAGGCTGATTTGTTTGTGTCTGTGGAGTTGGCGGGTGATGTGGAGAGGAATGAGGGAGGGAGGGAAAGAGGCCCCGGAGGGATGGCAGTTACTTTTGGCCAGCCAGTGGGGCCTCCGAGAAGGAGGGCGGGGAGTGGGCGTTCGGGGGTCCGGTGGAAGGGGTAGGAGGAGGAGACGGGCTGCCTCCCATCGTGCCAGACTGGGCCATCTGCTGCTTGAGGTGGGAGATGGTGCGCTCCAGCTTCTCTCGCGCCTCCCGCTCCCTCCGCAGCTCCTCCTGCAGCTCCTGCCGGTCGTTCTCCGCTCGCTCCAGCCGGTGACGAAGTTCCGACAACTGCGGGAGACATGAGGACAAGTTATGAGTACGGTGCATTAGAGGGCGTTTAGCCTCACATTTAACGGCAGTCTGTCAGTTATGGTCGATCTACTGGTGTCACACTGTCAAATGACTGCAGAGACACTAAACCTCATTGTTGGCGTCTCTATAAAACATGAGTGGTCACATTCTAATGGTCAGAGATGAACCTTGCTGCTGACAGCCGAGTAAATATTTATGATCACAGGGTGAATTAAGACCCACAAACAAGGCGTCAGCGCTTTGAGAACATGTTTAACTGTGAAATGACTTCACACACTCATAAGCACACAAACATATGCACATACCCGCCACCCCCTTCCCTAACTGGCAGAGAGCCTGAGTTTGATGCCAATGGAGGCAGGGGGGCAGCGGAGGGGCAGGAGGGGCAGGAGGAGCTGGAGCTAAAATAACAGACAGGAGGGGGGTGATACTGCAGGCCTGAGCTCAGGCCAACATAACAGAGCCTATCTCAAGATTAAGTCTTGTGGAAACCCAAACAAAGGTCCCGTGTGTATATATGTGCGTGTGTGTGAGTATTTTTACTCCTTTCAGCAGCACAGTGACACACACACGATGTACACACTGAATAATTCTATATTTAAAAGACAGAGCTACAACCTTTGTCCAATTAGTCGACATTTTGACACGTATCCAAACAACTGATTACACTAAACTAAAATGAACATACTTCATACGTCACTGACCGTTTCTGTGATGTGTCTGCGTGTTCCCCTGTGAGCCCGTCGTACCTGTGCAGCGTAGTGGGCCTCCTGTTTGCGTTGTGCTCCTGGCTCACATGCGCAGGCCTGCTGCCGGAGCTGTTCCAGACGGGCCTCCAGTTCCAGCTGTTCCTGGCGGGCCTGGCTGAGCTGCCTCGCCTGCTCGCTGTGCACCGCCTCCAGCTCACAGCGCAGCTCTCGCTGCTCAGCGCTCAGCTCCCGTAGCCTCGCCACTTCGCCCCCACGCAACGCCTCCAGCTCCTGGAGAGACAGAGATCAAGTCAAGGAAAATAATAACAATAATGTGACCCCCGTAGCGAAAACAATTCATGTTACAGTCCCTCAGCAGGGAGGTCCGAGGTTTGACACGAGAAGGCTTGAATTCAGGCTCGAACTGCTCCAACTCCGAATCCCATTAGTGGGTTTAAATAAAGGGAAGTACTTTAGCAGTTGATGAACATAGTAAAATATAGGTCAGTTCTGTTTCTATAGGTCCAAACTGAAATTAAACTTGAGAGCTTTAATCATTTGTATTTTATTCTTAAACTGTGATTTATGTGATTTCTGTTCTGTGGACTCTGATCATACCAACACTTTCCATGTGTAAGGAGGGGGAGATGGAGCAGTCGATGGAAGGTGAACATCACCTCCACATCTACGTCAAGGACACATTTAATAGGCGGGAACAGATCTGCTCTAGTTTATCTTGGGTTCATTCATCTTGGTCTTTGTTTTTTTCCAACCGCCGACTCACCATTTCCAGCTGCAGCTGCTTGTGCAGGGTGGAGTTGAGCTTCTCCTGCTGCCTGCCGTACATCTGCATGATCTCCACAACAATCCTGTCCTTGTCGTCCTCCAGCCCCCCCAACGCTGCAGCAGCGCTGCTCGTGGCAGAGCTCATGTCCTTAGCTGCTACTTCCGTTACCGATGACAACAACGGCGCGGGAGGAGGAGGAGGAGGAGGAGGAGGAGAGGTGTGGGCTGGGATGTGGGCTGCTTTCTTGCAGACCGGGCTGCTTGTCTCCATGGAAACTGCCTGGGTTTGGCATTCCCGCTCGGTGGCCGAGGCAGCAGCAGCACACTGGGATTTGGCCTCCTCGGCGCCAGCAGCAATAGGAGGCGACGCGTGAAGATCTGAGGAGGGAAGAGAGAGAGGAGGATGAAGGAAGAAGTTTGTTTTTTTTAAACAAAAAAAAAGAAAAAAGTAGAGGAGGTGGTTGAAAGACAGGAAGTGCGAGCCGTGCTGGTGCACACTCCCGCCCACGCTTAGTAACACCCTCGCACAACCTCATAAAAGCTCACGCTTATTCCTCGGCGTGAGCGGACACACATGCAGAAGTATGGCATGGCAACAGCCAAGGAACCAAACACTCGCCCACAAATTCTCTGTGCGTTTGCCCTCAGACACAGAGAGAACAGAAGAATAAAGGGCCTTGTGTGGGAGCTGCACCGCTCTGCGTGGGCTCCTCCTCGGTTCAAACTTGTTCCCTCGCTGTGGCTTTTAAGGTGTGCATCATGGCAAATGAAGGGTAGGGCGGGAATCTGTGGCAACATCGCAATTTGATTCACATTCGTGGTGTTTTGATTCTCTATTCAACACGATTCTTGTCTCAATAAAAAGAAAGAGCGGGCACTGCATTTTGTCTCTTACACTAGTTCACTGTCCTTCGCCAAATGACCAGCAATTTATACGGTTAAAAGAAGCTGGTCTGATGAGGGTCACTTCTTTTCAATGAACTGCATTTACTTTGAAGCAGTTTACAATCTGCTGGAAAAAAGAATGAAATGAAAGTGTAATTTGCTGACCAGGAACACGGCAATAACAGAAGTTGCTGCGTATGTGCTGGGGCTCAGCTAAGGTGACGCCTCATCTGTAACCGTACTACCTGTGAAATCCACCATTATCCAATAAGCTGCGTGGATTTTTAGATGAAATAAACTGAATCCGACAAGGGTTGGTTGAGGCTGCTATCCGCGCAAAAATACGAGATAACCACACCGCCAAAGCATTAGTTTGACACTAAAACACGTTGCTGATGGGCACGTGTAGACTGGTAATGCGTTTGAAGCGCAATGTCACACACAAAAAGAGAAGAAGAAAAAGAGAAATATGAATAAAAGAGGCTTGAGAACTGCTGGGTTGTTTACCAGCGTAATATATTCATACAGTATGCGTGTGACAGGAAACAGCATGCTCTCGACACAGCATGTCTGACACCGGAGAGGACACGCATTTACTGAGTGGAGCCGGCGTGCGCATGTGCTTACACACTCTTAACACACTTACGCACCCACACATGCGCACGCACGCACACACACAAAGGATAGCAGGAGCGCACGACTAACAGGAGTGAGCCATTTGGTGGGTGGTGGATTAGAAGAAAATAAGCCGCGTAAAGAGAGAGGGAGACAGGGCCTTGACGGAAAAGTGAAAGGCAGAAGAGAGGGAGGGGGAGATGAAGGGAGGTGGAGAAGAAAGAGAAAGGGATGGAGGGATGGAAGCGGAAGTGTGGGAGCAGACGGAGAGCCGACTCATAGAGGATGTAGAGATAGCTGCCAGGAAAAGGGAGAGGGAGGATAGAGGGAAGGGAGACAGATTGGTTGGAAAGGAAAAGGGGGAGCAGGACGGCTGAAAGATATGAAAGAGAGAGAGAGAGACAGAGAGCCTGGCAGTCAGACGAGGAGTAATGATGGCAGACGATTCCTGTGATTCATTTCTCTCTCTCCTCTCTCTCTGTATATATATACATATCCACACACACACATCTTTTTAATGCATAATGAACACACTCGGAACGTGCATATGAAAACACACCCGATGCAAAGAGGAGGTCATTGCCATTTCCACCCCTCTTGTTCATCAATAGGGAGGTGCCCCCAGAGTCTTTATTTGAAGGTCAGTGCATGATTATGTGCATCACTGCAGGCTGCAAGAGTATGCGTGTGCGCGCGCGCGTGTGTGTGTGTGTTGACGGCTGGATGTGTACGGTAAACACGTGTCTACTCATTCTGCAGGAACATGATCTGCATGTCGCTTCTGCTTATGTTGTACGTTATGTAAATTGCTGCTTCTCGTTGTATGTGTGTCATGTATTAATAGTCGGCATGTGTCAGCCTTGTTTTCTGTGTCTACTGTACATAAACAAGATCCTTTAATAAATAAATAATGTGTTTCTAATAATCAAACGTCATGTGTGTGTCTGTGGAAATCAGATTAGATTGCTTTTATTAATAATTTTATAATTCGTTGTCTTATTTCCAGTTTTGTTTTGACCGAACAAATTGTATTATTTAACCAAATAATTAATGTCATTAGGCAACAATTTAAGTATTAAATGAATTGCTTGTAGGTAAAAAGAATACGGCCTGTTAGTAAAGGATAAACTGGATGCCATTTCCTGCCCTTTCACCCACTTTCCGCTCTTCCATTCTCACATTCTGACTTGTGTAAACATAATTACACTGTGTCAGTTAATGCGTTTGCTTTCACAAGAAAGCCGACATCAACAGTGTTCAAAGGCACGTAATACAGAGCCTGGATTGTGTGATAAAGCGCTGTGTGTGTGTGTTTAAATTTTCATACCTGCATTTATTGACCGTACTCGCGGTCAATAAATGTTCACTCGGCCTACATGAATGTGTGCAGTGTTTACTAACCCATAGGTGGCTCGTCGTGGCCCAGCACTCTGCGGCTGTAGTGGTGTTTGAGCAGCGCTCCGAACATCTCGGGGCTCATCTCTGCCTCCCTCCGCAGCGACACGTTGGGAGCCACCATCTTATCGTATGTGTACATGTAGTAACTGGAAGAGAAAGGCACAGAGTCAAACGACATTTTAACACCAAAATAGATACATGATGATGTATTTTATTCTTTAAGACAAAGTAATGACTTTATTAGTGATTTCTATTCAATTCCTAATCCTCTGAATTAATTCCTTATGCTGTTCTGTTACTGATAAACTTCTTTGACTTTGCAGCAGAGACCATAAAACGTTAAAAGTTATAGACTTTGCAGTGCTGAGGAACATGAAGCAACGTGCACAGTAACGCAATAAATAAAACTGATTTTACCCAAAGTAATGGGACCGGCTGAAGGCAGGGGTTGAGAACACAGCGTGGAATATGGATATTTCTTATCGTGTGTTTACAGGATCTCAGCCCAAACAGACCCTCGGCTTATCACCAATGTCCAGGTACTGAGCACAACTGAGAAAGAGATAGTGCCTGGAGATGCTCTGAAGCCTCTCAGCCAACACTATCTGTCTATTCCTGGCTGCATGGTGTGAAAGGATGGAGAGGAGAGGAGAGGAGAGGAGAGGAGAGGAGAGGAGAGGAGAGGAGAGGAGAGGAGAGGAGAGGAGGAGCTCTGAACCCCTCCCCCACCAACAGTCCCCTCCAGACAAGGCTGAGGCTGCAGCAGTGAACTAGGTTAAGCATGACAGCTCAGTGGGACTGAAAAACTACAGCACTACCAACCAAGCCTAGCTGCTCCTTCTCCTCTAGACGAAAACGAAGCGTGCTCGTCTGAATGGGAGAACTCCTTCACATGAAACGCCTCAGAAGTGATTGAATAATGCAAGCCTGGCCTGTACACGACACGCGTACCGCTAATGGATGTGTGTAGCAACCCAAACACAATGCTGGGCGCCGTGCATGTCTAGCACGGCATTTTATTTATTGCCAATGCTGCAACGCAAAATACGGACTCCAAACTGGTCTGTGCAAGTCTCATTTAGCCTCAGAGTGCAGCGGTCATGTGACGCTGGCAGGTGACCGGGGCTCTAATCTTCCCGGTTTGTCTGGCTGGATGTCTGCGAGCCTCCACGCAGACAGCATGTCAAAGCTAGTCACATGTAGCTACAGCGCCGTAAACCATCTAATTCCAGGCTTTAATCTGGGTCAGATTACTGTGTTTGCCATCAGAGAGCCATATTCAAACAAAGGCTGGCGGAGCCCGGGGAGGGATCGTGGGAGAAACGGAGAGGCAGAGGAGAGGAAACAAGGACTTAAGCGGGGGAAAGGAAGGAGGAGAGGAAGAGGAGTGACGCAAGTGAAGAAGGATAGAAGGAGGCAATGGAGCAGAGGAGGGAATGAAGGAGAAGAAATCAGGGATGAGAGAGAAACTACAGCTAAAGGGCAGGCTTCTCCAGGTGCATTTTCACAATAGTAAATAGTAAAAATACTAAATTTAAAACCAACTAGAACCGTCTCTAGGATCTGAAGCTTTCCTTTGTCTTAAACAACAAACCACCCACATTTCTGATTATTGAGAGGTTGCTTGAATAAAATCAGCAAATTATATTTCATACACTTAACAATTAAGAATTTAATCAACAGATTAAGCAACGATAGAGACTGATTAGATGAAAACAGTGTAGAGCTCCAACAGTTAATTGGCTGATTCATATTATCAACAGTAAAAGAACCTGAAACAATTTTGATAATCAAATAATTGTCACTTTCTCTGGTTACCGCGTCTCAAATGAGGACTGGCTCCTGAATATATGGTATCTGGTTATCTTTGGGTTGTGGACAAGGCGTTTACAGGCTTTTTCAGATCGTCTAATGGTGCATCTGTGTAGTTAAATGAAGGTCATTAAGGTGTAGTACCTGGGATGGACCAGGGTGGGGTGTCCTGGCTCCTCCTTGATGTCTGAGAAAAGACGATTGAACATCAGAGTAGGTGGAGATGTCTTCCCCTGAGGAAAAAAAAACCCACATAAACACGAGATACAACTCTGGCATATTGTCTTTTTGTTTGTGTTATGGCTATAAACGAAGCATTTATCGATCGGTTCATCAGCTTTACGGGGGAATATGTGACTTACTGCAATCAGATGCGTGGCCATGCACACACATGGATGCATGGAGTGAAACAGCAGGAGGAGAAGGGACTGTGCTGCACTGTAATCTAATAAAGCTAATATATGCATGCGTGCATGTGAATGAGGGATCATCCATCAGGAATCAGGATGTGCAGGAAAAAGATAATCATGACGAAGAGCTGCATGTAAAGTTGGTGTGTGTGCGCGTGTGCAAAAGGGGGGAGGTGAGGAGGAGAGCCGTTCAGCAGCTACATGAGTGTGTTTCCTGACAGGCCAGAGAGGAGAAGCGTGCCACTATGAATGGGTGAGCAGGGGGCGTGTCCGTCAGAGAGAGTGTGGGTGGTGACCCTGAGAGCTGACCTACGTGTAGAGGAGGGGGAAGGGGAAGGAGGGAGCGATGGGAGATGATGGAATGACGACTGACCTTTCTCGCGGGGTCGGCGTCACCCAGCTTGTCGCTAGCAGAGCAGAGATCCACTGAGGATCTTCTCACCTGGCTCTCCTCCTCCTCCACGGCCTTCTGAAACACAGGGAGAAAAGGGCGCAGTGGTTAAACGGGCAGACAAACACACCCCCAAGGTTAAAGACGGCGCAGAAAAGAGATACGCGATGATATAGTGCACCACAGAATACATTTGTTAGAGTACCCTGAACAATTAAAATGACTGACTCTGTCAGAGAGCGTGGGAACGAGAGGAAGAAAGAGGAGAGAGAAAAATTACAAGTGGCACGCGGTCACCGAGGGGAAGGATGGAGACAAATGGCATTTAAACGATAGGAAATAAAGACGAACGACATGCACGAGATAGAAAATGGAGACAAATGGCATTAAAAGTGAACAGCACTAAGTGAGCTATGGCTGTGATACAGAGCTGGGGAAACCGAAGGTGGCGGGAAAATCTATGAGTAGGGACTGAATGAGCCCACAGGAGACGGCCTATGAATAAAACACAAGAAGCATCGTCTGCAGTTACGCACTTCTGTACATTTATGATTCATTTGTATACATGCAACACGGCTGGAGTCAACCTCCAGCTCAACGTGAAGATGTATATTTATGCGAGTTGCATGTTTATGATTCATTGTCAGCTTGGTATCCTCTGAGCGGCGGTGCGCTGGGTAAATACGGCGGATGCTGCCTCGAGTCGTGCGCCCGGGTTGTTTTTGAGCAAATCCGGGACACGCTCAGCGAGAGGCCACAAGCTGATGGGAGCTGATGCTTATCTGCGACAGACGGGCCTGACTACGCACGGGCTGCCTGCGGTTCACACACCTTCAACTGAACTGACAGGTAGCACAGGCACCAGAGGAACGAGAATTTCTGGCGTCGCAGTCTGAGCTGCTGGGTAGCACGGCGACCGACAAGAGGGTGAAGGGTGGAGGGCGGAGGGAAGGCAGAAGCAGAAGAATTCAATGAAGAGAAAATTGCAAAAGCAGAGAGCAGGAGAGAGGGAGACAGAAGATGTAGAAAGCATCAATAATTGACTTACTAGCCTCTTAAAGCCATCTATAAACGTTTATCCACACACAGTCAGACACAGTGAATACTAAACAGACAACCTTTCATCAGCTGGACTAAAGGATTTTTTCTCTGCGCTGCGTTGGCTAAGAGATGCCGTCATTAGGAGACCAAAGCAGCCTCAGAACAATACTGGCAAATTACTATGACAACTAGGTATTAGCCGCGCATCATTATATTAGCTACCAGCAGCAACCGCATTTAGCTCCTTTATTTTTTTTTTATTTTTTTTAAAGAACTCAGCTATTAACCATGGTATCTGTCTGTTTCAAGAAACAAACTATTCTGATAATATGAGTTAAAAAATATTGTGTAAAGATAGATAGAAGATAATCTTGAAGCTGGATCCAAGTCCAATGACTGAAATATAGGTTACGAAGCAGCCGACATATTAGATAAGAAGTGTACAAATTACCGAAATACAGATATGCTGTAGACACAGCCATTCAGATTAGTTGCGATTTGATATACTTTTTATGTTTTACTTTTATTATGTGATAATGCAATAAAAGCAGCAAACATCTACTCGTGTCTGCCTCTCTAATTGGTGTATCTTTTGTGTTTGTACGGCGTCCAGACGAAACAAGCAATTTTAAGACGGCCACAGTTTTCTGACTAAACATTAAATTGCGTAATCGAGAAACTCAGCTCATATGAGTTATAATCGTACAATTATACGTATCGGCTTTAGATAACAGCAGAATTTCAAAACACTACCGGTGAATGTGATTTGTGTGTGACTTCGTGTGTGCTGTATGTAAAGGGATCGTCCCTTATTTACAAGGACACGGATGAATGAGCGCGAGGATGCAAATTTAAAAGGCTGGAGCCATATGCGTAGCCAGGTGTGTCTCTGTGTGCGTATACAGAAGGGGGCTCGTCCGTTCACGAGTGCTTGTGGTTGGTGTTTTTTCCTTTTTTTTCTCCTCTCTCTTTCCAGAAGGCAGCACTGCAGCACTGAACGGAAGGTGGGAGGGAGGGAGGGAGGGAGAGAGAGATGGTGGTGGTACGGGGCAGAGATAGAGGCGAAGGAGCGGAAAGTAGGAGGAGAATTGACAGAAACAACAATACAAGCACTGCGGTGTTGTGTGGAGGTGAGCTGGTCGCTCGCTGCCTGGATTAATTCCAATGTAAAGGTTATCAGTTTATGTATGAATGTGTGTGTTGGAGGATTGCCCTAATCTCAAATCTGTCTCCCCCACTGCACACGTGTGAGATAAACACACACCGGGAGCACGGGGCCAACCCGACATTAACACCAGGTCACGCGGGGGTCTTTCATCTGCTCGACCCCCACGCCTGCAGATGCTCCGCTACCGAGACGATTGACAGCTCATTAAAAGGCAGGTGTATCTGTGTTTCTACGGTTGTGAGGACCAGTTAGACCTTGGGAGCGTATTTATAAGTGACTACATTTGGGCCGTGCCTCAGTCTGAGACTTGGTTTGGGTACGGAAAATAAGCTAGGAGCTAGGAAGGACCTCACACAGATAGAAGGACAGAAAGAGAACGTGTCAAAGATGCACATGTGTGATGACATATAGACCACACAACATACATGTAAGTGTATGTACCACTAATGGCAGCCCGTCTCTCCCAGTAATTCCTGCTTACCTGACAGTTGACAGCTTAACGCCCACCACCCACGCACACATGCACACACACACTCACCCCTGCTCATTATTCCTGCTGTTCTGTGCTATCTCCTCTTTAATGAATGTGTGCGAGTGCAAACGTTTCAATACAACTGTTTTCCTCTCCTCCTGCCTCTCTCTCTCTCTCTCCCCCCCTCTCGACTGTTCCACCTTCCTACTCCCCACCTTGCTTTATTAAAACACACCACGCTGCTATTTGGTCCTAATCTGCAATAATGAAGCACCTCTCTTATCTGGGTTGATTCGGTGACACACACACACACACACAGCCCCTAACCCCCGCTATGTCTCCAAGCCTTTGTCAGGCCGAACCTCGCCTTATGACAATGTGGATTAGCATTCCACACACTCGCTCAGCTGAACTCTGCCCTGTTGTTCCTAATTACCAGCAGTCTGCCTGCCGCCGCAGCTACCTCATCCCGCCGCCACACCGCTCCGCGAAACACGCTGCTCTAGACACACCATATAAAAAGCCATGTGAACTTTTACAATGACCCATTTCCAGAGCCTTAGTTTAGTCCACCGACCATTAGCACACGTGACATTTCTACAGCAGACGCATTAATGGAGCGGAGAGTGTTTTTTTGTGTGCGCGTGTGTGAGTGTGTAGCCTGAGTGCTGTTAAATCCAACAATAACAAGTGCCACTCTACTACACAGACATCCACGGCCGTACATTACCATACACAGTCTGGTAAACACAGGAAGAGAGTAAATGCACTTCTGCAGCGAGCTGGATCTATGCCCCCTGTAGCAAATATCTAATTTACACCAGGAATATGACATGCTTCCGATTCTGTATCTAGTTTAAAATTTACTGCAAATTTGAAACGGAAGTTGATATTGTCGTGTCAGACAGGAGTCTAAAATAAAAGTTATTTTAAGCTTCATCACTTTTTTTTAGAGTTGGAAATTAAATGCTGCTCAGAGCACGAGGTTTCATAATTGGCTCTGCTGCCAAAGCACCGCCATATCATTCATGAAGAGCTGATTTACGATTTGGTTTCAAGGCTTTCAACTTCATAAAACGTTGACAGCCATCCAGTTTCTTTGTAGCACAAGACTGCCGAGGATATAAGTGAGTCTCTTTCAGCTCCTGCCAGTCTCTGCTCATCCTAATAGGCAACAAGCAGCTAAAGCTACTTTCCTGCTCTCATCTTGGTGTAATTTATATGTACCTGAGACTCATCAGCGCCGACTGACTCACGGCCACACAGAGGGCAAACAAGTCTAAGGTCAAGGTCTCCTCCTCCCTTCCGTCCCTCCACTAGAGTCACGTGGACTCTCCAGATGACTGCTGTCTCAGTCCGTATAAACACACACACACACACACACACCTACTCCTGGCTATAAATACACATGCTGTCTCCACACATGTATAATAAAACACATACAAGGCTCATGCCCCCCGCACACATGTACACACTGAAGTGATGCACTTTCAATGGAGCAAACTGGCACCGACTCTAAAAAATGTAGGAGCAAAAAGGAAATACATTTAACAGTTTGACCTGTGATTTCAACCTGAACTCGTTGCCCCGGTGAGCTGAAGAATCACCCGATCGAGAATAAGCTGTAAACAAGACGATTAGTTTATTGATAGACAGCGTCACCTCGGGCTACGGGTAACTGCGACAGCCACCATTTTCTAGACAAATTACTTAATATTACAAACAATCATTAGCTGTGAGCTTATTGCCTGGATTGTTACACTCCTTTATAAGCTGGTGGCATGTGAGGACTCTTTAAAGAAAAGGCTACTGATGTGGTAAAACTGTAAAACCCTGTCACACACAAACACACTAAAACTATTCCCGACAAGCCTAATAGCAAATCTTATCTAGGGCACAGTAAAGACTGTGCAAGCCTTGTTCTGACCTTTCATCCTAAAGCGGCAGGCGTACATGTTTGTGTGCGGCACTAAAATCCAATCGTACCCTCATCTGCTCTCGGGCACAATTGTCTTCACATCTGTCGAAACCCTGGGATCAGCGGCCGGATTTGAAAAGTGAAACAAACCACAGGGTGAGCGCCGCAGTCTAGCTCAGGGGACAGAATCTGAGGGCCACCCATCCTCCCTCTTTCTCCTTCTTCCTTCGGAACCATTCATATGCCTGCCTGGCATTGAGGAGGGGGAGGGAGAGGGGGAGGGACAGCAGGAGGCAGCAAAGGAGGACAGAGTAATGCAGCTCATTCTCCATTTTTCCTCTCACAGGAGGAAGTAAACAGCCTTTGTTTGGGTGCCTTTTTCATTCTGCTTCAGATGGCAAGCGAGAAATGAACTAGCACACATGCTCAGACGCTCAGTGAGACAGTCAGTCACACCCTGTCTGTTCCTAGACCACATCCTGTACTGCTGAAGTCGTCAACTGTGCCAAAGATCAAGCTAGAGATACACAGACATGTATACTTCCTGGCTGAACCATGCAATAGCGAGATATCGAAGCGTCTCGGCTGCCTTAAGGTGTGATTCAGACAGTTACTTCTGTCTCTTAAATTTCATTTTTCCCCAAAACATTTGTGGTGAAGTTATACGTCAAAAGCTGACGTATAACCTTTTGCTTGTCTTTTGGTTTTACTGGGGCTCAGTACTCTGGTGGTCCCCCCACACACACAGCCACTAGAGGCCTTTAGAGGTCTTAATCCAATAAGCCATTTATCCATGGACCGGGAGCCACACTTTGTTTCAGCAGCCAAATCAATAACACCCCACAGGGGAAGCAGGCAGCAAACTGGGGCAGCTAAAGGAATATACTGCGTTTTTTTTTTTAGTTTTTTATTTGGGCTATTAACGATTAAGTGAAACTATTAAGAATATTTGCCACAAAGAGAAATTCATCGACCGTCAAGAGGCACCAGTGATCTGTGCCCAGAGGAATAACACTCAACTTATTTTTCTTTCGCTACAGATTTGAGTAAAGAGATAAGCGGTAATAAAACAAAGCAGGGCACAGATGAGGACAGGTCTGACAGGTGGACGGTTAGACAAACAGGTGACACAGGGAAACAGGAAATAATAATGAAAAAGGCAGACAGCCAAGACAAATAAGATAGAAAGACAAAATGTGACTGTGCTTTCCCCCAGACGCACACACACACCTGTTCCTCCCTGTTTCCAAACACAAAAACCCGAGCCAGACAAGCCACTGATAAGCATCAGCCAGACTAGTCATGCCCGAGTCACACACACGCACACACACACACACACATAGAGATAAGGGCAGGTTCGTTCTTGACTTGCTTTGGCTTCGGGCCTAGAATACATTTTTGCGCCACATGGGCACTCTGTCTAGACAGCCGTCACATGCACGTCAAACTCACACAGCTTCTCCCCTCCCTCCTGACATGTTGAGCTCCTTCCTCCTTAGCTACACTTCCAGTCAGCCATTTTACAATCCACAGCCTAGATAGCTTGGACCAATGGGACCCAGCGGATTAACAGTTAATGGGAGTGTACGGCAGAAAGTGAAGCGAGTTCTAAAAGCGTTAGCGAGGAATCTCCCCTCCTAATAAACGCACAATCTACTGTCCACCTAGCGCAGCTTTATGGCAGACAGGGGTTTAATTTGGAAAGCGGAAACTGTATTTCTCCAGGATCCTTCACATGAAAGACGCCCCGATCAATTTTTCTATTCATCTCCCTCTTGCAGTCCTCCATTTCTCATGTTTCACAGTCAAATCCCAGGTGGCGGCTTCCAGTCTATGCTCACAGCCGCGTATGTGGAGGACTGTAATAATGTTACCTCATGAATGGACAAATTGTCTGACTGGGACACGCTAGGCAAGTCACGCAGGCTACGGTAATTCCCACCCCTACATCTCACATACATATATACCATCTATAAAACAGTAAATATTAGGGTAGTCAAAGAAAACCGCTGTAGCTGAAACAGATGAATTTGTCAGTGACTCCCAAAGATATCCAATTTAACAAACACTCTCGCTTCCAGTCTAATAATCAGTAATTTTTGATTAATTATCAAATTAAAATACTTTGATAACTGCTTGATGACAGTATTAAAAATAATTTGGTTGTCACAGTAAAGCTTAAGTAATCAGTGATAAGTTTCACTGTATATTTGACATGGACTTTATGACGAATAGATCAGTGATTCCAGGGGAAACTATTGCAGCAGCAGTAACCATGAGACATCACACAAAAGCATTCTCTAGTTGGACATCCTACAGATGTTGCATCAGAGGCAGGAAGTACAACTGAATTATGTCACGCTTCAAATCAGCAGCAGCCTGCAGCTCTGTGATTAATAGTCCTGAACAGACAAAGTGTATTGCTAAATAATGTAATTTTAACCCATAATCACACATCGTTACGAGAGAGGAAATATGATTCAGCCTTGTAAAAGACAGACATATTATGCAGAGTAAGCTCTGTGATGTCTGAAATGTAATCTAGTTGCCCTCCGTGCAACCACACTCAAACAAACTCTCATCAGATTCATATTAAAGTGATACTGTGATGGCACAATAAAAAAAATATGATAGCACAAGCTGTCATTAGATTAAGGCTACGCATCACAGGCCTGTGCCAAAAGTGTCCTAAATGTGCACATATTCCCCGCGGCCATAGTGCACGAGTCTGGGAAAGGATTTTAAGAATCAATCAAGAGATGATACTATCTGAACATTTATCTGCAGCTCACCATCTCTAGCACAGCGGTTCAGTGTGTGTGCTCCACTTTCCCTCCCCAGTGCCCCTCTGCAACGTTAATTACCAAAGCTGTTGGGGCTCACCTATGTGAGTCAACCAGGCCAGGAGACAGATGCGTACACACACTGATGCACATGAGAGTAAACAGACCTCCCATCAAACGGCAGTGAAGGATGGTAGTCAACCGCAAGCGAACTGTCGCGCACACATACGCACAGAGACATGAGTAGACACACTTCATGCTCCCGGGAGGACGCATCAACTGAGAATGAGGCCAGTCGGCCCTTGTCTTGTCTGTGGATGACTGCAGTCATCATGTGAGCTTCATCTGGGCCAGTGCATGTCTGCGTGTGCGCATGTGTCCTTTTTATTTACAGCATAATGTAAATCTGTTCTCTCGAGTACTGATGGAAATCTACAATTAGGAGCAGACATGCAGACATACTACCAGCACCGGAACACAGCTGCCTGGCCTTCAATATGAGGGAACCTGGCTTACAACCCGAATGGATGAAACAAATCAGAGTGCTTGGAGACAGAGGGGAGTGAGAGAGCTGCAGAGAGGACGAGCGTTGCTAAGCAGACTGAAAGCCGAGAGAGGCTGTCAGCAAGCCAGCAATGCACTGCTATCACTACGCAGAGAGAAACACAAAATGGAGACACTGCCCGACCCTCTTTCTTTGCTATAATTTTCACAACATCCAATAAAATGCATGTTGAAGCCTGCTTCAAACAGCTACTCAAGCACTAATTATACTTTACAAACACCTCGCATCAGCCGTGCTGTCATTTGGAGTGATTATTTCAACATAATTGATCAGTTTAAGACTAGTCTGAGCTAATGTCTGTAGTTAAAAAACAGAAACCAAAACTGTGTATTTCTAATCTAAACAAGTCTGAAGACGTGAAATGTGCTCCAGTGTTGACGAGGTGTTTCAATGAGAGGTTTAAGTGCTTTATTGCTTTAGGTGGAGTTGCCCCTGAGAAAAACCCTGCGTTACTGGACCTTGTATGCGGCCATATATCGATCTGCAGTTTGTTTACTTCTTCCTCTGCTTTACTGTGGAATACTGCAGTATATGTCAATGCTTGGTTGGTCGTCCCTGTCTGAAACAAGGCCAGGGTTGGGAGGGGGGGGGGGTACGACGGAGGCAAGGATTGGGGGGGGTGGTTTAGAGTAGGGAGGCTGACCTGTGATACAGTCACGCCACTACAAAGAGGAACCTCCACCTGGCCAAATCACCCCGCGGGGCAAAATCTATCACAGACACATGGAAAGAGAGACAGTTAAATCCAAACAGGCCCTAGGTCCTCTGACTGTTCTGCAGGGAGCTCCGGTCTCATCCATATTACATGCAGGAGCTTGTTTGAAGCCTCTACTGCTCCTCTCTGCATGGGCAACTTGGCTTTGCAGTCCTAGCCCCTCGGGCTTGACTGTCTCTCCTTCACACAAACACACACACACACACACAGCTCCTGCAATGCAAATCCATCCACTACCACGACTCTCCCTCCATCTCTGTCTCTCTCACTGTCACAAGCACTGGTTTTCAAAGCAAGCCTCTGATGGCCGCTCTCTCTCTGCTTTCGCAAAGACTCTTGGACTGAAAAATTCACTGGTTTCATTTACTTTTAATCTTGCAGAACGTGAATTATTGAAAAAAACACCAAACTTCAGATGAGACCTACATACACAGAACCATATCAGCGTTTGGTGCGAGGCTGCTGTTCATTTCAATGCTTTCCGCGCTGACATCAGCACATCAGCGTCCACACGACAGGTGAAGCCACAGTCAACCCGATCACCAGACTTCCCTCATTAACACACACAAGTCTGAGGCGAGCCTGACAACAGCCCACAAAAAGGGCATTTGGCTTTGGTAAATCTCATTATAGTTGAGTCAGAGCTCTAAGTGAACACACCTGGACATAGATCAAACAGACTGAGTGAGAGACCAGGACGGTGATAAATCTTTGACCTGGCTCCACAGTGACGCTGATGAGTGGAGAGCAGACCGCAGCACGGATGGAGAACCGTGACTCACGCTGCAGGATAGGGGTGGCGTGGCAAGGGGAGGAAGTGGCTGGTGGTGGCTGTGGCTGTGTGTGTGTGTGTGTGTGTCTGGCTGCATTTGACCCTTCAGCGTCCTTTAATCATTGGACTGTGTCATCTGTATTCCGTGCTACTGTGCCAATTTCTGTGTGTCCTCACTCTAATAAGGGGATGTCATCATTTACGCCAGCCTTCCTGTCATCCTCCTCTGATGACAAAAGGATGAAATCTAGACTTCCGAGTTGAAAATTTTCAACAGTAGAAAAAACGAAACAGCTTGATTTTCTGACAAAGCAGAAAAATGAACCATCATCAGACTGAAGGCTAGAGCGCTTCTTCAACATGACTCACTCTTACGAAGAACTACTATACATATGGCCTCATCAGGGTTCAGGATGTGTCTCAGCCAAGACATTCTGATAGTGATGACAAAGAAAATGTCTGGCATAGCAAGGAGGACTTGTCATAGGAACCAGTTAAACTGTAGCCAGACTGTAAACCACAAGGCAGTGCTGCACTTTTCAAAGGGATAAAGTCAAGGGCAATAAGACTCCATGAGGGCCAAGTCTCCCCAGCAGCAAGGCCGCTTTAATACGGGCAGCTTCAAAGCCAGAAAAAAAAAAAAAAAGATTTGGGCACGCGAAGAAGAAGTGCCACATGCTCAACAAGAGCAGCGCACACAAGCACTTTGTTGCTTGGGGATGGTTGAGGAGAGACTTGTCTGGTAGTTTGCATGCAAGGATGCTGAAGTGCACTCACCACTTTCAGCACATATAGCCCTTTAATTAGGCGTCCATAGCTGAAGTATACTCAAATAAAAATACACATTACGCATTGTATGAAAGTTGTTCAGTAATTAATTGCATCTGAAGGTCAATGACCTTGCGGAGTGCCTACTACTTAGTTTATGCTGTGAAGAGCTGCAGTGGGGCTGCTGAGGATCCAGAGGGAAATCCAGATCCAGGAGTCCTCTATTTACAGAATCTAGATGAGCTGGTTTGTCTCCCCGAGGGATATGAGGCAAAGAAGACGGTACGTTTGCATGTGTGTCTCTTGCCTTAAGAAATATTAGGGAGACGGATGACTCCCATGAGCGGCGTCACTGCAGGTGGGAATAACGGTGAGATAAACACATTTGGCGAGGCAGACGCAGAGAAAGATGGATGACTGGGCAAAGCACAAAATGTCACTTGTTTCGCCCTCAGTGGCGCAGCCAGTTTCCCAATCGCTAACTTTACAACCTTGCCCCGAGCAACATCACTCTCAAGACTCCTGGTGAGATAAGGATTTACAGGGTATAGAGACTGTCAGCGGTGGAAAGGAAAGAAACAGTTGGAGAGTGTTTGATGTTAGTGGGGCAAAGGTGAGAATGAAAAACAGAGGACTTACAGGGCAAGTAATCGCCTATCCAAGTTTAGCCGGTTTGCATCTGCACAGAGGTTTACCGTGCTTTCATTTAGTGTGCAGGTCAAAACTAGTCAGAGCCATGGCAGCACTTAACTCGACTGCTCCGTGCGCAATTAAGCATGTGTGGCCACTTGACAAAGGAACACAGACGACGAATCAAAGAGCACAAGCAGAATCACTTCCATATGGAAATGACAAGCCATTACTAAACAGACAAACAAATTACTGGAGAAGCGTAGGGAGGGGGATTCGTCTAATAGTAAAGGCTGACTATTTTCCGGTGATTTCCCCGTGTTTGCAACATGCATAATTGATCAGTGTAGTGACTGGGCTTAATGTGTTGTGGATGTGCCGGGTGGCAGCCCAGTGGGACTCATGACACGCCTTTGATATCCTGTGTTTATCTCCTTGTCTGGGACACTGGGGCTGTGGGAGAAAATATGAGAGACTGAGTCTAAGTGCCTATATGATGTGTATGTGTGCGCGCGTCTGCTGTGTGTATACGGTGCTCCTATGGAAAGCGCTGTCTCTGGGTTTCTCCATTTATATCTTCATTAATCACCGTTCCCACCGGGAAGGCGGCACAGAAGGAGTCTTTCAAATGCAAACGCGATCTCTCTCGACTCTTGCACACAACATGCACAGGCTGGCAGCGTCCCACAGCTCCTTTACAGTAAACCTCCCACTATACCCTTCCCCCAACGCACACGCAACCTGCTTGTCCGACTGTCTCCCATGGAGACCAGACGCGGGACGGTTAATCTTCTCATCAACACGTCGATTAATTAATACCAAGCCTCCTCATTATTCTGGTCTCACGAAAAAACAACTCAGGCAAGCAAGTCAGACGTGTTACAATCCAAGCAATTTTCTCTTCTTGCAGTCTTGTTTGAACTCGCAGACCATTATATACCCCTCTCTTTCACTTTTTCTCTTTCTCCTTTGGAAGCGACAAACTGGTTTGATGTCCTGAGGGGGTGGGGAGCCTGAGCGTAGTGAACATGCAAACACGCCGTCAGTCCAGGACCTTTTTAAAGCCTGCAGGACATTTAGCTGGGAGGGACTTAGGCAATTTGTTTAGTCTATGAGGCTGTTGGCAGACGTGGCTGAGGCTCCACTGTATCTGGACAGGACTATCTCTGCTGCCTGCTCCTGTGGTTATATCACATCAGTCCCACAGCAGCACATTAACCTCTTCTTCTGGTGGTGAGGTGAGAAAAGAATCCAAACAAGGAAACTGTCAAAAATAACGAGGTGCAGCTGTGGTGGGAAATTCTCACCGCTCGACCAAGGGTACATTTTTGTAAACGTAGCGGAGAAGATAGGCTGTGAGTCGCAGACGGGCTAATCTAAACGGTAAAATGAACTGGAGCTGAGCCCTCTGACCGTGTGAAAGCTAAAACTTGTGAGGATTCTTATCTATTTAAGACAAAGACTGAGAAATAATGACTTTGGCGTTCCTCCAGTGAGCTACATTGCTGTTATGGAGCTGTGATACTGGCACTGACCTGATGGTGACATACCAGAGGCCCCTCAGTTGAGCCCCTCCTACCTTGTGGGGCCCCTTTTAGCCTTTTACAACAGGCAGCACACACTGCCCAAGGCATGGCTTGTTGTGAACTGGGAACACGAACAGTCTCCCACACCAAACTATGTGCAGCCATGATAGACTGTAGGTTACTCCGGGCCAGCGTTCAAAGACGCGGCTGTGTATTCAGTATAAGTGGATAATTGTTCTATGGAAAATGCACAAACAGACATAGAAATATGTGTATGGGTGTCTTGGTTTGAGGAGGGGGGGGGCAAAGAAGCGAGTGTTAGCTGGGGAAATGCGAGCCAGCAGGCATGTGATTGGCCAATCAAGAGGGCTGTTACAGGCTAGATTTGTGGTTCAGCTCAGGTCTTGGGGAGGTTAATTTTCAACTCGGGGAAAGAGCTGGGGCCCAAGCCCCCTGTCACAACCTAATGGCTATGGACAAGGCCTGCTTCATGGAAGGTAACCAACATGTGGAGCAGTTTGTGACTGAAACAACATCCAGACCTGCCATACTGACCTTACCCTGTCATCTTTCTCCTTTCATACTCATACTATTTACTTCTCTTCTCCACCCTTTCCTCATTTGCTCAAGTGCCTCCTTGGGGGGAGTTTTCTGACCACAGACACCCTATTTGTGTCTGCCCAACTCTACTTCAGCTTGTCTGAGGAGCAAAAATTAAAGCAGGGGACAGCAGAAGTAGAGTTCAAGTTAACTTGGGAGAGTTATGTCTGAACACAGACAGGAACTTATGTAATACCGGCTGTGGGCATTGTAACTGATCTCCTCGTTTCACTCTTGTTCGGTTTCCCCTTTCTCTCGGCCTGTCTCCTTCTCTATTCAGTGTCCGTGTCACCCAACAGCTCGCCACATCCATCAAGGTCAGAGACCCAATCAATAGCCGCTGGCCTTTCCTCTCATCTGCCTTGCAGACGCGCACAAGTGGTCTTATTGCTTATGTAACGATCGACTTATTGGGTCATTTGGCCGCTTACTTTGTTACTGTTCACTGATTGGGGCCTGGGGGGGGGGGCATTGACTGTTTATAGATACATGCAGCAACAACTGTCTGGATTAGAGGAAGGAGGTGACAAGTGAGAAAAGGGCCAACAGAAGATCATAAGTCAAGATGTGTGAGAGTAGGAACCCAAGAGAAGCAGAACGGCTGAAGATGGAAGTGGAAGCGAAACAGCAAAGGCAGCTCAGTGAATGATTAGCATGCTGGCAAAATCCAATTAGATACAGCCCAAAAGAATGACTGACAAGCAGACAGACAGAAAGAGCAGACAGCCCAGGAGACAGCCAGAGAGTGCAGCTGCACTGGTCTGTGGTAATGAAGTCATTGGTTTCCAAATAGCAAATAGAGGAAGCCAGAGAGATGCAGCTGTCTGCCGTCTGTGCCGCAGCCACTGTGTCAGCCTGGCCAGGGAGACAGACAGAGGAAGGCTGTTCTCTCCGTCTGACACTTCTGACTCTGGGCCAACTCGACGCTACAAACAAGGATGAGGCAAATAAGCAACACGCAGCTATGTTCACAAAGTCAGGGTTGTGTTTGCCTGGGTTCAGAAACATGCCTAAAATATCACCTCATAGTGAACCAGCAGTTTAAAACATATATGCACATGTATAATTAAAGACACATTTATGAATTTTACATAAAACCAATGACACTACAAAAAGGTACTTAGAGTTCGGCGAGAAAGTTTTAAACTAAAAACATGTGTATCCCTGTATCTTGAAATACAACGGGACAAATTGTTCAGAACAACAGGGGATTTTTTTTTTCACCGAGATGTTTTGCAATTCACTGCTGCTAAACCCCTCTGATGACATGTAATGTAATTTCACAAGTCGGCGGGGGTGATCATCAAATCTAAATTGCTGTTATTTCCCGTCTCATCAGGAAAAAATAAATCACCTACTAAAAAAAATGACGACACACGATGTCTCAGTCTAAAGTACAAGTGTCTGTCACAACCCCTGAAGGCAAAATGAACTCATTGTCTGTCGAACGCTAAAGTAACTCTTGTGATAAGGTTTCAGCTTGTTGCTGTCTGTTGGTGGCGTCTGTCTAGCAAACTCTATTTACACAGCAGGGATCAATAGACAGGGCAGCAGTGCCTCCAGCCACAAAGCGCCGTTTATGGAGAGCAACTCCTGGAGTTTTTAACTGCGCCTTCTCAAACCAAACACTCTCTGAACAGGATATGGGACTAGAAGCCATTGGAGCAAGTGAGGAAAAAAAACTTCCAGAAGGCCCTCCTTGTTTGTGTCTCTTCTCTTCTAGGGGGTCCCAGAGCTCTCGGGTAAAACTATGAACGGCTTGTAAATGTGCACATTGACACTGTGTGTAAATAAGAGCCATTGGGAAAGTGGTCTGCGTTCGGGGTTAGACCAACAAACTGAGGCGAGCCATCTTTCTAAAAAGCATGTGTGACTATAAGCTGCCTGGCCGGCCTTCCACTAACATCCACTAGGATGTGGAAAGTATGAGTCACACAGCCAGTGCAGTGGAGGCGGCTGGACACTGAGAGTCTGGAGGATGTTCAGGGTGAGAGACATGTCCGTCTGCCTCACTTCCTGTTCTGTCAAACGCACACTTTCATTACACAAATGCACAAACAGAGAGTGGTTGGGCTCGGAGGGGAACTACTGTGCCCTGACTCAGTGAAGCAGGACACTGCAAGGTCACCGTGTTCTCTGGACAGTGACCTTTCACACACCCGCACATCCGTCACTCAGGAGGAAGATGAAGCGGCATCCCGTTTTTAATGAAAAAAATCACCTGCTTCCTTTTGTCTTCCATTATCTTTCCAGGAATTTGGTGACTTTGTTTGTCTCTGCCTACACAAACCGAGCTCTTGCAAGAAATTTTACTGTCGCAACTGAATTGACGACACCATTTCCAACACAGTCGAGACCTCACAAATAGCAGAACAAGGTACGAACCGGCCGCTTCCACTGACATTAAAAAGAAACTACAGAACGGAAAGAAAACTGTGACTGAGAAATCACACCACGGAGAGAAAACAGCACCTGAAACTGCAGTGAGACAGAGGCTCCAGAGAGCCTCGCAACGTGTGAGACAGGAGAGAGACGAAGACGTGACACACGAGCCTCCGGTTAGCTGCTCATTACACACACAGGCAGGCAATGCATCACACATGAAAACACACATACAAAACAGAGACTGTACGTGTCTCATTCACCTTGACTTTACACGTATGTGTGTGGTCTATGTACGTTCCTGTGTTTTTGTGTGTTTCCTGTAGGGTATTAAAATGTCTATGACTTTGAGAAAGAATGTCTACGTCTTCCAAGACACATACCTTAAACCGAGGCAGTGGAAGAAGAGGAGGACAGTTGGGAAGAGGCGGGACGGGAATGTGGTCAGGACGCCAGACGAGACACCAGACGGTATTTCCGGTACATTCACACAGCAAGTTGTGCAGACAGGAAAGGGGAAATAATTTTCCTATCTTACATAAACAGTTTGTATACTGCGTGTGTGTGTGTGTGTCTTAGAAAGGTACACTCTAACACCTGCATGTACACGTAGCCAGCTACCCAGTTATGATCGTGACAAATAAATAAATCTCAACAGCAAGGGTTTCCTTTTTCTTTAGCCTTCCATATTATCTGCACTTGTGTATCTTTGTGTGAACAAACCACACCAAGCAGACAAAAACACAACCCCACCTTCACCCACAACACAATACAAAGAGGGCGGCCCACTCTGGTCAGAGGGAGGTCATGAGACATAAACCAGTTCTAGAGCTTTTCACCCTCTGAATGCTGACTTGTCAATAGGCTTGCTGCCCTTGTGGCTTCGATATTGCATTGACATGATTTTTCTTTCCACACAGGAGTATTAAAAAATAATCAGCAAAACCATCCTCTTTAGAAGACTGCAGCATTCTGGCCTTCAGTGATAACTTGTAGTAACGCAGTGAAGCAATTTCAGTTTCAGGCTTGCCTGGAGGTAAAAGGGTCACTAACACCGTGTTCCCATCCAGGTACCTTGACTTCTACTACATCTAGACATTTTATTATTTCAAACAGCACCTGTATTTTGTCCAAGTTGCTAAGCAACTCTTTGCAGGATTTATAAGTCTAACCAGCCAAACATGTCATGAATTTTGGACAGCATGAGATTTATTAAAACTACGCAGGAATGTGCAAAAGACAAAGTCTAGTTACCGAGGGAAAGAAAAAAATATATTTTACTTGTTGTTTAAAAGGAGTAAGACACAAATGCTGACATGCAGTTCCAATAGCAGCGTTTTAGTGTCTCTTCCTGAGCCTCCTATATTGGCCTTTTGTTCAGTGACATTCCCACTGACCTCCAGGTGACCTGAGGGGACAAATGATGCACTTCCCCTTCAGCTGTGGCCAGCTGGCCTCACCTCATCTGATCAGACCTGGTCAGGCAGATGTCACCACCTGTCCCAGGCCTCAGATACACCCACTAGGTCAATGCAGGTTTAAGAAAACACCAGGCGTAAAGTAGTCTATTCAAACCTGCTGCATATGCAAAACATGGAGAGGAGCCAGAAAAGAAAGACGTGTCAACTAGACAGCCGCTTGCCGAGATTTTATTATTTTATTTACCACTATCTGGCAAAATAAAAGTTTAAATTAGTTTATTAGGAGAACAGTGAAGAGTGGCTGTGTTTTTAGCGTAAAGACACAGCTGATATAGGTGGAATTTAGAAGTGGACTTACTTTGTCTAGCGACCTCTTGAGCTGGTAGTGGAACTTTTCTTTGACTTCGTCCAGCAGCTGCTTGAGCTTGGGCTCCTCGGGGGTCCCCTGGTACTTCCTGGCGAGCTGCAGGTAGCAGGGCCACTTGGCTGAGTCAAAGCCCCAGTGGCAGGTCCTCTTATCAGGTGACTTGTGTGAATGCATGACAAACTTCTGTGGTGAAAAGAGCAACTGGCACTCGACACACTGGATGCAGGGTGCCTCAGGTTGGGTGTAGAACTGGGGCACAAAGAGACCCTGGCATTTCCCCAAACACTGATGCTCCACCTGGAAGCTGGCTTCGCTCTCCTTCAGTAGGCCATGGGCCGACAGCTTACCACTGGGGTCGGCAGGCAAGGCTGCCCCAGGACGCAGCAGAGCATTGCACAGCCGTTGTGCATCCGTCAGTGTAATGAGGCCACAGGAAGGTGCGTTGAACGGCAGAATGCCCAGGACCTTGAGGATGTGCAGCTGCTCGGCATCGCAACGTGAGCAGTAGACGTAGAGCTCGTCGCACACAGTGTTGATCTGCTGCAGAGAGAAGTCACGGAGCACAGAGTTGAGCACCTGGGGCAGGCAGAGCCGCTTCTCACCCCCAACAACGAAGCAGGAGATGGACTCCCCTTCCAGCAGCGAGTGGGTGAGTTCAGTGGAGCTGTCGCAGGGCACCAGCAGAGGGCCCCCTCCCAAAACAGGAGGGGAGGGCAGAGGGGGCATGCCAGCAGGGGAAGGCTCAAGGCCTGTGCGGGCTGAGAAGGCAGCTGGGCCCCCGAGGGAGCTCTGGCTGCTGAGGGTGAACTGGGCCAGTGTGTGTTTAAGCCCAGGGCTCAGGTCCAGGGCTTTAGCAGAGCCCACCACGTGCAGCTCAGCCCGACCCTCCACATCCATGTCGGAGTCGTGCCGCAGATCCTCAATGTGCTCCCTCTTCACCTTGGGAGTTTTGGGGAAGGAATCCAAGCTGCGGCGCTTCAGGTGGATCTCTGCCATCACCCGTTTCTTAATTGGCGCGTCTTCGAGCCGCTCCCTGTAAAGCCGCTTCATGTTGCCCTTGAACGAGCTCAAGTCTTTGAAAGCGGTTTTCAAACTGGTCTGGGTGCTGGCCATTTTTAAACACTGGATTATCGTTGTTTCTGTCTGCTGACCGAGTTATTGTATTCCTCCGAGTCTCTTTTCTTCCTCAAGTCTTTTCAAATGACACAAATCTTCTGGTAGTTAGACACATGCATGATGGTTACCGAAGATCTCTGTTTTGTGATCCACTGCCTGGGCGGGAAAAAAAAAAAAAGAGGAATTCAGAAAACAAATGTGACAAGAAAACAAAACATTAAGTCACCTATTAAACTATAAATAATAAATTCCTTTCCTGTAGAGGTAAACTAGAAATTATCTCATCAGAAGATGTTGTGGAGCATGAAGAGCCCATAAGGAGCTTAAATGTTTTATGCCGTCCCTGCTGGGGGCTGAAGAGGTTAGTGCCTGTTAGCATGGACCACTAAACCAAATGGCCATTACCATACTTCACACAAACACAAGGCTTTCTCGGCCCTTGTAATTGAACCCCGAAGGGAAATTTGCATTAAGGTTTTCACCAGGAAAAAACTTAAAGTGAGAATTTTAACAAGCGAAACCAGCTGACCAGACACGACTGGCGAAATTCTCCCAGCACCCTGCCCCTCTCCCATTACATTGTTAATGCGAGGCTGATACACAATGGTCAAAAAACATTTCACTTTGCAAATGAAAGTGCCCTTCCCAGCCATATTGTGCCTTCCCCTAGGTCTGCTTACCCCACGCTGACCCCCATCAACTCCATGAAAAACAATTGATAAAAGCCTTAACAGCAGTCGTCCCCTTCTCTCGGTCCTTTCACAGCTTGACACACAGCACTGGAAAGCGATGTTTCCCCTTTCTACTCACGGGTTTTTACTGAAGGTAAACAACACTACGCTGGTGTCCCCACTTTTTAAAAACGCGCCGTTGTTGATAATGGCTACTACTACTACTACCACTGCTGCAATATGACACCAGGAAGAAAACACGGCGGTTTTAATGCACTCTCGCTTTCACGTACTTCGCTTTTTGGTGTCAAGGTGACAGCATCTACACGGAAATGTTCGGGTTATCAAAAAACAGCGGAGGCTCGGTTCATTGGCCGCATTTAATGGATTAGCACGCTTTTGCAAATTTCAGCAATGCCTTCGTTTTTTTTTTTTTTCCACTGCAGCTACGGTGCAAAAAAAAAAATAGGAGAAAACACAGGCTTGATTCCGTAGCGGGTTGATGTTTGTGGGCGTTTTAATGGCAAATACCAACGTGGGCTGATTTAGAAAAGAGAAAAAATATATATACGCATGTATTTCAAATCACATTAATAGATCGTCTCCCCCAATAGCTTGAGAAATATAGGCTAATTTCTCAATAATATATGAGCGCCTCGAAAAAAATAATCAGACGTTTCTCATCCGCTGGTAACTATGCAGACATATTTCTTAACGTCACCCTAAGTCCTGGTTTTTTGCTGCAAGGACACCGCGTATACCGTCGCTCCTGCTCTGCTCCATCCCCAGCTGTCCCCCTCCTCCTCCTCCTCCTCCTCTCCAGTCTGCAGGCTCTACCTCGCCTCCTCCTCTGCTGGCTCGACAGGCACTGGTATGCAGACAGCGCTGATAATGACATTCACTGTCTACACTACTAGTCTGGTCTGCGAAGGGAAGGCACCGCGGACGGGGCGTCGCGCAACGCACACGCCGATCCGGTGAGGGCACGGCGGGGTTTACCTCCGCGGCGTGGGGCCCCCCTTTAAATCAAACACGGGCTTGTACCATTAACCCGGCGGGTCAAAACATTTCACAAAAAAAAATATAAAACATTAAATTAAACAATTTTGTGTGTGGTGTTATTTTTAAAGGGGTATTATTCTTGGCTGCTACGTAAAGTGAAAGTGAAAAAAATAAATAATCGCATTAGTCTGGAAATCAGTTGAGCGGCAGCTGTCGGGTCTTTTAACGGTCAGTACCAACGGCGCTAGCTTAGCTTAGCTACCCGCATCTAGCCTGCTACAGTCGGCTATGAAGCAGCCCGAGCAGCGCAGTGGGCTACGAGGCAGGCTAACCCTGCTCCCAAGAGCGTAGACAGGCTAACTTAACCCGGTTACCCCCCACAGCAACGAGGAGAGCGACAGTAACCGACCCATGACTCGGCTCTGGTTTTTAGCCGATAAAACTGTAAAGCTCCGCAATATATTTAAAAAAAATAAATCTACACCAGAATAGTGCCCAATAACCGAGCGGACAGCTAACATTACCCCAGATAGAGAGCGATACAGCAGGCTAAAGCAGGTTAGCTTCGCCCCCCTCCGTCGGCTGCGACTGAATTCAAGCCCCAACCGTTAATCACAGTCTGGGATACTCCACCGATAAAACAAGTCCTGCTTTAAACACTCCCTTTAAATACTCCATGTTTTTTTTAAATATCTAAATATATACACATACATATATAGAGAGAGACATATATTAAACAGAGACCACTTGCCTGGACGCTGTGTGTCGGTCGTCCTCACTCGCCCGGGGTCTTCTCAGTACTGGAAAAGCCTGGCGGACCGTCAACAAGATGCAGCTAGAGGCTCCACTACAGCCCCGTAACGTCACACTGCACACGGGCGGAGAGGCGGAGACGTCACCGGGCTGACGGAAACTATGCGGGGGTGTCTCTCGTCTGTCTGTGTGCGCCTGACTGGCTGTCGGTCGGTCTGTTTGTCTCTCTGTCTGTCTAGCACAGTCTGGGAGATTTGTTTCGCTCCGACGGCAGCAGGTAAAGCTGAAAGTAGGCAGGTCAGACGAAGCTAAAGCCGCGGCTGGCGGACTTTTAGAGGTCGTGAAAGAGCACGGATATGGGTCCTCTCATGGTAGCGCTTTAATCCAACCTTAGTTTTTTTTTTTAATTTAAAGTATAAGAAAATTAGCTCAGTAAGGACATTTAATTAATTAGTACTGATTTTATAGTCTTCACATTTTCTTCATAATTTTGTTGTTCTTGTTTTATCAAAAATACCATCCAAAAATGCATTTAACCACAATTAAAACATAAGATAAAATATATTTGACAAATTATTGGCTTTCGCAATAGTAATAGTAACACCTTCCTTTGACTTTCAAGCAGTGTAGCCTACATTTTGGCTTCATGCTTCATTACTTTTGGTTTCAGCTTCAGAAAATTAAGTTGTAATTGTATTTTCAGTATAGACTAGAAATGTAAAAGTGTAAAAGTGTAAAAGAGCACAATTTTTCATCAAAACATCTTTAGATGTCCTGTTTGTATAACACAATGTTGTACTTTTAACAGTTGATTTATACTTTCAGACAGTGTAACCTACATTTAGCTTAATGTGTCTGATCATTTTTGACTTCAGTCTTTTCTAGGTAAAGATTGGCATTTAAAGTGTAATTATTTTTTACATTCTCAGTGTGATTTTCCTGTATAAAAAATAGCCCATCAAAACATCTTGCTTTGTTCAAATTCAAACACCTAAATAAATGCATTAAGAATACAAACATATCATTGTTTGAAATTTACATTTAAAATAATGTTGGTAGCCGTTATCTTCAGGTAGTGTAACCTACATTTTAGGTTCATGTGTCTGATTATTTTTGGCTTCAGTCCTGTTACGGGTTATTTTTATTGATATGGCCTTGGTTGACATTTGCTCTGGCATGGACTGACATGACACTTGCCTTATCTATGCTGCTGGCTTGCCATCAATTTTTTTTAACTAAAAAGAAAGGCTAAAAGAGGACAAGCTCACCCAGGCACCAAAATGGTGGCTTCCTCTCCTGAAAGCTCCCCTCCCCCTTCTTTATATGGACCTGTCCTCCAAAAAAGGTCAAGAGGTCATTCGGGAGGTCTATTGTGCTTGTGGACATGATGGGAGTTAATAAATAAATCTGAGTATTGGGAGGTCAGAAGTTAAGGTATCTGAATTACAGATCTTGTATTTCAAGCTTGAGCCTGAACACACACAATCAAACCCTGTTTTTTTTTTTTTAATAGTAGAAATCATAACCTATAAAAGTTATCGTGTTCTGTCGACATATGCTGGCTTTTTCTCAGCTGAAGCGCACCACGGACGCTGGCTGGCTGACTGGCTGACCCACAATCTGATGTCACACGTCTGTGAGAGCAGAGAGGGCTTGATAACGCTTTGATAAACAACGCGGTCGGCCTTTTTGCCGCAGCCTCTCTCTGGCTCACTCTCTGACAGCAAGGTCAGCAGTTGTATTATGAGAGCAGATGAGCGTACACCCTGTCCAGCCCCAGAGAACAACAAGAGGGACATTGATTTTCCTGTAATAACATCACTCTGTGTACTGCGGGGAGTAAATTAATCTCATATGTGCAATAATGCGACCAGCGCTGATTGTTCGTTAGTGGAATAAAGCAAAACGCTGAAGGATGAGGGAGACGGTGGTGGCGGTGGAAGTGGAGAAAGGGGGGGGGGGTGTTGGATCCTTCAGACAGAGCAGACTGGTATATTGAGAAGCCTCTCCATTAGCTGAGACTCTGTCAGACTGTTATTGGACTCAGTACTAAGTGGACCCTGGGGCAGACACCTCATAGTCGTTTTCATACGCCCTGTCTGGGATCAATGGGAGATATTGAAATACGTCCAAAGTCGTTCAGCGGATGCGTGCGTGTTTCGAGGCTAATGATGCCGGCTGAAGTGGCGTTCTGAGGTTGCACACCTTCACCGCCGAGTCGGAGGTGTCAGACAGTCTTGGACGGAGACTCACAGTCTTATTCTGCTCTGGGGTGTGTGTCATCGCTTGCATCAGCTCTCACCTAGCCACATTTAACGCATGTGTCATGTCTTCAGCATCTGGCTCCAGAAAAATGAACTGGTTTGCTACTTATTTGAAAGCCAGATAATCACATCTGGCTACATCTGGCTCTTATAATTAAACAGGAGGTAGACAGAATGATGGAAGTGATGTAATGGCAGTAAACACAGCTGTAAAGGTAGATTTAAGACACGCTCATTACTGTCCTTTTGTTTCATAAACTAGTTCTTTAAAACCTAGATAAGGCTATATCCTGGTGTTTAGAAACCGAGATAACACTCTGACAGATGTCATGTTACTGTGATTTATGGACAGTAGTTGCTGGTGCAGAACAAGATGAAAAATGAAGATAAAGCCAGCGTACCGTACGCGACAATACACATATACTGTATATACAAAATAAGATCAAGTCCAGGACACCAATACATATATATGTGAACATGCACAATGAGCAGCATTTGGCCTCCCCTATTGATTTTAATTCCAGTAACACAGCTCCATCATATCTGCATATATGTGAGTATTGATCCGATAGCATTTATTCATAATTTGTATACTTCAGCGCGCGGAAAACTCATTGGAAGAATTTCCGTGTTCCCTGAACTATGAGATCGCTCTGAGCGGATGAACACAACTAATAGCAGAGACCTGTTAGTTTTACTGTATAATAACGACGGCCCAATGCGTCCTATTGATCCGTTATCAATCCCCCGTGTGTCGTGTACTCTTGTTTGTATCATGCTTGATTTATCCAGATGCATGTATGGATTTATCCGCTCCTTTCTCCAGAGCAGATGTCTCCCTCCCCTCATGAGCTGGGTTCTTCTGAGGAAAGTGTTGCCGCCGTCACCTTAGTGTTTGCTCTGGAGGTTTCAGGCTCTGGGTTCTGTGAAGTGTCTTGACGCAGCGTAGACTGTTATTGACATTATACAATTTAAATTGATAATATTGTTAATTTGGTTAGCTCATACCCAATCCTCTTAATACATTTAGCATCCCAAGACTAGACAAAGACGCCATATATGACTCTACTGCATGTGAAAGAGGACAATGAAATTAATTTAGATGTAAATGTGTCAAAATTAAACGTTCATTTGTCCTTGTGTACATTTAAAGGTGATCTAGTTCTCCATTAGGAGCTGTTGTCTCGTGGTCAAAGAGGTGGACTTGGGAGTGTCCGGCCACTCTGGTTCAACTATGAAAACATCACTGAACATATGCAAACTGTCATTTGACCTGAACCAGCAGCGAATAGCTCATGGCTCTCGGCTGAAGTCTCGGAGGCAAAGATGGTTATCTTGGTTTTTAGCACTGGTTATTCCGGTCATAATTGTTTTCTTTTTGCCCCTCACCTCAATTCCGTGTGTGTTGAAATGCTCGTCTAACACGTTCACTAAAAAGATAAACCGATCCTCCACATATGTTCATGTAAATGTTCCCCATCATTTCTCCAATTATCATTATTGTTTTTCATTTTATTTTAAAAATCACATATGTGTGAATTAATGTGCCGGACTATAAGTTTAATCAAAAGGGAGGAGTTGTAATTGCAAATTCAATCATTTGAGATGCCCCACCTCCCATTCTCTCTCTGAAGCCCCTTGTCTTTAATCACTTGCAAATTGATAATGTCTCTGATACCTGCAGAAGACAAAGGAGTGTGAAACCTAGGGGGCCGTTCCTCAGGTATAAATGTTTGTGTCTTGCCACGCTCAGGGTCTTTCCTGTACCATTACTGCTCGGGTGAGCACTGACCTTTTCTTGCAAGGAAGTAAAACTTGTCAGCCCTTGAGCAAGGCACCTAACCCCTACACTATGTGTAGAAATGGAGGAAAGACAACAAACACATTGTGTGTGTGTGTATGAATTTAGCTAGAAATTTTAGTTTTTACAAAAATCACGGTGAATTCTGGCGACCAGTCCGGGTGTACCCTGCCTCTCACCCAATGACAGTTGAGATAAGCTCCAGCCCCCCCAAGCGACCCTTCACAGGACAAGTTGTTCAACGAACGAATGAATGAATGAATGAATGAACTTTTTCATTGTAAGGAAACGATTTGACTGGTCTCCATTAAAACTGCATACTACCTTAAGAGACACTTGAAATTTGGACATAAGCCAAAGAAGGAGGATTTTATTCCCTATCTATTAGTTCTTCGTTATTACATTAAATTCAGATCCTTCATATGTGTCCCCATAAACATTAGCTTTAAATTAAATTAATTCAGGACAGTCTAATTAATCATATACTTTTTTTGTAGGACTCTGTGCTCTCTGTCTGAGTCAACTGATTGAGTTTGGAGTTTAGTTGTTTGCTGGCTTCTGAGTACTGGCCACTAACTCTTATGACACACTCACAACATGTGATTTCGAGTAAGAAAAACAAAACAATTTTAATGGGAAGGAGGAGTTCAGCCGAGGGCAGGCAGAAATGTGACAGACACGCTCATCATACAGGGGATTTCCAAATGCAGCAACATGTCATGACCCAAATTTGTACCTATGATTGCACTGCTACTTTCATCACCCTCGTTTTTGACGGTTTTGTTTTGGATGATTAATTGTACGCTGCTATTTCAGTCTTTAACTCCCGTTCACCAAGTCAGTTTAACCTTCATGTGCCTACTGCAGCGGGGCTCCTTCATCACTTGGAAGTCCCGCTCATTTATATACAGTACGAAGGTGTTTCTGAAGTGGTGCTCTAGACGAATCATGTCAAGTGTCTGCCAACGAAACTAATGTTTTCCTTACACTATTACTCAAGATACCTTCACTGCATCATTACAATCACTGAAGTAGCACACACCAAGAGGATGATTATGAGGAGGGAGGAATCAGCAACTTCAGACGCTGGATATCCCTCAGATTAACTCCCAGAGCAACATTCAAGAGCACCATAAATACAGTCTACGCTGTGCCAAGTGAATGCACCTTAAATTGCAGTATGTGTTTTACTAAGGGACTGCATTTAGCACCAAGTATGATTCTTCTGCTGCTTAATTAATCCCTTCAGGGGCCGAATAAAACGCCAACAAGATAAGCGCAATTAGAACAGGATGTTTTTTTTTCACATCCTGCTCTGTTTTACATCATTAATTATACAAGGTTAGTCTTCTCCTCCACGCGGTGATGTGGAGCAACAGTGCCTGGGGAGGTGTACCCCCGTTCTCCACCAGAGAGGGCAAAGGAACAATGTCAAACACGGCATCAAGGGAATACAGTATTATGCAAAGACATTCATCCTCGTCCCGCGCGCAGCAATGCTGCATTTGTCTTGTTCGGTTCATTAAGGGAAGTCGTTTTCCACAAAATCTGGTTCACTTCAGACAATGCACGATGATTTAGTGGAGCGGGGCATGGAATAAGCCCCACACAATGGGTTTCTGTTCACCATTGTGCGAGTTATTGCATCACACCAATCAATCTAGTTTATTATTTTAGACACATCATCATTTCCACAACCCCTTGTTTCACCTCTTAACACCCGGCAGTGGCCAGAGGGGAGCACTGTGGTGTCGATGACCTCTTCACCTCCAGAGATGTCAAGGCCCTTCCAAAAGCCAGGCAGGAGTCACATGACCCGCACAGACACAGGCAGCTGCAGTGGAACAGCTCTAGCTTAACACCTTAAGTCTAATTTCCTTCTCTCCAGACGCCCATATGGAGGAGAGCGCAGGTCTGGTCACGGCAGTAAAACAATGGTAGACAATGGCAGTCATGGGTTAGGGTTAGCATTGAGCCAAGAAGAACACTCCTTTTAGATAAACTAGTATAACTAAGGTATTGAGCCTGGTAAAACACCATGTTGCTCAAATATTAGCATGCTAATGTGCTAAAATATGATAATGACCATGGTAAAACACTTTAGTACCTAAACATTAGCATGCTAACACACCAAACTAAGATGGTGACCATGGTAAAATACTAACCCCATAAACATTAGCATGCTAAGATGCTAAACCAAAATGGTGACCATAGTAAGGCACTATACCTCTTACAAATTAGCATGCTAACGCTGGAAACTATGATGGTGACCACAGTAAAACACTAAACTCTGTAAACATTAGCATACTAACACGCTAAATATGGCGACCCTTGTAAAACACTTTACTGCATAAACATTAGCATGCTAACACACTAAACTAAGATGGTGACCATGGTAAAACATGATGCTGTGAAAAACATCAGCATGCTAACGGTCACAAACTAAGATGGTGACCGTAGTAAAACACTAGGTTGTGAAAAAATAGCATGCTAAACCAAGATATTGACCATGTTAACACTATCCCACCTGAACATTAGCATGCTAACATGCTACACCAAGATGTTGACCATGTTAACACTATTCCACCTTAACATTAGCATTCTAACACACAACACTAAGATGGTAAAACAGTATCCAGCGCAAATATTAGCATGCTAATGCCTTCAGACTGGTCCTCCACCAAAACTATTTGTTGCCCTGACGAAACCTAAAGATTGCAGTCAACTGTACAAATACCAGAGTTGGGTAAATGCAAATAAACCTAATTGACATGCAATTATAATCAACCTCAAGTTCCAGTCTAATAGATGTGTTGGTTAAATAAACAGCATCTGTAAGCTACTTTAGCGTTCAATGAAACAGAATAGTGCTTTTGAACATTTCTCTATATGATTCAGAATGACTGTCAAGTTTCTGTAACTCATCTCAAGGGAAAAATCTGTTTTTTTATCAGGCAGGAAATAAACTAAAAAGAGTCTCTACCAGGAAGCGTCCAGTTCATAAGCAGACGCCATCCCACCATGAAAAAAAACACTTTTTCTTATATTGAGAGAACTCATGATGACTCACCTCCAAGACATCTCTACATTATATTAATAAAATGGTACTCAGGTGCCTTAGTAGTAATTCATTTGATGCTGGGGAAGGGGGGCTGCAAGCGACAATAATAATTGAATAAAAGAGACGGAGATGTCTGCAGCTCAGGAAACAATATCCGATCTTTTGGTGTGAAGATAAAACATCTTATTCAAACAGGTTCCGTAATGTAATCCCTGCTAACTCGATATATATCAGAGGACTATAACATTGTCTGGGTTACTGTCTCTGACTTGATTAAACTCCTCCGGAGCCGCAGACAGGATTATATAAGGCGTGTGTTTCTCTTCACAGTGAGTAAAAATCAGGGAAATACATTTTTAAACGAATGAAAGACTCACACCGACAAATACATATTACCACAAGGAGAGAAATAAAATGTTTATTTTACCGTCTGTTTTTTTTCTTCTTTTCTTTGAACACTAATATAAAGTTCACCAGAGTCCAGCGGATGGTAAACATCCCCAAAAACACAACAAATACAACAAATAGTGTTTTCATTGGGTTCACCTAGTAACGTTTTGGAATCAATGTAGTGATAGAAAAACAAAAACAAAAATAATCTAAATTAAATTTGATTATTCACAAAAATAACGATAAAGCAAAAGTAACAAGTGTAACAGATGAATGAATGTGTTCCTCTGGTCACCGTGTGAGTACATGTTCCGAGTTGAGAGACGCTTCGACTTCATGCTCCATCACTTAGTGTCGTTACAGTCAGAGTGAATCCTCGGGGATTTTATAAGCTTTAAAGCAGTTTTATAAAATCTGAGAAGTAGCTGTGGGATAGATACGGGGAAAAAACTAAAAACTGGAGCATAGCAGATACAGATTACAGTTTTAAAACCACATTTCAGGATCAAACTGTGCCGTGTTATGAGGTTGTGGACTTGTAACTGAGTTCTTGTTTCAACACTCATCACTTTGATTTTTTTTGATTTGGACAAATAAACCAACATGGAATGGAGGAAATACAAAAAATAATAATAATAATAACAGAACATACGTTTCAGAAAGGCAAAGTATTAAAAAAAATGAGCAAAGAAAAATCTGGATATATAAATTCTATGACTTGGGACAGCACATCTTTCTTACACATACTGTACCTTTCTAATACGTACCAGCAAGACATTTTACAGAAAATGTTTTTTTGGTCCTGTGTGAAAGTGTGTTTGTTTTTTAATGGATGGTCCGCACAGTGAAATGAAACCTGTGCTCCAGCGTTCGTGGTATGGTTGTGCTATTCTTCCAGCCCATTTCCCAGCATAGCGAGCTCTTTCATTCACAGTTTGAGAGTGTTACCTCATTATTAGTGTTATACTGCTGTTGGTGTTCCTTCATTCTGGGAGAAGGGACGTGAAGCAGTCTCTTAGTTTCCAGATGTTTCCACAGTTTTCATCTGGTCCTGTTACCCAGGCTGGACATTTAACACTTTAATGACTGACATTGTGTAGTTAAATAAAACATGAGAAAATATATAGATTTTTATCTTTTTGTTTCTTTTCTTTTTTTGTTTCTTTTCTTTTTTTTTAAAGGCTAGTGTTATGATTCATTTCTCTACAGAAGGGGTGTCGCGACATGCTAATCCCAAAAAAAAATGACCAAGATGACCGTTTTGTCCAATTGTGGCTTGAAGCTAAAAAGGCCTTTTCTAACGTTTTGTCCTCAATAGTTTATATACAAATAAAATACGCATTGAAAACCAGCAACCCACCAGCTGGAAGGAGAGGATGCTCAGTTCATCTGTCAGGGATCGCGCCTCACCCCAACCCACTCCCAACCCTCCTTGGAAGAACTTTGTAGCCTCGTTGGCTACCGATAAAGAGGCCCCGATGAGAGAATTGATATCAGTGCAGATTTATATGATATAAAAATAATTAAGAAAGAAGGTAGGCTTAAGGGCAAGTGGTTATAAATGGCAGAGTGTGAGACTGGTTTTGGCAAATAAGCGTTCTACTGTGCATGTGCGGCCCTCAAACAGAAGGTAGATGTCGTCGAGTTGTCTCGTTACCATGCAGCCTGAAGACACCGAGACGCCACGTAAACACGTGCATGACTGTTTGTGTGTGTGTGTGTGTGTGTGTGTACGTGTGCGGTGGGCATGAGCAAAAACGTCCCTCACACACACTCCTCCGCCGACATCAGCAGAGGGTTGATGTACTCGAACCCTTCGAACTCTGACTGGTCGATCTTCTTGACCACGTCACTGAAATGAGAAAAGAGTCAGCGTGTCAGTTTACTGGAGAGTTACAAATGAACGTTGGAGCGACTGAAGCGGGAACTCACTCGTCGTCGGGCGTGAGCTGGATGGGCTCGTTGGTGAACTGGGCGTCGAAGTTGTCCAGTCCAAATTCCCCTGAGATGTTGGGCTTGAATGGAGGGACCACCTGCTTCTGCTCCAGCTGGAAAAACAACAAAGGAACAAAATTATTCTGCTTCTTCAAAAGTTTTCTTTTATCCTACCACAGATTCAAATCCAAAAATAATGTCACTTCTTTCAAAAACCTTGCCGAGGCACTCGTACTTTGACCCACTGCCTGTGGTTATCTTTATCACAGTCTACAGGTGACTCTCTGAAGCTCGTGTGTCTGCGCCTGCGCCCCCTGCAGGCCAGAGGGTTCACCGCAGGGCAAACTTTCAGGGTTGGGACCGGGTTGGGAGAGACGGGGGTAGGAGGAGTGTAAGCTGATCTGTCCAGACACTATGACCGACTGCTGGGTCCCTGCTCCAGACCAAACAGGGAAAAAGAGGTCATGGTGATCCCTGTTGAGCTGTCTGTCCTCATTCGACTGCACATGTCTGTCTGCCTTAGAGATGAAATGTGCCTGATCCTTTACACGTGTTTTCAAGTCCCTCTTCTCTAAAGGCATTTAGCCAAATCTTGATATAAAGAAACTTTAATTACAGATTTGTTATCACGTTTCTGCTTCTGGTCTCTAAAAATATCACTGCAGACAGCAAAGACGTGGAGCTGCGTAATTTAATTTTAAATAAGGCAAAATATACTTAAGATTAAATGTAATGTGTTGTTTTTGCACTTTATCTGAGTGCAGCCGACTTGACCTACGACCGACATCAAATCACTCAATTTAAGTTAATGAATGAAATAAAGAGAAAATAACAGCACAGATGCCAAACATCAAGAAGTTTTGTCTTAATGTTTTCATCGTCAGTAAGTTTTACGGCCTTACAGTTTATAATCCACATATTATTCAGTAATTATAATAAATGATATCCTCGTCAGCCTCCTTTAAATCTACCGACACTGGCTTAGCTTTACGGTTCAGGTTGTCGTAAACCGGGAATCTCATTCATTCTTCAGGTTACTCACTGCTGAACCTGAGAACAGGAAGCTTCAGAAATAACCCAGTATTTTTAGTCATAGTTTAAATTTCCCTGGCATCCCTGCAGTGATTCTGAGATGCCTAACCACTGACAGGTCTCGGATATTAATTCCCTGCCCTCTGCTCCACATTCATGGAGGGTTATAGTTTTCAAGCATAAATGCACAAACACCAGTCACAGCAAGACGCGAGTTAGCAATCAAACATGTAGTTTTCAGTATCCATGACCTGCAAAGCGCAGCTAAAGAGAAAGCAACACGTGTCTGCGATTCACCCCAGTGAAGGTCGAAGTACTTCACAGGGGCATTAGATTAAAATTAGATTTATTAATGGCTTCGTTATGCACATGAATCACTGGCAATCCAGAGCTCAACATCTCGGCTCTATATGCTCCTCTCTCTGATCCGTCTCCTCTCATTTCCTTTCCATCTTTGGCTTCCTGCCTCCGTCCACGTGTTAGTCATTCTATCTGCTGTTGTCAGTCTCCTGTCTGGCCTGTTTGTTTCCAACTGCCCGCGTTCGACAAGGACACGAGTCTCATCACATAGCTAATAACTCTCAGCCCTGACACGGCGTCTGCAGCTGCAGGGCAGGACGGAGAGAAGAGGTGACCCCGTGCACTTACAACTGACCTTTTGCTGTCTAGCTTCCTGTTGTTCCCCCTTCTCTCCATAATCAATATACTATATGGGTCAGTTCTGACCTATTTGGCAGGAGACACGCACCAGTGCTGATCTCCTTCATTTGAAATTGTGATGGAAGCCATGATTAAGGTGGAGAATGAGGGTAAAAGGAGAGGGGGGGGGGGGGGGGCAGGTGGCGAGAGACACAAGCTTTGTTAATGACAGGCGTGAAAAACACCTGTATGAAGATCTGATCAGTCAGACTACACAGGTCGTTTGTGAGCACAAAATACATCTTGACATCAAAAATCTCATCATCATTCATTCAGAAAAACAACAAAAACAGATTCTATGAATGTTTTTTATTTGTAAAGGGAGCCTCTTGATATATTCTGGAGACATTAACCAATTAAACTACTGAATACGACTAAATAAAAACCCATAAATGAACTTACTTTTGTATATACTATGACCCTGATGATTTGGAAACTCACAGATAAATTAAATTATTGAATATAAGAAAATAAAAGCTTATTTTCTCAGTAACGCCTTTTGAAATGTGTCTCAATTTATGGACACTTCCAGGTTTTAAATTATAATCTAAGCTTTGAGCGGGTTTCTAAATTCTGAATCGCATAAAAGCTGGTCACGCGAGACGTCCCACTTTCTACCCAGGGACGTAGATGTTACTACCAGGTCCGCAGAGGGCCACGAAAATACAGAGAATGAAAGTGAATTCACTCACAAGGTCCCAGTCGACGTTTCTGAAGAACGGGTGGCCCATGATGTCTGCAAAGCCTGTCTGAGGGTGGCAGCCCAGGCGTTCCTTGGGATCCTGTGGAAGTGAAGCAGAGAGGAGAGGAGGGTGAGAGACCGATAACGAGTCATAAAACCGGCAAGAAAGGTGGCGAGCGTGAGACGGTAGAAAATCTGCAAAGAAGGTATAAAAAGCAAATTGGGATTTTGGTGAGAAAGGAAAAGGTATAGACAAGCGAAGAGGTGTGAGAGCCACAGTGAGGCATGATGGGGGCAGAAGGTAGAGAATATAAAAAAAGAAAAATGAGTCAGACAGTGAGGAGATAGAATATGACAAAGATCACACTAATGTCATTCTCAGGGGCCAAAACTGTTTGAGATTGACACAGGCCTGTCTGACCCCTCCTTACCTTGTTGAGGAATCCCTTGAGGACGCTGGCAGCTTTGACTGACAATGAGCGGGGGATTCGGATCTGTTTTTCCAATATTACTGCAGGAGGTGAGAGGAAATAGGGGGAGGGGAAGAACCAGAAGACGAGAGGTTGAGTCAAACTGTCCCCTCAAGCTAAAACGACAGAAGTGGGTGCTGACACGACCGCAGTTTTGAGTTCAATCATACCACAAGCCTTCAGTGACTTTCTCTGTACATTCAACACAATAAAACAAAGACAAAAACACACATGCTTTCACACATTCCTCCTGTAACAGATGGCATGTGCCTGATACCGAGAGAAGCCATTAGAAAGGTGTTGATACAGGAGGTGTTGCATGCTTCCACGCAGCAGCTTTTCCTCCAGCAACGAACCTGCTCAGGTGTGTGTGTGTGTGTGTGTGTGTGTGTGTGCGCGTTACCTTGGAAGAGGTAGTCTTCTGTGTTCTGGTCGGGGTTGTCGGAGCTGCCGACGATGTCAAAGGGCGACCGGCCCGCCATCATCTCAAACATCAGGACGCCGAGCGCCCACCAGTCCACACTGAACCCTGGATCAGACACACACACACACACATGTTGTACGTTAATATATTGCACAGCAACACAAAACCAGCGAGCACTCAAAAATGCTTTTGTGCGTTTAATGACATATTAAAAAAAAACAAAAAAAAAAACATACAATTTAAATTACTGGAACACGACTGCCAGTGATTTGGGGTTACCATAGCAACTGCCTCCACCTTGAAAGCATGGTGTTTCTGCATATTATCAGAGCAACAATGACAGCCTCAACATTAATGGCAGCCATTAGAGACGTAGTAAAACTCTCACTCATTCATTTTCTCTAATCGCTTGTCCTGTCATGGGGGGGGGTTGCGGGGGCTGGAGCTTATCCCAGCTGTCACTGGGAGAGAGTCAGGTTACACCCTGGACAGGTCTCCAGTCTATCGCAGGGCCAACGCAGAGACGTGCATCACCAGTTAACCTAACGAGCTTGTGTTTGGACAGTGGGAGGAAGCTGGAGAACCCATGAGAGAGAACACGGAAACTCCACAGATGGAAGTCGGACCCAGAACCTTCTTGCTGTGAAGCATCAGTGCTAACCACCACACCACTGAGCCAACTTACGATATCAGACAGGACTTTGATTCTGTAATACATAGAATCTGAGCCTGCGTCCAATCCACATATTTTAAAAATAAAAACGATACAAAGGAATGTTAGTTGTTTATTTTTATTTTATCCTTAAGTTAGGTTTATCCATCAACATTTGCAGGTAACGTAAGTATGAAATTCCAGTGACTCAAAAGATCTGTGATGACCTTTTGTTGGCTTCGAGAGCAGAAACAGGGCTTTTTATAAATCACACCTGCAGCTGGGTAATATACCACATACCTTTAGGCCAACATGGTAAGCGTGAGATGTCTTCAGCCTTTTTCAACGTATCAATTTTATATGTTTGTTTCACCAATTGGCTTTTAATCGGACTGATTGCACTTGATCAGCACTTTAACAACAGTTCTGTGTAATGTGGAAACAGCTTAAGAAATTGAAGTAGTCAGAGTATCCATGAGGCAGACTACACATTACGTACAGCACCGCGGTGTGACCTAATTATTACAGCGAATAGTGCACATGTTCATACGTCTGTGGCTTTATTTCTGCGAAATGTCGAAATGTTTAAGAAAAAATATCTGCTATGTTCAATGGGGGAAAAAAAAAACTTGTCGCTATGATACCATCTTTGGTAACCAGGGAGCTCTTTCTATTTTTACGGCACCATGTGTAGATACACGAGACACTCGGTTATGACGTCTAAATGAATATTTGACTTGAGTGCTTGAAACGAAACCTAACCTTTGTTGGTGTAAATGTCTGTAAAACATTTACATTTGAGTCACATACGCTGTGCAGCATCATTTTTTCCAACCAATAATCTCTGTTCTTTACGTCCTGAGTTTAACTGGAGCAGCATTTTCTTATTTAGTTTCACTGCTGAGGTCTGGGTTAGCTTTTACTGACCATGTCATGTTAAGTTGGTTACGTTCTACTTTGTGTATGACACAAGTCATTTTTCTAAGAATTGTTTAAAGATGAATTATCTGTCCTCCCTGTGAGTCAGAAGTTTGAAAAGAAAATAATGTCATAGCTTAAGAGGCTTCAGATTAGCTCATTTGAGTCAATATGAGGTTTACCTGTGGTTTTATTTTAAGCCTACATTCAAACTCTAACCCTCTTAGTCTGACATCATGCTCTTTTGCTATTTACACCTCTGGTTAGAGGCCAACCTACATTTTATTGTTTATGTATATGTACTGTATGCAATGTCAATAAAGTCCTATCTAATCTAATCTAATCTAAAGCAAAGGAAATCAGCCAAGAGCCACAAGTCTGGTTCAACCCTGGGAGAGGTTTTGAAATGCCTGAAGGTACCACGTCCATCTGTGAAAACAATACTAGGCAAGTATAAACACCACGGGACCACACAGCCATCACACCGCTCAGAGAGGAGACGTGGTCTGTCTCCTAGATATGAATGTAGCTTGGTATGGAAAGCAGAAATCTTGACAGCAATGTGGCAATGTGCCTTGTGAAGACACGTACACTGATCAGGCATAACATTATGACCAGAATGTTCATAATGTTGTATCTGGGTCCTATGGGTTGAGGGGAGGGGGGCTCTGTGAATCATCCCACAGATACTTGATCAGTTTGGGATCTAGTGAATTTGGAGGCCAGGCCAACACCTTGTGCTGTTCTTCATGTTTTTTTTTAGTTGTTCCTAAACCGTCCATCCTGCTGGGGATGACTGCTGCCATTAAGGAGTGTCACTGCTACAGGGTGGAGGTGTCTGGTCTGGTCTAGGTGGGTGCTACATGTCTAAATAACATAGAGCCAAAAAGTTTTCCAGCAGAACATTAAATTGTACAACGTGTCCTCCATTGACATAACATGAAAGCTTTCTCGGCAAGAAAAAAAGCCACTAAAATCAGCATAAACAGCCTCGAGTCTGCAGCTGCACACAGGAGCGAGTGAAACAGAAACTGAGCTGTTTTGCAATAATGAACACTCCATGCATTGTACACCATCACAGCTGTGAAGCTCTTGGGAGGCAGCATTATGTTGTGTAAATGTCAGGAATTGTACTGTATTTGTCTAAGGTGCATCAGGTAAACATACGACCTCAAGTGCAGTTTATTAGCTCACCTTTAGCTCATGCTTCTTCTTATTATCTCTTCCTCGTTTTGCTGATGTCCCTCTATCCTCACAGAGATGCTTACTAGTTTATTTTATTATTATAACGCAGAGACAGTGTGAGCACAATGCAGACAACTCAGCGTCTAAATCGAAAATTATAACTCAGAGCAGCATCTCGGATATTCCTACAAAATGATTCATGTACTTTATTAAATACGATCATCAGGATAGCGTTTCTGGTAAGTGCCTCCGTGTTGTAATTCTCACCGTAATCCTCTCCTCTGAGTATTTCAGGGGCGATGTAATTGGGGGTGCCGCAGAAAGTGCTCGTCGTATCGCCCGGTCTCAAGCCCTCCTGCAAAAACAAAAAGATCACTGGCCGTGAGATCATCTCCCGAGCGCTGTAAACGGACACGTCTGCAGCTTTTCGGCTGCTTTCATCCAAATTGCATTGTGTCATCATTAGAAGGCAAACTTTAATCTGTAAGCCACACCTTGCACATGCCGTAGTCTGTTAGTTTTATGTGTCCCTCGGAGTCCAGCAGCACGTTGTCCAGCTTCAGGTCTCTGTAGATGATTCCCCTCTCGTGGAGGTAATTGAGCGCCAGACTGATCTCTGCCGAGTAGAATCTGCAACAGAGCGGTGGGTTAAAATCTTCAAATCGGCCTGTGTTTCTTTTTAATCACACACGAGACAAAGAGTGAGTCTCTACCTGGCGTGTTCTTCTGGGAGTTTCCTTTGTCTCTGCATGTGGAACATCAGATCTCCACCGTTTACATATTCAATAACAAAGAAGAGTCTGTGGAAAGTAGCGAAAATGTTGCATTAGTCATCTGTTTAATCATCTGTATTACAAACTGGATGGGCGCACAAAGCACGAGCCAGCGAAGACCTGATGACACACAATGGATCGGACATTTTGTGCTTAACTTCAAGCTCGCTCTTTACTCATACAGTAAACATGTTTTCACTATGATTGGGTTTTCCCCCAAAACCCTAATTGTGACCACACTCTTTCCTGACCTTAATAAAGTGTTTTGATTACGTTAAAGCATACCTTAACCGCAGGGCTAGAAGCTGAGCGAAGGCTCTGATGTGTCATTTAGAAACACTGACGAACAACAATACATATTTTGTCATTTGGGTTCGACCTGTTATGGCAGGATGGCTTATGCTTGTTTTGTTACATCTACCACTACTTTAAAAAAGAGTACTCAACTGATTTAACACTGAACCCTTGAGACACTGTCAAATCCCATGCAACACCAGTGATGTGAGAGTTTATGCAGCCGGTGAGAGGAAAAAGCTTTGGGGCCAAGATCATTTTTCTTTTTTCATTCTTCTTTCTTTTAAGAGCACTTTAGTTTTTGTGTCGTGGCTCCGATAGCCTCTGGTTGGAAACTACGGAAATTTTCACAAAGTGTTGTCACTGTCATCTGTTTTCTAATGTCCTATGGGTTGCAGGGAGGGGGCTCTGTGGATCATCCTATATACTTGATCAGTTTGGGATCTGGTGAAGTTGGAGGCCAGGTCAACACCTTGTGCTGTCTTTCATGTTTTTTTAGTTGTTCCTAAACGGTTTGTGTGCGCATGTCAATGTCAGGCTGCATCCTGCCATCAAGTAGTGTCATTGCTATGGTGTAAGGGTGTCTGGTCTGGTCTAGGTGGGTGCTACATGTCTAAGTATCATCCACATGAATGAATGCCAGGTCCAAACGTTTCCCAGCAGAACACTGAATCGCCACAAGATGCTCAATGTTATTTACTTCTCCTGTCAGTGGCTTTAATGTTGTGGCTGATCGGTGTATGCAGGACCTGTTGCCTTGGTAACCAAGAAAATGGAGGGGAAGCTTGTTCTGGACGCGTCTGTCAGGTTAGCCGGGAGCATCACGATACTGTCATAGAAGACGCCTCCTTTCTCATGAAACACTCCCCAGAAAGTAAACCTATATGGACTCTCACCCTTCGTCTCCTTGGATGAAACACGATGCTTCAAGTTATATTCTGCGCCGGAGCACCTTATCCATATCTCCGTTTCCAGACAAGGATCCTGCTTCTACCTCCTACGCACCGTCCAATCTGACATATTTTCTCTGCTCTGCATTTCAGTAAAAGTAACCGTGGCTCTACATTTACAACACTCGGTTCCTATGGTTGAATGGAATTCAACTCAGCTGACTAGCATTTTAAAGGCGTATTTTAGTGGCTGACACAGCAGCGCACAGGTATAAACCCTTACAATGCCGTAAGCCACTTGGATAGGTTACGACTTTGCGTCTGCGTAGATCTGACGCAGAAACATAAAGCTGGCTTTAAGAAAAAACAGCATGCTACAGAGCTCTGCTAAGCTTTCCCACTTCACTTTCAATATTGTTGCCTCCAGTGATATCACTTTCTTCACACACACACAACAGCACTTCCTGGATCTGTATCCAGTCATTGTAGAACTATGTCCTTGAAGAAAGCATCGACTCCCACCTGCTTTCCGTCTGGAAACAGGAGTGAAGGCCGACCAGGAAGGGATGATTAGAGGCCTGCTCAAAGACGTGTTTTTCTGTTTGGACCCAGTCGATGTCCTGGAAGAGAAACGCACAAAGACACACCCACATGTCAGTCAGCGGTAATACCCATGAATTTATAAAAGCTGAATAAGCACAGAGCTTCATCGACCACACTACAAGGTTTGAGGTTCACTCGTGTGTAAGGTGGGCAAAAAAACAGGGCTGAGACAGTAGCAGCAGCAGGAGCGGACGTCTATCAACGGCTAGACGGTAATATGTCTGGACACGGACGCTGCTCACGCTGACAGGGCAGGGACAGCAGAACACTTCGCCATTGATCGCGAGGCACTTGTCAATTTGTCAATCACGCTAAGTGCGTCTAATCAAGGCTAACTACTCCTACTGCCGCCGGCCGTGCTGCTACATGTGTCGACGGGGATCAATTTTTTGACGACATGATGGTTTATCTACAGGGACTGTCAACTTAACTGTAAGTGTTTCAGACGAGATACACAAGATGGATGTTCATTCACATGAGACAAACGTCCTTTGTGCCGTGAATAACGGCTCCCATTGATTGTGCTAATTATATTAATTATACATGGCAGAGAAGGAAGACTGATGACTTCACTATTAACTACCCTCACGTCTCAATGGAGGGAGGCATCTTGTTATTGTCACGCTGCACAGATACAGTATACGCATTTAAACTGAACACAGAAGGTGGATCAGAATACAGTAAGAGCTCAAGAGGAAAATAACTGCAACTATTTTGATAAATGTCGATTATTATTTCAATAAACCTTCCCTAATGTAAGTATTTATGCAAGGTTTGGATTTTGAACTCTTGGAAGCCAAAACAATGTTAGATCTACACCGGTCAGGCATAACATTATGACTACTTTGGGTCCTATGGGATGAGGGGAGGGTCCTCTGTGGATCATCCCACAGAAACTTGATCAGTTTGGGATCTAGTGAATTTGGAGGACAGGTCAACACCTTGTGCTGTTCTTTTTTTTTTTTAGTTGTTCCTAAAACGTCCATCCTGCTGGGGATGACTGCTGCCATCAAGGAGTGTCATTGCTATGGGGTGGCGGTGCCTGGTCTGGTCTAGGTGGGTGCTACATGTCTAAGTAACATCCACATGAATGCCAGGTCTAAAAGTTTCCCAGCAGAACACTGAATTGTCACAAGATGATCAATGTTATTCACTTCTCCTGTCGGTGGTTTTAATGTTGTGTAAGAGTACGTGGCAATTAAGACGATTCTGAATCTATCAAAAGACGCGGATTTTGTTTAATGGAGGATGTGCTGAATTTTCACACTTTGTTTTCCTTCTTATCTGGTTTATTTAGCCAATATGTGCCTTTGTTTTTTGTTGTACTGTTTAAATTGTTTACCTCATCGTCATTAACCAGCTCCTTCTTGACGACCTTCATGGCATAGATGCGCTCCGTCTTCTTCAGCTGCACCAGCAGCACCTTGGCGTAGCTGCCTCTGCCGATCACCCTCAGCAGATCGAAGTCAGCCAGGCCGAGGCTGGAGGGCGACTTCCCCGTGTCCCTGCTCCGTGCCTGGGGAGCATTTAAGGAATGAAAGGGGAAAACAGTGACAGGGAGAGAGCATGAAACGCCACCACACTAACAGAAAACAGCGTGATGTGATGAACATAAAGTCGACTCTGGGACAATTTGTCATGCATCATTTCAGCCCATCAACCTTCTTCAAGATTATTTTTTCCCCCTGAAATATTGAGAGAGAGCCGATGATTTGGTTCAGGCGAGGGGGAAGATTTCCTTTGGGTGGTTTTGTAAATGAGACTGCAACAGCTCAGAGCTCCACTTTTCAAGAATAAATCTCAGTAATGACTTTCTTGTCTTTATTAAACCCCATCATGCTGCCTCCATTCCATTAGACACTTGTTATATCGTAGTCCTGCTCTGTAAACCTGACTCCCACCTCCACCATTTCCTCACCTATCTTCCTCCACCATCCCTCCTCTCCTGTAATCAGTTCTGCAGAGAACCATTTCGACTGCCTATCCATCTAACCTGCCTTCACGTGACAGGCCCCATCCCCAGAGTCAGACGTGGAACTGTAGATAAGATCATTTGGTTTGGCCTCTTTTATCTCTGTCTATCTGTGTCCAACTCAATCCATTCTTTATCCGTTTCCAGCTCTCCCGCTTCAACAATCCTCCCCACCAAACCCCAAACTACATCCCGAGCCATTAATCAGCCTCTGGTGTTAAGAGCCGTGATAAAGGGTTACTTTATTAGCTCCACCAAAGGAAATCAATACACACAGCAATGCGAGGGGTGCCTACATGTGCAGGCTCTCTGTATCACACATGCACAGCAGGTGAGAGAAGGATCACTAAAACGCGTACGGTGGCAAAACAAGCAGACGAAAACTTGCTTCCAATTACAGGTGATCTTACGCTTTTCCCGCTCTCGCACGAGCGGCGCCGATGTCTGCCTCTAAATATACATATTATACGCGCACATATCCATCTAGTCAACATGACAAGTTGACAGACCATCAGTCACAGATCGGCAGCTTTTGAAAAAAAGATTTCTCTCACCTCTTTCTCTTCTCCATCGTAAGTCAAGCTTTCCCTGGAGTCTTTATTCAGAGGGCCTGGGAGAAAGAGAGAGAGCGAATGTGACAGACAGAGTGACAGACAGACAGAAGGAGAGGGGGAGGAAAAAAAATATAGGAGAGAAGAGGGAGAGAAAATAGGTGAGAGACAGTCACACGCTTTGTTCACAGCTCTGCAGCTCTGCCAGAGTAATTTCTCTCTGCCTGCTTAGGGAGAAAAGAAAATACCCAGTTTGCATTGAGCCGTGTTTAACAATACAGCAGAACCAGACTAGTGAATATTTCTCACATTATAAATAATTTAGGTGTAAAATTAGTGCTTTAAATAAAACATATATGCATTAAAAAAAATAAAAAAATCTGCATCCTAGTGTTTGCATGCCTGCAGTCCACAACACCCCCAATAGTCCTGTGAGTATCTACAGCGAGAGTCTCTCTAACAAAACACAACGATGCTACACAGTCAGCTTCTCAACCACCTGACTAGACTCAAGTCTGCTGCTGTAGGTAAAACGCCAAAGCCACACAGAAGCACACAAGCTCCTGAGGTAAGTGTGTTTATTACTGATCGCAGATATCCGGTGCTCTTTTAGTCTATAAATCCAAAGTGACACTTAAGCGGAGTTTATACCTCCGAGGGACGTACACGTCGTAACCTACGCAGGGAGCCTGCGGCGGTGCGAGCCATCTATACTTGTGCGCTCGTCAGTCTGGCTCGCTCCGTAAAAACTAATGCTTGTCGGCGCTGTGTGTTTTTTTTTTTTCCAGTCGGGTTAATTTTTGTTTCGACTTGCTGCTTCATTTTCAACAACGGCGACTGAAACTTTCGCTGAAATTTTCCTAAAGACGATTCACACAAACGTCTGTATCGCCGAACCTTTCCTCGACGTGTTTCATCTTGAACAATTAATTCAAAAATTGTGGAGACAGAGAAGCAGTTGGAATTACTAAAGCGGAAACAAGTTACATTTCCGGGGAGTTGCACGTCATTTACGACGCTAAGCTCTGCGTTGTTTTTGACATATGATTAAAGCATGCACAGACCTTTGAGGTTAGAGAATATACTGTATATACAAAATACTGTAAAGCAGCATAATTGAAAACTTTAAAAATATCCCCTTAGACTTCATTTAGAACGGACGTAAAAGCTGTGACTAATCATGTGTACACTCTGGACAAAGAGAAGAACAAGAGGTTTATTGTCTAGACAGTTTGCCTCTCTGTGAATCCAAAATAAACTTTTTTTTTTTATTTTTTTTTTGTGGAGGCAATAACCTTTAACTGTGTTTGATTAGGATTTATTTGATTGTGTGTTTGTGTTACCTAGTAGTTCAGTCTGGTCTGGCGGTTGGTCCGGCAGTATTGGTTCCTAGACAATAACAGTCAATATCACAACCATTATAATAACCATTATAGCATAATTAGCACAGAAACAGAAAACAATTTTCCAGTGTGTGTACGGATGCTAATGATCCACTTTACGTCATCAAGCTAATGAAGTTGACATTTGTCGCTGATCTCACCTGGTTCATGGGCCTGCCACACTCCACCGTCACCATTTTATGACACTTTTTGTGTACCAGCAGTTTGCAGTTGATGCATTTGTAGCCTTGTCTTCCCAGACCCCAGATTCGGTCTGTACAGATGGCACAGTGGGCTCGCTGCTCGGGAGAAAAGAAAAAAACAAATCATGATCATGAGCAAGCCCACGTATATTCTAAAAGATGATAACGACGCAACAATGACTTCTGAAACATCTGCCACCTAGAAACAAACCCCAACAGAGTCATCGTTATGCATCAGCACTATCACTTCTGACCTATAGACAAACATAAATTACTCAAAGGAGGTAGATGTGTTATTCTTCTCTGATTACAAATACATTCATAGTATTCATTCATAGTAAGGAAATATTTCAAACCAAAAAAAAGTGCTTAATGAACGGCCCAACGCTGCTAGAATATGGTATCATGTCTCTCACCCTGTTAAAGCGTTTGGCCTGAAAGGCGTGACCGCTGGCGTAGTAAAGCTTCCTCCAGCGCCGCGCTCCACGGCGATATATCGACTCTGTGTGGAGAAAAAAACAAGTGTTTTGTACGGTGCCTATAACATGTGTCACTCACTCTGAGGTTTGCCGCTTTTATAAATGTAATTTGGTTTCTGTCAATGTAATGTTAATTAATTAAAGCAATATCTGCATAAACATGTCAACATTATTCTGTCTCAAACATCACAAACATCACCATCATCTGTCTACAGATTCAAATATACTTCTGTAACAGTTAACTCCATGTTATTAATGTGGACACTATTGCACCTTACGCTGTATATATCATTTATATTCTTCCTTCTCTATTTCTTGTACATTTTAATTTGTACATATTTGCTTTTACTATTTTTATTTTATTTTACTAGATTTATTTCTATTTTATTTAATTTTATCTGAGTGTTTTTTTATGTACAACTAAGCTACTGTGACTAAGCAATTTCCCTTGTGGATGAATAAAGTTTATCTAAGTCTATACACAAGGTTTGGATGAGGTCATCTAAGAGTCAATAAGAGTCGAAACATTTTGTCTTTTAGTTTCGCTCCACTGATATGACCAACGTTAAAAAACAAAAACGCTTTCTAGTTATTTAATAAATACAAATTCTGTCCCCACTTTATTAATCTTTAGTAAAGTCTGACTTATTTTTTCAATCTGAGTCTCAGTAGTTTTTGTTCAACTGTGTAAAAAGCCAAAATACCCAACATACTTCAGTTCCATACAAGCTGATGTAATGTTGACATTCTTTCTAGACATCATTTAACTCAAACGTCTCATCATCCTATATTTACGTTTCACCCACATTCACTCCTCAAGTCTGCTGGAGTTTCAGAACAGCTCATTCAGAGTATAATTAGTTCTGGAGAACAAATTCCTCTAACTACAGATGAGTACCGAGTACTTAAGAAACATTAGTCATGCGAGTTTCAGGTTTTACATCCCCCCACTGGTGTCCCAAGTAAAAACCTAAACTCCCTCTAGTCATTTAGACGTGAAGAAGCTACCAGGATGAGTGGTGAGACGACTTCCAGAAAACTCAAACAACTCCTTTTGTTTTAGGATGTTCCTTATTCAAAGCCATGTACTGCATCAAATGTTATTTTTAAATCCTGATCGGAAAGCTTTCCTTGGGTGTCAGGTGTCAAAATTAGATAAAAACCAAAGGAGGAAGAGGTTGAACTCACTGTCTTCTCCTGGACACGGCATGCCAGGTTTCTCTGGTACACATGGGAACACTGCAAAGTAAAACAGACAGAGACATCATTAGCTGTGAAAGACACTTCATCTGAAAAGTCTGACAGCATTCATGTGAGTGTTTGTATGCTGCTGCTGCTGCTGCTGCTGTGTACATCTCACTTTCTCCCATCACGACAGCAGAGAAGACAACCTGCTGCAGAAACCTATAGCCTCGGGCGGTTCGTGATGAATTTCACTCACGTTGTTTGCATGACAGAGCGAGCGTGTTTGTGTGCGCAACTTCCATAGAGGTGGGAAAAGACGCAATCTTACAGACGTCGACTAGAGATGGAAAGATTGAACTCGACCGGGGGTACTGTGAGTCAGAGGCGAGGCGTGGGCTACAGCCGACGAGCTCGCTAACGAGCAGACCTGGCGGCGCCCCGCAGCACCGTCACATCCTCTTCTTGACCCCCCACCCCCCACCCCTCCGTTCTTCCTATGCCGTCACACTGGCATCCACGGCACCACTGACCCGTCACCTCTGATTTGATTAAAACTTTACATTAACCACATCCGCCCTGTTCTCGCTACCCCCAGGTTACATGCTCAAACACACAGAGCCTGTCAATCAAATGCCCCCCCCTCTCCAAAACGCAGCATCCGAGTTAGCCCTGACCTCTGGATTTGTGAAGTTGCACAACTGTTTGTCAAGTAGGATAAGCTCAGACGGGGAAGCGATCTAGCTGGAGGGCCCATAGACAGACATTGACAGTGGAAGGAGCGTGGTTTTCACAGGTCAGTGGAGCATTAACCATATGTTTTGATGCTTCTCTGTTGTGTACAGCGTCTGAGTGTCTGTGTTCAGAAATAAAGAGAAAAGTAAACCCACAAAGAGACGTGAAACGGAAGTTATAGTCAACCAGATAGATTCAGATTGATTGTGAACCACATATAAATATATATTATATGTAAAGCTGATAAAGTGAACGACACTAGATGTTTTTTTTAAAGAATAAAAAAGGTAACAAAACTAAACATTAAATTCTGTCAGGTTTCACTAGGCCAAATAAATATGTAGGACTTCGTCTCCTAATATTATCAGATCAATCACAAGTACTGGCAGGATGCTAACTACTTAAAAGTCAAGTTTTGCGACGGCCAAAAATGAAGATCTGTGTTGGCACTGCTTGCCGGCTAAGATCTCGGGCCGGTGGTCTGGTTTACTGTAGCTCATTGACGAGAAATGCAACGCTGCCAACTCCACTTGTCGTGAGGAAACGAGTGGATCGACATGAGAGCGAAAAGTCAAAAACAACCGGCGCCTTGTCAGGGTTAAGAAACACGGCTGCGTCGACATCTTCCTGGCTGCAGCTCACAAGAACATCCCGCGTGTCACCTGCTAAAACTGCACAGTATATGTTGTGAATAAGGGTCTGTGTGAAGAGCAGCGAGGCTCACCGTGGATAATGAGCTCCGAGTCTTTGTTGAGTTCATAGAGGCGCAGCGCTTCCTCCAATTCCAGCTGAGACGACACGGTGCAGGGGTCACCTAGCAGCGAAAGGAGAACCCAGATGTCATTCAACACATTTCTGAATCCAACAAACCTAGTTACTAGGAGAAATCATCATGAAATGGAAACCATTTACTTTGTCTTGATCAGATTTGTTACAGAAAAACCTGTAGCCTCTAGATTTTGTCCCCCACAGCCCCGTCGTATTTAGGTACATTACTGAAATAAGACAGCCTGAGGAAAACATTAATCAGCTTTATGTCAGAACATCTGGACTGACAGCATGTTTAGGGGAATGACTATAATGAGAGAGCGGTGCTGAGTCATAAAATGTGTCTTAGCTTTATAAATAGCTCACAATTTAGTTGTGGAGGCAATTTTGTCTTATTCACACGGTAAAAGTATTACCTGGGGACGTCTAGTGACTGTAAATAATTGTGGAGTTTGTCTGTTATGTTAATGTTGTGCAAATTGTCCCTTACGGTGTTTTTCTTATTTTTAAAGACTTTGTTTCCTTCTCTGTATATTTCTTGCTTTAAAAGTATGGAGGCTGCGATGACAATTACAAATTGAAGTTTGGAGGATGCCTACACAGTATTAAGCTCCATACCGCAAGATCTGGAAGGATGGGTGACACGCATGAGTCTGATAACATCTGTCAAGGTGGAGCGTATTTAAATAAAGCCAGAGAGATGTTGATTTAACTGGGTTTTCATTTTAGAGGCAGTTTCTATTATTTTCAACCCCATTTAATCAGGGGGTTAGGCTATGCAACATATATTAATTCATACGGATTAACAGCACCACAAACTACATCATTTCTTATGCGGCTTCAACGTAATCTGACTGTTATCTCCCAATGCATTAGTTTTTATTAGTGTCCCCAATAAACTGGCAACCGAGTGCATTTAAAGCCTCGTTAGCTCTCTAGACTGATGAGCCAGGTTTCTTGTTTACAAGGAATTTAACAGTTCACAGCAAGAGACGAACAACAAGCAGGTTAATTTTAAACATAACCAACAAGAAGACAAGCAAACAAAGTAGAAATAATTACGTTCTACAAATACATCGTGTTGCCAACTTTTCAGAGCAAAGAGCGAAAGGTTGGTTAGACACAACGGCAGCATGACATTTAAAAAAATCAGTCTTAACCTTGTAGGTGTGATATGAAATGCAATACATGAACTTTCAAGTCAACGCTGAATAAAGCGCGTGGGCACGAGCGCGAGCGGGGGAGACTGTAGCGGTCGATGCTGCCATTTCAAACCGCTTCCTTTTAATTGTACGTGGATATTTGTACCACGATCAATAATTAAAATGCCACTCAGACACAGAACTAATTATTTCCTTATCATTAACGGGAAAAGTCAGGTGCCACGGCGACACTCGAGGGGAGGCAGTGTGAGCTGACACTCAGACCACCGCTGCTATATTTAGCTCTACCTTACTAATCACAAAGACAAATTACTGGTAGTATAAATAGCACGAGAACTGAAACTATGACACACGCCGTATATTTAATATGATACCAAATACTGGAAGTTGATGTTTAACTAGTGGGTGGACTGTGACAGTGGCACAAGGCAACGCTATGACTGTTTTGGTTTCAGGATTAGGTGTCACGATTCTGAGCGAACAAAAGGAACGGAGACAAAGTTTTATCATCGATATCATCATGAATGTTTTCAGTTAATTAAATAATTGTTTGGAGGTTGACAAGGAAATCCAATCACAAGCTCCTGGAACTGAAGGTCATATCTCTAAAAGCGTGTACCCACAGACCACAGAGAGGAAGCTGAAGATCTTTACATGTGAGAGGCTGTTATCAACCATCAATTAACTGATTAATTGTTTCATTCATCTATACAGCAAATACAACATGTGATGTTTATGGTTCCAATTAAATTAAATTCACCGCGGACTTGACTTCATTAATCAATTAATCATTCCAGTGTTCCCCAGTAATTGCCCGCCAGTCGAAATTTGCTCGGCCGCGGTCTAATTAACTAGAAATAGTTTTACACATCTCAAATTAAAACTTTGTAGTAGCGTTGAGTTTTGTCCCTGTGGTTCAGGAAAAACATCTTTCCCCACTAGTTGGACCCCACTCTCCCGCCTTATCCAATTTATTTTAAGGATTTTGTGCACATCAATGCTGAAATCATATTCTATAAGTTAGCGCATATTTGTCCCATCCAATATTAACATCATTTCCTAAAGATGTGATTTATTAAGCGCTTGTTTTACCAGACAAACCCCAAAGATACTGAATTTCTCACCAGCTTACTTGTCTTCCTGTCAGTGAATGCCTTTTAATACAGATCAGTGTTTTACTCTAAGGATGGTTTTCAGTGTGCAGCCAGCTCATTCTTTCTTCAAGAACACACCCTGCAGGTGGTGTACTGTACTCACAACTGTGGCCTGTGACTAAATCATGACACGTAAAGAGGTATGTTTGTTTAAGGATTAAATTACCTCACATGCTCAACAATATTTTCCCCTGAGAAAATATTAAAAGCCGCTTAACAGTTTGCTTTAAGGTGAAATTAAATGATTGTTTTATAGGAAAACACGATTCAAAATGAGTGTTTGGTGTCGGATCACTCCCAGGTATGACTTCTAATTATAAAGATAATGAGTGTAGTTCACAACGAGCAGATGTATGTGTGTGGTTTCCATGGACGGGGCAGCAGGAGAGACGGCCAGCACCCAACAGAGCACTTAGTAACGATCATCTAGCAGCCTTTCTTTCTCACACAGGCTAATGACTGCTAGTGTGGGTGGCTACCAGTGTGAGCTGATCTGACTCTAATGAGTTTGGGCAGGCTGACCTTATCCTGAGCAGAACGACGTGATGGCTCCATCTTTTCCAGTGACACCATTACTGCTGCCTGACAAGGGACTGAACCGGGGTGCTGTACACTTTATGGACTGACGAGACGAGGCTGAGCATTTCAGTCAAGTGGCAAGTGTGTGTCTATGTGGGCGAGACTCAACCAGTGACTTTTTAATTTAATTGTGTGATCATCAACTTGATGTTTGTTCAATATACATATTCAATTCAGTAATAATGAGCTCGTCTTCTACACCCCATTAAGGAGGGCTGCGTATCACCACAAATCTCCTGCCACATGTCACTTGTCAAGCTCTCACAGTTGGAGCTTCTGTCATGTATCTGATCTCCCTCTCATATGGTCGAATCTCGCTGGGAGATTTATGAGAGGACGCAAGAAATTACACATATTTAAGAGCTGATCCAAGGATTTTTGTGAATTCATACCAGATCCCTACCCTGAGCATAATGACAACATACCTTCCTCGTCGATCCACTTCATGGTAAAGAGCTGATCGTTGTCCATCGAGCACATGTCCTTCACCTCCCCGTACAGGCCCTCGTACGAGATGGACGGTTCAAAATGTGTGATCATGATGTCCCTGCAGAAAAAACGAGGAAGAAGAATTTTATCTCACAGTCCCTTATGCTGGGTAAGTATCGGTGCAGACTCAACAATGTTTTCAGTTCAATCCGTCAGTCACGATGGCATAGTTTCGAAGTGACAGGACTAACCCAATACGTAACATCACACAGAAATCCTTCCTCTGACATCAGTGCATTGAGGATTAGATGCTGTTAACTTAGAGCAAAGCAACTCTAGTTTCCTGTAAAGCAAATAAACCGATTTGAAGATCGGTGACACGCGGAGAGAGATGTTCGATCGAGCATCTTGCAGCTGATCCTGCAAGTTGATCGATTAGATTGAGCACCTAGGAACCACGACCCCGTCACCATTCACCTCCTTTCCTTCCTTCCTTCTTTTGATAAATACTGACCACTGCAGAACGGAAACATCTCACAGGAGCACGCTGACTCACTTGCTAAGCCATCAGAATAATGACATAAATCATTTATTCCACCTATTGACGGGTGTTATTCACACGCATAATGTTATGGCTGATCTGTGTTTACAGACGCACATACACTGACGGCAAACCTCAAAAGATTTGAATGTTTTCTGAAATAGTACAAGTGATAAATAAGAGTTTCTACTAAAAGCAAACCAATATCAAGTAAGGCTTCACAAAAATCAAAAGATATTAATTAGATGGTGTTACTGGGGCGGAAACGGACCATTTGATCAGTTATATATTTTTAATTTACTGTTTTATTCCAAAAGTCCAAGCAGACGTCAACATTTTATCTGGCTAACAATAAAAAAATACATCTATTCAGTTAATTATTACACTAAACCGAGAGGAAAAAGAAAACTTCATAACTGTTAGATCAATTAATCAGTGCTCGTTACTCCTTAGCATTTGGTTAAAACCCTCTCCTCCTCCTCCTCCTCCTACTCCTCCTCTCTCTCCTCTCGTTGATGCAAAGAAAAACTCTGTAGAGTGACAGCCTGATGCAGAGAAAAGAGGAGGGAGAGCGCTCTGCTGCATGTGAGTCACCGTCTTGCAGTCTGTCACATTTGTGCATTCATCTGTACAGCATGACTGTGGGTGTGAGAAAGAGAGCAAAAAAAAAAAAAAACAAGAGCAAGAAGGACTGCAAAAGAGTGAGACAGAGAGGCGCAAACTAAAACAGAATGAATCATGGGCGACACTGCTTTTATTTGTATGATGGCCGCTGCGGTTCTAGTTTAATTTTCCTTAAAGCCTCGTCTGCTCACACACGCTCAAACATTAAGAGACGAGGTAAGGACTGCAGAGCATCCATCCCTGTGGAAGGATCATTTGTCCTTCATATTTTCACGGCAGGGTCAGGATTGATGTCGCCTGCTCCCGATGCCCCGGTCAGGCTCCTCTATCGGGTTTACGACCCAAACGTGCAGGGATGTGGAAGCTTTTACAGATCTGCAGGCGACAGACAGGCGTCTAGATGTGTGGGATCAGGAACAAGACGGGAGATGGAACAGGGGGGGAAAATGAGGGGAGTGGAGCAAACAGATGGGGGGGGGTTATGTGTAAAAGCTGCCACCCGGGTCAGTAACCCACAAGGACAAAGACCTTACACCTTTTACTAGCATCGTCAAAGATGGAAAGAGTTTTTCCATCAACCTGCGAGCTAGCTTTACAGTGGGATGATAAAACCCTTGGGAGTAAGCAACGCACGTTTTCTCAAGGACATCCACAGTACACGGACAAGGACAGCATGAGGTGTGTGGGGTCAGCGTGGGGTCGATTCTTGACAGGAGCAAACACACATAAATATACGACAGGTCGTGATTTATCCAGTTTCACATTAATGCTGAGCATCATGGTGCAGCTTCCGCACAGCAGGTATTAAACTGTCTGGACTGAAAACCACAGATCAAGCGCGAGTAGAGCGAGAATACACTACGCTAGGAGACGGCCTGATGCCTCCAACCTCCCTCTATTTTCTCACCCTCGTCCTCCATCCTGCTGTTGTTAATCATTCTTGTGAGAAGAGGGGGGGGGGGGGGAAGCTGGCAACTACACTCCTCCAGGACCAGCATGGCAGATCTACTTCCTCCCAAAGCCCTGATAACATCAAGGAGATCGAGAGCGGGAAAGAACACGCCAACACAAACAGTCACTTTAGTTCCCACGGACTGGCAGTAGACGGCAGGAGCAGCGCTTTTAAGCCGGCGAGTCACTTTAACTGCGTCACTTGTAACTGGACCTGACCTGTGGGTGTTCATTAAACGCCACGTCTCTCTGCTCTAGTTAAAGTTTAGCCACGTCTCAGGTGCTTTAAACAACATCCTCGTTAACACGGTCGGGGAAATCAACTAGAAAGTGATAAAATACTAAAAGCAGGGCACTAAAATACTTGCTGCTGTATAACACAGCTGGTACGACAGATTTCTGACCTTTATTTAGACCAGAAACTGATAGAAAAATCTTTCTGATAATCATTTTATCAAGTATAAATGCTAGCTTCTTGAATAGGAGGATTTTCCGCAGAGCTGAAATTATTAATCAGCGAAGCGATTGACTGATTTTTTAGAAAGAACAGCAAAAATTCACACTTTTGTTGTTATTATATTACAGTTATATTAGTATTTCAGGCCATTGTGGAGACAAAACAAGCAATACGAATGTCACTTCTGAGAAATCGGAAAAATCATTAACAATTTTCTGATGTATTGCAAACAAAACAAGTAATTATCTATTTTAGAAAACATACCAATAGACTGATGATAACTGCAGCACTAATTGCTTTTCCCCCAGACATTTATATAATTTTAATAACAGATATAAATATTTAATTTTGGTTTTAGACAGCTGGCCAGAAAACAAACACATGAAAAGGCGTCAGACTCGAGCATTTCCTCTATTTTTCTTTCTACTATTTACATTAAACGATCACCTGAAAACTAAATAAATCAACGGATGATGTATTGTAATCATTAGCTGCAGCTGTTCTGCTTTGTAATCTCAGCACCACTTTACATAAACGTAATAATCACTAGAGCTGGAGCGATTACACATTTTTGATTATCAGTTTAGCACGTCAAGTCAATTCTCAAGAAAAATTATTCTTCGCCATAATTTCCCTCGTTTACTCACATTTTCATCAATGAATAAAAATGATTGATTGTTCCTGTCGAATAACGATTGCAATGAAGTTAACTGAGGCACTATTACCCTCGGCTGATTATCAAGCAGCTGTTTGATGATTTATTTTCTCCTTGTTCTGATTTGCAAACTGCATTTTAATTCATTAATAACTACACCATGTAAGGAAACAGATAAATGTATAAGTCGTGGACTATTGGTCAGAGAAGCAGGCTTGAGACTGCTCAAGGTGAACGGATAAAAAGCACAGAACAAATTAGTACCCTGTGATATAACTGCTTTTAAAGGGTTCTTGAGAAATTAATAAAACATACCGACTTGAACTAACTTGGTGAAATGTGCTAGACAAAATTGAATGAGCTGAGTGTGACTAAGAAGCAGAAGTATTGTGTAGTGAGCAACTGGAAGTTCATCACCGGTGAGAAAAAGGGAGGAAGTGACATTCCACACGGACCTGGCATTCCTCCGCTCTGTGCCGTCATACCGAACGACTAAATTAAAGGAGTAGGAGGAGGAGGAGGAGGTGGAGGAGGAGGATGGGGAGTGCTGGCCTATGCTCCTGGCATCTTAACTGCCGTGAGTAGTTACTCCGCAGCCCCATCTGCCCAGCGTGAAGCCATTCGTCACTGGTGAGCGCTCAAGCAAGGCAGAAGGGTCAGGGTGCCTCTCTGGGCTTCCGTGTGCACCTAAGACCATCCATCTCTCGGTCTCAGCTGCCACACATGCCCCCTGCAACACCTTCATACGTCAAGATATGCAAACGCAGACCCACACTAACGTCTAAATTAAAACTACTACGCAGTAAAGCAAATACAGAAATTAACAACGGCCGGTAATCTTCCCAGTTTGGCCCCAGTAAGGTCAACTTGAACGAAGTACAGCTCTGCTGGTCTAGTCTGCAGGATGCTGTGGTCTCCAGGCAACACAACCCACCCGCAGTGCTAAACAGGAAGGAGACCAGCTCCTCACGGCACAACATCGCCAAGCAAACGCACCCTTGCTGAGCGTGAGGACAAGGTCACTCATAACGACAGGCAGATGCACAAAGGCTTGAGCTGTACTGCGCACAAGACGTGTGGACGTTACAACACAGGCTACAGATAAGATGCATTTTCCAGCAGGCGAGAACTGAGACACTCATTAGCTACAACCAAGAGCGGAGATGTGTGTTGGCGTATAAATGGGTGGGTGACTTTGTGGTTTAGTGCTTGAGGGGCTTTCAGAGCAAAAAAGTAAACAGCAGGACGAGGAACGCTTCCCATATTTTCAACAAAGCTGAGCCTTCGAGCAGTGATGCAGATGGCAGAGTCTTTTAAAAAAGAAGAGCGACTCCTTTCAGAAGAGTAAAATAACTGAACTGCTCCGTCAAGCCGGAATAATCCCAGTTTCCTGCCAAACAACATGCTTTACCCAGGAATCCTGAAGATCATCTTATAAATAAGGGCCAGTGTTGGCAACTCCACAAAACGTTGACGCTGTGGCAGTGACACACGGAAACGTATGTTTTTTGTGTTGTTGCTGAGAAGAAAAGCTAGAGTATACACAGCTCAGCCTCATACAAATAATAATGTTCTTTAGAAGTAGTTGTTTAGTTGTAAATTTGTGTCACAATAAAGGACAAAAGGACCCACACAAACAATTATAAAAGATATTTGATTAAAAACCCAATCAACCATCAACGCAAAAGAGGAGCATTATACTTCATTTAACACAAAGAAAAAAATTAAAACACACATAAATATGACTGTTATTATTAATAATTTCTCACAGCAAAACACAACCAAAAAGACTTTGGCAACATCTAATGATAAAACATTTAGGAATCATTGTGATGGTGGTCACATGTTCTTAGAGGTGGTACAAACAGTTTTACTACTTAAATGTGATGTATATATATTATTAGAAAATGACAAGATATTATCTATAATAAAAGCTTGATAAATAATTATTAGATACAGAGCTATACTCTCTACTTTTATATGAGGTATCTAACTATCACACCACAGTTCACAGTATCGCTGTGAGTTTCTAGTCATGTGGTCGGAGCGTTTGCAGCCTTCTCTACAGACCATCAGCCTGAATGAGAACAAGATGAACCAGTGACAGGCTGAGACTGCTACAGGCTGACACCAGTCTGCTGATGCTGGCACCGACTGACAGCAGACATGCAAATAGTGGGGAACAGACTCAGAAAGGAAACTACACTGAAAACAGATAAGCTGAGACGTAAACCACAGAGTTAAATCATAGAAAGACTCCAAGAGTTATTGTTTCTTAAAAGGTTTAAATGATGGCTCAAAACAAACAAGTGTTGCTTTTAGAAACTAAAATGTCAAACAAATTATTTCATTAATCGACACTTGCAACTTTTAATCGCTGAAATTGGCTGTTTAGGTGAAAAGAAAACTGGAGATTCTCATTCATCTTGGAGGGCTACTGCGTTCAAAGCAATCAGTGTACTATTAAAAATGACAAACAGTAGATGCAAGTACAGACATTTGAGAAGTGGAACCAGGTACTTTTGCTTTACGAATCATAATAAAAAGGTTATAAAACAATGAGGAAACAGCACCAACCTGAGGCTACTCCCTGATCTAAAATATTGATTTGTTATTGTGCTTTCATTTCACCCTCCTAACTTGTGTAGGAAAACATTAACAAGCTTGATACCATCTTGGTTTAATGCATCTCAATAGCAAAACGATAAGACCATTATATTGCGTTCACTCTCCTGTAACATAGCTGACATTCCTCAGCAATGTTGTCACAAATACTTCAGATGACTTTTACTTCGAGATGACATCGAATGAACGACAGACATTACACGTTTTCCTGAGGTGTGTCACGGTGCCAGTGACAGATACAACAGGTCTGGCTGAGGTAACTTGCACTACACGTTTTTCAAGTCCTGGTCCTCCTCTGATCACTGACTCCATCAAGCACAGAGAGAGAGAGGGGAGCAGGGAGTGCCATGGAAACGGTGATCAATGATTTACATCAACACTTTCAAGCGCAAAACTAAAGCAGCTGAGCTAAACGGTCTGTGCTGCCCTTAATTTGTGTGACAAAAAACTCAAAGCACTGACATCTCAACAGCGCTTGAATATGTGTTGCTTCAGAACAACAGAAAATCAATCACCGCAGTAACAAATGGTGAAATATCTGTGACACAATTTTTCTCCCCTTCATACAAATTAAAAACTACTGTTTTGAAGTTCTGGACTTATAGTTATAGTCAACAGATTAATCAATAATTCAAATAACTTGCAGATAACATGCCCTACTTAGGAAAACATACCAATGAGCAAACAGACTCCAGCACCCCACTGTCAGTATATAAAAAAGGTCATAAAAGCTACAGTTTAAAGTTTTGATTTCATTATTTATACTGAATCATTTCTGATTTTCAGGATGGCACCAGTTGAATCAGGTGGTAGGACTAAATAATAACTTAGCTTGGCTTATCACAACAGCTCACTATTGATACTAACGCTAGTATCGCTCTACCTGTCCTGATTTCCACTTGTCATACTGCCTAACCCCGAATACCAAAACATCAAAACGACCAATGTGAAATAAAAGCAAGTCAGTCAATAAATAACATGTTAAACCCTTTACAGCCTGTGATGATACTCAACTTAGCTAGCAACTGTTAGCTAGCTGAGTTGACTAACTAGCTCCAAAGCTATCAAACTGTGTCAGAATTGCCTAATTTTAACTAATTTCAACAATATGACAATGTCCCTCTCTCTAGCGGACACATTTCTTAAACACCCCACAGAAGCTGTCTTTACACTGACAAAGGCGTGTGGACAGTTTCACCTGTCTCTCTGGTCAAGTTTACCTAAACCTGGTACCCAACATTAGCCAGCCGTTAGCTGACTTAGCTAACGTTAGCCGACTGGTTAGCCACATTTCCAAGTCTTAAACTGGCACTATTTAGTTTATTAAGACAACCGGTCACACGCTGAAAGACGCGGTGATATCTTACCCTTTATAATAGGCTTTGACCCGGACTTGGTGGGAATTCTCGCCGGGGTGGGACATGGTGCTGTCCCGCAACGTCGGCATCATAAGCTCAGCCGCGGACAGTCCGACTCACCGATACCTTCCTTCCTTCTTTGGCCCTGTACTTGTGTACCACGCCCAAAACACTTTGTTTGTAAGGTCCGTCGACAAACCGAGTAAATGACGTGACAAAGTGTGCCGAAAAAAATGAATTTGCTCCTCTTTGGACGAACAAAAATAACACGAAAAGTAAAGGAAAAACTTGCGGGATCCGCCAAACAACTCCCTACTGCAAAGGCCTAACGACGGACGAATCCATTGTCGGAATGTTTGGGGTGGCGCATAACTTGGTATCGTAGACGAGTGTTTACTAACGCTAAACAAACATGACGTGTAAACATTAATACACGCGATTTTACACGTTTTTAAATTTAAAAACTTATAATTAAACAAAGTGATATGGTCAACACTTTTAAAAAGTCAAACATATCATAGTGCGGTTTTCTGACTGTACCAAATCAAGCTTTATGTGTAGGTAAATGATGCATTCACGTTCAAACATCTAGGCTCGGAAATCATCACACCCATCAAGACATGCCGCGCATTCAAGTGCTTTGGTTTGAAAATAACAAAACTGTCCAACAACAAAAAGAAAAACATTTGCCTTTTGAATTTGATTTTACAAACGGGTACGCTATTTGTGGTGCTGTTCTTTAAAAGGGGGGAAAACATGTGAAATGGTCATTTGAATAATAATAAAAAATAAAAAAAAAACTGAACTGGGCGTATGGCAGTTGTTTATTGTGAAACAAGTATTGCTTGTATTAATAGTGACTTTGAATCTTGTAAAAAATAAAATAAATAAATAAATAAATAATAATAATAATAATAATCTGGATGTTTCAAACAGGATAATATATGAATTAACTATTTCCGACAGTACCTGAATACAACGAGAAGAGAAAATCCCCGAAAGCCTTCAAACTCCAGACTGTATGTCGTGATGAGTCCCAGGACCTGTCACAAAAAACACCTTACATTTTTAACATATAATAATACAATATATATACAGACATAAATTGTCTTAGTTTGGGTCATAACAAAGCTGCACATCATTATGGTTCGTGAATATATATTTTAAAATCTAAGACATAAAAAAATCATCTTGACTAACTAGACTCTGCTTTTTTATTTGAGTACACTCACTTTTTATTATCATTTGATCTGCAGGCCAGTCTTGCGTAATGTATATTAACATAACAGTCCTGAACTGATTATAACTTGCTTCTTAATACTGTTCCTGTAATTTATGTTGTTTTAAAGTTATGCTTTTTGCACCATATAATCCAATTTACCTTTTCTTTCTCGCCCGATGATTTTTTTTTTTTTTTATTGAGATACATTACAAAATCGAAAATTACTGTATTTATTTCTGCAGAAGAAGAAGAAGCTGTGACACCTTTGGTTATGAAGCTACATCATTTCTGCGATTTCAACTAATTTTGTCTCCGATGCAGACCTTTTTGTGTGCAGCCTGTCATTTTTAGAGAATATTTATAGCGTTTCGTGAAGAATTCAAACCGGATAAAAGCACATCTTACATCCCCGGGACTCCCCCAGCTGTGCAAGGTCCTCCCGCACTGCGAGCGGTGCTGTGCCAAGCCTTTTTTTTTTACAGCCTGCTATGTAGCCTACCGTCTGATTTTTTAAAATCTCCATTTTAGACTGTACTGACGCATCAGTAGGCTTCATGACTGGAACAGAGTGCCGGGCTACGGTCAGTTCCTGATGGCCCATGTCTATCAATACAGGCAGGTATAACGCCGACAAGAGGTGAATGATTGTGCATGCATAAGGCGCTGTGTGAGCGGTGGGAGGCAGACCGACGGGGGATGACACCCAGATTGGCTGAATGTATTCCGTGTAGGTCCATAGACAGTGAATTTAAGATAGGACAGATGTTGTGATCGTCCAGGTTTTGTCGAGAATATCCTGGCTCTGCAGCAAAAGAGAATCAATATGCAGGATGCTACAGGCGTCATCACAGTTTATCCTGCTGCAATATGAAGGAAAACCTTTGATAAGATTAAATATTATTATCAGTATTGGCCTGATATTTAACGAGCTTTATTAGCCATTTAAAAACAGAAAATCTTGCCTGTTTTAGTCTTTTACACCCATTCAGTAATCAGTTGCGTGAATTATTCACAGTTTAATGCATATGCATGAGGCCTGTGTATGTTTTTATTACTATTTGTTTGCCCAGTTTTGTGTTATGTGCTGTAGTTAATGTCTTTTGGTTGAATAAACAAAATCTTAATTCTGTTTAAATGATGCAAACCCCGCCAGGTTTCACATTTAGGTTTTGCTATGAGGAAATAAAATGTCATATTTGACATTTTTTTATATATAAATGAATCTGCTTTTATCAGGCATGTTTTCTGTTGGTTAAATGTCATGTCAAATGACCAACACAAAATTAAAGTAGCCTATAAGAAGACGAGTTAGCCTGACCCAAGCTTGCTCATTTCAGGTGTTCAATGGATTGTGATATAGTTGCGTTTGTGAATATTTATAGCTTAGACCTGCATTACATGTCAAATCACTTTACTGAAAGGTTTCAGTCAGATGGTCCTGACCCAGATGAAGTTGCTGTTAATTAATGTCTATTTTTTATTTGATTTTTTTTTAAAAAAATCTCCACAGTTTCCCCTTTGCTGAATCTGTGCGTGACCTGGGAGATGGACAGACAGAGCCCGGGATGGAAGCAGGCAGACACTAACAAGGCAGCGGCGACCACGTCGGCAGCCATCGCCATGGCAACAGTCGGCTCCAGCAGCACCACGTGCGGCCAGGCGCCCTCCGCTTCCCTCAACATCATCCCATCAGACCGACAGGCGGTCCAGGTAGTAGACAGCGCACGGGAACCTCTGGGCACTGGCTGGCTTGATTGAAAGGCGGTCCGGGTAATAGACAGCCTCCGCATGAATTGTTACCTTTAGCAGGCATGTGCATTGTTTCCTCTAATGGACAATGCACAGGACCTCTATGAACGGACTGACTTGACAGGCTGACAGTATCAGTATGCATTGTTTCATTTATCAGGCAGAAACTCCAGGTAATAGATAGTAGATTGGATCTCTGTGTTCATTGTGTTCCTCTAACAGGCAGACAGTCCAGGTAACAGACAACTGACTGGACCTCTAGACACTGACTAACTTGACTGAGAGGTGGCCCAGGTTAATAGACAGTAGCTGCATCTCGGTAGGCAGGTTGGCTTGACAGGTAGACATCCAGGTAATAGACAGCGGATTGGACATCTGAAAGCTCAGACTTGTCTTGATTGGAATGTGGTCCAGGTAATAAACAGTACCTGCGACTTCTGCATGCATTGTTACTTTGGCAGGCAGATGGACCAGGTGATAGAGTATACCTGTGACTTTGGTGCATTGTTTTGTTTGTCAGTCAGGCAGTGATCCAGGTAATAGACAGTACCTGCAACCTCAGCAGGCATAGTTTGGCTTGACAACACATACTGTTTCCTTCATCAGGTGGAAACGCCAGGTAATAGACAGTACCTATAACCTTTCATGCATCGTTTCTATTGGCAGGCAAAACCATCTATGTCTGTGTGCACCATTTCTGTTAATAGACGGACAGTCCCTGTAAACTTAGTCCTTTATGCGTCCACCGTGCGCTCCAACAGGTCATTCAGCACGCCATCCACAGACCTCAGAGCATGGCAGCCCAGTACCTTCACCAGATGTACGCAGCCCAGCAGCAGCACCTCATGCTGCAGACAGCAGCCCTGCAGCAGCACCAGCACCCCTCCCACCTGCAGAGCCTTGCCACCATACAGCAGGTCAGGAGGTATCTGTGTGTGTGTGTGTGTGTGTGTGTGTGTGTGTGTGTCGCGTGTCGCCGACTCTGTGGAAAGTGTAACGTGCCCTCTCTGCTTTCCAGGCTTCAGTTTGCCAGAGACAGTCGCCGTCCTCATCCGGTGGCAGCTTGGTCCAACCAGCTGGTGTTTCCCAAAACTCAGTGAGCATCAGACGCCTCCTCTCACCTATATCAATCACTCTGGGCATAAATATTAACCTTTACGTCTTTCATCCACGTCCAGATAACTCTACCAGCATCTCCAGTGACAGCCCAGCTGATTGGCCGAACTCAGACGTCCACCGCTGCAGCCACCACTATTTCCCAGCAGGCCATGCTGCTGGGAAACAGACAGGCCAGTTGTAACCAAGCACAGATGTACCTTCGAACTCAGATGGTACCGGTGTATTATTACTTTTACAATTTCTAATTTTACTTCAAGAGCAGCGTTTTCTGTCAGAATGAAATGTCCCGATTTAAATGCGTGCCTCCTGTGTCACCCTGTTCCTTTCTCTCCTGCCAGCTCATTTTAACTCCTGCAGCCACGGTGGCTGCGGTTCAGTCAGACCTCCCTGCTGTGACCTCCTGCTCCTCTTTACCTACCTCCTCTCAGGTACGAACGCCACCATTAGTCCCACACACCTGCATCCCCTCCATGCCTCCGGAAGTTACGCACCTGCAGCACGAGCCTAGCTGTAAAATTCAAAGACATCAAGCTGTTTAAGTGACTTCCTGTTTGTGGATAATCAGGTGCAGAATCTGGCCCTGCGTGCCCACTTGCCTGGTGCTCTGGCTACAGCCCACAGCGTCATCTTAAAGCCGTCCACTCAGTCCCAAGCTCTGTCTCCAGCTGCCTCTTTGTCCAAGACGACATTCTGCGCGCTGAAGACCAACCAGCTGACTGACGCCTCGACAGAAACAGCTCCGCCTGATGTCACCCGGCTGGCTTCAGGACCGCAGATTGTTACCCCAGGTGTGTAAATGTGTCCCAATACTGAGGCTGAAATGGCTCCATGTTTCAGGTTTAAACAGTTTTTGAATTTATTGGTGAGATTCTTCATCTTGTGTCTCTTTATTGGTGACTCTCTCTGCAGCCTACTCTCCAGTGCACACCCACACTCTAGTGAAGCAGCAGCTGTCCTGTCCTCCAGGCCAGCAGGTGGCGCAACACCAGCTCATCCTCCAGCAAACCACTGGAGGAGCCTCCAGCCACAGACACCTCCAGCCCATAGCCCTCAGAGTCACTGCAGCCCAAGACACCAACCCTCTTTCTCTTTCTGTTAAAAGACTGACCACACCCAGCACCCAGGCCCAACCAGGAAATGACCCCCCAGCAGTCTCTTCTTCTTCCTCCTCATCTGTCACATCATCAGCTCAGACTTCACTCCCAGCCGCTGCCGTCCAGCCTCTGCCCCCTCCTCTGGTGGCCGCCCCGCAGCGTCGGACCTCCTTCCCACAAGCCCAGAACCAGCCTCCGCCTCCTCCCCCGCCTCTGGTTCTACCCAGACTGCCCCAGAACCCCCCGGCCTCCCTCCACAGGCTGTCCCTGCACTCTGTGCAGGCTTTTGCCGTCCAGTCGGGACAAGTGCTGCTCAGGGAGCAGGAGCTGCCCGTAGCGGAGGCTCTGGTCCAGATGCCCTACCAGAACCTGCCCCCTCCTCAGACGGTGGCCGTCGATCTGAAAGTGCACCCAGTCGGACGCAGAGAAACTCCGTCGGTGAGCCACTGTGACGTGTTTTAAGCTCCTTGTTTGCATTGTACATTATACGGTAGTTTGTTTTGACTGAGGGCTTGATTGGATTTCAGTTGGAGGGAAAATGCAAAGTGAATGGACTGAGCTCAGAGGAGAAGAAGGATGCTCCACGGAGAAACACGACCCCTGCACCTCTGACCGTGTCTCCGAAGAAGAATGTTGCAGGTGAATTTACAATGAAAGGATAAAAGGCAAAACAAACTAAATGAATAATGTGTCTCTTATATTTGAATCATTTCTGTTCTTATCTGTGCAGTGGTGAGCGCTTCATCCTCCGTCACCTCCAGTCACTCAGTGATCAGGTCGCCACAGGTGGAGGAGCCGCCCAAGCTCACCACCGTCAGCAGCAGCAGCAGCAACAGCAACCCTCCTCCTCCTCCTTCTCCTCTGCCTCCTCCCATCCTCCCTGCCGCGGTGAGAGGCCCCAGCCAGCCCCTGACCGATCCATCCAGCCTCCCGGGAAGCCCCGACAGGACGAGCCACGTCCTCACACACCTCGTGGAGGGCTTCGTCATCCGAGAGGGCCTGGAGCCGTTCCCGGTACCTTTGAATCACCTGCCAGAGGCCAATAGATAAAAAACACATTAACCAAACAGTAGGACTTTCAGGAATCACTGGTAGAAGAGTCAGTTTATTGACTGATGTTGGTCTTCTCTCTGGGTTTGTTGGTTCAGGTGGTGACGACCTCGATGTTAGCGGACCAGCAGGCTTCACTCCCCGAATCCCAGGACATACAGACCAACGGGGACGCAGCAGAGGACAGTCCTCTGGATGCTGACCAGTCAGATTCATCAGATTCTGACATGGAAAACGATGGCCCTGCAGCAGATGGTGAGGACTTTGTGTGTGTGTGTGTGTGTGTGTGTGTGTGTGTGTGTGTGTGGACATGTGAGGGACTAACAGCTGGTCTTCTGAAGTTGCAGCAGAGCCGGCGGAGGGCGCGGCAGGTGTGCTGCAGTGTGAATACTGTGGAGGCAGAGGCTACGCTCACACGTTCCTGCGCTCCAAGCGCTTCTGCTCCATGACGTGCGTCCGGAGGTAAACGAGTCACAAACAACAATCGTCCTCAAAGACAAGAAAGAACAAGAAAATTTTATTTAATAACAAGCTCAATAGATAAATGTGAGCGTCCTTGGCTGCTACTGTCGACCCAAAGGAGACGTTATAGATTTTGAGTTTTCTTGAAGAGGTTTCGCCAGTCGACCCAGGTGCTTTAGCCAGCCCTCCAGTATACATCAATCAGCCACAACATTAAAACCACTGACAGGAGAAGTAAATAACATCTTGTGGCAATACAATGTTCTGCTGGGAAACTTTTGGACCTGGCATTCATTGGTGTGGATGTTACTTAGACATGTAGCACCCACCTAGACCAGACCAGACACCCCCACCCCATAGCAATGACACTCCTTGATGGCAGCAGCCATCCCCAGCAGGATGCAGCCTGACACACACACAAAAACAGTTTAGGAACAACTCAAAAAAACATGAAGAACAGCACAAGGTGTTGACCTGGCCTCCAAAATCACTAGATCCTAAACTGATCAAGTATCTGTGGGATGATCCACAGAGGTTCCTCAGCACCTGGACCAGACCAGGCACCCCCACCCCACATTATATTTGGGGAAGCGTCTGACTGCGGGTAATCGTCCCATTTAAGGACGCCTTGTCTGCAATTTCCAATAAAATTACAGTGTATGGAGACATGTAGTGTTTTCTTTGAGACCTGACTGATATAAATTAAGTATATATTCTGATAGCAGACCTTTATTGTTACCTGCCACAAACAAAAGGGAATCTGAGTGTCTTTATGTTGGATTTAAATCAAGGTTCATTGAGAAAAATGCAGAAAAATATGACAACTGTTATGACGAGCTCTTTTCTTATTGTCGTCTGGGGTGAACTTCTCCCGGCTATGTGAAAAGAATGAGTAAGAGTGAGTAAGAGTGAGCGTCAGCAAGGTGTCGGTGTAAATAAAATAATCATTTCTGCTTCCGCGCAAAAATGAGAGTTAGAGATGGTGAAATGCGTGACCTGTCTTCTGAGCTCCATTTGAGCCGTAAGGAAAAAAGTATGTCACCACTTCCAGGCTTCCCCCTGAGCCCTGACGCAGACTATCAGCCCTTCTGCACACAGAATAAATGAAGTCTCCGAGGTCTTTTAGGCTTCGCGAATGAACGAATTTAAGATTTTACACGTTCCTTTTCCCGTTCAGGTTCAGTGTGAGCTGCACCAAGCGCATCACCGTGCTGCGGGCGGCTCGCTGGGGTCACAGGCCGGTGGGCAGGAGAGGACGACCCCCGAGCAGAGTCAACGGGGCCTCCAGAGAGCATTTTCTGAGACAGGTCGGTTGATGACATTGACCTGATGTACGTAGGGAGATGCAGGGAGTGCTGCAGGGATCGGCTCTCTCAGAGGAGCAGCAGCGTTTGACAGGAGCCAAGTGTTCCTCTCAATGAATGTTTTTTTTTTTTTTTTAAATGCAAGCATCTACTTAAAACATTTAATGTCTTTGAGAGCTTTTGTTTTGTCCCCAGCATTGTCACTGCATGCTGCTTTCAGGTTTGACCACTTTAAATGACAAAGGAGGGATCTGGTAAGCCTCAATGTTTCCATAAAACAGCTTCCTCACACAACTGCAGCCTAAACCCTTTCCAGTTATGACAAAGGCTAATTCCTGGTTTCATTCGGTTCCCTGTAATTAGCCTGTCCCTGAATAATACACAGACCTGATGTGATTGTGTTTCACAGGCTCGGGGGTCCTTCGGCTCAGAGAAGACCCAGCAGAGTTCACTCAGAGAGGAAGAGGAGCAGCACAAGGAGGGAGCAGGAGAAGAAGAAGAAGAGGAGGAACAAGAAGAACAACAAGAAGTAGAGGAGGCTCCTGTTCCCATGACGACCAGGCTCAGAAAGCAAGCTGAGAGGGAGAGAGAGAGGGAGAGAGAGCAGAGGACGACCGAGACGATCACGGTTTCTGACGGAGAAGAAGAAGAAGACGAAGACGACGTCAGCTGTCCGTCCCAGTGGGACGTGGAGCAGGTCTTTACTTATGTCAACAGCCTGCCAGGTAATAGTACTACTACTACTGCTACTACTACTACAACTACTACAACTACTACTACTACTACTACTACTACTACTACTACTACTGTTACTGTTACCACTACTACTACTACTACTACTACTACAACTACAACTACTACTACTCATACTACTACTACTACTACTACTGCTACTATTACTACTACTACAACTACTACTACTACCATAAATACTACAAGCAACAGCCATTCCTACTATTACTACCATATCTACTACTATAACACTAAGTACTAATACTACAGCTGCTATAACTACCACTACTGCTTATATGGTTCAGGAATCCTTTGAAGAGAACAACGATGAGTTCAAGGTCCTGACGTCCAGTGGACAATAAATACAGGAGCAGTATTGTTCTTAGTGTACCCGTTTTATCTCAGCGTTATATTGACATGACAACACAGAGATCATGGTGACTCTCTCTCTCTCTCTGTCTCTCTTTGTCTCCAGGTGGAGCAGACGTAGCTAAAGAGTTTCGCTCCCAGGAAATAGACGGCCAGGCTCTGCTGCTGCTCACTGAGGATCACCTGGTCAGTAGCATGAACCTCAAACTGGGGCCAGCTCTGAAACTCTGTGCCCACATTAACTCTCTGAAAGATTCATAAAGCAGTCACATCCCTGCCCTCCGGGGACGGGGACAAGCAGAAGGACTGTCTTTTTACCTCTCGTCTGCAGAGACACTTACCACACGGAGCACTGCCAACTATTTCTCTGACAGGAACACGACGACGAGCGGCTCTTTCTCTCACCTCGCCTCATTTCATGGTAGCATTTTGACTCCATTTGTTTCAAAATGGTTTCACAGATTCTTTGTACCATTTGTAATTATTATTATTATTATTATTATTACTACACATGAACAAACTCGACTTTTACAAAGCAGATTATTGCCTCTTTATCATCAGCAAACCGGTTGTAATGAATTATGAAATCTAACTGATTATAAGACTATTTATTGTTATTTATTATTGCCATAATTAATATACAAATAAAATCTTTTCAAACATCGTATTCCTTTTGTCATTAATAGTCATTAATAGCCTCAGTTTCGGGGACCGTCCACCAGAGGGCGTCACTGACTGTGTTTATGTTGACACGATACACTGAGCTGATCTAACATTTATATTACAACACACAGGAAACACAGCTTTTGACGTCCTACGTCTGATCCTAAACAAAATTAAAACTGCATTTCTCCTTCTTATATTTGTTTGTTGTGTAGTGTGAACATTTAGTTATTATAACCACTGGAGACTTAAAATAAACCAACTAGTAGAGGAGGGTGCAAACCCCACTATCAGACGATATTCAGTTGAGATTCCTACATATGAGGCAACATATAACCACAAACTACACCATTCAGCCATAACATTAAGACCACTGACAGGTGAAGTGAATAACATTGACCATCTTGTCACAATTCAATGTTCTGCTAGGAAACTTCTGGACCTGACATTCATGTGGATGTTACTTAGACATGTAGCACCCACCTAGACCAGACCAGACCCCCCCACCCCATAGCAATGACACTCCATCCCCAGCAGGATGCAGCCTGACAGACACACACAGGATTAGGAACAACTCATAAAACGAAGAACAAGGTGTTGACCTGGCCTCCAAATCCACTAGATCCCAAACTGATTAAGTATCTGTTGGATGATCCACAGACGACCCTCCCCTCAACCCATAGGACCCAAAGGCCCCCCATTAACTACATTCTGTTACTAGACACCACAGGACACCCTCAGAAGACCCATGTCCATTCTCTGATAACTCACAACTGTTTTGGAGGCACAAGGGAGACCTACACAATATTAGGAAGGTGGTCATAATGTTATGCCTGATTTGTGTACATCATATAACACAAGTACAAAGAAACCAAACTACCCCTTCAACACTGGGGCGTCATTTCTGAAAGAAAAAAGAAAAAATACGTCAAATTTGAAGCGTCAGTAAAATAGGAAGTAGCAACGAGTAGGAACCCTCTGATTGGTGGTCAGCGGACCAATGAGAAAGCAGCCCCCTCAGAAGGACCATGGGTCAGACACAAAAGCATTTAAAGGCTTTTCATCTGTTTGTAAACTCCTCTACAGTCAGAAATAGAGATATCCACACAGAGAGAACAGTTTACTTGTCTCAGTGATGAGTTTATTTGAAACAAACCTGGACAGTTACAGCTTTTTTTTTTTTTGACATTAAGAGACAAATTCATTTTATTTTGTAACTCTGCTATAATCATTTTAAGTGCAAATGAATACATTTCTCTACTAAAATACAAAAAAAAAAAAAAACGACTATACAATATGCTTTCTACGCTATACACCGGGAATGTGTTGCCTGGACGTGAAACTCACCGAGGGAAAGTTTCACGTGTGCAGAAATGGTCCGAACGCAAACAGAGACAGAGCTACAGCACACAGACGAGGTTTCCATGCACCCATATTTGGCTTCTCAAGGCTACTGTGCAAACGTCGTAGCGATTTAAGACATCGAGCAGTATCAGTGTGATAGAAATGCGGCGAACCTGACGACAGATGAGTGCTCACAGAGGCAATAAGGGTCGATCAGTTTACAGGCACTGTAGAGACAAGTTTAAATCTGGTGACGCTCTGTTTTACGAGACCAAGAATTCAGAAACGTTTCCTGGTAAAAAAACCAAATATCCACTCTTAGAGGATAGCAGGAAAGCTAAACATGTAACGTGTGTCTACAAACACACAACAGTCTCCAGTATTAACCAAATGAATGTAAAAACCTTAATAAATCTGATCTGATTTCTCCATAACAAGCATTAAAATCTAAACACATTTTTTTTTCCCAGGAAAAGTTCAAGAATCTGACTTGTAAAATAAAGCGTTAAACTTTCTTTTACACTCAGCTAAGAGTTTATTGCATCGTTCACAGTCGACACTCCCGTCCCGAAATAAGAGAAAAATTTACCATCGGCTGAAATAATAAAAGAAGAAGTAGCTGCATAAATAAATAAACCCGAAACGCCTCGAAAAACCCGCTAATATACGTCGTTTAGTGTGAAGCTTTCTCACGTAACCACGAGGCTGGAACGACCGAGCAAACATCTACGGCTTTGAATGAGGTTTTAAAATGATAACTGAGGCTGAGAAAATGAAATGGACGCGTTTCTATCTGCACAAAAGACAAAAAAAAAGACAATCTAGTTAACGTTGAAAGCTGAATTACAGTACATAAGAATGCTAAAATCATAAATTACTTTATAAAACATAGGAATGAACCTTTTCGTGGGGGAATGGCTTCAACAGATTGCCTCTCTGCTTCTTGCTTGTTCTCTCAAGCATTAAAATAGTGGAGCTTTTTTGTGTTTTTCCTGACGGGGCAGCAGCAGCAGCGTAGCTTATGATGACAACTGACCCACTCAAACTCCACTGTGTGTCGCACAAGCAGAGAAGACGAGGAGGAGGAGGAGGGAGGGAGGAGATGAATAATGTCACTGCTGGATGACGGCCCGGCTCAGGGCATGCTGCCAGTGCTGAGTGCGTCCTTCTCTGCCGTTATGGACTTGACCAGCTCCTCCACCCAGCGGACCTCGGAGGCCACCTGCTCAGCCAGCATGTCGTAGCGGTTCTCCAGGCGCCCGAACTTGCGCTTGAGGATGCTGGCCGACTGCATGGTGAGCCGAGCCTCCTCCTGGCACTTCTTGCGCTGGGTCTGCGTGCGCTGCAGCTCCTGGCGGATGTGGCTCAGGTCGGTGGAGATGCTCTGGTTCTCCTCCTTGTACCAGCCCTCCTTCTCCTCGTATATGGACAGCAGCGCCGCCACGTCCTCGCGGCACGAGCGCTGGTTGCGCTCCAGCTCCTTCAGGCCTTCCTCCGCCGCCGCGATCTCCTCGAGCACCTGGGAGAAGCGCTCGAAGTTGACGTAGGTGTTGTTGGGAGGCATGCTGGAGTGAGACTTGATGGTGTACTCCTTCAGACGCGTCGTCTTCAGGCGCCGGCGCTCGGGCTTGTGGTCTCTGTCCTCCTGGCGTACGTTCCGCCTCTTGATCACCTGCAGAGGGAATAATGTAAAGGTCTGAAATAAGGATGGTGATGATGAGAGTAAGAGGTAAACGTTTTTTAAGGTTTTAAAACAAAGACAGAAAATACTCCTGAAGACATGTAATAAACACGCAGCACCACCAGCAGATCCAGAAACGTTTAGAGGCTGACGAGTAACAGCACAATCATCTTATTCTGAATTACTTTACTTATAATATATTCACTAAGATGCAAAAACATGCACTATATATATATCTAAGTACATTCTGAAGCTTAACTATGTCTGGATTTAGATATATATTTGGATGAAACACGTGCAGCCAGCAGCCAATCACCTCACCTGGAAGTTGCACGATAAAAAACATAAATGCTCATTAAAATGCCCACCTTGATCCAGGGGTGCTCAAGACTGTCGTCGATCGTCATCCTCTTCCTGTAAGAGAAAATAATCCAGTGAGAAACAGTACAGAGATTTTCATACGGTCCAGTTCCTGCAGTTTAATCCTAGACAATATTCCTGTCTTGGGTCCGTTTGAGTCATTGAATCATGGGGTCGTTATCCGTCTTAACTTCCTGGCTGATGTCTTGAGTTGTTGCTTCAACATACACCCATGATCTTCCGTCCTCATGAGGCCATCTTATTGTCTCATGTGTATCTTTTCCTCCGGCAGCAAAGCATCCCTACAACACGATGCTGTCACCCCCTGCTTTACTGTCAAGGCTCTTTTAAAGTACCGCGGGACACAGACGCTGCAGCTTATGCATATAGCCCACGCTGGTGCGAGCCATTTATACTTCAGTCAGTCTGGCTCGCTCTGTAAAAAGCACCAGTCGACGCTGTGTTTGTTTTTGCCAGTTGGATTCATGTTAGTTTCCACTTCCTGCTTCACTTTCAACAAAAGTGGCTGAAATTTTCGTCGTAATTTGACTCCGAGATGTGTCATAGAAATCCTTGCATCTCCGAAACCTCCTCAGTTAACCTCAGTTAACCTTTTGAGACCATTTGTTAAACTAAATCTGTAAAAACCAAGTTGCATAGTTACTTTTCTGAGAAGGTGCACATCAGTCAACGCAGTGTTGCCGTACAGAAGCTATATCTAAAACACCTATTAGGATGGTGTTCTTTATCTTGCATCCTTCTTGCATTTTCCTCCAGCCACAGTGTTGGTTAGCTATGGCCAAACAGTTTATCTTTTACTGCTACAATATTAATAAAATGTGTCAGAGTCCAAACTTGTATTGCCCTAGATGTTTGTTTTACAGTCTAATGATTTCTAGCATTACATATTAGTCATAATTAGTAGAACATTTGAAACCATTTTTTTGTAAATTAAAAACCAGCAATGACACAGAAATATATCAAACTTCCTAAAAGATATAGAGATATTCTTACTTTGGATCCTTGACTAACAGCCGGCGTATGAAGTCCTTAGCCAGCTCGCTGGTGTTGCTGAAATACTCCTCATCAAAGTCGTAGTTGACAGCTGAGATGTTGGTCAACGTCTCCTGCTTGGTCTCGCCCAGAAACGGTGAAGCACCGCTCAGCCTGACATGGATAAAAGACATCTGCTTTAGACCATGAGTTATAGGGAGTGATTTCCGTTTCCTGATGCCGGGGCGTGAAACATTACTCACAGAATGTATGTGATCACTCCGATGCTCCTGCAGAGAAGAGAAGATGGATGAAGATGAATGAGAACTGTCAGAAGGGTTAATGTACAGCATCAGAGGAAAGAAAGGGGGAAAAAAAAACATGTTGACATCTTACCACATGTCCGCCTCCAGTCCAAGAGGCTCGTAGTTGACTATTTCTGGAGCTGTAAAGCACAGAGGAATGAAGGCTTTAATTCAAACCAGATGTGATCTGAAGCACGCAAGCATCCGCTCACAGGGTTTGAACTCACGGGCCTGGAAAGGGCCGGCTTTGAGTTGTGGGACATTTTGAACTGATGGTGCAAACTCTCACCGACAAACTCTGGAGTTCCAAATATGTTCTTGAACTCGTTTCCTGCCTTGATCTGATGAGCGATCCCAAAATCGATCAGCTTTATTCTGGGATTGGGGACGTTCTTGTCCAGCAGCATGATGTTCTCAGGCTGAAAGAAAAAAAATAATCACTTTAGAACAGAGATTCAAGAAACGAAGGAATGTATACGTCTGAAATGATATTTTGAGGCTGTTTGTTCTTATAAATCCTGCCGTTTTTAACCCTTTTAGGATATTCTTCAAACCAGAAATGGATCCAATTAATCAGTAAAGAGGAATTTAATTAAACATTTCACACAGGAGACCAGTTAATTACAAACCAGACCTTCCCAAAGAAGTTTTAGGTGTTCTAACTCCCAATCATAAGCCACAGTGTTACATTAAGACTCCTTTAACTCTGTAGAGAAATGCAGTGTCGCATTAAGAATGATTACTTTAGCAGCTAATTAAACATTAATAAAATGTCTTTAATTAAATCCTAATATTTAGAAGTGTGTTTTAACAGAAGAAAAGAGTGGTGGCTGTTCATGCCATGATCTTTTTTCTTTCCCGGGAAGCTTTCTTTGTCAGCTCCAGTTCACGTTACGGATGGAAAACCTCTTCCAAACACAAAAGCGCCAGGAATTTAGAGTTTCACTAAACGAGACTTCTCACTAACTCGCCATCCCAGAGCCTCACGAGTTTCCCTGAAAGGCTGCTGACCTTGAGGTCAAAGTGAGCGATGCGTTTGGAGTGGAGGTAGTGAACGCCGTCCAGGATCTGCTTGAGAAACTGCGTGGCCTCCTCCTCGGTTAAGGATTCCTTCTCGGCCAGGAAGTCGAACAGCTCCCCTCCAGACACCAGCTCCAGGATCAGGATCACGTCCGTCTTGTTTTCGAAGATGTCGTGCAGGGTGATGATGTTGCTGTGCTGGATCTCCCGCAGGATGTTGACCTCGCGCTCGATCTCTTCGCGGCTCACTCCCCGCCGGCTGGACGACAGCCGCCGCTTCTTGATGAACTTGGCGGCGTACTCGACGCTCGAGCTCTTCTCCCTGCACTTACGCACGATGGCGAACTGTCCGCTGCAGAGATAAAATTCAGCTTCATGATATAATGACCAAATTCTAGGCTGCTAGTTAAAGTGCATGAGCTTTATAAAGATTATACTCAAGGCTGTGAGAACTTGTGAAGCGGAGAGATGATTATTTTAACACAAAGTAGTTAGACTGAGAATTAGCGTCTGTATTTTCTGAAAAATAAAGAGTCATTGCCTTTAAAAACAAGACATGGTGCGGAGATTAAAAAAAAATCAATCAGTGTGACAGGTAGGTACACGTTAGGTAATATTATTGTTGCGCTGCCAAAATCTCTAAACTTACTTAGCTTTAAACTTTAACTCTACTACGTAATGACGTAGTAACGGAAGGAATTTTGTGACTTCATCGATTTAAATCCCCACTAACAGAGATCTGATTAAAAGGCTGGACAACATTACTGTTTATGGGTTAGCATAAATAATAACACCAGAAAAAAGAGATAGAAAAAACTATGTCTGGTCAATACAATAGAAGACGTATCACAAGAAGTAGTTCATAGTTTAAAAAGAAAATACACAAAACACAAAGACCAACGTGCACGTATGACAACAGCATTTCGCAATGCATGACTGAGCAAACACTGTTTACTGATTCAGTGTCTGCGGAGCTACCACAGCGTCACAGTGTCCTCTTCTCTGGAGTCGCTACGCCACAGCAGAGGCAGAAAGGCACATTGAGATGCAGTGATGTCACACTTTTGCTGCATTACTGCAGAAAAACAAAATCGCTAAACGGTAGAAAGTTGGGTCCAATCTTCGAAAAATTCGTCGAGTCATTACGAGAAAGATCAAGCACGGCGTAAAGACGACATAAAATGTGATATAATATGAAATAAGCTGCTGACACGTATTTTGGCTCTGGTCAGATGTCAGGGTTAGGATGGACTGCAAGCTCGCAGCTGGCATCAAAATACATATCAAACGTTCACGTCTGAGTTTATTTATAGAAAATTACAAGCATGGATGATGAGAAAACTGATTTGAAAAGCTGCATGTACTACTAGGCTGACACTTTCTGATAAAATCAGAGCACTGACTACATTAGGATGCTTTCAGACACAGTCCTAAACCTCAAGGACAATAAATCTACTCATACCTTTAGTATTTAACTTAATTTATATGTAATTCTGCAGCATAATATGACTTTACACCACACTGAACCACATGTTTTTAAATCAGAGTTGTACTTTTGCACTGTCTTGTCCTGTCTGCAGCTGCAACATCAAAAATTCTCCACCAGGGATCAATAATCTCATCTTCCAGTGTGTATTTTCGTTAAATAATAATAATAAGATCATCTGAACGTACCTGCCCAGCTCCTCTCCCATCTCATAATACAGCTCAACATCTTCCTGCCTGAAGCCAGCCATGGTGAGCTGACTTTAACGATGACGACGATGGGAGCTAAACGTGTGCAGATATCTGAAAAAGACAAGTGTAAAAAGTCAGGAAAAGCCATCAAAACAAAGACAGCGACATGTCAGTAGGTCCAGTCTGCGAGGAAACATGCGGAAAAACGCATTTGTACCTTCATCTCTTATTACCTTGGCGCCTTCCCTCCTTATTTGGCCTGAACCAACACAGCTTCTTAGTTTTCACAGAGTTTCCAGCTGATGTCAGACCTCTGCATACCAGTCCTACTTACATCATCTCCTGCCTCGGACCAGCTATCTCTGACTCAATTAAAGGGACTGCGATTGATCTACACCGCCCGAGAGTTTTACCTTACACCGGTTAGAAACGCATTTAACATGACCGGTGAATAAATAAATGAAAACAAAAGCTAAAACAAAATAAAACCAAGCTGCTAACAGCGATTTGAAGGATGCTGAGAACCGACTCCGAGGTTAATGTTGCTAGCGTCGAGTTTTCCGGAGAAATATTATTGATAAAACAGTTTGAATGACGGAGTAACTACCATAAACACACACATAGGAACTCTAGCATCAAGTATACAATGTGGATTTAATCAAGATAAATGTATTTAAAGAAATTAATAAGGGAAGTCATAGCAACGGAAGACAGCTAGCTTTAGCTTTTTAACAAGCTAACGTTAACGTCTCCTTTCTCTTGTTTGTTTCCTTTGGTGGCAAACATACTCTTAAGAAAACTGTAACATTGACAGCAAAGTATATATTTGACACGAATAAAACGTGAAGATATTAGTACAAGTGATACTTACAGGACGGTAGGCTACGAGTGCTGCATTCCTCTCCCAGGGAGTTTGAGTGATTAATTCAGACTAAACAGCATCAAGCTAGCGCGGACTAAACGCAGAGCTTCCTGTGTTGTATTTCAAAATAAAAGCATGATGAAGCTGTAAAACGTTCACCATCTGACCTTCAAATCTGTTGAGGAAAAAACTCAAATAAATCGTTTTAAAATGGTATAAACAACAGAGGAGAGATCATTTATCTTAGATGAACATAAATACAATAGATGTAACGTGGTGGTCACTGCTTGTCTACCTCTACGACTTCAGGACTCAGTTTCTACCTCCCCTCCTTCATAACTTGAACCCAGATAGTCTAGTAAAACTTTACTGAATGTCAAGAAATGGCTGGAGAAGGTTTTTATCAAGTCTGATGTCAGTTCAGTATTGCTATCAGAGCAGTCCCCTTGTCTATGTTCTCCTGTGTCTACAGTTTCCGTCTAGTTCAAAGCTAGAAAGCAAAACACAAGATGATGGTGGAGGCACTTGTTAACTATTGGAGAAAGAAATCAAGTACATTGCAAGTAAGCAAACTATGAATAGCACCATTTAGACTTGGAAAAAGGACAAATTGACAAGTGGCAAAAACCAAAAAACTTTATTATGAAGGCTGAAGCGGTTAAACTTCCGGTGTTGATGCTGTTCTTGCTGCAGGTAAATACCAAACACCCGGCAGAAGGAAGGACATATGGAATGACATCATGCTGAGTGAATCAAGCCGCTGCAAGACGTCAATGAATAACAAGATGGAGCATGCAGCAGTAGAGATTAAAGACTTGACTCACACCATCAAAAACCAGGTGAAAGAGCTGCTTGTGTGGTACATCGTGTTACCAAGCGCATTTATAAGTGGCGTCCTAATTTATAAACAAATTTATGGTCCCCAAAAGTAATAACACACTTCACTGCTGGTTTTGATGACAACAGACAGTATGTTTAACAAGAAGCTCAGCATTTAAAGTAACCTAAGAGAGATGTTTGAAGATTGTATTTGTGTTGCACTGACCTTGGCAATTCCACTTTAGTTGGAGGGAAAGACTAAATGACATAAACACGTTTGTGTTTAATTCAATACAGTTTAACAGCATGGCCACATGACAGAAGAAATGCTGTTGGATTTCAAGAACATTTAACATTTCATACGAAAAGTTAGTTCCCTGACCGGGAATCGAACCCGGGCCGCGGCGGTGAGAGCGCCGAATCCTAACCACTAGACCACCAGGGACTACGCAGATACAATCTCATTACCTTTACCCGTTTTGACATGACATAATAGACAAGTTAAAGTTTGTTTTGGTTTCATTTACACTAAACATGAACATACAGTACTTTATATTTTTATATTAAAGAAAAAAAGGAAAATGCAAGATAAGTACAAGATAGTTGAAAAATACAAATTCAGTTAACATTACAATACAAAATAGGGAAAATAGTTGCAGTTCTTGTACTGAAATCTAAATTTAAAGGTAAAGCATGAAAGTTAATATGAAAGAAAGTTACAAATGAAAAAAACAAATCATAATAACAAATCCATGCCAGCATTCCCATGGTTTGTTTTGGTTTCTATATATTTAATTCACTGCTGAATTGTACTGCATAGACTGTTTAAATGGTGTATACAGTCTATACTTGACAGTTTTTTGCATAATCTCAGGTATATTTTAATAAATATGATAGTCAAGTCACATGAACAAGTTTATTTAACCTTTTTAAACCCCCATTGTTTCTGTTATTTCTTGCTTCTGTTATAGACTGTATGTAAAATATAACACGGTTAACCGTTAACCGTTGAGTTTCCACAGATTACCAATCTACGGTTTTACTTTTTATTTTTGACGGACTTTCGCTTTAACCAATCAAAAAACGACATTTTTCACCCGTGACAATAATAGCCAATCAAAAAGCTCCCGTGCCAAAATAGGCGTGGCAAACTGAAACAGCTGGTGGGGGCTCACGTCGAGGGGCTCGAGCCGAACGGTTGGTTGGTTGATGGGGGAAACAACAACAAGCTAAGCATCATGAGGGTCCCTGAAACACTGATTTGGGCCGCTTTTCTCATCCACAAGGTGAGAGAGACCGCGTCTATTTCATAAAAAACTGTTTATCCGTGCGTTTTCCTAACATAGAACCGCGTCGCTGACAGATACAGCTCATTTTTTTTCCCTTTACCCGTATTCGCGGAGAGTATTAGCTCGGATGCTATGACGATTAGCTTGCGGAGATCACCCTGGCACCTGGTAATCGGAACATCACTCACCTTTTGATGTAACATTAATGAAGATGGATTGCTGCTGAATCACTGCATCACTGAGGCTAACGCAAAGCTTATGACTTACTAGATTTAATGCGCGTTAGCAGACAGTGAATCTGGTAATGATAGCTTACCATACTCACTGCGCTAGTGTCGTAAATATATGGAAACGCTTCCGAAATGTGAGACTGAAATTGGAAAATATGTCACGGCTGATTATTCATCTGTACTTTCCCCTTCTGAGTCACATTATATCTAATATTTAACTTCTTATCGTTCTTTTATGGTCTTCATATTGTTAGAAATTGACATTTTAAAGATGTTTTTAAAAGATTTTTCTATGTTTTAATAGTATACATCGTTTTAACTGACACTTTACTATGTCAAATACAACCGCACTGCAGCAGATCTCTCACAAATCTCAGATTATCTGGGATTCTCCGTGTTTTGAGGAAGTCTCAAAAGGCCTCGGAATATTTAATTTAATTTTCTTCAGCCAGATATAGCTCATAATGTTAGCCATCAAATGTTTTGGTTAAAAGTGGGTCATGAGGCCGATTCATTCTTTATGTGGAGCATCAGTTGGTTGTAGCTTGGGAGAGTGTCTCATAATAAAGATCAGTTTTGGCAAAAAAAAAGTAAATTAAATCAATCAGGTCAATGACTGATGAATTAAAATTTAAAGTACAGTAGTGAAAACAAATGAATTCAAACTGTTCTATATCTCACTTAATGACTATTTTAATGTTAAGTTCATGTTAGACCAATGTCAGAAATGTGGTGTTGTTAAACTGGATTGAATTAAACACTAGTGTCCCTATTATTTAATGTAGCCCGAGTCAATATTCACACTGCTTTATCACCAACATGTCTGTCTTTTACCTGTCCACAACACCGTCTTCATTTTAACAGTATACCTTCAGCAACAGCTTGTGCACTGCTGGAAGTATTGGTCTGAACCCGTGGTGTAAAAACAAAACATGATGTAAAACTTACAATCCGTTGCTGGACTGATTTTGTGTCGACAGGTGGTGGGAGAATACGGCATGGCCCACTTCAGTGACAAGGGCAAGAGCAAAGGAAAGGATTACTGCATATTCTTCAACTCGCAGTGGGCGCGTTTACCTCAGGACCTCAACAAGGCAGTAAGTCACCAGCGAGCAACAAGAGGTGGAAGGAAGCGAGCTTAGCGCGCTGCCTCATCACATCTACACAGAACAATGACCTCAGTTGCTGTTAAAGATTTGTAAACGACTGAGAAAATTATTATGTAAAAGCCTCACACAGGATGCTGAAACTTGATCTCCCATTTTAAGCACCAGTTTCTTTCCAACTCAGTTCCTTTTGACTGATATCAGAGTGTAATGAGTTCTCAAGAGGAAATAAATTTAAAGGTCATTAGAGGCACAATGGGTCAAGTCATTTCGACGGGAATGAGGAAGCGTTTCTTTTGTCTGTAAATAATCACCAGAAAGTTTAGATTAAAACAAATAAAGAACAGTCGTCATCCATTTGTGTGTTTAATACAACTGTATTAAAGATCCAGCTCTGGTTAATGCTGCACACGTTTTTGTCTTTTAGTCGCGCCTCCAGATCTATGACTTGACTACATCGGTCCTGTGCTCGCCCTCTGACGTCCCAGAAGGAGGCTTCCCAAATTACATCCCCATGGTGATGAGGGGCAACTGCACTTTCTATGAAAAGGTCCGTCTGGCCCAGATTAACGGGGCCAAGGGCCTGCTTATCGTCAGCAAGGACAGACTGGTAAGACTGGCGATCATTGTGCATCAGGCTCAAACTCATTTTGGTCCATTACAGAACATAAACGTGTGATTGATTATGTCTTTATTTATTTATTTTTACAGACACCGCCAGCAGGAAACGGGACTCAGTATGAGGAGATTGACATCCCCGTGGCCCTGCTCAGCTACTCTGATATGCTGGACATAAGCAAGGTGAGAGGTCGAGATTTTACCGTGTGACACAAAGTCCAAGTGTTTGTCTTGTAGGGGACAAGCCTCAGTAACCCAAACCGTATCTAATCCTGTTTCTAACTTTCCTAACAGACGTTTGGTAAAGGCCGACTGGTGGCCATGTACGCGCCCAATGAGCCAGTGTTGGACTACAACATGGTGATCATCTTCTTAATGGCCGTGGGAACGGTGGCCATTGGAGGCTACTGGGCTGGCAGCAGAGACAGCAAGAAGTGAGTGGACGCTGTGGCTAAACCCATGGCACTGAATTCTTGGGTTATATTGCAGTATGTACAAAACCAAAGGGTAAACTCCCATTTATATTTCCAGACTGGCATACTCAACCTTTGTGTGTTTAAAATAAGCATTTTTATCATTCAGACGGACATTCACTAAAAAGCTTCTCTTTTCTTCTGATCATAACAAGACACAACACTTCCTGTACGTGCCATGCTTGTAGTCCTAACTGCTTAATTTAAATCAAACCTAATGTATCAGGGGAATCATCGCTGGAAAAAATTAGTCAGTTTCCTTGGCCATGAACGGGTACGTGATTGCACAGAGTCTTTTCAAACCAAGAAGTCTTCATTGTACCGCTACAACTCCACTAAAGGGCAGCGTTGTTTGTTTGAGGCCGCACAAGTGACTCACCGGCTCAAGCCAATCAGAGACCTTCCTTCTGATGGAGTTGCCAAGGTGACTGAGGGCACAGTCAGACGGGGTCTCTGACGCACGGGACCACAGGCAAAAAAAAACATTTCGGAATATTAAGTGTGTGTGTTTTGAACTCGCGATGGAAGTGAATGCCAGCCGGCCAAACGAATGACGGCAAATATTGACTGTGGATGGGAGCACGGACATCTGGGACGCTTTGGCAGATTACCAAACGCCAGAAAGAAGTTTACAGTTAAGGAAGTGACACTCAAGGCCGCGGAGGCCAAGCAAACAACCGCGCATAAGATACTGACAGTTTTAAGAGTTGGGGAGTCGTCCTGGGATCACTCGGCCTCTCTGAATTTTCGTTCCTCCTGCTGCAGGCGATACATGAAGCACAAGCGGGACGACGGCGCGGAGAAGCAAGACGAGGAGACGGTGGACGTCACCCCCATCATGATCTGTGTGTTCGTGGTCATGTGCTGCAACATGCTGGTGCTACTCTACTTTTTCTACGACCACCTGGGTACGACACAAAAACACGTTCACACAGACATATAACCACTAAACCTGAGAGATGCTTTAGAGCGTTCATGTTTATGTGACCAGTAGATAAACGCTGGTTTCAGCTCAGCCTGCCCAGTTTTTATGGCTGTGTGCGCTGCAGCCTGAAATCACTTTGTGGCATTTGCTCCTTATTCGGGCTGTGCTGAAAATGTCCGACAGCGATTTTCTCGAGTGACTTGTCATTTTAGCTCAAGGTCCCCCTGTGGCAGTTTTATCTTTCAAGTCTTGCTTCTTTGTTTTCCTGTGATCATGATACACGCATTTTACTAGTCTGTCATTGTTTTGGTGGCTCTCGCTCTGCAGTAATGTGAATTAATTTCCTCCTGCTCTCACCGTTTAGCTCTTTGGGTCATCGGGATCTTCTGCGTGGCGTCCTCCGTCGGCCTCTACAGCTGCCTGTGGCCTTTCGTCAGGAGGCTTCCTTTCTGCAAGTGCAGGTGAGAAATGAAGACATCACCTCGCTCCGTTAGAAGTTAAACAGGCTGTTTTTTCTTGTTATTGCCAAATCATTAATCAGGGGTTGATGCTGCTTTTAAAATGTTTCCATGAGAGGAAACGGTGTCATGTTGAACAAACTTGCTGCAACAGGATCCCAGAGAACAACCTGCCGTACCTGCACAAGAGGCCGCAGATCCGCATGCTGCTGCTGTCGGCCCTCTGCATCAGCATCAGCATCATCTGGGTGGTGTTTCGCAACGAAGACCAGTGAGTGTCAAATTAAATCTTTCAGAGACGCACACACACAGATTGTCAAGTTCCCAAAATGACACACCAGAGATCGGTCTCTTTGCATTCAAGTATTAAAGTGATGATTATTTCAGAATGCGCTGCCACACCCAGGAGTTTAGGTTTGGAGCAGATCCACTGAGGGTGTCGATGGCTCCATGTGTTGCGTGGTGTGGTGTCGGCGCTGCCCTCTCTGTGCGCGATAAGACGTTGGAGGTTCAGGTTGTGTTCTTGCCGGCTGACTCACTCTCCCGTTACGTGTCCTCCAGGTGGGCGTGGGTGTTACAGGACGCCCTGGGGATCGCCTTCTGTCTCTACATGCTCAAAACAGTCCGGCTGCCCACGTTTAAGGTCGGTCGACACGCTGACACGTCTGAACCCCGGTGTTTTTTTTTTTTAATGGTTTAGTTGTGATTTACTGACTAACGGGTGTTTGCGTCTCCTGCAGGCTTGCACTTTACTACTGACGGTCCTGTTCGTCTACGATGTTTTCTTCGTATTTATCACGCCTCTCTTCACAAAGGTACGCCTTTAAGAGCATTTTTCGTTATTTAGTCGTCTGCTGTTACTTAATTTACTCATTGCTCTCGTCTCAGAGTGGTGAAAGCATAATGGTGGAGGTAGCGGCTGGTCCCTCTGACTCCGCCACACATGAAAAGGTGAGTTTTAAAATTTTCACACTTCCCTCCGCCTGATAACTCATCCAACTCCAAATGACGATTGTTTTTGTTTTTCTCCAGCTACCCATGGTGCTTAAAGTACCACGGTTAAACTCCTCTCCTCTGGCACTTTGCGACCGTCCCTTCTCCCTCCTGGGCTTTGGAGACATCTTAGTACCGGGTAAGTAACGGATTAATCCCAAACTCCTTTACATAGATCTGAATACAGTAGCCGTCTGTGTTGATCGCTCTGAATGCCTCTTTGCTTGTCCCTCCTCATCAGGTCTGTTGGTGGTGTACTGTCACAGATTTGACATTTTAACACAATCCCCCAGGATCTACTTTGTGGCCTGTACAATCGGTACGTACATGAGAGGGTTGTTATTGATGAAATGATGCTCTCATATCACGATGGGATCAATGTCACAGGCGGACGAGGGAATAAAATCATCAGTGATGTGAAGTTTCTGTACAAGTAGAAAATCTAATTCTCACATATGCATATACACCGATCAGCCACAACATTAAAACCACTGACAGGACGAGTAAATAACATTGACTATCTTGTGATGTTCTGCTGGGAAACTTTTGGACCCAACATTCATTTATGTGGATGTTACATGTAGCACCCACCTAGACCAGACCAGGTGCCCCCACCCCATAGCAATGACACTCCTTGACGACAGCAGCCATCCTCAGCAGGATGCAGCCTGACACAGACACAAACGGTTTAGGAACAACTAAAAATATGAACAACAACACAAATTCACTAGATCCCAAACTGATCAATTATCTGTGGGATGATCCACAGAGGCCCCTCCCCTCAACCCATAGGACCCACAGTCCCCCCACTAACAACAATCTAACCCTCACAAGGCCCATGTCCATTCTCTGATGACCCACAGCTGTTTTGGAGGCACAAGGGGGACCTACACAATATTAGGAAGGTGGTCATAATGTTACGCTTGATCTGTGTATATCATATAACACAACTACAGAAGAAAAAAGAAAGAACTCAAGCTATCCCTTTAACAATAGGGCGTCATTTCTGACTTCCTCCATTAACAAAACAACAAAAAAACATGTCAAATTCCTGGCATTGGTAAAATAGGAAGTAACAACAAGTAGGAACCCTCTGATTGGTCCAATCCAAAGGCTACCAGAAAGAAAGAGGCCTTAGAAATCAAGGACACTGATCCACCTAGAGTTTAAAGTACTGTCTGTATCTCATCTGTCATGTTAAAGCTCTCCTCATCTCCTGTAGAGTAATAAATCCAATGGAAGCCTTCGAGGTAAAACCTGTCTCTGACTGCTCTGTCTCCCCTTGTCTCTCCCCCGTCAGCCTACGGCGTCGGCCTGCTCATCACCTTCGTGGCCCTGGCCGTGATGCAGATGGGTCAGCCGGCCTTGCTCTACCTGGTGCCTTGCACTCTGCTCACCAGCCTCAGTGTAGCGCTGTGGCGCAGGGAGTTGCCCCAGTTCTGGACTGGAAGTGGATTTGTGGTGAATACCAGTTTGATATGACTGCCTACTGCGGACGAACAAAAAGACTTTTAAAAAAAAAACAAAAAAAAAAGAAATATCTAGTTTTTAAATAGTAGAATAACAAGTTGAGTAACCCCTTTAAATAATTACATCCATTCCAACTGCCTCTTTCTGTTTTGCTGTTCCCCCTTCACTTCATGGCTTCTCCTTTATTTTACTGTGGGTGTGCTCTAGTCTGCTGCTGAGGCCTCAGCTGTCTGTGAATGTCACTGCAGGTATTCTATCTGGGCTTTACACTCTACCATTAAAACATCCTGATCTCACTTAAAGCTGCTTTTGTTGTCTTTTCCCTGGAGCGTAGACTTTATTTCTGACTGATAGACTAGTGATGGGTTACTACAGCCTCACTGTCGGTGCTGATGGAGACGTAGATTATCTTATTTCTTTGAAGCATGTCCTGTTTGTCTTGCTTTCTTTGGATACGTCGCCATTTTCATTATGTATATTAGGGACTTTGCTATTGCTACATACAGGAATACCTCTGGCAACAATACCATCACATAAAGCTCCTTTAATCGGGGTTTAATTGTTAAAGACAGAGGAATGACTGTATATTTTCAGTTCTTTTCGTCTTCTATTCAGCTCTTCTGTGTCCGTTTGTCATTAAATTTACTTCTCAGCCTCATCTCAGCCATTTCATACAGACTGTATTTTCTGTCCCCTGCAGCCTGCCATAGTCCTCGCACCAATCAACTGTACACAAGCGGCAGCGCCGCAGACAGAGGGGCCCTCGGCCACACCGGAGCCACAAGCCACAGAAGACGCCAATCAGAGCGAAGACTCCTCCCTGCAGCCGCCTCAGGAAACGCCCCCGGAGGAGGACGACGAAGAGAAGAACAAATCTAACTGAAACAACTTCTAGTACGGCTTTTTCCATTTCACTCCCCATGTTCTGTGTGTTCAGGTTGTTTTTATTTTTTATTATTATTATTTCTCAGTCAATTCATTTTTTTAGTACGGACATTTTTATTTGCACTTGGTGCGAAAGGAAGAGCAGATCTGCGCTTTAAGAAGGGAGGCGCAGGGATCGGATGCTCGATGCTGAAATAAACGAGTATAAAAGCTGCACAGCGGCCACAATACCTTCTTCTGCTTCTAACACACTCGACATAAAAGGGAATTAAAAAGACAAAAACTGGAAACTACTCAAGGTAACAAAACTCTAAATATTTCAATTACACTAAGCAACAAACATGTTAGTGGTGAAACTTTGCCGCTGGATCCTTTTGTTATTGGACTCAGAGGTACCAGGTAATGAAACAAAATGTTTTAAAGTTTGTTGTTGCTCCTCAGATGGAGCATTAAAAAAGCACTAAAGAGAAATAATTTGGAGACAGTTATGTACTCAGTCAACAGAAACAATCAAGGAGAATCTAGATGACTGAATAACAGATATCTGTGACGCCTTTCAGCACCACACATTCAAATTAACAGTATGTTTGAGTTTCTGATCTGGTCTGTGGCATTTTCACGACTTCCTGATACTTAAAAACCTGAACGTTTTCAGATGATTGGCAGATTAATCACTAATGGAACCAGTTCAGATCTTATACACCTTCTTCCCTTTCAATTACTTTTGCTTTTTTACACGCCTGAGACCAAAAGTACAAATAAAATAGATACACATTTAACATCAGCAGTGACTCCTCTGACTAGCTTGTTAGCGTTTAGCTCGAGCATTGAGCGTCACAGACTCATAATTAAGCTTCTTAGTCGTGGGTAAAGAAAAGTGATGGAGGTTGTTTTGTTTTCTCCACACACACACACACACAGCTGCCACGTTTATTTTTTTGTTTTTATTTTTTTTCCCAAATCCTGCAAAGCTAACCAATGAACTCATTTGAAACATACTGTTCACCATTATTCCTAAAAACTACAAATCATCTGAGCTGAAGAGTTTCACACCCTTTAAAATGTGGTGCTATCATGGTTGTTGACTGAGCCAAAGTGATCAGATTTTATTTTATTTTATTTTTCCCATAAAGCGTTTGTTTGTGTTTTCCCCTCATGTTTTGGTGCACTTTTGTTTTGCATGCTATGATTTAGATTTTCACCGCTCATGTAAAACTATTGTATACTCCACAACTGAAACATAACAATGAGCTGCGCGACAGAAAGACAAGAGACCAAAGACTTTATCTAGAGAGGTGCACCGTGGAGGAAGAGCGATAACAGCTGGAAAGATCAAGACCGGCTGTGGAGATCATCGAGGTACGACGCAGATACCGTGTATAACCTATAGCGCAGACTTTGTATACATTATTGTTGACTGTTTTATTCCCCCAGTAGTTATTCATATTGTCTTAAGGATTGGTTTTGGCCTTACTGTGTCCATGTCGACAGGTACAGTGGAATGTGTTGCTCTGCGAAAACCACGAGTACTGTACTCAAAACGTGCTGCAGTTCAAACGCAGACGACCGTGTGACTGGTTGTGTTGCCGACGTTTTTATTTTGTACAAAGCATTTGCACAGCATTTTGTAACTCACGGACCAACCCGCCGTTGGCGCTTGTATTTATGTGTTCATGTATAATCTATAAAAAGGGTTTGAAGAAGCGGCTATGGTAAACGATAATGTGTTCGGTATTTGTTTCCGCTTTCGCACGCCCATCTCTGACCCAGCAGTCACCCCCCCCCCCCCCCCCCCCCCCGGTGGTTCATTTACGATGCAGTTGTTGAGCTTAAAAACAATCTGGGCAAAAGAGAGCAGCTTAAATGTCTGAATGTGCGACCCTCGCTGGTTCAAAGAGTACAGGACGACATGAGATTATTCATTCACCAGTATGGTTTGTTGTCACCAAGTGGTTTTTAAAGCCTCTGTTGAGGAATGCATATAATAAATAAAACATTGTATTTGACATTTGTTGTGTTGCTGTTTTTTTTGGATGCGGTCTGTGTTAGTGCTCAGATATGCAGGACATTTCCAGTCTGAATGTGTCCTTTCACTGCGGCCCGCCAGCTGTGAAAAGTCCCTTTGCAGAGATGAACATCAGTCTGACAAAGAGCCTCTTGTCGCTTCAGCGCAGTCACTCAAAGCGGAGTATGGACTGAGTTACTATTTACTCATCTGATTGACCAACAGTGTTTGTTGGAGAGTTCTGTGCAGCAGCACGGCCCTCCTGCTTCCAGCTGCAGCCGTGTTACAGATGCATCTCTATCCAGTGACGCGTCTAGTTGAATTGGTTTTGGAAGCCAGGTCAGAGCAAGAATGAATATTTCTGACTGCGGTTTATAAGACAAACAGCAGCTGTAAGTCTGAAGTCCTCTTTGTGTTTGCTGCAGATCAATTAATCAATAATAGCTGCTTCTATCAGTTTCTCAGAGCCCCTGACATCAAGTAGGCAGCACTTCAGTGGATTATTTTTCTCAGCTAGTAACTGGTTTAGTCTATAAATGTCAAAAACACTAATTCTGATCTCATATAATATCATTATCGAGGAAAAAAAAGCATCACATTGTGACATTTCAAAGGACAGTCAACTGATTCCCACGATAATGTCTTTATAAGCATTTCTCGACAGAAAGCAGCACTTTTTAAAAAGTCACAAACACCCAGTAGGATGTCAGTAATAAATATCAACCTAATTATACTATGAGTTGTTCTGAAAGGATAGAAACTGCACTTCTTGAAGTCTGCCTGTACTTTGTTGTACCTGACAATAAGTCTATTTTATTCTATCTTGACACAGCACTGCTTCCCATCATCCCTCTCTGCAGAAACATAATCCAGATTACGTCCGAGTCTGATTTTTAAATCTCAACAATTTAAGATGCAGTTCCACATTCGACCACTAGACCCTGCTTCCAAAAGTGAGTCAATCCCTTCAGACCTCCATGTTAAAATGTCCCAATTTTGAAACTGATATCAGTGCGTTTCCAGCATGGTACAGATCTGAGCCTGATCTTAAAGTCTTAAACATCCCAAGCGTATTTCCTTTTATTCTATTCTAAGTGACGAGCAAAACTAATTGTATAGTCTTTGAATGTCCAGTGCGGACATAAAAAGCCCCATCTACGAATGCCAAAGAAATGTAGTTCCTCATTTGTCCACTAGAGGCTGACTCTAAGAATGAGTCAATCCTTTTAGACTTGCATGATAAAATAACAGACCAATCTAGAACTGTTCCCATAGTTTACAAGCTCTTGGCATCTATAAACCAAAATATATCAGATAAATTTAAAGGTGCATTAATCAGCTGTATGAAGTCAATCCACAAAAAAAAAACAATGCTGTAATATCAACCACCTTTTTATTCCAGGAGCCGTTAGTTTGGGTTTGTCACATATTTTACATGGCACCAAGCGGCAATAGTGGTCAGTGTGTTTCTGTCAGAGAAGATAAGTTAAATGTTTCAGTAACGGTGAAAACTATTTAACAGGGAATGTCAGGAACCGTTCGGTTGCAGTGAAACAGTCCTGCAGGTTCTCCATTGAGGACCGTCTGCAGTCAGGAAATATACAAGCAGCTTCCACTTTTCATTAATAAACAATAAGTTTACAGTTTCCTACCCGAGTCGTTTTTACACAGATCGTGCTTGGCACTTTGTATTTACACTGATGTAAACTTGTTAAAACAATAGCTTCCTCACACCGTGTTTTAAATTAAAGCTTTTTTTTTTTAGAGCTTAAGACATGAGTGCTAAGTGGTTACAGACAACCTACTTTTTAAAATAAAAATTATTTTTTTAAAAAAAAAAAAATAAAATGGGAACATCTCAGAAAAGTCTTTGGTCATAAAACCTTCATTTAAAACATATTTCTCAAACAGGTTGGCATTTAGAGTTTTCTCCACAACCTCTTCCATAAATGTGCATCTTGCTAACGTTCGGCTCGTTTCCACTGATAAAGGAACTGGACACACCTGGCCATCGTGAAGTCACGCTCAGCGTCTCTTCGCGGCTCCGTCAGCGTTTCCATGCGTCTCTAAGTCCTCGCCTGGTTCGTGCTCAGAGGAATATTACCTTCTCTTTTCCTTTTTCAGGCGTGTCTTTCTTTTCTTTTTTGACAACATCCGCTGGGAAAGGAGGTGGTGTCGGAGGAGGAGGAGGAGGAGGAGGGTCGTTGCCGTTGCTCCGCTTGTTTGTGCTGAAGGACTGAGACGGTTTCATGCTGTGGGCCGGCGATCCTGGTGACTTGAAGATATCTGAGCAGAGAACAAAAAAAATAAAAAAAAGTAGGAAACAGGAAGTTGAATCGGTTCTGCAGCCATCTTTGTTTTATTCCACTTCCTGAGCTTCATTTCTATTTAAATTCACCATTAAATGAGTTTAAAACTTCCAACTAGCGCTTTGAGGTGGTGTCTCTATGAGTTTTGAATTGTACCTTGTCGGTAGATTCTTTGAGGACTGGCCTTCCTATTGGATCTCAGACTGCCTCCTTCCTTCCCCGTCACTCGGATGGGCACCACCTGGTCCACGTCTATATAGGCTGCATGTAGAAAGACAGAACTGGGGTTTGATGAGGTCTCCTGGCTGGTAAATACAAGTTTAATCTGGTTTTTTTAGACGTTGTGAACCCTGTCCTGACCTGCACTGTGCGCTCTCTGGTGCGATTTCTTCACCTTGAAGCCCCTCTCCTTCCCTTTCGTAGCCAGCTTGTCGGGGATCTTCTGCTGCACGGCTGGAGCTTTGAGCACCTGGTTGGTGGCGCTGATCAGGTGGGCGGGCAGCTCGGTTTTGGCCAGCTTGGGGCTGATGCTCTCCCTGCGCGGTGGAACCTTTGGAGGAACATCCAAGGTATTGGTGGGCAGGATGTAGGGGGTCAGAGTCCCGGCTCCGTTTATTAGGCTTCCTCTGAATGATGGGTTACTGGACAGACTCCAGGACTGGGGAGAAAATGGAAATAAATCAAATTCATTTGTGTTTTACGTATTTTAAAGTTGATACGAGGCTCCGATTAGTTTGTTCCTCAGTATTTTAAATCACTATGGTAACACAGACTGGGTCATACTTTGAGAAGCGAGTTTGTCGACGGATTTACAAACAGAAAAATCGCATTGCTCACTTGTGCAGGATTGTCATAGTTGGCGTATCCATGGCCATACTTTGACATTAACTTCTCCACACGGTCCTTCTCCTTAATCAGCCGCTCCTTTTCCTTCTCCACCAACTTCGTGGACTTCTTCAGCGTCTCCAGGTTCTGCTGGTACTCTTCCTTCTGCCTCTCGAGCTCGGCCTTCTCCTGATTCAGCCCCTCCTCCGCCTTCTTGCAGTCCTCCTCCCTGCGCAGCAGCTCGGCCTTCAGAGTCTCCATCTCTATGCGCTGCCGCTCCTTCTCCTTCTCCCAGCGCTGCTGCTCCTCTCGATGCTGGGCCTGCAGCTTGTGCAAGTTGGCCAGCTCCTCCTCCTGTTTCTTCAAGTTGCGCTGCTTCTCCTGCTCCAGCAGCAGATTGCTGTAGTTGCGAGAGGGCTGCTTGCTCTTTGAGTGAAAGACGTGCTGCAGCTCGATTTGGCTGTCCTGCTGGGCGACGACTGCCTGCAAGAGTTGAACACGGCAATGCCAGAATTTCTTATTGTTGTGTCACATCCTCAGTTTAAATGAGATATGACGAGTATTATTCTTACTTGTAAGCTGTAGAGCCTCTGTGCGAGCATTATCACACGATCGCAGACCTGCAGAGAAAAATAAGTGACAGTAGCACATGTTAATATTCCTTAACCATAATATGACCTATTACCACGGGTCTTCAGAGCGTTACCTCTTCCTCAGGTAAATTACAGCAGTCTGGATTCAGTGCGTCTGTTTCTCCATCTGCCTGGAAGTAAAATGTCACAGACAATGTTAATTCTTCCCCCGTTTCATCAGCTGCTGGACGTCAGACTTGGATCCTTTATGCCCGCCTCACTCACAGACTGTTCCAGGTCTTCAGAGCTGCTCACGTCCTGTGGCTGATCGTCGCTACTGCTGTGGCTTCTGTACTGTGGACAGTCCTCGCTGTCACTCACCCTCTCACCTCCATCTCCATCTGACAACATTGAAACATTCACGTCAACAATCGGCAGGAATGTCCAGTCATTTTTAAAACGATCCGATTTATGGCAGAGCAAATCATCAGGCTTCAGCTAAGCCTGATCTACTGCAAGCATCAAAATGACCTCTTCTTTTAAAGCTGTCAAAAGAAATAGATACGTATACAGCTAGTAATGTATATTTAATTTATAACCTGTCATAACATGTCCCGAGTGTATCAGTGTACAGAGATTATAAATAATATACGACAATACATCTTTACTTTTGGGCGTGGTGCCGGCCACAGGGGGGCTATCTGCCACTCCAAAGGTATGGCTTCTCCTAGGCGAGCTTTGCTTCACCTCACTCTCATCCGTAAGAAGGCCTGGGTCTTTGATCCTCATGAAGAGCAGGTTCTGCAGGTTTTCCACTGCAGACAAAAGAGAAATATTTCCTCAGTCCTTAAGAGATAACATCGCTGCTCACCGACTGCGCTACAGGAGCGTTTTCACATTTACTTTAAGAACTCGTTGGCTTTGTTCGTCACAAAACACATTTAATGAAGTGAGAGGTTCTTCTCACCCTCGTTGATGGCTCCGTTGAGCAGTGCCTCCCCCTGCTGGAGGTCAGCCGCGGTTCCTCGGAGCAGCAGACCTTTGTGAGGGGTCTCGTGCTCCATCAGGTTCTCATACATATTGGCAATGATCTGCAGCTTTTCCTGCAGGCTGTGGCTTATCTGGTCATCCCTCGACTTCAGCATATCTGTAGAGCAGCAACATAAAATAACATGCTCGATTAGTCAGAGTGGTGGGAAAACAAACCGTTGGTACTCAGGCCAAATAAAAAAATTTTATCTCCAATATTTCACATCATCATGCATGTAAGGGATCTGTTTTATTTTATTGCAGAGGAGCTTTTCCATAGCTGGACAGGTAGAGCTGGCTCACTTCCACCATGTTTCTCAGTAAACGAAGGCAAAGCATCAACAAAACCAGAATTTTCACTAAGAGGAACACAGGCATCATTAAAGACAATGACAGCTGTGAAAAAGGTCACTGTAAACAAATGCAGAAATACAAAACCAGTTGAGAAACATCACAAGACTTAAAGAAAACAGAAAGCAAAATAAAGCAGTCAGGTTTCTGTTTCCTTCCTGAGGATCTAAAGCAATTAAACATGAGGACATTTTAGGCCGACCAATCTCTTCAAGTAAAGCTGTGATAGCGCTACATGACTGAGCTGTTTGCCAAGGACGACCTCAGACGAAACTCTTGCTGAAAAAGAAGAAAGCCTGATAAAATCTGACAAGAACTGCATGCCGGCCGGGTGTTGTGTGTGTGTGTGTGTGTGTGTGATTTAGAGGCTGATAAATCTCGGCCGTCTTACCTTGATATTCCTGCATCGCAGCGACCTCTTCGTGATACAGCTCTTCTTCTCGAAGCCTGAGTCACACAGAAATATGCATTTAGATAAATTACCAGTTACGTTCTAAAATAAATTCAATGCAACACCACCTGTGATATCATATAATATGCATAAAGAAAAAATAAAAGCTCCTTCATGAGTCTGTTCAATGTTTGTGTCCATGGCAACAATCACACACACACACAACCTTCATATCTTGTTGATTCTTTACACTCTTTGAATTTGTGTGGTCAGACATTTTTTAACTAATTTACGCCTCTAAGAGAAGAAATGTTTTGGAAACTTTTATTTTAGTTTTCATCTGAATCACATTTGAGCAAATCTTTGCACTGAAAGATAAACCCACTACTGATAAGGCTGATAAATGATCAGTATTTGAAAGCTGTGCTGCACATGTATGCAATTATGTTGCCGGTCCGTCTGTCACCAGGAATCAAACATTAATACAGGGCTGCAGAAACGCCCTCAAAAACAGAAACCACAGCAGCACCACCACCACCATGTGTGAGCTTCTCAAATTTGAAGATCTGGCCTCAAAACGACGGGATTGCCAAAGAATACGCATCTATTGAAGAGAGATCTGATTATCATTTCTCTTTCATACCTGTCCACAGCCATGCGGATGAGGTTGGTCCAGGCGACGCGTTCCTCTTTGGAGCCCATGTGGATCTCGTACATCTCCGGCAGGCTGCTGGTGAACGCACAGATGAGGTACATGGCTCTGTCCTCGTGGGCCACTTCCCTGACTATCAGTCTCTGCAGGGATATCACGGGTGGTTTGTTGTCCTGCGAAAGTAATCAGTCCTGGGTAGATCAGGCTATGACACATTATTTATATCTATGCAAAGTTATTTAATAAAGTTTGTGGGCTGGAAAACATACAAGTATAAGCCTTTAAATGATTCAGTGAGTCTTGACTGACGGTGTCTCTACACGGGAACTGGACTCACCATAGTAGCAAACACAAGCTTCTGATCTTTCTCTTGTAAGAGGAGGAGCATGTCTGACAGCAGCACAGCCTGGACGTCTGCAGGGGAAGATTAAAGCAGCTTCAGCATCAACACAACACAAGCGCTCGATAGTTTTCACTCAACGTGCCACGAAAGACCGACTGCTGCTTCTTCGAGTGACTGTTTATCTAACGTAAATGACACAAGAATATGTCGTCCTGCAGGTTCCCCTGTAACCTTTTGACTTTGGCCCTGATGAATTCTTTAACCCTCGTGCTACCTTTGTGGTCTCTGGGACCCCAAGTGAATGGACGGACAGATAGAGAGCATGCAGGAGGGTAGCACGAGGGCTAAACAAAACACGAATTGAAGAAGCTCCCGTATCAGCCCTGTAATATGGCAGTGATCCAATGAGCCGTCAGACACTTGATGCATCATCCATCAAAGGTTTATAAAAACCATCCGAGTGCACGTAAACACACTCATCTCAGTTTTCTTTTAACCTCCAGTGACCCTATTAGATCATTACATCTATTTAAAAGCAAGCCGTGTTGAAGATCTGAGCAATTTAGAGACAAATGAGTCTTTACATGTGCAACCCTCGCAGCCCTTCTCAAGTCTGAACTGAAAGCAATCACACGGCAGCCAAACGACGACACTAATCATTAAGTTACATACAAGGAAACAAAACTGTTTAGCAAAGCAGGAAATATGAATAAGCAATGCAGCAGGGAAGATTTGTCAAGTCAGGCAAGAAGATATTCATCTTTGGCAGCGAAGGAATAAAACAAAACCCTTCACACTTATATCCCTATCATGTAAAAGGCAATGAAGATTGATTAAGCCTCAACAAGCTCTTCACGAACCTTTCTGTTTGCCAGACGACTTCCAGGCGACGTTGCCTTCGTGCAGCAGCGTCCTGTAGCTGTGGTTCAGATCCTCTCTGCGGAAGTGTCGGCCGTCCTTTAGCCGGGTCGGACATTTTGGCTCCAGGCGCACGATGATCTCTTTCAGTCGGGCAGATTTCTCGTACTCGCTGACCCGGTCGTTCACCTGGGAGATGGCCTCTTTGATCAGCGTCAGAGCTTCTACCAGAGACTTGTGCTCATCTGTGTCAGCTGAAATGAATTAATCAACCAGAGCTTGTTTATATCTATGGAGGCTGGGGCGATCCAGCAAAGATACAGACAACTGGATCTCAGATACTTCGGTTTGGATAGACTGTAATATAAGTTAGGAGATTTTACCGTCAGTGTTCTGAATGATTCGCTCCACCAGGACGGGATATTTTGTGATGCGTTGAGTCACCAACAGGAAACATTCAGGTATTCCCATCCTTCGCACTATAGACAGCTGACCTATTTTCTGTTGAGAAAATATAAAAGAGTTTAGTTTTTACATTGATTTGCTTATCTTATAGGCAGCACCTCGACTACGTTTAATGTGCGGTCGCATTATGCAGCGATTATCTGCAGGTTTTTCTTCCTGTTTTCCCTTGAACACAAACCATTTAAGGTCAAGTATCACGGATACATCTTGTGTTTGTATCACCGTCCCATCTCTGACTCCTCCTCTATCTTAAGCACAGGCATTTTCTCTGAAACAAAACAACTACAAGCCGCTCTATTTACCTTATAAACAATTGCTTCCACATCAATAAACCGACCACAACAGTGCTTACTCTAATGAGGAACTGGAGCTTCTTGTTGTTCAGCGATTGCTCTTTGACGAAGTTGACGCCTTCGTTTTGACGGCTGCAGAACACGCTGTAACTCATAATCATTCCCTCTCCCAGCGTACCTGAAAACTGACAGAAAAAAATGAGAAACTTCAATGTTGTATGAGAAAGACAAAAGATACACTTTCTGCAGCTGTGTGATAGGAAATGACTCTTCATACTAGCGGATGGCGGTCGTCTGTATTTGTCATTCAGAAGGAGGGGAGCTACTATTAGCTGGGAGGCTAGGAGGCTAGAAAGAGCAACAAACCCTCTGTTAAATCATGCAGGTTAGCTGGTCTACAGTTTTCTCACTCGAGACGATCACGTCGTTGCATTTGAATATTTTGACAAAATAAAGGATGTAAATTCTTCCCTGGTTTATTGACTTCATGACAACAGGAACAAAGCACCCAGAGCGATTAATACCTTATGACATAAGATGCCTGATGGGCACAATGACATAAGGAGGTGTAAAGGTCACCTGAATACAAAAAAAGTTCTCTTTTAATCCTGTTCTTGGCAACAGGATTTGTGGTGAACTCTGCAAACAACACTCGGTGCCAGACAATTTGTTGTGGACCTCAGCGTGGGAACGTAACCAGCATAGCATTCAGGGAGCGTTGTAAACACACACTAAGTAAACTGTGCACCTGATGTGTCTGCAGGCAGGCTGTTAAAACGTGCAATGAATAAAAAGAAGGAGATCTGGATGACATCCTCCTCCCATCACTTGGAAATAGCACCTCAGTCTCTCAAGGGTGTTGACTTGATGAGAGTAAACGTGAACAGAACACAGCAGACTCTGCCCTACCTGAGATTTGAGGATGTCCCCCAGCTGTGTGATATAGTAGTTGTTTGGACTTCCTTCCTCCTGACTTTGGCTTTGCCGCATTTTGAGGGTGTTGAGGAAGTGCTGGTGGTGGCTGAGCAGGTCCTCCACTCCAGCAAAGAGCTGCTTCAGCTTGGTGTCCTCCATCAGCAGAGACTGCTTCAGCTCATGCATGTAGACATGGAGAAGGATTTTTAAGTTACGCACGTGGTGCATCTCCGTCTTCATCAACTCTGGGAAATTAATAAAAAAAAAAAAAAGTCTTGATTATTCATTTGAAATATTATACTCATTGCTCAACAGCTACCAGCAGGATGCCAAACAATTTCCATATTCAAAATGCCATGCAAGTAGGCAACAGTAGGTGAACTTGTCCTGTTAGGCGTAACACAATTACTGGTGTCATTACACTTGTTATCATAGCAAAAATGTTTTCCATCAATAAGCTGCTAGAGTTTAAAAAGACATCCGTCATCACCATAATCACAGGCCTTGAAATATTTGTCTCTGAAGGGCGGTGACAGTGACGAAGTATTCATGAGACTCGTACACAAACAGAATAAAATGACACAAAATAGATTTGGGATTACAGGACATGTTAACTTCTCCGGTTCAGCCTACCATAGATGACATCCTGCCTTTTAATAGCCTCCTTGTTCAGGGCGTTCAGGTAGTTCTGGTCCACAGCCAGGCTCCAGGACTCGGCCTCCAGGTTCTGGGCATCGATCTCGAGCGCCTCGCGCAGCAGAGTGTAATGGTTGTCTGGATGACACACGGACAAGTCACACAAATACAGCTTGGGCTTTGGTCGTCATATCAGTGTGAACTCCAGTGATTCATTACTGGTTAAGGCTATTTTTAATAGTTTTAATGTCTAAATTTGGAGGCTACGAATGCTATTCAACAGAGAAAGAATATGTAGAGTGGATTCGAGATGACAATGCAATCACTAAATCCCCATTCGTGACTATGACAATGATCAGTTTAAATTGAAACAGTGTAAGAAAGGTGGTAATTCAACTGTGTAACCACTGAAGTGTTTCTGTTATTTAGCCTAGCCCTGTGACTAGGACAGGGTTATCAGAATAATAGAACAACGCCACACAATCCAACGGTGTTTTCATTTTGGAGGCTGCGGTTTGTCGTGCTATTGAATTAACAGCTCTCTCTGTTTTTATAAAGACATGCTAGGAGTTATAATTTAGTGCATGGATAGTAACGGATTTAATACGAATATAATAATTACAAGATTATCATAAACAAAAAAAAGGTTCTTCTTATTTTGAATTCTACCTCAACATTTATCCAGAATGAATGCAACAAGGGCACATTTTTAAAAAGGTGCTCTTGAGACGTAATTCATTTTTACGAATTAATTTCTTGGTGTTAAATTGACAAGTGCGTATGATATCAAACTGTCAGTCACATGACCTGAAGTCACTGACTTTAAGGACTATGCGAGTCTTACCAAATGAAACTTTGACTCCCTTTAGTGTGTAATCAACAGTGTGACATAGTTGATAATTAATCTTGCAAAAAGAACAGAGACTAGGTCAACACAAGTTTCGAGAACGCTTTCAGCAGGTCCTCATCTCGCCGGCTGACTTACCTTCTAGGTTAATGTGCTCAGTCGAGGAGGAAGCCAGCGACAGAGTGTCATCAGAACCGGGCCTAAACCGCAGACCGTCGGCCTCATCCATCTGTGCCAGACCGGATCTAGTTGGCATGTGATGAGATAAGGCTCAACAGGTAAATTAAAAAGTGATGTCAGCACAAAAAAATGCACGCAACCCACACAAATACACCAACTCGGCAGGTGTGCCTAGAGCTATTGCTTAATTTAAGATGGTATCTTCTGTCATATGATTCATCTGATGGATCTAATGCCAAGTATTAGAAAAACATAATGACAAAAAAAGGCATGATGCCAGTCAGGCAACATAATTACACAAGCAAGCATCTGTTAGGCCCAGGAAAAAACACATTGTGACTAGGATTCAATTTCCTGATCCGGAAACACAAATGAAAGACAGCTGTAGCATGGAGGTGGTTAAATCACGTCAACAAAAACCCCAACCTGGGACTCGTGTAGGTGTGAGAAGAGGACGTAGGTTCAGAGCTGGGGGTGACAGTCATGCCTGGATGAGGGAAGCCGGAAGGGAGGCCATCGGAGACCGGGGGAGAAACACTCTCCCCGAGAGCTGTGAGACAGGAAACGAAAAATAAGAGACGGGTACAGGAAGAGAGACAACTGCTGATGGAGACCTGACAATTGAAGATAAATCAACTGTTTCTCCTACAATGAATTTAAGTGTGCTTTAACGTTTATATATTTATTGTATGTATATGACAAGAGGACAACAACCTGTTCCAAAGACGCAACAGGTAAAATGCTCAGTTATATAATTGTAGGCCTATACACAGTAATAATGCAACATGTGTTTTCACTGCAGGAGAATCGCTCTGGGGAGCAATCAAGTGGGCAGAGACGACTCTCTCCGTCTGTCCTCAGGTCTGTTATTTGGACGTAGTGTCCAGCCCAGACGATCGCTCCCAGTTCAGTGTGAAAGCACCCTGAGAAATTCTGATATGTTCAGACACCATCGTGGCATATTCATGATTATTAGTCACTGTAACATTTTTAAACATCTACACCTAGAAAAACACACTGAGGTGTAAAGGAGCCTGGACGTGTCAAACCTACATGACATCATTAATCATTAAAAAGAAGAAACTGATCCTGTCGACCAGGAATGCTCAAATGTTTTTGTTGACTGAAGAAATGACAGATTCATGTATAACAATTCTAGCTTCATGTTTAATTGATCATTTAGTTTGAAGCTTTTATTTAAGCAGTTTTGCACAACATTAAAACAAGACGACACAATGAAGATGACTGTCAAAAGCACTGAGGTTTTTATAAAGACAAAGTGGAGCTTGAATCCAAACAATAAGCTGCTGCTGCTGCAGCAAAAGAAATAATCTAGCTCTGTGTAGAGGGAACTGGTTTGACAAACTGTGACAACACACCTCAGGTCAGACCAGCTCTCATGCAAAGACGCTACTAAAAATGGTGGACGACGACTGAGAGCTGCACTGAAGTAAAAGCAGCTGCAAACATTATCCGTTAGCGTGACACAGGTACAGCAGGTCTGCACAAACCCAGATCGTCCATTAATCGTGTGTTTTTGCCACAAAGTTTTTAACAACTGAGCATTTTCCTCGTACAGATACAGATCTCTGCAGGCTGTCAAACCCATGACTGACATGTCCTTTCAAACTCAGCTCTTAAGTTGATGTGTTCCTCATATCTCCGCTCCCAAACGACTTCTAAAAAACAATTGTTTTATTTTTTTTGGTCATGACTCACCTTCTTGATATACACTTCTGCCTTTTTGTTTCCTGAGCTATATCCTCTACAGTTTCCTTGTGACACTGGGGAAAGAAAAAAACACAGAAGGAACAAATAAATACATAAATATCTTGTTAAACCACCAGATAAAAACAGAACACGACTGACACTGAGTGTTCCTGGGTCGCAGTCTGAGTGGACGTGTGTGTCCCAGTTTAGCACAGCTGCATGTGTCTGTTTGTGTGGACATGCTAATGGACCCTCAATGGTCAATAAACGCAGCCACGTGATTCAACAGCAGCGACGCCTGTGGCAAATCAGACTTATAATCTCAAAAGGATGAGAGGTAACTTTACTTATTGGGTCTAATCTTCTTAGTTTCACATGGAGTTTTAGGAGAAAAGCAGCAGTTCAAAGTAAGACACACCTAAGACACACACATGACTGTTTGACTAAAGGAGCTGCGACACACTGGAGCTCTCCTTCTAGCCTCTGGCTCTGCTTATGCACGACAGGAGCAGAAACCTGAACATTAATGTTGGCAGTAGGCTGCTTAGAAAGCACACAGTTTTGTTTGTGTACTGGAAAATCCACATGCTTTCCTCAAGGCCTGAGAAAACTTCAAGTTGCGGAGCTTTTTCTTTTTAGGCTTCCAGACCAAATACAACATAAGGCCCTGCAAATTTAAAATGTTATGTGACTCCTATAAAACAGTTTTGGATGATTTGAAGAATTCTTGTGCTTTAAAAAGCCAAAGCAGCAACAGAGAATCACGCATGTGTTGCCATGTTGGCATATAAACATCTTCTAACCAGCGTTGCCATAATATCTGCAGATATTTCTAAGACTTCTAAAAATAGAAGATCCTCAACGTCCTGGTCTGCATTACAAATCTCATCTGTCCTGCATCTTGTTTTAGTCTACTGGTTGTATTTCTTTCTTTTTCTTTATTGTTTTTCTATTTTTTTTTAGGGGGCACATGCAAAGTAAGAATTTCATTTCTGTTTTTACTGTACATAGGATGATAAACATCTATTATCACTAAACCAGCAACAACATGATTTAGGCATAACCGGTCATATAATAACTATATCCCCACTTGCAAGTTTATTAGGTACCCCAGTGAAAACAAATGAATGCACAAATGCCCTAATGACCTGGCATGTGAGTGTACATTAACATACATTGAAGATTCGACAGCTTTCTCAGGATACAAACACAGATACATTACATCGTCGCATGTTTGGGCACTTTTTTCCCAGGCCCTTGTATCATGTTACTTTCTTTAAAGCCCTGCCTCTAAGCTTCATCGTATGTTATTATCCATACTGTGGTTGTATGGGTCGGCCCCTTGTTGTGAGCGGCAGCCGCACCTCAAATGATTCAACCACGCTGGGCGGAGAGGGAACAGAGCAGCATGAAATACAGGTCATTCCCTGCAAGAGAAAAACAAGACCAGCAAGTCTGCCAAGTATCCTGCGGAGGATGCAGAGATGGGGAAAAAACTGCTTAGCGCCGCTTGTGTGAAGTAGTTTCACTCGAGCTCATGTGGGGTTTGACGACAGCCATAGAGCGACACCATGGTTATTAAAACAAGGGAGAGTCACTGGTGATCTGCTGCGACAAGACAGCCAGGCCATCCACGGTTAACAGGCGTGAAACTGGGCGCGTTACCCTGAGCAGGCCGCGATACAAAGAAACCACTGATCCGTGTTGCTCTTGTTCCCAGTAAACCCTGAAGGCTGTGTTTGTTTAACATCATCACAGAAGGAATAATTTGTCAGAAACAGAGACACTATTAAATCACTCCCTGCTCACGGTAACAGGTCTCGTTTGCACTTTTCACCACCAATTTTCCACCAGCCTTGACACACAGTTTACTCATTAACCTCTGAATGCTCGCCGTTTTATCTTTCGTGTAGGGTGCCGTAAGAGCATGCCAATGTGTTTCTGTCACTGTGAGCAGGCGAATCCTACCCTTGCCAGGTCTGAGAGAAGAGTGACACAAGTGTCTATGATATGCAGTCTCATGTAACCCACAGCACTTGCAAACTGTAAACATATGGACACATCCAAATACTGGATTTTCTCACAGCTTCAGATGGACAATGGTCTGGTTAATATCCGCACTTCAAGTTTATAACTTAACAACCTTCAGAAACTTAGTTTAGTCAAACTGGACTCAAGCAAATTAAGTCATATTATATGGAAAGGAAATTTAAACTGGTGGCTGCAAATGTATGCAAAGTACTTGCTTACTTAAAAGGCTATATATGGGAAAAAACAAATGTTAGTGAGACAGAATGTCTTGGAATAATTCAACACGTGCTCTGCAGTTATCTTTACAGCAGAAACAAACATGTTCACAGCATGGCCGCGCAATTTTAACGGTTTGAAGAATAACTGTTTTGGTCTCCAAAGCCAATTTTCCCATTTACGACATATACACAGGGTTAAATTTAAATGATCATGTCACTGATTAAATTGCAGGCTTGGGTTTTAAATGATGAATAATTAAAGGAATGGCTAATCTGAGTGCCAGACCGGTGTGTTCAAACTAGCATGGCCAGCTAGAGCGTCTGCAAGTCAGCGCTGATGTGTTGCTTGAGCGCTTATTGTCACTGACAACATCCATTTAAAGGCTGTGGTGAAGTGGTGAAATGCATTTGATTGGTTGATGGTGTCACTAGAGTTTGTTGGGTGTCAATTTGATGTTTTATATTTCTATTAAAAATGACGTGTAATGCTGGTAGTGTGATGGTGACGGCCGGAGATGCCGGACTGCATTTCAGAGAGACGTTATGGAAAGAAAGTGGATTACACTGAAAACAAACTTTAAGCCTCAAACATAACACCAGAGTACTTTGTTCTAATACCAAGCAGAGATACAAAACAGTTTCTGTTTCCGTATCTTGATCTTTAGATAAAAGTTAATCTGGTTTTAGTCATTATACACCCAAATGACATCTTAGACACTTGGATTTTCTTGGATCTTCACCTTTAAAAACAACCCAACTACAGTACTTAGATACTAAGGGATTACCTTTATTATATTGACACGTCAGTTTAATTGTGTGCTTTATTGAATCTTTCACTTCACTTTCACTCCTTGCAGTAATGTCACCAGCTTTCTTAGCGATTTCAAATGAATATCTGAATTTGCGCGTATATTTATTTTTTCTGGGGAAAAAAGTATATAAAAGTATAAAAGTTTTATCTCACTTTTTCTTATTTTATTTCCAAGGTTACCACTTAAACTTCTGTAATTGTATTTTAACTGCAACGTAACCAGCTACATCAAAAGAATAATAATGATAATCACCATGTATGCAGTATCTAAAGTAACTGCATAGGTTTCCTGTTAACTTTTATTATTATTTAGTCAAATATCCTATTTTAAACGTTACAACTACCCTGCACCTATTAAAGGTCCGGGTTTCCACCTTAAATTGCATTGTTTATTGCCATCTCAGCTTTTTTTATTTTTAAATAATAATAATTTGACGATTTTTACGAATTTATACGAAAAAAATAAATATTTATATCAAAAGTGCTAGTTTAACGGTTGACGTTTATATCACTCCGCATGAGTAATAAGGCTCCGCTTCTAACGTAAAATCTTCTATATTAACCAACGGCTATCGATTCATATCCTTCCGCGGACATGGGTCACGGTTTATCTAACTTTTAATCACTTGACATTCCACATATAAAATAAAATAAATAAAACTTTGGGTGCTTCCTCATAACACATCGGATGAACACTTTATAACCCGTCGTTTGGACATGTTTGCAACCAGTTTATCCAAGAAAAAACAACAACAAAAAAAAAAACGGTCGAGATTACAGTTAAAATCTGGTTTGTGTATCTGAGCGGACTGGGAATGTGAGGAATGCCGAGGTGACAGGAACTGACCTGGATTCATACCGATTCCCACCGGAGAAGTGTCGGGTTAAATCAACAGAGACAGGTGCTTTGGAGCGTCAGGGAACTGTTAACAGCTGCCAAGTGGAGTCGAGACAAGATAGGAGTGGCTGCAGGTGACTAGTTAGCTAAACATCCCAACAAGGTTTGGTTGGCATTGGCATACGGAGCTCAAGTTATGCTAAATTAGCTAACAACGCACGGTAGCTTCAAACTACATGACACTGGCATTATTATTATTATTATTATTATTATTATATGTAATTTCAAGTGACATTGTTAAGTAAAAGAAAAAAGTCTTGTCAAACTGTCTCTTTTATGTCAAAGAGAAAAATAGCCGTTTGTGAACTGCTCTTTACGTCACGTTATGTTTTCCTTTTAAAAAGTTAGCATGCTACATTAACTAGCAAACGTTGACGCGACTATATTACGCGTGTTAGCTACGTGTAGCCGTTTATCTACCTGTTTGTACCCATTTCCCACCAGGGGCATTTAACAGTTAGGACCTTACCTGGCGTTGAAACAAAGCTGCAGCAGCAACAAGAGACAAGTTTCTGTTTGTTTATCTCCAGGTAAGGGTGAGGATGGGGTGTTATAGCTATGTTTCCACTCAAGTAGACAGTGAGGAGGATGCCTGAGGGAGAAACAAGTGCACAAACGAGAAGAAAGAAATGGAGCTGAGAGGAGGGAGTGGCTACTTTAAACAAAATCCCAGCCTCCTCTGGCTGTGTGACCCCTCCTTCCTTCACTCCTCTAAGCATTGTGGGAATCGTTTGGTTCGCTGAAACACATTCCGCAGGTTCATCCAGCAAACACTCAATCTCTTTAAATGAATGCAAACATGAGGCGTTCGTGTTTCTACCATTATGGCCTTGTGTGCTCTGAAGTAATTCTTCAACCTTTATATGGATGCGTTTCCCCATCCAGACTCATCCCCATGGGGCAGGAGAACCTGACCTGTTAGGAAAACTGAGATGCTTTTTTTTATTTTATTTTGGCAAAATAAGCAGCTTTTCAATGCAGGCTGGAGCTCAGATAGATTTTATCTGAGAGCATTTAAGGTCATTTAAGATTTATCCAAGCAAAGCTACTAATAACAGAGATCAAAGTCACTTGCTAAAGTTGTTTAGACTTATCCAAGTGTGAACTAAGTTAGGTTTTTATAAGGAATATCTGTGGGCGGTTAAACTTCCCACCGGTCATGGATAAGTGGTGAAATGCCCTCAAGTAATCTCACCTAAGTTGCCTTTGTTTTCGCTTTGTTTTTACATCAACAGATTGATAAGGGTACTCTGACAGTGACTTTTATTTTCACTTTGGTTACTTTCCTTTTAGTTTCAGGTGATCTGGATCAGGTGATGCCAAGAATTTTAAACTGGTTTGGACATCAATAGCACGATGAACATACATGAAGAATAAAAGGAGCAGACTACACAGTAAGTCAGTTTTCAGTAGCCATACATAATTTACCATCTCTAGCTTTACACCAACATGGACATGAACTCAAAGCAGCACCCGCTTTGGGACGACTGTATGAGGTGAATGGCTGCTGATTGGAGCATGTGCCATGTTTTGTCAATCAAAACCACTAAATATAATCCCAGTCTATATGCCAAATCATTCAGTTGCATCCAAGTTACTGCAACAGATGAATTTTTTATGCAAAAGTCATGAAATAGATTCACATCGTAGAGCAGTGAAGTGGAAATGTGGCTTTGTATTTCACTGTAGGGAGGACTTTGCCCAAAACACCTCTCTCCTGATTCAAAAGATTTTGTCCACAAACCAAAAAGGTGGTCTTTAAAATGTAAATTTACTTTGTTTTTTTCATATTTAGTGAGGTTATGTTTACTATTTTTCCAAGTCTGTAAACAAACAAAACAATATCTAGATTCTCCAATGTATTCTGAAGGAGTTGCTGGTAACTCCTGACCAGACTTGACTAGACTAATACACAATTTCCCCATCCGTGTTACTGTTGTTAACTGACCAGGGAAACACAAAGAGCAAAATGTTGCACATAAATAACTAAGTTTGGAAGATACCCGCTTGCTATGATTATTTCAGACTGTTGAAGATGCGTTTAAAAACAAGGCCCCTTTTCAGAGGAAATGCTGCAGAGGAGGCATTGTACCAAGACAGACAACATACATCCCCACAGACTTTGTGCATGGTTTTAGTGATACATGAAAACTGTGATACCTCAGCTACACTGTTATATACGGTTAACGCTGATCACATTGTGCTTTATCACTGAAATGTTTTCTTCTGCCTTGGCTTTCTATCTTGTGCCATCAGCTACAGAGCAGTTTCGATTTTTTCGAGCAATAGGTGGCGCCATTGTACTACAGCACTTTCTTGGCAAGTCTGATCAGTAATTAATTGGACTATATTACTAGTGGACTTTGTGCTTTAATGACTTAAAACAGTAACTGCCAAAAATATTTGATTGTGTGGCGCTAACTGAACCAGCCAATGGAACCAATATAAAACTAATGAACTCTGTTCAATCGGAGCAAATCTGAACTGGCTCCATAAATACCATCTCACTCAAGATCTGCTTTGCAAGTAAACTGATGGTGTGGGTGTATGCACTCCCTAAAAATTCCCTTTATACAGGTTTAAAAAAATATTTACTAAAATAACAGTGTCAGAAACAAAAGAAAAGCAGTGCCAGAGTCTTTTCATGAATGCACCTTGCTGCATTATTTACAGCACTGTTTTATTTGATCTTGATATGACGGGCAGACATCTTAAGCTGAAGACGCCAAACACTCACCTCCTCATGGGCATCGCATAGTAAAAAGATCAAGTGCTGCTGGTTGATCACGAGTCAAAAAAAAAAAAAAGCTAATTAGTATGATTTGCTGGATTAGAAAAAATAAACATAAGAGACTAACATGTAAAAACATTTTCTATAGCCGGAAATACCTCAAGAATGACAACATAACAGCTATGTACAAAAAAACATCAATATAATATTTATATATATATATTTATATATTTTTTTTGAATCTTCTATACCCACTAAAATATACCAACGAAGCAGCTATTGGTCAATCGGAGGGAACTCGTTCGCCAACGTGTTTTTGAAAACAGTTTAAATATCCTTCAACTGTAAATGTGAAAACTCAAACAGAAAGAAAAAAAAGAAAAAAAGAAAGACAAGTAAATAAATTAAAAAATATAACCCGACAAGTGTTCTGTGTTTATCCTGTGTGCCATTTTGGAATACTGCAGAGAGTGAGGAGGTAAGCCACTTCAACCAGCTTCTCCAGTGGATTAGAGTTTGTTCGGGGATGGTTCATCTACGGCCATCCAGCAGAGCGCTACCGCAGTCTTTCAGTTCGTCATCCACTTACGTACAAATATTCAGACCAAGCTCCATGACAAACCATGTAGGCCACAGACAAAATAGAAGGGCACTTTTTTTTTTTCCCCCAAAACTTAGCAAGGATGAGTTAGGGGAGAGGGTCACAGTCTGGACTCAAGGAGGGACAGTGGGTTTAGCAGCCTTCTTGTTTGTCAAGAGTTCGTTTCACAGTTGAATCCATTATCCGCCCGGTCTAGCACAAACTTGGCAATATATATATATATATACAGTATATAAACTACAATCATGAACAAGAGAGACGCAGGAGATTTATCCTTAAATACAAAAAGTGTCTTCTGGCGTCCGTGCGTGGACTCACTGTAGTGTGTGTTTGTGGCATCTGAGAGAAAAATAAGGTCCTGAGATATGCACTGAGGGGCTTCTGAAGAGAAAGTGAGCAAAGTGTGATCTATATAAAATGACAACAAAAAAACAAAAATATATTTAAATCTATAGCATCGATGTGTTTTTCGCGGGATATGCACAGTATGTTAGGAGGGACTGGACCGTGGTAGGGCCAGTATTCGTCCGTTGGTCTTTCCCCCGTTCATGTGTGTGAACGGGATGTGGTGCTCCTCGTAACTGCCCCTGAGGCCCATGGAGGAGGCCTCATCCCTGTCCAAACACTGCTCCCTCTGGGAGTACGACGAAGGGTCCAGCGGGATGCTCTCCATGTTCTCCATGTCCAGGTCAAAATCCTCGGTCTCGGGCGGCTTGTTCTCCTCACTGTAGAAGAAGGACACCTCCTGGAAGGAAGGGTGCAGGTCCTCCCGGAGCATCTCGATGATCTCCTGGAAGGTGGGACGCATCTTGGGGTTGTACTGCCAGCACATCTGCATCAGGTTGTGTCTGGGTGAGGAGACGGGGACAGTGAGAGGCTCAGCTATGTATGAAATCATTTGGCAGGTAAAATTACAAATAACATAAAACTAAAACCAACAAGTCTGACCTGACACATGATCTATTATATACCTTATTATGTACCTCGAGTACCATTGTCAACCAAACACAATTTAAAAACCACATGAATCAGAGCTATATTTACACTGGATGACAAGTTCCTTCATGAGGATGAGCATGACCGCTGTATTTTGAGTCTGTCGGGACATACAGTACACTGTCCTGCTGCAGGAAAACCTGACTAATCCACAGCTGAAAATATCCCACACTGACTGTTCAAACAAGACTCGATGTACCATAACACGTTTCAAATAACATTCAATTAAAACTAGTATGCCTAGCCGTTGCAGTGAATCACATTTTGGAGACATAACTATGCGATGTTCTGCAATTTTGCTTTAAAATTATTTGATTAATCCTTCATGAAAACAACTGCTTACAAACTAACTGAGGCATTGACTATTTATTGACTCAGCTCAGTTCAGACAAATTCTTGTTTTTCTCAGTCTCAGTTTTTGTACTTACAGTCTGTCGGCACAGTTGTCTGGCCGGTCCAGGTAGCCTCCGTCCATGACAAACTTGAGGACCTGCTCGTTGGACAGGCCCTGGTACGGCTGCTCGGCCAGCGTGCTGATCTCCCACAGCACGACCCCAAATGACCTGATAAACAGGCGGAGAACACAGAACAACAGCAACACGGTGAAAATGAGGACGTGTCAATTAGATACTCGGCTGAGTAAAGCCGTAAACACTTGACACAGTGAACAGGTAGCCTGAGGGCGGAGGTAGAGGCAGCGCTGGTAAACAACGTCGGATTAAAAGCAGACTAACTGCACATGCATGTTCTGGTTCTCGTATCTTGATATTTATTTACTGTTTGTTATTCTAGTCTGGTATAATGCCCCCTGCTGTCTACTAAAACGGACTGGAAAGTAAGCTCCAGCTGCTTGTTTTCATTTCCTGGCTGCTCTACGTACAAAAAAACTGAGGTGTCACTGACCAGCAGTCTGAATGCGCAGTGAAGACTCCATCCTTCAGAGACTCAGGTGCCATCCACCTGACGGGCAGCAGGCCCTTCCCTCCCTTCCTGTAGTAGTCGGTCTCATAGATGTCTCTGGTCATGCCGAAGTCTGGGAAGGAAAGATGACTGTTAATCATTGACATCATAGTCAAACATGCGCTGATTGATTTAATGAGTCTCAGTTAAGCCTTTTAGTATCGACTTTAAAATTACCCCAGAAGAAATCATGAGTATTTTCCTGGAAACGCATCAAAAACACTTTTGCTCCTTCAACAGTTCGTTTTTTATTCTACCACTAGGGGGAGCCAATGTTAAAACTGTCAAATTCTCCACAAACGAAAACTTACCTCCTATTTTAACTGTAAAGTCATGAGCTACCATGCAGTTTCTAGCCGCCAGGTCCCTGTGGACAAACTTCTTGGCGTTAAGGTAAGCCATGCCATCTGCGATCTCGGCTGCCATTTGGATCATCTCCTTCAGAGTGGGTGGTGGACGGCCGGGGTTATTCTGAGGGACACAAGACTGGTTTAAAATTCTTACAACCAGGATATTGACTCATGGTTTAATTGATTTTGGGGAAAAAAATGGTCTGTAAAGCTTTAAACAAGCCTGTTTGAGGCCATGTTTCCAGTTGACTTAGCTCTGACTACTTAAGTCCTCCGTCAACATTCAGCATCTCAATCCCCATCTGTGTGTCTACTTCAGAAGGTGACACATCATGCTATATACACAAGCCATCTCTAAGCATATCAAAGTAATATTGAAGAGGTATCTCCATTATCTAATACACTCGTATATGTACATCTGGTTGGAAAGAAAACAGCAGACAGAGAGAAATGTCTGTGCTGTGAGAAAAGCCACTCCGTGATACCTTACCATGTAAACCACTGGATAAGTATTTGCACTTGTGGTGAGTCTAAGGTTTTACTGTGCACGTAGAGAAACTGGGTGTATTTATATGGCACCGATCTAGATCAAACATCACAGAGTGCCAAAGTTGACCTTAATTTGTTTATACAAACAGCAAGCGCTCTCGGGTTGAGTAAAAATCTCTAAATCACTAGATAGAATGGTTTCAGTAGCCTTGTTTTTCTGCTCTTCACACACAAAATACTCATTTTACATGCAGAGATAAAAGGAAGCCATCAGAAATTTGCATACAGATAAGAAGAACTCAACCAAAGACCAGTGTACCATGTCTCTAAAATGGAGAAGCGAAAAGAAGAAACGAGAAGAAAGCAAGTACAAACGCCACATAAATCTCATTACCTCAGCGTCGGGTCGTAGTGAGCGCAAGTAACTCTTCAGGTCTCCGTGGGTCATCAGCTCCATTACCACCAGAGTGGGCTGGCCCTTAGACACAACACCCAGCAGACGCACCTGACAGACAAGGACACGGGGTGTTATTTATTATTTTAAATGCTGAGGAGTTAAAAGTCGATTTTAACCACACCAGTAGCTATGTCCTCTGCTTATCTATAAGATGAATTAAACTGTTGTCTCTTTACCACATGGTGGCAGCTGAAGGCCTTCATGACGGAGGCTTCGTTCAGGAACTCGATCCTCTCCCTCAGGCTGGCCGACTCGTTCACCGTCTTCACCGCCACATACGTCTCCCCCTCGCCCTTGATGATGTCCTTGGCGATGCCCTCGTAGACCATACCGAAGGAGCCCTGACCCAGTTCCCTCAAAATGTTGATCTTCTCCCTGGGCACCTCCCATTCGTCCTCCTCGTACACTGTAACACATTTTCATGAACGTTAAATGAACACCACAAAACTATTTAGTGGGAGTCTGATTAAGCAGTCACTATATATTCAACATTAATGCAAAATACGTTACGTAGGTAACCTGGTTAATGGCAAACAATGCTGCAGCTTGAAGACAGTTTATATGTTTTATTAAAATATTTAACTCATATTGTGATCTAAATGATTCTGGAAAACAAAACCATGAGTCCTTCTCATCATTTTTCTTACCGTCATTAGCGCTGAGATACTCTGGGTTTGATGAGGCGTAGATGGGACCACTCGGCCCTTGGGTTTGGCTAAAAGGAAAAAAATCTTTATTGTAACATCTGTAAAGCAAACTATCCAAAAAAAAAGAAAACTATCTTAAGCACAAGAGAGCTGAAGTATTGAAAAGGGTGTGATGATTACATACTTCTTCTTGAACATGATGAATCCTGTCAGGGTCACAAAAACCAGCAGCACAACGCAGATGACCGGCCCGATGACGATCTTCAAGACGTAGAGAGGATCGCCTGTTCAACACACAAGACGCACAAGAACATGAGTCACATTTTAGGTGAAGAACAAAAACAAGGTCCACACAACAAACACGCACAGCTAGGATCAATGTGCTCCACCGTCAGGTCAAATACAATTAGCAGCATCTTCTGATTTGGTGATGATGTTTAAGAGTGAGTCACACAAGGTGCGTGTTGTTCATGTTAATATTCTGATTTAAATACATTTACATTCATTTGTACAGAGTCTTCAAAATGTTTTGAGATTACTAATGTTAAGAGATGTGTCCTGAGTTTTAATTTAAGTTTGATTTGTTTTTGGTAAAAGTTCATCTATGAAAAATATGAAAATTGTGTCGGGACTAAATCCGTACAAAGACTCTTTAAGAAAATGTTTAATAAAAAGTTAAAATAAAATGTACTATTAAAAAAAAAGCAACTAAATAAAAATAATAATTAGAATTTCATTTCATAAATAATTTCAATGTGACGAGTTTAACTTGATTATCTCTTTGATTCTAAATATACGTACGATGCAAAAAAAATCTATACATACTATATAATCAGCAGGTTTTTAAAAACTAAAATAAATCATGGCAGAACTTTTCGTCTCCGAAATGTGTCAAACTGGTTTTCAGTGACATTGCACCGACTTGTAAGTTCTAAAATAAATATAAAATTAAAACCTAAATGGATGTCGATCTTGTTTTGTTTGACATGTGTGTGTTAAAATGTCCTTCTGGTTTTATGTGGGTATATATACATATATAGTTTAATTGTGTTTGTTCACATAATGGAATGTGTGAACAGACATAAGAATAAATGATCTATGACAACCACTTGAAGAACTTTCTGTTAGTCATAAACGTTTTTCGAGCAATAAAAAAAAAGATCATTCCTGTAAAAATGTACTGGGCTTGGTTTGTCTTCTTGGAGACTTACTGGCGTCTTGGACGTAGAAGTACTTGGGCTCGGTCCACGATCCGTTCCCGGCCAGCGAGGTGGCCCGGATCCTCACTGTGTAGTTCCCAGGATGCATCACTTTCAGCTTGCAGCCACGGGACCGCTTGTACATGTTCCTTGACACGCAGTAGTGTAGCTCCTGCAGAGGACAAACACGGGACGTTTTAGAAATAACCTTTTGACTCGTTTTACGACACATCCGTATCACATCCCCCGTGTTAAAACAGTTTCATGTTTTTATGTTTCCGCTGTGGTAGTACCCAAGGTTTGTTTGGTGTTTTCAAATAACCACTTCCTCATCAGAGATATGTTTTGCTGTCCTGTCTCCATGGCAACTAATTCATGGTGCAACTTCAAAATTACCTCATAGTTAAGCATATCTAAAAAAATAAATAAATAAGACATTGCTAGATCAAATTTCAATTAGATTTTAATCATGAGCCCGGGCCTTTGTGTTTAATGAGAAATGAAAGTACGAAAAATGATCTCTGAGTAAGAATAAAAGACTAAATTATACGATATATACTAAAGCAATAAAAGCCTTGACAGATATGCATGCAGATGTGTGTGTCCTCACCTCAGAGTCTCCCAGTCTCTTGTAGTTGACCTCGTACAGGATGATCATACCATTAGGAGCTGCAGGCTCCTGCCAGGTGATGTGTACCGAATTTTCTGTCACGTCACATTTGATTGGACTCACAATGTCATCAGCTTTGTCTGCAGAGAAAAGAAGAATATTTGTTGCATTTCATCTAAGCAACGATGTTATTACAAAGACTTATACTGTATTGTAGAAGCGTAACTATCAGCGCCTCCTCACCCTCCGGCATTGTGCGGGCGCTGACGTACGCCGCCAAGCTGCAGCGGCTGGGGTCGGTGCCGTGGTTGCAGGCCTGGATCTCGATCTGGTAGCTGGTGAAGTGGCGCAGGTTGGAAATGACAGTGGACTCCTTGGCGTGGACGGTGACCACGGTCTTGATGCTTTCCAAGGTTTCCTCGTCTCCGTCGTCGGGGATGCCCGTGCCCCCGGGTGGGCTGGGGGCGGTGGTGAGGAAGGGAAGCGTTCGGTTGGCGACACCCATCACGGAGCGCCGCTGTCTCAAGCGTCTAGATGCGGAAAGGAGAGTTTAAAATGCTATACAGGGTTTATAGAAGAGATTACAAACTTCAAATACACTAAAATACAAAGACAACAAATAAAGTGGTCCCAATGTGAATTTAGTTTACGGCTAATTAGAATAATTGTGACATTATTTACTAATGTATGTCAGTCGCTGGTTATATTTATTGGTATGTGGATGTGTCATGTGGTGTTCCAGCAACAATTGGCACCAGTACTGCTTTCGAGAGGGAGCTTCAACTTGCTATGTGGGATAAAGTTTGATAACAGGATGACAAAACTTTGAAAAAAAAAAAATATTTCCAGACACAATAAAGCATGGTGACAGCATGATTCAGCCGTCAGGAATCTTACTTGATCTCAAAGACTTCGTTGTGGAGGTAATTCTCAAAGGTCTTGCGGTACTCTAAATCCTCTTTCTCCTTCTTCAGCTCCTTGTCGGTCTTGGGGCAGGCGCAGCATCGCGTCCCCTGGCCCTGCTCCTCCGTCTGGTTCCACTTCTGCTCCTCGTCACTGTCCACCTGAGTGGGCACCCGTGATGGCAACTTCATCCCTGGGGAAATGGACATACAGTCAGGGTAAGGGGTGACGAGTGCAATAAACATAGATATGAAACGTGGTCCTATGAACACGTACACACCGTCCTACAAACACACACACACACACGCCTGAGGACATGTCTGTCACTGTCATCCCCAGGTCGTCACCCTCTCTGGTGGAGATAAATTACCAGTGACACGACCTCCCCGCAGACTGGCATCTCTCTGCATGTGTGGGAGTTATGGGAGTTCAAAATAGGAACCTTTGGGACTGTGTGTTAACAGAACACTGATGGCATTGACGTAGCCAGGCTGAGACCAAAATAAAACCGTCTGAATCTGAGCGAGAGGAAGATCTTGATCACTCCAGCTCCGTAATTCTTGTTCACCTTTACTTCGAATGCACCATTGCACATCTCTGCTGCCGTCAGGATGAGAACACGGCGTTTCTCAGGCCCTTGACAGGACGACTTTTATGTGAAAAATCGAAAACGAAATCTTGACGCAGTTCATGGAAAGCTGAGAAAACACATTCTCACTCCAACACGACAACACTGTGTCTCACCCTTCTGGCAGTAGTCAAACTTGTAGAGCTCGCTGGCCTCAGGCTGCCGCTGACAGTGGACCAGGTAGTGAGTGATGTTGCCGTTAGGGTCACTGGGAGGTTTCCACTTGAGGATGATCTGGGAGGAAGAGTTGGAGGAGGAAATGGGGTCCAGTGGGACTGACGGTTCTGGAGAGACATTACAGAGCACAGATGACGTTATAGATCACAGACAAATGTATGTACCAAGTCTTCTTCATACAGAATAACCATGTTTATTTATCACATTATAAATTAGTTGTCCCCAAGGGGCAACAATGTAACAGAATAAGACAGACAATTATGAATATGCAGAATAAAATATGTAGTACTTTGTTCTTAAATGGGAATTTGTACTCAAAAAAACAATTTATGATCTGAATTTACATGTTAAGTGCAGTTTGATGTGTTTATATGTTTAAAACAATGCATTTTTGTTATTTTAGCTGAACATACTAGCTGAAAATAAATAAATTGCTTTTTATTTTGCTGAATGGAGGGTTAAAATGCAGAGAAAGCATTTCCCCATGAGGGATCATTACTGGAATTATAAAAACATCAGTGTCCAAACATATATGGACCTGATTCTCATCCTTGATTTAAACGAGGTCATAGACTGTATATTTTATCATCTACGTTCATAAATTCTGTGTTTTATTCACTGATTCTGCTTCACTGTTGCACCGTGGGGACAAGTCAACATATTTCTTCTTTCAGGAGTACGAACTTAAGTGACCTGCAGAAACACTGCAAACAGTCAGGTCTCAGCTGCAGCCCTGAAGTGTTGACAAGCTGATTTCCTTTTAAAAACATCACTTAGACCTGGTGTGTACCCGCTTGGCACCTCATGGTGTTGTTTGTATGAAACCGTACAGATCATAACGTTGCAGCTTAGCGAGTCATGATTGAAAGTGATTTTTGGGGCAGGAACTAAATCGCGTTGTCCGCAGAGTTCACAAATGAATCACTGGCATCTGCTAAAGATAGCTGAGGAGAAGTTTCAAACTAATTTGCATTTCACATTACAGGTTAAATAATGAAACACACTTACTGGCACAGCGGTGCTCTGTGGTCAACAGCTGCCTGCTCTGGGTATTCCCCATCAGCTTTGGTTGTTACACTGCTTGTTGTTTATAATATGTGCAGCGTGAGGGCTTTTAAATTACCTCCAGATGTCTTTATTATAAGTGGCTGAAGACCAAAGAATGAGCATTTTAGTATTAACCAGCTCATAATAACGACGTTTTTATAAAAAAGGGCCGCTGATTCATTTCTGTTTTGGCTGAACAATAGTTTTCTGTGTGACTTTTGTGACTGTGTGAATTTGTTTAAATTGGGGTTTAGGTTTTTAGTTTCAGTTCTAGTTTTCAGTAATTTATTGAGCGGTACTTTGCATTTTTTTTTTTTTTTTAAACCAAAACCTTTATATTAACTGATTTAGAAGAAGTGATGTTTATTTTTATCACTTAGCTGTAACAGTTAATGCGACAAGCAGCTTTTTTTTTGTCTCCAGTTTACAGTCAAAGCCCGGTTTATCGCAGCAATCATTTCGCAGTGACACACTTTATATGAAGTGTGGCATGCACTGTGTGAGCGGAACCAGTCAGTGTGTTTTGAGAAAGCACGACGGACTGCTGTGCCTACTGTACACCAACATGTTTGTGGTCTTTTGTTTCAGAGTGTACTGCAAGCTGAAAAGGATGTTACCAGCTTGACATGAACACTGACGGGCATCTGACTACTGAGGAAAGCAAATCAGGTTTTCGAGTGGGAGGCAAAATCAGAGACACTTTGCATCTTAAAAGATCCCTGGCCTGAAGTGGAGTAGCACTTCTGAGAATCAAACAAAGGTTGCACATTGACATTTCTATGCTAAGGGGAGTGTGTGCGAGTATAATTGTGGGGGGGGGGTGGCGGATGTCAGACTGAACCCTGGGGAGACAGAGAGGCCCACGGTTTGTCGTCACCGTGTCATTATTTTGTCCTCGTTTCATGACGAAGCAACACACTGGTTCGACCACATTGTCAGACTACGTTTCAGCAGCAACAACTTATTTGTAATGACAGCTCTGCCCTTCTGATGAGGTATGCTGGTTAGACACAGGCGGGTAGAAAACAACCCAGTGACACAGCTGACTGGCTGGCTGACTGATGTGCCTCCACTGGAAGCCCGTTTCATGCGAGCTAGGGATGTCATGTTTCATCGCGTGGAGAAGTATATTGTCTAAAAGGAAGCCAGCTAACGACGCCAGCATCACGGTGATGAACCCAAACTGCACACGACACACTCTGTGGGTGGTAGAGTACAATTAGGTACTGGGGAAGGGCTCAGCAATAGATGCAGGACTGACTGATGTAGACACCTTGCACGGGGTAGGGCTCTGTAGGTCCCTGGCACCCCAGGCAAATCATGCCATCTGTCTTCCTCTTCCCCGTTCTGGTGCCAAGGACAGTTTGGCAGCAGCAACACTGACTCCACCAGTCAATGATAGTAACACCACAGGATGACCCTAAAATAAGACCAACCAGATACGACCCTAAAATAAGACCAACCAGATATGACCCAGGTTCATCTGAATACTGGATACTTCTATTTCCACTTGAGTATTGGGTCATTAACAGAACCCGGTCAACCTTTCTACTATAAGAACTATTCTATAACCTGGAGCAGCCTAAAACTTTACACCCTGCCTTGGTTTCTATGTTTAGATATGAACTGTGAAAAAGCCAAAAACCCTTAGAGGCTGCAGCAGAAATAAGGTGCGAACACTGACATATTTATTTGCACATCTATAAGTTATGAAACTGCAGGAATAGCACTCATCTGGAGCTGTGTTTGGGTGCATCTGGCTCTAAATGCTCTACTATGTCCACCAGGCAGTTATTAAATGTGTTTGTTGTTGTGCACTCAGTGTACAGTGGGTTCAACACCAGAGTCCACACAGAAGCCTTAGCGGAGCTGTGGCTCCACTGCTCTGTTTACACAGGATGCGTTCAGATGCAGTTGTGAGCTGCATGAAAATAGAGGTACGGGATTAAAATATGCCTCGAGTTGCATTTGCGAGAGCACACTGTGAACCCGTATGTGGTCTCTGTAGACAGCTGGTTTCATTAAAATATATATATCCATGTCTTCGCCTGAATCGGTGTCTGTGTAGAGATTTTTTTTGGCAAGCACCAACAAACTATGGCAATTATTTGAATCTCACTATGGGTTCAAGTCAAATACGCCATTCTCTCAATAAGCATCTTTGCAGAAGCATCAATACAAATCATCAAGGGAACATTTTGACTGACGCAAAGCGATCAACGTAAATCTCCTGTCGAGTCTTACTTGTGGCGTTGGTGCGGACGTAGATGATCTTGCTCTTGGCTCCTTGGACCTGGTGCTCATCGGAGGCTGAGAGCTGGGTCTTCACCATTATGGCGTACTGCGTCCAGGGTTTGAGAGGCAGGATGAGATGACCCGGTTCGATCTGCTCCCCCTCTGTGGCTCGTTGCGGAGGTTCCACGTCGGCGATCACCCAGCTGTTGGAGCCGCATGCGTCCTGCCCATCAAACTCTGTTACGTTCTGAAAAGGTCTATTATAGGGAAGGACAAGAACAGAACGTGAATTAAACTTGTGTATGTGTATCTCTAAATATACTGCAGTGGGTGAAATCATATTTGCCTTTGTATTGACGTTATAGCAGACAGCTGAATCTTTATGCACAAATGTTTCCTTCAATGAAGCTAAATCTAAAAACGTTTTGGTGCTGGCAGTAACCAGATTGGCATTTTCATCTCATGTGCTAAGAGTTTAAATTATTGTCAGCAAATCTGGACCATGTTCTCTAACTACAGTGCTCCCTCTCACAGGAGGAATTTGTTACTAAGCTCTGTAAACATCTTGTTAATGTTGCCACTTATCTGCAGTTTTCTTTTCTCTAAAGTACTTGAAACGGCTGAAAGCGATATTTTCTTTTTGGCAAAGGTCCAAATCTGATTGCAACCTACTGATTGCGAGAGATTTACTTACGCTTCTTTGTAGAGCACCATGAAGCCCAGCAGATCCCTGAAGTCTGAAGGCCAGAATGGTTTCCACTTGATCATTATCTTGTCGCTCATGGTTCGAATCTGGGTGAAGTTCAACGAGTGGTTCTCACCTGTGGATAGAAGTTTAATCATCTTAGCAAGCTCAAATGAAGTCATCATGCAGGTTTTTAATTTAATTCTCTATCCGTGAGATATCCCCATGTCCTACAGCTACTCTCCATCTACTTCCTTATTTCACTCCAGCAGTCTGAAATAGACCCGGTTATACCAGTACACAATCAAAATGCCTTCAAGCACCATGACGCGCCAACAATTATCAATCAATCATGGATGTTTATGTAATTTTTCCCCATTAACTTCATTAATCACACTCCATTTCCACTCAAACACATTTTCTACTGTGTTAATTATGATGTAATCGCTAATATTGATTCTGGTTGGAACCGCTCGTGTGTAAGTCACATCTGTGGGGCATTAAACGCTCTCTTTTAGCTCCAACCTGCCTTCCAGAGGGAAATATCTGGTTCCTTAGTCACAAAAGGCTCCGCTAAATTTATTATGTGCAATTTCACAATCCGACTAACCAACCTGCAGTACAAGATGCTCATCAACGTCTAGACACCGGCAAACACCTGATCATCTGTTTGCTGTGTGACTGTCTCAAAGCACTATTAAGCTGAATCTGGATCATTCTTTGTGCGTTAAAATCGTTCAGCTTGTCATAACCATTGTGTCAAAAACACATTAAGAGTCTAATGTTTGTTTTGTGTCTGTAGTCCCTGCACCCCGTCAGTTTTGGATTTAGATGGGAAGGACAAAAATAGAATCAACATCTATATGAGTGTGTTACCATGTTTAACAGTTATGAGTTCTTTGCTTTGTTGGTTGTTCCTAGTTAATCTCAGTAAAACGTCCTCGGGGACACATCGGCAAACATAGAAGGACAGGAAATGACCATCATAACAATAACTATGTTTGCGTCTGTGCCAGGCCGGAGTTTGTGGTTTTTGTTGCCATAGAGACTCCTGAAACATGTCTGCAGCGCCGGGGTTCTTACAAGAGGCTTGGTCTCCGTTGGTCTTGGAGGCGATGTCGTTCTTGACCTGCCGCTCTTTGGTTCCCGTCACCTCCTCCATCTTGCGGATCTCGGACATGCAGAGCTTGGAGTTGTAGTGGAAAAACATGCGCCCCTGCAGGATGGTCAGCTTGTGTTTGGACCAGTCCCAGAGCTGCCGCAGGTTCTGGTTGTCCAGGGCATAGAACGAGTAATTTCTGGAAAAGAACGGGAAATATGGCATGAGCATATATTTGACGAAGCTTGACATTTAGCTGAGGGTATAAAAAGCTTCTTGAGTAACACGAGTTGAACAGTATCAATTGGTATCATATGCCTGTTTCTGTAATAAGTTCAGATGCTACAAGCGTCTTCCACCTCCTCCAAATGAAACCTCATGTGAGATTCGGGAACGTCTAACCAAAAACAGCTACTTGGACCTTTGGAAAAGGTCAATCCATCTACTTTTAACTCATAATTACAGGTCATGGCTCTGACATGGTGAGGATGAGATGGGCTATGAAGACAAAGTCTCACCCAATTTCCTGTTCGTCTCCGCGAATAACGCGGAGTTTGCGGAAAAACGACAGAGACACAAGGGCGTAGGAACGTCGTACTGTCAGGTAGCCAGTGATCTCCTCCAGCTGGCCCAGGCTGGCCTCCAGTTCAGCCGCGATGTTGTCTGCACAAATCCAAAAAGACACAAGGACTTAAAGTGGATTCAGATCTTTACAGTATGACTGGTTCATAAGACCACAGCTCTTTTCTGTCGTGTGTGATTTTCAAGTCTGCTTTCAGTGTAAAAGCAGTATGATTCCTTAATTTAGACTGTTTTGACACAAATATCTGTTTTGAGTACAGTTTTATATTGTAATGGCTGCTCTTAACATCCACGAGTATAAAAGATCTACTTACAAATGACCTGGAAATAATGCACTGCTATAAAACTTGCCTTTGGGCAGACTGACTGAAATTTTGTACCTAAATGTATATTTTGTTGTCTGATCTTGATTTTCTGGGGGTCCCATTGTTATTTTATTTGTTTCACTGTATACTCTGATTCAACCGCACAAACTAGACACTCACTTCCTCCACGCAGGTTGATGACCAGGCTCCCGTTGAGGACGGTGCAGCCTCTTAAAGCCTGGGCGGCGGTGACAGAGTCCACTGTTTGCAAACCTAGACACACCTTGGGGCAGAGCCCTGCGCAGGGAGAGCAGTTGAGTCTGTGGGACAAAGGAAAGAGGACACAGATTTCAGAGATGTTTCACAAAAACGTAACGAGTTTAAGTATGAAACCTTAAGCATGGAAGAATACACTTATGGAAATCTATAAAGCGACAGTCCTAGATTATATGAAGAACCTGCGCCACTGCAGTGACGGCCTCTGACATCACACGTTAAGTCAAACAGTCGTCTGTTTACACGTCACACAGACAGGCTCCCATTGTAGTATTAGCATTTGTGAGGAGTTTTGTTTGTGAAGCCTAAGAGCCGTGTGTGCCAATCATATTCACCGTATTTCCTGGAAAACGTTGTCTCTGAAAATTCAGAACTACACAACAATCTCGCACGGCTTACTGAACAGACGCTTGCTATGGAAAACGCTTTTATTTGTTTTTTTCAAATTGAGGAGATTAAAGGAGGGATTAAACGATGGGCTGTTAGTCTGAGGTCGCTGTCAGAGAGTTTACGGCTTTATGAGGTGACAATGCTTTGTTAAGCATCAACTGAGTAAGCTGGCAGCACAATTACAGAAGAATGTGGCGTCTTGTTCGTGAATGTTTAATAATGGAACAGAGCAGCAGCTAATGAGCTTTGGAAAGTTTTAATATCTGATAAATATAGCACAAGTATGCACTGTGCACTCCAGCCATTTTATAATTGAGATTAAGAACAGCTTCCAATGACTAAACACAGTTGCTTAAAAGCATTTAAAATGGATTAAAATAAAAGTGCATCTGCGTTTAACTCCTCTAATAAAATCTTTCTTCACCTGAATCACAGCTCCTCTGAACTATCTTGACCTTTTCCCCTTTGCAGCGCCACATCTGCACTTTCAGCCGAGACGCTCATAAAGCACCGGAGCACGCCGCTTATCCTCAAAGCACTTTCATTTCCACAGCTTAGCTCAAAGCCAGGGACGGGGAGGGAGATGCCAAAGAGAAGCGACGAGCCAAAATGGGGAACCGAAAGGGAGTCGCAGTGAAAAGGCTGAGGTATGAGTACACCAGGGTTTACCACGGGTCAACAGTAGCCTGGAGGTTTAGATGAGACCCGGTGATGATTCATATTCTTGGCAAGACGTGATCAAATCTGCACACCGGCAGGTTACCTTTGACTCGATTTACTGCAGCAATACTGGAAGATTTGACCTATGGCGCTGCAATATACCTGTGCAATAAAACCATTTCCACATACAAACAAAAGGAAATTAAAACATATGAAAGATGATATAAGAGCATAACTATAATCAGCTAAGATTGAAACACTAATATGTTTCACTTCTCATTATTTTCTCAGTATTTAGAGCAACAATTACCTAAAACTTTATATTATGAAATGAAAATGTATAATCTCTGCATCCAATGCCACCAATTATTATTTGATCTTTTTTTATTCCAACAAAACATTTAAATAATGTATTATATGTCATATCCACTGATGAGCTAAATGTTTTCATTAGCTCCACGTTTATTTTTTTCACCTCTTTGTGCTTGTTCATGGTTCCATAAAGCATTCAGTGACCATCTTGATTATTATTGACACTATATAAATACAATTACAATATAAAACTGAAATGAATTCACTGAGCTTTCCTTTCATATCAGTGGCCGGTGTGCACTTTACCCTCATCTGCTCCGCTACATGTGGACGTGCTCGGCGGTAACCTGCCAGGTGTGAATGTACAGCATGTAACTCCGTGAATGTGAAGCTGCATGTTGTTCAAATGGAGATTATGTACTTGGCAAACCCTCAGCGGATTCACAAAAGGTTAAATACACACAACGCCGCAGCAACCACTCTCCCTTGTTATCACTGTTGTCAATGACAGAGCTTCTGTATCTTTGCAGAAAAGCCAAGGGAGTCAAGGCCCAGCACCCCAGGGCTCTGGCAACCTGTCCTCTGGTCTTGACTGCCGTCCAGCCACGCTGCAACACAAGACAACAAGTCCAGCTGCATTTTAAACCTCTGCTTATGCAGAATGGTTACGGTTGTCTGGAGTGTCCGCACGCATCAGCAGCCCTGTCACGGTTAGCCGAGGTGTCAGAGAGGGAGGCGGTGAAGGTCACTGGCGGGTCAGCACAAGCACAAACACCTTTCCTTTATAGTGGACAGTCTGCTCTGATGAATGTGCTCATGTCTTTGTTTGCCTATAGCTCACACAAACCGCAGACACCAGCGAGTGTGCAGAGAGAGATTGAACAGGAAAATGTAGGATACTGAGTCAAATTCAGAAACACAAATGTGCCAGCCTTCCTACTGTGCTGCACCACTTTGACCTAGCTGTGTGCAACATCCCACCACACACACACACACACACAAAAAAACTGTGTTTGTGTGTGCAAACGTCAACGTCTAAGCTCAGCAGGAGGACCTTCACTTCCTGCACCGTCCTTCTGTGCTACAAACACAGAGACAAAGATTTGAACCGAACTATGCAAGGATCAGTGTTTATCACAGTTTAAAACTAAAATGCATCCTTTTCACCAACCAAACGATTGTTTCACATCAGCTGAGAGGCTTTTTTTGCAGTAAATAAAAATGCATTTATAGATTAAGACATATTTTTTAGCAGCATCACAATATTAGATGAGATCTTTGGGAATTACACTCAGAGGAATCAATACAGCAACAATGCTCCTACGCTAAAGGCCCAGGATTAAATTTGTGTGTCTATCCATGCACACTGTTAATCCAGCTTCACCGATCAAACCTCGTTCCTGCAGGCCATCAAGCGCCCGCCAGACCGACACAAGTGCCTACTTACGAGGAGGAGTTGACGGTGGTGTAGCCGGAGGGACACTCAGGAAGGCAGGCGCCGTTGTGGATGACGTACTCGTGGCAGTCCGTGTTCTTGCTGCGCTCCTTCTCCCTCCTGCATCTGTTGCGCAGATCCTGGCAGAAGGCGTAGGAGACACAGCGCCAGCCCTTGTAGGTGAAGTAGTCTTTGGGGCAGTGATCCACACAGCTGCCCGCGTGCTCGAGGCCACGGCAGGCCACACAGTGACTCGCTGAGTTGGGCTGCAGGCAGCCGCCCAGGCACTTCTCATGGCAGCACTGGTCATCCTTGGTGCAGGCCCGATGTTTGCAATGAACGGGACACACTGCAGGGGAGAGAGGGAGAGAGGGCTCAGATGAAATGATGTCAAAGAAACTACATACACCAATCAGCCATAACATTACGACTACTGGGCAGGTCTCCCATTTCACCTTCAAAACAGTTGTGACTCATTAGAGAATGGACATGGGTCTTCTGAGGGTGTCCTGTGATGTCTGGCAACAGGATGTTGTTAGTGGGGGCCTTTGGGTCCTAGAGGGGCCTCTGTGGATCATCCCACAGATACTTAACAGTTTGAGAACTAGTGAATTTGGAGGCCAGGTCAACACCTTGCACCGTTTTTCATTTCGTTTTTGTTTGTGTGTCTGTGTCAGGCTGCATCCTGCTGGGGATGGCTGCAGCCGTCAAGGAGTATCATATGGGATGGGGGTGTCTGGTCTGGTCTAGGTGAGTGGTGCATGTCTAAGTAACATCCACATGAATGCCAGGTCCATACGTTCCTCAGCAGAACATTGATTTGTCACAATGTTATTTACCTGTCAGTGGTTATAATGTTGTGGCTGATGTATCGGCTCGCCTGATAACAAAGGTGATTTCTACCAGTTGCCAACATTAATATATCTTTATCTCTTTTCATAGAAATCTCATATGGTGAGATCTCTCTGTCAGCAGGAGTGAAACCCCCTCACTGAACGGGCCAGCAGCCCACAGTATTACCATCTGCCGTTGGCCAACAAACACACTGAACACAAACAGCAGGGATCCAACACCAGTTGACAAAGAAGCCTACAGTATTTTGCAAGTGAAACGTGCAAAATGGCTGTGCTTTGTTTTGTCTGTGTCGTAATTACAGCTTTGCAAAAGCTCGTGTAATAAACTAAAGAAAACAGGGAAAAGGGAGAAGCGGGGTGCAGCAAAAACACAAAATAATGTAAGTGTAAAAACTTCCTCCGATACATCAATTGCTTTTAAAATCTTTGTTGTGACTTTTTGATGGCAACGCTCCACGGCTGCATCCCACATCGCTCGTCTCACACTGTGTAAAGCACCGACTAAGAAGCATTAGAAAACTTTAAGCTCTAATTACAACAACAATCGCGCAGCTGGAAAACTGTGGCCGCAGATAAAGCAGATCAATTCCAGGTCTTCTGACTCTTTGTAAACGTCAGTCAGTCATTGGCTTCTGCTTCTGCTGCTCAATAACTCAAATCATTGCAAGGCATTGTGGGGAAACTTGCAAAGACTTTTCAGTATATTCTAGCATTTCTAGAAAATAACAATCATGTGATCTTGTGAAATAAACTAAAGTTGAGGCTTTGGTTAATAATAACACTGTGTTGTAATCCACAACACCTCACAACATCATAACAGTGACACCTGACAACTGACTGTGGTATAAACAAGCCCTAAAAGTATCCGAACTATCTCTTTGCCGCTTTCTAGCCAGATCTTCGAGAGCATGCACGCGAGACATATGCTGATACAAAGAAACGGTCACACAAACGCTCAGGCTAAAGTTCACTGACGGTTCTGGGACGTAAACACGATCAGCTAAGGACAAAGGCTGTCCTCAGTCAGGCTGCCTGTGTGCGCGTACATCTGCATGAGTGGATTCCTGTACGTCAGCCCCCCCTTACATAACACCAGGCTCTGCTGATTGGCAGGTGTGCCCCAGTTTGCATTTGTTGTCTCAATGTAGGTGTGAGGGCGAACGGTTCAAGGATAGATGGAGGATTCTCAGGAGGTAAATACAGCAGCCTGACCTGCGCATCGAGATTAGCCTCTCGTCCACGACAGCCAGATTAAAACCGCTGAGCAGCAGATAATGACTCAATTAGGTTAGAGGGGGGTTACAGGTCTGAACTAATATTCATAAACACAAAGTTTCCTGTGTTAACCTGCCTCTGCCGAGCGTGTTTTTTTTTGTGAGCATGTGTCAGAAATTGCTTGGCTTCATTAGAGTCATGAGGTCGGCCATTAAACGAACAAAACAGCAGCCCGCCCCCCCCACCCCCCCTCCTTCCCGGGCCGCCCAGCCGGCCTCTTACATTAACGGACGTAAGCTGTTGAAGTCTGTGAAGAGTGCGTCTGTGGAGGGCAACAGCAACATGAGAATGGCAGCGTGAGAGGGAAGCTGAAGGGGCCACAGTGCACGAAAAACAAATGATATAACCACCTTTTATCTACGTCAGTCTACGAGTCTAAATAATCTGCTGCACACGCTAAAAAAGGGCAAAAGTAAAAATCTCTTGATGCATTTTCTTTGCACCTCCAGAGTTGCATTTCAAAAGCTGCCCTTCAGCGTACCCTCAGAAGCGTGTGTAAACATATATACATACACACAAAAGCCTCGCTGTGTGCTCTCGCTCAGACTCCTGATCCCCGGCAGGGCTCCATGCCGGAGCACAGGCCCAGCAGCAGATCCACCCTCAGCCTTAGCCAATGTGTTGGCTAGCTGCAGAGGCTAGCCATTCAACTGGCCTCTCCCATCTCCAAGGAAGACAGGCGCACACTTTAACCCTTTACATCCCTCGCTCTTCCTCTACCAGACAGCAATGGAAGTTATGCAGAAAAAAAAAAAACGACATGAGAGCCGCACAGAAAGAGCTGCTGGGGCTGAAGGAATGTGAGCTGCACGGCTCCACTCTTTCCACCTCCTCGCTCCTATGAATCGGCTGCTTTATACAGAACTACAGCACAAGTTGCACTCGCTGAACACCTCTGGATGCCAGTATGTCACACACATAAATTACAGAAGTCCCCCCTAAAGAGAAAACAGCCGCGTTCTGCAATAATGGGACACGCTTGTGCTGGGAAAGTCACGATAAGTTAGCATTGTGCCGAAGAGCTCGGTGCCTCGGGAGACGGATCGTGTCTCGTCACGTCTACAGCTCATTAGGAGCTCTCAGCAGATTTCAACGGATCGGGAAACGTTTGCTCTCACGCCGAAATATCTGTTTGAACAACTCCTCCTGAAACCGCAGCTGCAGTTATTTCAAAGTCCAACAACATCTAAACTCGCTTTGCCCGTTCATTAGGTACACTGGTGGAAATTAATGCACTCTGATAAAAGAGTCCGGCGCTGCATCTTAGCTTCATGTAGGTATTATTCAGGATTTATTTAAAATAACAGAGGGATCTGTTGGTTTAACTGTGTTGTTATTATAGAGGTTGTGGTTTCTCGTACTATTGAGCTGTAATCTGCTGCAACGACACGTTTTGACAAATCCATTTTAGTCTCTGTTCAAATTCAATGCAGTGAAACAACACTATAAGCTACGGTTTCTTACTCTGTTTCAGCATAAACTGAAGTTAAGATGTAGTGCAGTTACATTAGACTTTAGATCTTTCAGGCTGTTGTTATTTATTATATTTTATTTTATATTAAATTATACATTTACTGGATTTTAATAGAGAACATTAAAACTTTAATTATGATTATAACCGATAATGATTCTGTTTAGAAAGTTTTTAGGTTTTGAATGGCTGGACTTTTATCGAATGACGTTATCTTTGGTTTCAGGACCTGTGGTAGGTATGTTTCACTTACTGACAGATAAGTAGATTAAAAAATAACTATTAGCAGCAGCCATACGTCTTTGGGTATAAATTACAGCCACCAGTATGCAAGTATATCATTTATTCATCAAATTAATTCAAGCATTGGGTGGAGTTGTGTAAACAGCCGCATCACTTCTTCTTCAGTTGGCTTCAGACGACTCTTCTCAGCCGCTCATGTCGAGCCCTCAGCTCTTGTTGCCGCCAGCTGACTTTGCTGTATCTGCAGAGTTGGAATCAATGCAGCCAGTTGATTGTAAATTTCTGTAATTCACCGTTACATCTCTGGAGGCTTCCATAATCTCAACGGCGACCACACAAAAGGAGATAGATTTGCGTCTTGGGTGCTTGTCAAAAATGTTTTCAAGGTCGAGACCCTGACAGTGGGGCCACCCCAAGCCGTGTTTGATCTCTGACGGCGAGGGCGACGCTGGTTAGAGCTGTTTGGGGGGTGGGGGTTCGTCATTCTTTCTTTAAAACATGTAAATCTCTAAACGAAAGCCCGATAACTTCGTTATTGTTCACCCAGAAGCTGGGCTGGTTTGTGAAGGGCCCCACTGTGGTCTGAGTCAATTAGAAATACACAGCGTGAGTTCGGTCTTGTCAGCATCTTCGCTTCTTATCTTTCGTTTGTTCGCTGACAGCCATCAATCAATAGGTGTTTTGAAAGACATGTGGTCGGCAGCTGGACTTGGGTTTGTTTACATTTAGCGACATCTTTTTACTCCGGGTCTACTGGCGCACGGCTCAGATCCCGTCTCATCTCTTATCTTGTGCAGGATCACACGAAAGCTGAGGAATAATGCCGCAGAAACGCCTGGCTCTTTATCCCATTAGCCGAGGTTTCGCCTGAACAAGGGGGCCACCGCTCCACAAAGAGACGCTCAATTCCCCGAGACCCAAAATGGACAACAGCAACAACCAATCACCGCTGCTCCAGGCCCCTGTGTGACAGAGACGAACACGCCCTGTTGGGATGGTGCCAGCTTGGAAAAGGGAGGTGAAGAAAAAGATCCGAGCCGCGTGCCAACCGACACAGCTTCAACGACGTGCAGTGTCAAAAAGGCAGAAAGAATCGCTTGCAAGGAATGAGCACACAATTCTTAACAGGTCTCTGCCCGCAGCTCTGCAGCTAGAGCACAAACTGCATGAAGAAGTTTGTTTTTATGTCGCTTCTTCCAACATTAAAAAAAAAAAAGAAGCAGTGCACTGGAGTGCACTTACTGAACTGCACTTACTGAACTGCACTGAACACTAAAACTCAGGGATCTCTGCCTAAAACTGAGAGTCTCCGTACGTTTCATTAACCACAATCCTCCCCAAAATCATTCTGTGGTGAGTTTTTCCAGGTTCCTTTTATGGCAGCGATGAAGCAACAGCACATCCAGGCGTTTAGCGTTGAGATCATATTAGAACCGGGAAAATGCCAAATGGGAACGTGGTGGTGCACTGGTTGGTAATTAAAATTCCACGGCCATGACAAGAGTAGCATTTAGTTTCTTATGACAGATGGGTTTTTGCTGAGGGCCTAGAAGAAAAGGATCTAAAGAACAAATAAAGTGCTCCTAAAAAAAAAAAAAAGGAGATCTTTTAACTTTTTGAGGTTTTAAATCTGAAGAGATGCAACAAGAGTACTGCACAAGAGTCAGCTGATTAATCATGACTCTAAAACCTAAATATATGCAAAATCTACAGCTTTCTGTTTAATATAACTGAGACAAGCAACACATTTTTATTCAAGAAACTAAACGTAACTAATCAGCACAAAAACCATACGTCACGTCCAATGCAACTTCCAATAAAAGCCGATAGTTACTGCTCAATAAATGCGTCATCAGGCAGCTTTTGTACCCACATGGGGAATTTCTTGTTAACCAAAGTACCGGCGAATCCAAGCTTGTATGGTAAATAAAAAAAATAATAAACAACAGCCATTCCCTACTGACTATTTTTTTCTGTTTTTCTTGGAAATACACAGAGTACGTTAGAACAAACCCACTGGAACAAGTTTACCCAACTGTTATTGGGCCGAGCCCGCGTCCAACTCACTGCAACAACTTTTTTAACACATCAAGTAAACAAGGTTTGCCGTGTTTGCTGCTTGCTCTTGCACGCTGCAAATTTAAATAAACATTTTTTTGCTTTGTTAACCGCATTAACGCATGTGTGCAAAAACATCAGCAGCGGAATCAAAGTTGAAACAGAAAAGTCTCAGAAGTTTCCAAAACCAACAAATGAGTCAGAAATTCTCGTTTCTTTAATCAGTTAGAATAAGATAAATATCTGATGAGTGTCATCTTTAACAAGTTCTACGACAAGACTAAAGACGGAGCAGATAACTTTTATAATTTCACCTTTAAGTAGCTCTGCCCCGATGGTGATTAATACAACTAATTAGGAACAGACGTGGTAGAGATGTTATGTGTGAACATCTCTACAGCAGCTGCCTCTATGCATTTAATGAGAATAAACAGGGAGGCCAGAGGCAGATCAACAATGAATTAATGGTCTGAGTGGATGACATTTAAATCTCTACGTTGCCTTAATTCTCAAACTACTAACAATTAGTTTGACTAAACACCGAGGCGCCAAGCTTTGAGTTCTCTAAGCTTTGTGTGTTAACGTTGATTACTTTGAAAAACAAATTTATGCAACATACAGTGTATTTAATATTTATTGCCCAGCTTTTTGTTCAGTATTAAGTCGTTTTCCTTTATTATACAGCTGCTGTCGAAGTCTTTAAATGGGCTTTTATTTTTTGGGAGGAAAATTTTACAACCTCAAAATGAATTAATTGAGAAACGACAGAAAGTTGTTTGGTAATTCTTTACATAAGTGAACAATAATTTTTACAATTCATTACCTAATCATCGTCTTAAAGTTAGCAATGCCAAACATCTGCTTCTCAGCTGAGATTATTTGCTGCTTTACTGCGGCAGTAAAAACGAATATTTTCAGTCCGACTTAATAATGTGAAATTATGACGAGAATTTGTTACAGTTTTTCCGAGATTTCACGGATGGATAGTAATCATTAGTTAAATCAGCCTTGTACCAGACCAGAGTGGAGTAAATATCTTCTGGTCTGGTCAATCAGCGTGATCACAAACCGTAAACGTGAGGAATCTGGATGTCCTTTATGTCTGGTTTGGGATATTTTACATGAAAATTTTGGATTTGACAGTTTTTTTTTTTAAACAAAAAAGAAAGGGGAACGGCTTGAAATAATGAAATACAGAGCTGTCATACGCCTATTTCAAGCTGTGTTTTTGTTTCGTAGCAAAAAAAAGACGATTAAGTTTTCTTTTTTCTTTTTGTTTTATCGGTTTAGACTCGTTGGACACAAAGTCACAATTGAGAAAGAAAGATGAAGTGATGAAGGAACAAACCATAAACTGAAGCCCTCAACCCTCTCTCTTACTAACCCTTCCAGTCCCTCTACAACTATCCAATAAAGGCACGAAATTGGCCAAAAAGCAGAATGATGTGGCATCTAAATATTCAATTATGCATCAAAACACGGTGGAGAAAACACAGGTACAGCCTGGAGCCAATCTCAAAATTAAGCAGAATAATGATTAGGAACTAAAGCGCAAACATGACTTAACAAAAAGCGATGACTAATGACCGTGTTATTTATTTCCAGGTAACCATTGGTCAGATTCAGCGGCGGCAGCAGCAGGGCTCGGTTAAGATGACTCCGAGAGCAACAGGAACCGTAAACAATTTCATTAACTGGCCCCGGCCCTCCGTTAATAGAACAAAAACACACAAACAACATGGAAAAGCAATTTTTTTTGGTTTAAATGTCGCCCCGCCACCACTGTCATCTGAAGGCAGGATATCCAGTTTGTCCGTGACTGGAATAGAAATGATAAACACCGTGCACTCGTTGATGGGCAATTACATCGCCTGCTTGACAGACAAATGACGCACGCCACGGCCTTGAATCTTCATTTCATTTCCTTCCAGGCTTCGGTGTCAGGTAGAAATAATGGCTACCTGTGTGTGGCTGACTTAAGACTACGTGTTTTGACATCGAGATCATTTATGTCATTAATGAACGTCATGACACCTTTTGTCCTTTTGGAAATTAGAACATTAGCCTGAGATTTTGATCTTCGAATAAATGAAGTTGGTCGAAACTTTTGCACAAAGCAAACAAGATATAATTTAAACCAATGAATAATCCGACACTGATCTTTTTAGTGTGCTACTGCTCCTTCTTTGGGTGAAACTGATCTCTATTTATGAAGCTTGGATCTTTTAAGTGCACGTGTTTCCTATTTTCAGCAACAGATTTTGTGGAATTGAAAAATCCAACTATAAATAAAGTTGGTGATCTTTCGAGAACGCAGTGTGCGACCATCTGCTGAGAATAATAAAAAAAAAAAAAAACACCAGGAAGGGAAAACAAAGAGCAGTCATCTCAAGGATAACCACTTTAAATTATTTAGCGAGGGACAGTGGAAGTTATTATTCAAACTCAAATGGAAAGCTTGTGCTTTTAGATGTCCTGACTGCCATGTTCTTCTTTGGCAACTGGTCTTTCTATTTTTCTTTTCCTCCAAGTGTGGTGAAAACACTGACTCACCAAGCTTTCGGGCTCCAAGATGCCAAAATTGATTATACGGGAGTCAACTTTTCTCCATTTTCAAGAACAGCGCTACGTGATGTTTTTCACTTCTTCATTCATTTGCAACCTTGAGCACAAACTAAGTACATGACGCACCGGTGCCTTTTTATGGAGTGTGGCGGTCTGATATTATACAATAGTGTTATGTCGCCACACGGCACAGCTGAGAGGCGCGTCGCTGACGAAATGTGCCGCAGGTATAAAAGATCGCCATGCCAACAGGAAAATTATTTACCCTAAGCTTAGTCAAGAAACGGAAAAACACCAAGAAGGAAAAAAAAACATGAATATGGTGAGCAGTGAGCGTGCACGGCGGTGAAGAAATGCCTGTCGGCCCAGCTTTAACGAATGCCTGAAATGTCTGGGATTCCATGGGAATGGCTCCAGTAGTCGAACGGCGAGGGTTCGCAGGGTGCAGCTCCACACGACTGAGTGCCAGAGCGGTTAAGTCAGCTCAAAGAAAAGGACGGTGTGTGTATGGGGGGGGGTCCGAGGCTGGTAGACAGCTCTCTGCACTGACCAACCAACCATTTCACGATTTGTATGCGTCTGCTTCATTCTCCTTTTTCTTACCCGATTACAAAGTTTTGAAATACTAATTATGCCAGCAGGGGAAGAATTTATATTACTACTTCAGATCTACTAATTGGGTATTACAGTCCTCATAAACGTACACACTTCAAGCCATTTTAATGCCAGTTGAGTTACTACAGAACAGAGAGTAATGCGTGTAGCCGGTGAGTCCAGAGCCAATTTAAATAAACAGCATCTGCAGCAAAACAGCTTTACTTATTTATTTTGCTTTTGCTCTTGCTCTGAATGTTATGAATCCCATCCCGAGACCATTTTATTGATCCTTCACGGCCCAAGTTTGTCCTCATTCTTTAACCGCTTCTTTCGTGCGTGTGTGTTTTCCGCAGTTCTGTTTTTAGTTTCAAATTTTCTCCACAAAATCTTTAAAAAAAAGGAAAAAAAAAGACGACAACCATGAAGAAGAAGAAGAAGAGGCAGCGCTCATCTGTGGCGAGCAAAGAAACCGAAAAAATTAAAAACAAATGGCTTACAGATGAGTTAAACGTTAGTCCAGAAATAGTGGGGGATGAAGTAAAGAAAGGAATTCGGACGCCCAGGTTGTAACGCAGCTTTTGGATAATAAAATCTACGAGCTGATAACAGATCTCCGTGTTTGGATGTTTAACACCATGTCCATATACAGTTATGTGTCTATTCTGGAGTCGTGACAGTCGGTATATCCCGCACTGTGTGTAGGAGAGTAAAGCTGAATACTTGTTTTCCTGACGTCTCACTTGAAGTCTGGATTTTCTTCCACTTTTGCTGTAGTGTGAACACAATTTATGCAGCTGTGAAGGACAACTAGGTCTAATGCTGTCAAGAGCATAGGGAACCAGGAAGAATGAGTCATGTGAGGGGAGGAGGACGAGGCCGGCCCATAAACCCACATCACGGTGTTGAGATTGGCTGCGGTTACACCTCCCCGCAGGTTTAAAATCACCAAATAAACTGTTACTAATGAACTAGAGTCAATATAGACTGTCTAATAAAGCCGTAGATGTCACACCAGCGGTCACTCCCATCTCCAAATTATAAAGCTTAGAGACTATGTCCTCCTAATACCCAACAGACAGCTTTACTGGTGGCTAAGTTTGTTCTCTTTACTGCCTTGCTGACCTCCACAGGTCACTGTCAGTATTTTTGTCCCATAAAAGTGTCTGCCCCTTGCGGAGGCAGCACTCCATGTCTCCATGTGTCCATTCATAACCTCAGAGAGGAAGTGGACCAACAAAGACAGGAAACAATTGGGAAGAACCCTCCGTGAACTTCTACAACCGCCATTGTTCAGAGTGGAAAAGGATCGTGGCGCCAGCGTTGACCGTTGGGTGTGGGAGCTGCGACAAGGTCGGCGGTGAGGAGGACTAAGGTCAACCGTGGGGCGGGACACATCCCCTCACCCCCCGTACTGACTGGTGACCTCGCTTTTCCTTCCGATACAGCCTGGATGAATGACTGATGTGTTCATCGCCACGATTACACCACACTGTTACTCCCCTGTATCCTAGCAGCTAGACTAAACAATAGCCGTCCACTCGGGCCTATACACACACACACACACGTAATGTCCCAGTGTGATTTCAAGTCTATGTCTGCTTTACTGTTGCGGACAAACACACACTGACCCTGAGTCCATCTTGCGATTGGTGAACAGATATATGCGACGCGAACCGAGGATAAATTTGGACTTTCCAAATGAAGAAAAGGCTTCGGGTCCTCACCTGACCTGACTCAAACTGATTTAAAGCAATTTCTAAATAGTCAGCGTGTGCATCAAACCAACAGTTTTCAGCCTGCAAGTGCAAAGATTGAGGCATCTGTCAAGAGCTGCTCTCCATCTTATGAGACCTTATTAAATATGTAACACATTTGCAAACCCAAACACTGGCCAACTAGGAGGAGGAGGAGGAGGAGGAGGAGGGCACTCCTTGAGAGTCTCATCTCTGGCACAGTGTAGATAATTAAGATCACTTTTAATAATGTGCATTAAATACCGGCCACCTGGGAGGCACAAACTCATTTACAGTGTTTTTGTCCTGAGCTTAGTGAAGAGCCTGCAACAGTGATTTCTCCACAAAGAAGAAACACAGACTGGATTTGGAAATATACATTTATATAATCTTTTTAGGGGAGCTGACACCACTTTAGTCTAGTGATCAGATTTTACCTGTGGGCCTCTTAAATCACCGGATAGTTTAATTGCAGCTGGTATTCAGCAGCATTTATTAACTTAAAGACTTTTTAAGAGCCTCTTAAAACCATCATGAAATGCCATGTAAAGTCTGTTTCAGTGTATTATGATGAAAAGGCCAGCTGGTTTAATGTGGCCCTAAATTATTTAACATTTCATCACATTTTGCTAGCAATACTTCCTGTAATTTTGATATAATTAATCAAACTGACATAACTAGACCCAGAAAAGAAGCTGGATTAATGGGCAAAATAGTGAAAAATGATTAATTCATGTAAGTATTTGCCCATTTTGAAATTATAAACTTCACAGGGGACTGAACAGCTTCCATTTTAACTAAGACTTCTCAATGTTGTCTCTTTCCGAGTAAATGCTTTTGAAGAACCTCGAGACATCCGGTCCGAAAACGCATCAACTAAATAAATCTAAATTAAACACAAATTTGATGGACAGATGGACATATTTGTAGAGTATGTGCGAGTGCCCTTCAGCAGTGGAGAAAATAATATCCCAAGGGGAGGCCCTCTGATTTCTTATTGAATCACAGCCAATATTTTCAGCTGCGAGCTCCCTTCAGGCCGAGAGCCGACGTCCCCAACAACCCAACGAGCCGCACCACATCACAGCCATTACCAAACCATAATTAAATGCCCATTATCTTAAAATGAGTGTTGAGAGTTATTCCTTCATTAGAAAAACTAAACGGTAATATTTCCATCCACACCAGCACCACCAGAAGAAAATAACAGAACAAAAGTACTAAAAACTTGGCAAAGAAGTGGGAATTTCACGCAACCATTATTATCAGTGACAGTGTTTTTCATAGTAGTTCTTGATATTTATATGAAGTAGCATTGATATTCTCTAAATTGGACAGAGACTTTTTTTATAGGCATGCGATTACATTTTGAAACAGCTGAAATAGCCCAAAGCCATACAAGATTGATGTCAATGTCAGCTGGTGGTTTAAGTCAGATGAGTTACAAGAGACATGCCAAAACTACAGAAACAACAAACCAGAGTAGCTAGCAAAGCTCTTTACATGGACTCCTGATGCCTGGGTTTGTTTGGCATTCATCTTGAATAAAGCTCCATAATATAGTTTGAAACGAATTTGAACATTTCAAAGAGTTAATTGCAGTTATGAGGCAGATGCAGGATGATGTCTTGTGTTTGCCTCTATGGCAGCTTTTGACATGGTGTTTGTGTGCCTGCGGCTAAATCTAATCAACTTTGGTAATGAGCATCTCCTGAAACCTTGCTTTTCCATTTTGCTGAACGGAAGCTCGCAATTTGGTGTAAAAAGGAGGGGGAAATTAGCAGTGTCTGCTCTCACAGTGGCTCAAATTACCCCTGTAATAGTAGCTAGGAAGGGAAATGGGTTGTGACTCCAAACATGGGAGCTACACCAAGTCCCGTGGTTGTGCCGCTCTGTTTTCTGTTGGTGTAAAGATGACAGAAAGAGTGTAACCCACGGTCACCTGTGACCTTTTGGGACAGGCGTTCAGACCTGGTATTAACATGCCCAGCTAAAAGAACAGGTGTGAACACACTTGAGACACATTGAGGACACATTTGAGATCAGAGAACAGCCACTTTGCATAACTTAACATGTATTCTTCCAGTGGGTGAGAGTGAGGGAGACTCCACAGCTCATTAAGATCCACAATTTGTATCATACCCCCATGTCAACACTGTATGTGGTAAAGAAACACTGGTAGTGACCTATTTAACCAGTGAACCAGCTATTTGCTTGATATTCTAATGAACCCCAGATGATGTTGGTGTTTATTTACATACAGAAACCTAACCTGTTATCAGATCTCACGTGATGTTTTGAGACGACTGGAGATGCATTTTAATTCAAGCTGGGACATGGCATCACTCAGGAAAGAGTTTAATACAGGGTCTGAACTTAAAATTAAAAGGTTCCTTAAAGATAACTCACATTTTGGTTATTCTTATATATTTAACGGCACAATGAGTGTAAAGAAAAGGGTAGATTTGGTATAAGGATCTATGTTTAAAAGGCAACTGAGTCATAGAGGGCAGAAATAAAGTATGAAAGAAAGTTTTGGGGCAAAGTGGCTCATTTTAACCACTACAGTAGATCTATAAAAAGCAGATAGAGGTTGCATCTGAAGAGGACGGCAAATGCCTCGCGCTCTCTCCTGTGGTTCTAACTGGAACTTAACGGGTCTTTTCATGCTTCAGTGAAAGTAGGCAAAAAACCACAGGTCCCAGACCACAAGACCACAGGCCCAGCCCGTGCAGAAAGCCGGCTCATGATCGGAGATCAGTGCCGCGCCACTCGGCGTCTGGTCTTGATTTAACAACACAAGATGTCACACAATTAGGAAATCATCTCCGCTGTGAAATTATTACTTTTTTTGTTTTTTCATAAAACACTTCCGTTTTAAGACATACCACATGACCACAAGTTAACAATAAGACTTCTGTCTTTATGCTGCAAATGTCTAGAAGGATTTCTGATTACTATGAGCTAGGGAGTTAAAGTCAACAAGTGGAAAAACTATAAATATACTCATCTGTGGCAAGGGGGCTAAAGAGCTTAATAATGGGCCCTGCTCGGCCCTACAGAGAGCCGCTGCTCCAAACAAACATTAGTGAGAGCTTGAAAAGGCAGACATGTGCTGAGGATCTGGTTCAAAGGAGTTGTCAGACTAATGTACGCAGTGTTGTGTAATGGTGCGAGCCAAGGTGTTCAGACAGCACCCATGCGCAAAATTCTTCTCCGCACTTGAACTTGAACTCTCTGGCAGTGTGAAATGGGTGGGCTTGTTGTTTTAGAGTAAAAGCAAGAAACACAGCGGGACAATGCGCTCACAGGGGGAAAACGAGAAACGTCTCATGGTTCCCAACTTCTCCTCCTAAACACAACATACAACACTCCAGTCTATTGATTGTAAACATTCAAAGACTAACCGACGAGGTGTCACATTAGAGTGCAGGTCAAGCTGCACTGCCACAAAATTTGACCTACTTAACTAAACCTGGCACATGATACACAAGGGCACAACTACATTGGGTCAGCCCAACTTGGAAGCTATTTATGATTCATTCTGATAGAACAAAGAGGTATTTTGTTTTCAAACAGTAGCCCTTATAGGCTTGTAAGGGATTCAAACGGAGCTGAATCCTGTAAATGTTGAGACTGGTTAGACCTGTGGCAAGCGCTAAGGGGAATGGAAATACTGATGTGTTGATGGAAAGTAGCTGAGAAAAAGTACATGAGGAGCTGCCTCTAATCACTGGCTAAAATGCATGTGAGAAAAATGTAGTATGATTATTACCCCAGCTCTAACGTAATCCACTACATTAAAAAAAAAGAGATCAGGAAAACAGTTCATGAATTAAGGTCTTTCATCTTTTTTTTTTTACCTTGATTACATTTAATCTCAGAGGCTAATATAAAGTCCATACTAAGCTGTATAAATTCAAGTTTAAAGCTGAAAATACCAAATGACAAAACCCTAACCGTCTTTAAGTCACTCGTATGCTGTTTATTTATCCAGCCTCGTCAGACTAAATATCTTAAGAACCATCAAACCCAAACTGTCTTAATTAATGACAACTGAAATTAATTAAGATCAAGTCAACACTGCCAAATCGAAGGCAATCTCCTTAGTGTTTGAAAAGGATAATAACGCATATTAGGCATCTGCAGAGTATCAAAAACTCTTTAAACGTTGACTGGGTCACACTATTACAGATGTCTCTAGGATAAATTATTGAAGCACATTTGTCAAAGCAGTTGAATAAAACTTTTCAACAGATACTTAAGCTCATAATCATTTCAAGAAACGGTCTCAGAGAGAAATGTTTTTGAATACGCACACTCAATACAACGACACCACATGACTTAAAATGTCATTTAAATTAGTGACTTTGTGAAATGTGACTGTGATTACCATACAGTAACGCTCTGAGGACGGCTCAGCACCAATAAGCAGGGCTGAACGATTTGGGAAAATACTCGAATTGCGAAGTTTTTTCCCCAATATCGCGATTTAATGTGTTTTTTTAATTTATTTTTTCCATCCATATAGGTGCTTATCATCCGTGTCGCTCGCATCACGTGACCACCTTGTAATCGCACAAGTTGCGATTAGAGAATCGTGTTTTATCATATCGCGATATTATCGCAAATCCAATTAATCGTTCAGCCCTACCAATAAGCATAAGATTAATTTAATGTAAACCAAATAAACGTGACAATGAAATGGAAGTATTTTGTCCTTGATTTTGGGAATACTGAGATGTGCAACCAATTAACACTTTTCAGTACAGTGGTCCCTCATTTATCGCGGGACTTACGTTCTACAAATAACCCGCGATAAGCGAAATCTGCGAAGTAGTCAGCTTTATTTTTTACAATGATTATAAATGTTTTAAGGCTGCAAAACTACACTCACGACACAATTTATACACTTTTCTCAATAACTTAAAATACCACACTTCAGTCACACTGCCAGTGATCAAAGATACTGTATATGTAAATTTGGCAAGCTGAACGCACTCTGTACAAGAGACACCGTACAAGGAGATTGACTGACAATGGTCTGCAGTCCCTTAGCCAATCAGGACGCAGAAGACGACATGTGGGCTCTCCATTAGCCAATCAGGATGCAGAAAACAATGCGCAGTTAAAAATAAAATAAAATGGAAAATCTGCGAAATTGCGAGGCCGTGAATTGCGTTATAGCGAGGGACATCTGTAAACATTATAACCTTTTAATTCAGACAACTGGCTTGGTTTCCTTAAAGACATATCACCAGTCATCCGAGCAGGTTCTTCAGTTCTAAATGAGTGGTGAGGAGTTATATTAAGAGCATCCGTGAATACACTATGAGTGAGCTGGGTTTAGCTTGGCAGACCTTAATAAACTGGCATCGTGTTTGTGTCATTGAGGTTGCACAGAAGAACGTCTTCCATCTATTAAATTTACAGCTGCAATGATTGTTCTTTAACAAATTTTAAGACTGCCCAAGTGTCTTGTTGACAGCAACTCAGGTCCAAGCTTTGGATTCTACCACAAAGAATCACAGAGATCAATTATATTAGTGTAGACTATTAGTGAAAAGGCTGCTTACTTCTTTGACAATGGTAGTGCGTCCAGCAGCGCCCGCCGAAGTGTCCGTTGATGGTGGTCATCTGGCAGGTGGTCTTTCCCTCAGGCGCCCCTGGGCACACGTCGCCACACTCTCCGTTGTTCTTGTTGGCCATGATATAGTTGTCCTCCATCGAGTCTAGGACTTTGGACCAGTCCAGAGTGGAGAGATAGCAGAGATCTGGGTTCTTCTCAATCCTCACGGCTCCCCTGGTGATATTCATCAAGCTATGGAGACCAATCTCTCGCAGCTGGAGCATCTCGAACATCACTAGAGCGTAGTTGAAGAACAGGTTGTTGCCTCTGATGACCGTCAGGTTGGGGAACAGATCGCTGAGGGTCTCCAGGCCGTACACCCTGAAGAGCAACAGGTAGTCGGTAACCACCATCAGCTTAGGGAAACTGAGGCCTCTGAAATCCTCGGGCTTGGTCTTGAACATGAGCAGGATCTTCAGGTGGCCTTCGATCACAGTGCAGTTCTCGAGCGTATGCAGGTTGGTCACATTGTTGCGGATGTCCTTACTTGGACAAACTGAAAAAGACAAGCAGGGAAAGAGAGTGGTGCTTTAGAGATGATATATATTCATGGACCACTCACAGATTAATTAGTAGTAAAAACCTGGCTCAAACAGTACTGTGGGAAAGGTTTAAATGTACAGTACAATCTCGTGGGTAACTTAAATATAGCATTTAGAAAAGAAATGTTATAGCTCTTGGGTGCGAACAACAAAATTCCCAAAGCCAATTTATGTCATGCAGCAGTCTGTGGATTACTGCTGAACGTGACTGATACATTTCACAAGATGTCTGCTCTGCACACTGGAAAAAAACAAGAAGTCAGACATGGTCTCAAGGAGGGGAAAAAATAGATCTCTTGATAATTAGAGGGGAAAATTTACTGAAAAATATGTGGTTATGTCTCTGGCTTTGATGAAGACCAGACCAACTTCACTGACATTTTGTTTAGCAACCACATATCTGGCTCTGAGCCACCGTCAAATATGGAGCGCTGTCATCAACGTGAGCCTGTGCTCATCCTTGGTTTATGTCGAGCTGATTTGTGGACTGGCTTCTGTAACTCAAGACCATAAAAAAACATTAGCTAATGCATTAAAAACATTTGTCTACGAGGGGAACAGAGGCACTAATGGTCATGTATTGCACCAGTAGTAGATTTGTGGCTTTGTCACGGTTCACCCAGACACACGATCCGCTTCGATGAGAAATTCCTTTACTCTCCTATTGCGCAGATGGGTTGCATTTTATTTTGCTGTTCTCTATGACAATGGCGCAAGACAATATTTATCATTTATGTGTCAATGACTTCTCCGACAAATCAGTCACATTTTCTAATAGACACAAATATGTTTTCAAGTTACGGGAACGGTTCAAAACGGCAAAATATTCAATTTAAAGTAAAAAGGCAAAACCTTTTTCTTGAATGAATTATAATCACTTAGCAAACACAGATCAGACGTAACATTATGACCACCTGCCTAATATTGTGTAGGTCTCCCTTCCCCTCCAGAACATTATTGAATTGTATTGTGTTGTATTGGACTGACACGTTTCTATTAATTTGACAATCTCATTTTAGTCAGTGGGCCACAGAAATAACACTTTTGTGTTAAATACAATATAGTTAAAGATAAAAAAATTACCATATAGTTGAATTATTGCCTTTTTTGTGCAGTTTCGACAAAAACGAAAACTGTTAGAATGCATTTGTTTTCACTGGTGTACCTAATGTTTTGGCAAGTGAGGGGGGCTGGACGCTATATGGAGTTTTAAGACATACCAATATATTTTCATACTAGATGTAGGCTGAAAGTTTAATGTTTACATTGTTATAGTTTATTTTTATTTTATTCAAATGTCATTTTTATTTAATATATTGCCAGAAATTTATTTTCATAGCAATTTTTATATAAATGTAAAGAAGTCTGTTAATAAAAGTGTCACATTTGTGGCTTTGACTAAAAATCGTCTGGAAAAAAATACTAAGATCGTATATAAGTAATCGTACTAAAATATAGATAGATATGATTTTTGGTCCAGCCCTACAGTGTATATTATTTCATCTCTGATGATAGTCCAGCGCGCCGTAACTTCAGATTATCTAGTGTCGTCTCTTTAAACCTTCTATCAAACACTAACTCGGGCGGGTTGTGTTTAAAGAAAGCTGACAGCATTAAGGGTTTCCTTCACTCTCTCTCCTGGTAATCAGCCAAACATTAAAGCATATGTTCTGTGTGATTTAACACAAGTGATGACGGTAATAAAGAAGTTTTCCCTTGCAGGTGCAGAGTGGGACATTCCAGCCTCGATTTTATGGCTCACAAGTCACGGCACAGCTGGAGACGTGGAGGGTGGAGGGGTGGTGGTGGTGGTGGGGGGGGGGGGGGGGGGGGGGGGCAGCTGGTGAGATGACTGTATTTGTTTACTTACTGACCCACCATGGAGTGGGGCATATCAGGCCAACTGGTCAACCCCGTGGCGAAGGGGTACAACAGCTAGGCGTGCATCTCTTTATAGCAGCGGCTTGTTTTACACTTTCCGTTACATAACGGTCAAGCTCAATCTGAAGCAGTTGTCTGGAGCTGAACCTACAACTTTATTAAGGCTTGTTTAAAATGCAGCCCAAGCGTTTTAACATGGGTTTCATTGCAGCTTGTTAAAAGGCACGTTTCTCTTTTGAAATGACACACACTCTCTCTTTGTGGTCTCTGAGGCACAGCTGAGTTATGAGCATGTATGGCGGGCCGCAATCGTTTCATTTCAACGCATCCACCTCCAAATTAAACATTTCCTATCAAACTGACAGTTACTGCCAGACGAGTCTGCTGGCAAATGCAGCCCAGTGTAGATCCATGAGAGGGGCTTTTCTATGTCTCACAGGAGGCCCCACACACAGTCAAAACACATACAGCCGAAGAGGACAATATGGAGGGACAGGGGCTCTGCCGCCTCAGTAAAGTCAAACAGCGGCGTACTAAGTGACCCCGTGGAGAATCATCACAGGGCGGCGAGTCCAGGCTCCTATCAGTGTACACTTTCAGCCAGGCCAGTATTTTTAGAACCACATTCCCAATAGAGAATCTAATACACTCCAGTCGTACCGATAGTGGCTCACACTGGAAACTGGAACATAGCAGCCCTGGTGTGTAAGTGAGGAATTTTAGAGCGGCGGCAGAGAAGGAAGCGCGCAAACCGCCCCCCTCTCCACGTGTGAACGCCGAGTTCAGAAACAAAACTTTGGCACAAGTCGGAAAAATAAGACCCCCTTTTGTTGTTTTGGAGAGAGGCACTTAATCCTAGTCCATGACGACAAGACTCCAAAACAAACCAGGAATCCCTTCACGTATTATTGAGAAATAGAAAAAAATGAAACAAAAAAAAAAAAAAACTGGGAGACATCACAAAGGTTACTATGGTGACAAGCCAGGTCCAGCTCTCTGTTCATCTAGTACTCTGAGCCAGACAAGACAGAAAACACATCCACGGTGCTCTGAATCATCAATTAGAGTCATTAGTGGACAGATTTCTATTGATTGCACTCGGCCATCAAACGCCTCTCAGTGCCCACGCCAATGAGAGGGATGTACTTTTAATCTTAATTAAAATGGAAGAGTGCGACGGTTTTCCATTTCATTAGTGAGCAAGGAAGGAAACGTTAATAATAATAACAACAATAAATACGACAACCAGACAGGAGAGAGATAAAGATCCTTGGGATAAGTTTAAACATTTCAATCTCTTGGACAGGTTGTTGGTCCTTGTCTCTTTAAGTGTTTCTGATGATCAACCTTTAAAGATCAAATGTTCATCAGTTCTTTAACTTTTTGGACCCTTTGTCACTGCAGCACCTATCACTGGAAATAACAGATAAGAAGCTGTTTCATTAAGGATTTAATTGTTTTAGTCCTCTGTAAAGAAATCAGAAACACTTTTAATCTCAGGACCTGAATCCTAAATCACGGTAAACTGAACATATTTCGGTTTCTGACTTTTAGTTGAAACATCTGAAGACAAGAGTGATCTAAGAAGTTGTGCAGCTGTGTTCTTCACAAACAAAAGAGCAACATGGCAACAAGACATCGTGAAAAACTAATGAGATCCAGTGAGTTGTACAGATTATAGCCTGGAAAAATCTTTAGTAAGACGGCGTAGGTGACAGAGCGTTGAATGACAAAGTCCCTCAAACATTTAGTGAAACCCGGAAACTTCTTTTCAAATAAAGAGCAGTAACGGTAAGCAGAGCTAGCTCCATCCATATTCATTTGTTTTGACTCTGAAACATTTTGGGTGGGACATATACAAATGGGTTGCCCTGGTAACTACTGTCAGCAACGAGGCGATGGGCGACAAGCAAAAAACACTTTATATGTAGACGTGGCTATCAGACCATATGATTAATTAAAAATCTATTTGTCCCACACAATAATGAGTATTTTTTTTTCTAATCGATTAATCTGAGAAGAGTATGTCTTTATAGATATTACACTGTTTGACCAATAAAACCAAAAACTCCAGATTCAGCATAATGTTACTGCAACACAGGGAAAAGTAAAATATTCATATAGTTTCTGAACCTTTAACCGACAAATGTTTGGATTTTTCCAGAAAAATCCACAGCTAAAAAAATGACTTTAACAGATTTAACACATTTTCCTGTTCATTTCATTACTGCATGCGGATCCTGTAGCCCATGCTTGCAGGTGGCCTGGTTCACGTAGTAATCAGACCACAGTCAGGCGTAAAGGAAATCGATACAGCTTGATCACATTTAGGAGAAACAAATCTAGCCACAAGACCTTACAGCTGACATCTGTGACCCTGATTATGCAATTTCCATGTCACAAATCTGTGCAACAATGCTGACACGCAGCAAGCAATTACAACCAACAGTAGCTGACATGCAACTTATGACATGTCACTGTCCTCATAATAAATCCTGAGAGATACATTTGTGACGGCCTCATGTAAATCATGTCTGGGTCACAAGATGGACCTAAACTTAACTCAACGTGTACTGACCTATAACTCACTGCAGCGCTAATGCAGAACATAAATACTGTACATATCTGCACCAAAGGGAGTCAGCTCTGCACAGCCTGAGCTCCACAATCTGCCCACTTTGAGCTCAGTGGCATGTTGTACAGACCTACAATCCTTTCACTACAGCTACAAGCATCAACAGGCACCGACGGCTTCAGGCCTCGATAAGGAAGTTGCCGGGGAGGGCAGGGTAGGGGCTACAGGTTGTTGCACTGATGGTGTGTACTGTCACTGGGAGAGAGAGATGAGGCCTCAATAAGCATGCAAGAACACAAACACTCAACTGATTGCAACACTTCCCTTTTCAAGGTTTCGCTGTTGTGTTATTTTCCGAACATCGGCTACATCTAACTCAAGAAGAACTCACTGCTTCTTAACTGATATGAGTGATATCGTCCACACCTACAATGGAAAAACTTTATCTAACTTCAATCTGTGTTCTGAACTGGCGAAATAATCTTTATATCTATTTATATAGTTTGTCATCTTTTCACTGTCACACAGAGGTCAGATCGTGACATTACGGTGACTCTTTTGGGGAAATTGATCAAGAGTCAAGACTGCTCTCAACCGCAGGTGCAGGTGCAGGAGTAGAGCCCGTTACCATCACGGGAAGCCCGTGTGTTAACAATACAGCAAACCAAAACAAAAAAAGATCAGTTTAGACCAAAGCAACTCAGGTCCAGCTCTTTAAATAGAGAGTAACTCAGTGAAAGAGAGTGACCACAAAGCTGTCTCTTGGGATTGTGCAATGTGTATACTGTGGCTCTGGACCAAAGATCATTTTGTGATTCAGCTGCCCACCAGCGACACTCACTTATATATTACTCTGTCTGCTGGTTAGCAAAGAAATAAAAATAAAAATCAGTCCATGTATAAATATAAATAAAAATCACAACCCTATCATTTTTTATTTTTTTTTATTTAACATCCGTTACTTTGAAAACTCTCAGTAATATGACACTAAAATGACAAGTGTCCTGCTCAAGTTTACTAGCGGCTTTCGTAATCAGGATACATAACAGCCTTTTAAAAGACTTAAACTTCAAGCGGCCAAGAAGTACCGGCAATGAAGGTCAACTGTGACGTCACCTCATGTGGCTTATGCCAGAAAGGTGGACTTCAACACCCTACAAAGGCTCCAGCCAATCGGCAGGTGGCTTGTATGAAAAGATGTTCTAAAGATCAAGAAACCAGAAACGCTACGATCAGCTAGCTACGATTAGCCATCGTGCAGAGCTGGCCTCTCGTGAATCATGCTGATCAGTTGGTCTAATTTATCGTTTCTAGATGATCATGTTGTAAATATTTGTTTATTGTCATGTTTTGATAAGATGACGACGTAAAAACGAGAAATGTCTCGGAATTTTTCGCCAAGCTGAACAGCCAATCAGAGTTATACCTCTCATCGACTCGTTCAGCCACAGATTCAAGCCGGCGCCACGGGCCCGACAAAAAACAACGCTTGCAGGACACGCCAGATAAACGAGAGCCACGGATGACACAACAATGGGAAACGGCCGACTGTTTGCTTTGTGTGTCACAGTCCACAAGGACAACATTGTCAGGGAGGTAATAATTACCTCTAAAGTGTGACAGCACAATAATAAGCATTATTTCCTGTTAACAGGGGCATTGTGACAAGAGTAAGGATCTAACACGCCAAGATTCCCTTGTCAAACAAATGTGCGGACAAAGTGAACGAGTGCAGTTGTGTCAGATTACTCAGTTTTCAAGCGGCACATACACATGAACCTGTCAACCAGGATTACTCGGCTATTGTCGAATGTGACAAGTGCAAAAATCATTGTATTGTGCACATGTCAAACAAACTCATGACTTTGGTACTTGAGGCCACTGTGGCAGTTTGTGTGTAGCGTTCATCACTCTACGATTGCCCTCCTTGTCGGGAGGCGTAAATAAAGGGCGCCTGGATCGCTGCCCGATTACATGACTTGTACTGATCAGAGTGGCTCTCAGCAGCAGGGTGCCGGTGGCTTCACGGCGAGCCCCTGCCATTTGACGCTCTTAAACTGATGTGTTATCATGGAACAACAATAACCAGACTCGGCCACCTGAGACCGGGCTGAAAGCTGCTTGTGCCTGTATTTCTGTAGCTGCTGCCAATACCACAAATATTGTAGCTGCGTGCGCAAGAGAAGTAAGACAAGAGTCATCACAACATACTAATAATAAAACCATCACAAACCTGTGAGGCTAAAAGCACACGCGCTAAACACACCAAAATATCCTAAACACCACAAACAAATGCAAAGCTTTCAACAGTGCTCAGTCCAGCTTATGAAATCAGCCAGTGTGAAGCCCAGGTTCCACTTTTCCCTTCTGTGGTTCTCACAAGTCTGAGAGGAGCGAGAGGGGGCTGCAACGCAATTACACAACTGACTTCTGATTTACGCCCTAAAATTCTCGCTTAAACTGGTTTGATGACATCTCTCCATTCGCCCCTCACTAAAGTCTGATGACAGGTGAGAGCGCCTGTGCTTTCCTTTTCCTTCAGAGCGCCTCTTAAGTCAAACTAACACCATATTCTGCAGCAGCATGGGATTCAAAGCTGCTGCAGCTGCTGTCTGTACGTTCAAGCAGTAAAACAAATGTCTTATGATAAACATGGGAGAAGCTTCTGTTCATCCGTCTTTGAATCAAATAAAATGCAGTTCATTTGCTCGTCTCAAAGAAATTCAAATCAAAGCTATGAAGCAATTTTAATTACAAGAGACAATCGAACAGCCTTCAGCTGATCTGTAGAATACTGTTTCAACTTTATTATTCTTCTGTGTACAGCACATGTGCGTTAGACTGCCAAATATCCATGAAAGGAAGGATTTAAAGCCTTATTTTGATATCAGATTGGTTTTAAAAGTCTGGCAGTTATTTTCAATCAATACTTTGGGAGTTATCTCACACTATAAAACTCAAAACAAAGTAATGACAGATGGACTGAACACAAGCCAATATTTCCTCCAGCTAGGCAAAGCCAAGCACTATTTCATCAAGTTATACTGGCTTGACAGCAGAGAAACAACGAATCCAGCTGTTTACAGACGGAAAAGTTTGGAAATTCTTCATCTATTCTCCAGTAAATCACTGATAACCTCCCTAGCGAATCATCTGCTTAGAAATAATTAAATTTCCTAGTATAGGGGCCAAAGAGTGATCTGTGTGGTGTCACCTTCACTATCTCCGTTGTTGTCATCTTTAAAATGCTTACTGTACAGTGAGGTGCAGCAGAAAGCAGTCGCACGGGTTTGCGCGACATTTCCTCATAACAAATATTAGTTTAAAGTACAGATTACAAAAGTCGAAAACAGTGCGAGTATGCAGACAGTGTGATGTTTGAGTAATGCCAAAATGTCTCCAGGCGACTGCAAATGCGCTTTTTCGTACTTATCACCCGGGCTGGTGAATATAAAGGGATTGTCAGGAGCTGTAAAGAGGGCTTATTGTTACATTCCTGCACTGACCACAGCAGCAAGCCGAGGCTTTCCATCTACAATAACAAGCCATTAATTCCACTAAATTCTCAGACTACTTACTTAATTGGGACAAAACATTTTGTTTACAGTTCCTGCGAACTCACACGGCCGATAAATGTTAACCTTTGTCCCTTCAGTGCGGTGACTGTCTACAACATGACTGGTTCTCCCTTTCTCAATCCCTATCTAACAAAACACAAAAAAAATCTGCAGCCTAAGCCGATGCTGCAGCAGGTATCTGCACTAATCATCAGTGTGTTTGTAGTATTTCTCAGCATGTGCATTTAAATCATTTAAATTAAATTCAAAATATATCATATTTAGCTTTTAAATTTGAATGTTCTTTCCTGTAATAATTGTTTTTACAATTATTTTGGTCCCAAAACACCCATAAGTGTAGACTTCTATCAAGATATAAGATAAGCAATCATTTATTTGATGAATTTCCATTTACTTTTGCAGAAACAAAGAGTGATTACATGTGTTTAGACTTCATTTTTAATCCTCTCCTCCTTCTAATAAACAAAATTGCGCAACACCAGATTGACTTTTTTTTTTAATCCAGTGTGTCTGTAAATTATTATTTCTGTCTCACTAGTTTATTGCGTGACTCCTGTTTTCTAAAGTGCACACAAAAGCAACTGTGCGGTGCAACAAGCTACTTAATTTTAAACAATTTAAAGGCAGCTAATATGCTAAATATTAATGTATCTAAAAAAAGGTGATAATGATTGTTACTTACTTTCTCCGCTCGCTCGGTGACAGCTCATCAGAAGGCAGACAGCGGCCAAAACAAAACACAAAGTCCGGAGCCTCATAACTGAGCCGGGATAAGACACCATCCAGCACAACTCCGGGTCAAATTCAGAATATTCCTTGGCGAGGATAACAATTCAAACTAAGAGAGGGGGGGAAACACCTTCAGGAAATTGGTTTTGTTTGGTGGCGTGGGCCAACTGGTAAACAAAAATAAATAAAAAACATCCCGGAAGATGGGCGGAGGAACGAGTCCAACGTGTTCAGTCAAACACAGGCTAACGCTGTTGCTGCTGCTGCTGCTAAAGTTAGCCGTCGCATGAAAACATACAATTAACAAACACCAGCGCGGCGCATGAGTGCTCTTGTTGAGACTTTAAACGCTTCGGCTTATTAAACGTGCCCAGTTAGACTTGTCCGTGTCGGCACACAAGAGCAAAAAAACAGACTCGTTGTCCGAGTAGCAGCAGCTAGCGCCTTTGCTAACAAACGGCAGTTGGGCTAGCAAGCTAGCAAGCTAGCAGCCTAGCCTTGGCTCCCCGACTCCAGTCCAGGCCACAAGTGAAGTTTGCGCAAATTTCAGCAGCCCAGTCACTTGATTTTAACTTCAAGAGATGTCACGCACACGCGTTGGCCTGCAATGTACCTTCTTGCTAAAAAAACAGAAAAGATGCATGCGTGGAAATATCACAACAAGCGACCTTTGACTTAATTCAGAGGGATTTTGTTGCTGCTGACTCGATGGTTGTGGCATGCGTGGCGTAACGTTAGCGTGTTTCGTAAAAAAAAAAAAAAAAAAAAAAATCCTCGCAAGTCCCACAGAGAGCACAGACACAAGACAGTTTGGTTGTTTAACTTGTGTAATAGCACGGTATTTGTATTTTTTTTTTGTTTTATCCAGCAGCTCGCTCGCTCCCAAACTCTTCTCCAGTCGGTGCAGAGATTTCAGTGAGACCTCCACTCTCTAAAAGGCTGACAGACAGACTTCGTCGCAGCTCAGCAAGCTCTCACTCCTTTTTTTTTTTTTGTTTGAGAATTAAAAAAAGAAAGAAAGGCATAAATGCTCCGAGCTGTGTTCATGCCTCTGCAGAGATGCCTGGCGACGACGGCAGCTGAGCGGCGATCTGGAGGAGAAAACAGATGACGGAGTTTGTAGTTAATTTCTCCTTTTCTTCTTCTTCCACAGACAGAGGTAGATTGTACAGTCTCCCAGGTCCTCTAGGTTCCCCTTCTTCTTCCCAGCCTCTCTCCGCCAGTAAACAAACCCTGCCAGCGAGCCAGATGGGCTTGAGGGGAAATACGGACTGGAGCTTATTGGATTACACAACTAACTGATCCCACTGTCAGGTGGTAGAAAATAACACAGTTCCTCATGTAATCTAGAGCATAAATACCCAGACACATCCATCATTTCATGGACTCAGTGACATGTAAGATAACACTTGATAGAAAACAGCGTAGAAATTATGTATGGTGATTTCTTTCTGGAAACACACACACTGATTCTCTGATCTAGCTGGTCTTACATATTTCTTTTTGATTTGCTGTATTAATGCGGCATTCCTCACATTATTATTATCTAGTCTTTGTAAATAGCAAACACTAACAAAGTGAATTAGGTAAGAGAAAAGGATTTGATGTTATTACTTCTTTTTTGTTTGTTTTACTCTAGAAGACGCTAATTTTTGCTTTTTGAGAGGACAAAAAAATTGTCTTCTGAATAAAGTTTGATTTCTCCCATTTGGACTTTTAACTAGCCTAATTAATGTCAGAACTGTAACTCACAGAATTCAGAATTCAGAATAAAGTCAACATTCATTCATTCATCTTCTGTAACTGTTTGTGAAGTCAACATTCTTAGTTTAATCTCAAAAATTCAAAGAAAAGTCCGAACTAGATCAGAAGTCTGACGCATTTGGTACATTTTTGAGAAATTATTTTGTCATTTCTTTTCAAAATTTGCAAACAAAAAGGTCAAAATACTGAACAAAGCAAAAATTTTACTTTAAGAATTTCATGGAAAAGAGACAGAATTCCAAATTCTGGATATAGTTGGGATTTTGAGAACAAAGAAAGAATTTTACACAAAAAAAAGTCATATTTCCGGGGAAATATTTGTGCGTTTTGAGGAAAATTTTTCTTTTTCAACAGTGGTCCTGACCGTCTTCCATAACCTCCACAGTCACAATAAATAGCATTGCAACTCATAGGCTTATTAATTTCCTCATCATTACTACCTTGCTCTTTAACTATCTAATTTAACTTGGTAATCGTGTAAGTCTGCTCTGTAAATTAGTAGTGCATCTTACATTCACTTTTTTTGTCCTCTCCTGCATTCCCTTCTCACAATTACACTGTTTTTCTATAATTTTATCTCATTTAACTTATATTACATGCTCATTTGCAGAGTTGTGAGTTCCTGCAACATTATTTCACACTTGCACATTATGCATGGGAAACATAAAAACATCATTAAAACATTGCATCCTAATGAAATGAATATTTTTGTGCTTTAGGCTGTTGGAAAACAAAAGTGATGCTTGAAATTATCCTTGAAATAACCTAAATTGCCACCCAAAAATACAACTGTCCTTACTTTATTAACATTTATAATAATAATAAAAAGTTAAACTGCTATTCTTAAAACTAAGAAAGTGACTTTAAATAAATCCTTCAGTTCCTGTAACACTATATTCAGCTAAACAGTCTTTTCTTTCTTTTTTTTTGTTCGTTAATATTAATTGAATTGCTCATGGACGGCTCCTGTGATTGGCTAGCAGCGCTCCATGGCCTCTCCCCCTCCTCCAACACAAACACTCATCGACAGGAGACACATGACCGGGTGTAGCACAGTAGCGCTGGACACAATTAGTTCAGAGTGTGAAAGTTCAGCAGTTTGACAATACGCCTTTAACTCACAAAGTCCACTCACTAGATTTTCATATTTTTTATTTTTTTTTCCAGTCTCGTTTGGCTGTCGTCCTGGTGTTTTCTCAGTTGTCATAGAGTCCCTGTAGCTCATTACACGGAGGGCCTGCTCAAAGTGGCCTGTCCAGCTATTTTATTACACAGCAGGCCTAACACATTAAGTAATAAAGTTTTAATGTTTTTACTGTATCTGACAACCAACCAGACTGCATTTCTTTTCAATTAGAGGTCAAACTGACGCAGAGCGGCAAAAACTTAATATCCTGAGCTGAGGATTATTTTATTATTATTATTATTTTTATCATATCTGATTCATTTAATTTCCAGGCGAAGATATCAGGATTTGTTTTTGCTTTGCTGAACAAACACTTTACATAAGAGCAGTGTCATCTGCAATATAAAGCACAGTGTGAGTACAAATATAAAATGCCTAGAAATAGGTTTAAAGTATAACTGTATGGGACAAGTTTTAGTACAACAACAGCTAGTCACTTCTATTTGAAGTGTGGCTGGTGTGTTTGTGGATGACACTGAGATTTAAAGAAGCTGCAAACATTTGAGTTAAAGTGACTGTCTGTAAAACGTGTGTCTGATGTCCCTGCAAGTCATTTAAACCAGTCAACACTCCATTCAGCATGCAAAGAAACCAAACAATTTGTGACAAACCGGATGCTTTTAACCACTCGAGGTGTTGTCACTGTCAGTAATCAGTGCATTTCAAAAAGCCAGATCACCGGAGGATCTCTCAGGACCAGCTGCACAGCCATTACTGAGCTTTGAAGTTCCTGCTAATTATGTTGCAATAGTAACAAAACAACAAGTGTGCAAACACATGTGAGATTGATTTCCAGGCCTGCACGGATTGTAAAAGAGCATTTGATCTGTGAAATGACTGCACTCTGAGAAATGAGCATGTGACTCTGGATTTTACATGTGATCATGTTATTTTATGTTTCAACCCAAGAGTTTAGCAACAAATCTATCTATCTATCTATCTATCTATCTATCTATCTATCTATCTATCTATCTATCTATCTATCTATCTATCTATCTATCTATCTATCTATCTATCTATCTATCTATCTATCTATCTATCCAGATTCAACTCTTGTTGACACTATTCCATATGGGGCATGGTTTAATCAATACAGGGCACGCAATTAGTCCTTCAACCAACCACAGCAATATTCACGAATACACAAATTCAACTCTCTTACTCTTCTATCCATCGCCACATAAAGCTTGGGAGATTCAAGATTTCTTTATTGTCAATTGCCCAATACGTTCCCAAGCTGTTCAGCAGTCTGGTGGAGCGAGGCCCGGAGGCTCCGGGACCTTTTCCCCGATGGCAGGAGACACTGGTCGGGATGTAAGGGTCTAGGAAGGGTCAGTGGCAATGCTGATGGCTCTGCAAGTGAGGCGGATGTGGAAAAGGGCGGAGGGGCACTGATGATCTGCTTTCACAATGCACTGATGCACTGCCGTGTCTTTTGGGCAGGAGGCAGTGCAGCCTCCGTACCACATAGTGATGCAGCCAGTGATGTGGCCCGGAGATCTTAGCAGGACCATAGTCAGTTCCCATTGGAGTGAATCCAAACCTTCTACGCTAGGGCCTTCATAGACTTAAGGGGGCTATGATTAATTCATTAATACGTCTTCTGTAACCGCTTATCCTCTGGAGGGTCGTGGGGGGGGGGGGGCTGCATCCTATCCCAGCTGTCATTGGGTGAGACGCAAACACAGGGATAACATGCAAACTCCACACAGAAAGGCCCCAGTCAGACCCAGAACCTTCTTGCTGTGAGTGCTAACCACTGTGCCACCCAGGGGTTACGATTGTCATTGCAAAATATGGGCCCCTTTCTAATTTCACAGGGCCCCAAAAAATTGTAGCGTGCCCCTGGCTATATGTACTTTGTCAAAAAGTAATTACTTTGGAGAAACGTGTGGAGCTTTTGACCATTAATTAACCGCTGCTGTTTTCTTCCCTCCAATTTAATCCAGGATGCTACGAAGGCAACACCCACTCCCAGAAATCAAGCCCTAATTTTCATCCTGACGGTATCTTGACGGTTCCTCTGTGCTTGTTTGACATTGAAGAAGATTCTCGGCTATTTCAGGAAACCGGGGAGGAAAAAGCACGAGGAAGGAAGACGTGTGTGCAATCCAGCCATTGTTTTAAAACAACAGAACTTCATTCTCCTTTTGATCCTGCTTCGTTCTCACACTCAGACAGACCGATGGAAAAACACAGAGATTGCACATTTCACACTGAGCTCACAACAGCCTCATGTCTCAGAGGCTGAAAATATCCGAGATCGTTCTTCCTGGCACGTTTGCGTACGCTGCGTTTGAGCCACAATGCCATCTCCATCAGCACCGCTAATTCACTACCTGTTTACATCAAAGCAGCAGCGTGTTCGGAGCAAGATAATCATGTCCTGTTGTTAGTTGAACTAAAATAGAGCTTACTGGAATATACGTGATTTCTAGATGCAGCTGCCTCCTCTGAGAGACGTGCTTTATTCGGAAATATACTCCGGCTCAGATTCATCTGGGAAGCAGGCGGCCGTCGATGCAGGTATTGATTCAGCGGTGACTGATGGAAAAATTGTGGAGCAGGAGTTATTTACCACGGCGGGTTAACGAGAGGAGAGCTCAGTCACACGTACACAACAACACGCCTCGGCCGGTGGAAGGAAAACCGGGGCAGAGGGGTCAAGAGGTGATGCTCGCTCTTCAGCAAGCACTGAGCAAGCGACTGAGCTCACTGGACCACCGTGCACTGCAGGAGCATGCTGCATTATAAATGAAGCAGGGCTAAATTGCACCGCTGTGAATTCTATATCTTAAGCTTAATCCCACGTTGAGGTTACAGTCTGTGAGGGCGATGCCTTAATGAGATTAGGACCTATAGTGAGTGGCTGATTAAAGCCATGTCCCACTTCCCATTCTCAAGATACTCTCTGTTTGTTCTGCTTTAAAGTCAGACAGACGTCGCAGTGAGTAGTTTTCAGTATTTTGTGCATCGGATGTATCGGGATGATCTTGGTCGTGCAGAACATTAAGAATTATACTTTTAGTTTCCTTGTAAAATAAAGCTACAGACTGCTTTGAAGAAACTTAAACCACGTCCCAAGTCTCTAAATAAATGTGACTTTTTTGTGTGTTGTATGGCCATTGGCTGCCACGAATAAATTACTTTAATCTCCTAAATCTGCTAAAATGCAGAATTCACATCAAGACATTTCCGGTACACTTTGTCTCAGCGAAACCACAGCTCAGCACCTACCCTGCTCTGCCATTTTGACCCGATTAGCGTCATTATGGCCGAGAACTATTGATGTGTTACTGAGGCTGAGATGAACAGAAAAACAAATGACTCATAAACATGTGATCTGAAAGCTGACGGCCTTCTTTTCGGGACTGGAAAAAGGCTGTTTTTTGACCCTTAACAAGCGTGACATCCTCCCAGTCCTGACCCCTGGGGTCAGGTCAGACCGCCAAGAGTGGAGAGAGGCATGCCAGGCATAACATGGCTGCGAGGCCTCGGTGTCTGTTGGCCCGGTTCAGATGGAGCGAGGGTCGAGGAGGGGGGCGGCTGGAGTCGCATGTCTTCTGATGGCCTGGGGTTTAACCTTAACTTCAGGCACACACTGTAACAGTGGATGTCTAATTTAGGGATGAACGCTTACACTTGAGGGACAATAATAAGGGTTGTGCCAAAAAAAGCAACAAAAAAACAAAAAACAAGTTGCATAAAAGTGATGAGTTTAGTTAAACATTGAAAACCCGTGTAGAAAAGGTAAATGTCATGAAAAGCACATATGAAACAACACATTTCTGTTGCTGTTAAACAGAGAAAACTTATTGTCAGGTAATCAAATGTTAACATTTTAGCCTGAGAAGATTTTCATCATAAATATGGATGGATTAGAAGTAAAACATATGGAATTGGTCCATTAAAAAACAAATATCTAACCATTTTTTAATGTATTTTTCCTACTCTCAGGTCCCATCTACTGTATTCCTCTCTGTGTGGTATAAAAATAGATTAAGGCTTGCTTTGATTGAACAACATGTCTCCATCACTATGCAACAGTAATCTAACAGACTAACAGATAGTCCTCAAGCTGGTGTCAACTATCTTTAAATGGAGTTTGAAATTACACTATAAATCAATGGAAGTCAATGGCTGCAATAAAACGTAAAACTCATTCAACCCATGAACCGGTCACAATACTGACTACTTCATATTCATTTACTTTGTTTATTAGTTTCCGTTGGTTCAAATAAATCCCGCTCAGACACATGTGTACCAATAATTAAAGTATGAGGATCAATATTTGTTGACATTTGATCGTCACCCCTCCAACGATTTCCCTCTTGAAACGGCTTGTAGCAGTGTAATCCCACTTGTGGCAGGAACTCTTCCTCCGCGGTGACATCGAGGAAACTTCAACATCCGATATTTACATGCTGGCTGTCGGAAAACATTGCTTTCACACGCTACGTTGTCGGGAAATCAGACCCGGAAAGCAAACAATAAGCAAACATGGACGTCCTGGAAAGGTCTATGGATTTGGCACTGGCATCAAAAAAAGAAAAGAAAGAAGTGGCTGATTGGTTGCACAAACCAGACATGACAAAAGACGCATAACATAATCACAGTTTGAAGGCTAGGTTGTAAATAGAGAGTTGTATTGACATAAACAATAAATGGGAAAAATAAAAAATGAAAGCTGCATCAACTGATTACGTGGACACAAGGGGCCAGAGGAAATGAGCTCAGAGACTAATAGCTGTTTGAACACGTCCACTCTCTTTGAGCTTGTTTTAGTCTTCATAAATGTCTGACTGTCTTTAACAGCTAGCTGCTAATTTTACTGTTTAGTTTTTGGACTAGGTGTGCTGTCAGTGGATTTATCTGGGTTGAGACTAAATCATGTCGTCTCCGCTTCTTCTTCGGTTTCCTCTTACACAGTCTGACGCATCTCCCCTTGTCTCCACCACTTTCTTTCCAATCTGCAGCCATTTTCTGCCTCTTCCACTTTGTTTTTCAATTATTTTACTGTTCACAACCTTTAAAATGGACCTTTTAAACTTGTCTAAAATTAAACTAATGTGTTTCAGTCGAGGGTTTAAATCACGGTGGAGGAGATGTCGGTTTCCAGGGGAAATGTGTTCATCCAGTTTACAATATTGAGGGCTCTATTTAATATAGCCTATGGTGTACTGTGGAAAATAGTGGGAAGACCTGTAATATACACTGATCAGCCACAACATTATAACCAGAGACAAGATAACTAAATAACTGTGACCACCTTGTGACAATTCAAAGTTCTGCTGGGAAACTTTTGGACCTGGCATTCATTCATTAATGTGGATGTTACTTAGACATGTAGCACCCACCTAGACCAGACCAGACCCCCCCACCCCATAGCAATGACACTCCTTGATGACAGCAGCCATCCCCAGCAGGATGCAGCCTGACACAGACACAAACACAAAAACACTTTAGGAGCAACTTGAACAACACAAGGTGTTGACCTGGCCTCCAACTTTACTAGATACCAAACTGATCAAGTATCTGTAGGATGATCCACAGAGACCCCTCCCCTCAAAGGCCACCCACTAACAACATCTTGGACACCCTCAGAAGAAACTTAGCCATTCTCTGATGAACTGTTTTAGAGGCACAAGGGAGACCTACACAATATTAGGAAGGTGGTTATAATGTTATGCTTGATCAGCATATATGCACTATGTTATGTTATACAGTATGAGGTTAAAGGCCTAACAGATGCTGCCGCTGACAGCTCAGGTGTGCTGGTTTAAGCCTCATCTCTCTCAGTAATGACATAAATCTGCAGGGAGGGATTAAAGTGCTCTTACATAAAAGCTGAAGCTGCAGTTTTTTGCCTCTTTACCTTATCCCAACATACGTGCGTGTGTGTGTGTGTGTGTGTGTGTGTGTGTGTGTGTGTGTGTGTAGTGGCCTGTTTGACTGTGACAGCAAAAACAACAGGGTCAGGGTTCAGGATGATAAGGCCGACTCAGTCTGCTGGGACGAACGTACAGTACTTTATGTTCGTTTGTTGGTCCTGCCGGAGATATCTGGACAGGAAATACGCGGATAATGTATTTTTAAAGTATGGCCTTGGAGGAAAAATTCCAGACGGCGTTCAGAGATTTGGAGGGCCTTGAAAGTGAGACGGACAGTACCCAGAGACCCACTCCTATCCTCAGGTTAATCATCAACCGCATGTGCCAGGAAGTCATGTGAGAAAACGTCGGTGGTCTGCTTATAGAACATGGGAACGCGGGCGCCATGGCAGAGGTTAGAGTCAAACCCAGCCTCACACAGACCTGTCTGACCGGAGGAACAATGAGGTTCACACATGATTCATCCTGGGGCTCCTTCCTAGACGCCAGCGCGCCGCAGGAAAAGATGCTGCCATGTGTCAGGACCGAGTGGGACATCCACCACTGGGCCCGCTTCCCCTTCCCAGTGCGTCTGCAGGGTGGACGACCCCAAAGAAAGATTTCTTCCTGCTGCCGTTTCCACTGTTTTGCAAAGACAATACTTGAGGTTCTGAGGCGACGGTTTGATGGATGCCCTGCCTCTCTGAGGTTAATGGACATTTGTACCGCGCAGGGCGTCTGCCCAATTGCAGGGGGCCGGTTTTCAAACATGTAAGCACTCTTCCACTGTCATGCACCTAATTGAAGCCTGGGAAGTAAATGTGCAATGACAGCGACTCTGCATCACAATACATTCCAGCGGCTCCCCCAAATAGTCACACGGCCGCTTTTTCACGCGGCCCAACTAGTCGGCGGGGGAGACACTGGAGGGGCTCCTGCACTCACGCCTTGAAAGTCATTTGAGTAGCTTCTCTAAAGCGCTCAGCGAAGTTGCTCTTGTTAAAACATGCCCGATCCTTTCCCTGCCAGAGAGCTGCTAATCCTGACAAGGCTGCGTGCCCCTAATTCCCCGGGAGCTGGAACCTGCCGTTTGTTGACATGTTGTGTAGCTACAAGCACCAGAAGGCGCAACTTAAAGCATTCCCCTTTTCCTCTTTGAAGGGTTTTACTTTTAAAAAAGTATGTCTTTATATGGAGAGAAAACTAAAAGCATCATAGAATAAAATAAAAAAACTGCTGTGAGGTGATTTACTGAAGCCCACAGTAGTCGGTGATTATCGACGCTCAAAGTGAGACCCCATTGTGCTGATGAGTCGGGCGTAACCAAATCCACCGCAGTGCCCCGGCGCCGTTAGAGGGCCTGTCGGTAAACAATGGGCATGGATTATGCCTAAGAGTCTTATTATTATCTCTTTTATCCCAGGTTAAAACCACACAACACCTGCCGCTCCACGTGGACACTAGTGCGCACATCATCATATTCTTGCAGATACAAGGAAGAGGAAGCGAGGCGGCCTGCACGCGGACACGTCAGCCTGCAAAAAAACACCAGACTGAACCAACCAAAGTGGGGAATGACACCAGATCATGAAATGAAACGTGCACTCACTGGCCACTTTATTAAGCACGCCTGTTTAATTCCAGTAACAAATGGCATTAACTCAGTGCATGAAGCAGAGCGTGCATCAGTAAATGACTGAGTCTTTGCAGCATGGTTGTGTTTCAGAAACTGATCATCTACTGGAACATGATATGGATCCACTCTGCTTTGTATCAACAGTTCAGTCTGGTGGTGTTAATGGCGTGGAGGATAGGGATGTTCAACATGTCCATCCCCTTACAACCACAGCTTACCCAGTTATCTGGCTATACACCAATCAGGCGTAACATTATGACCACCTTCCTAATATTGCGTAGGTCTCCCTTGTGCCTCCAGAACAGTTGTGACTCATCAGAGAATGGACGTGGACCTTCTGCAGGTGTCCTGTGGATGTTGTCAGTGGGGGCCTTTGGGTCCTATGGGTTGAGGGGAGACGCCTCTGTGGGACATAAGTCATCCCAACCATTTCCCTCATTACGTGATGAAGATCCCATAGGATCGAAACGTTGCCTGATTAAAATAAATAAATTGCACTTGGAGCAAACACAGTGTGACGTTTTTTTCAATATTTATTCTTTTTGTCTAGCACCTGAACTATTTTATTTGGAGTTGCGCACCCGTATCCATTTTTAGACGCCTCTGTGGATCATCCCACAGATTCTTGATCAGTTTGGGATCTAGTGAATTTGGAGGCCAGGTCAACACCTTGTGCTGTTCTTCATGTTTTTGTGTCTGTGTCAGGCTGCATCCTGCTGGGGATGGCTGCTGCCATCAAGGAGTGTCATTGCTATGGGGTGGTGGTGCCTGGTCTGGTCTAGGTGGGTGCTACACGTCTAAGTGGGTGCTACACGTCTAAGTAATGTCCTCATTGCAATGAGTTTAAACAACAGGGACTTGGATTCAGTTGGTTCAGGAACAAAGGCAAAGCTAACTGAAATAAGCTCTTGTGATTTAACATAAGCTTTATCGTTAAAATACAGCATTGGGTCAACATAATAAACTTTGAAACAACACCCCTACAAAATAAACAAAGAGTTCCTTCTCATGTTAGGTCACAATTTGGTAACATTTATAAGGAATAATTCATTGTAAGCACACATGTGCTCAGAGGAAAGGCCTTCTGGGGATTTTTTTTTTTGTTGTTGTTGTCAGACCTGACTACTGCCTCCATGTGGCTTGAACAAAGAAAGCACAACGTAAATAAGCTTTGGCCCACACATGAGTACGCTGTGCAGTTTGTGTAGGTGGAGGAAGCCATTAGATCTTGTGCAAAGCTCTAAAGCGCGGGATTACTGCGCAAACAACAAACTAAGTTAAATCATTAAGTAAAAAGACCAGAACTGTTAGCGGTAAGTAAAAGCTAACTGGAGTGCTAACTGTTTATAGTGAGGACTAATGGGATTTAACGGAGGACATCCTGCTCTCGAAGCCTAGGACACAACCCGATGGCTAGGTTCACAACCACCAAAGAACCTACAGAGTCAAACGGAGACATTTCATTGTACAATAAACCTTTAATAAATAGTTTGTCATTGGTTTCCCATATTTACATAATAACCACCGTTTACTTACGTTGCCATACTCATTCTTGGCTAATTTTAGGCACACAGAGAGGGGGGTTCAGGCCACAAACCACATCGTACTAAAAACAGGAGTGGCTAGCAGGTAAAGTCTTGAGAAATATATAATAATAATAATAATAATAATAATTGCACCATACAACCAAATAGACCAAGAAGTGGCCGTCTCCTTGAGCAATAAATATATACATTTTTTCTGTACGTACAGGTGACGTTTGTACATCTACAGTCGTCTGCTTGGAGGCGAGTGCACGTGGGGCTGGTGCAGAATCTTACCAATTTATGTAGGATCTGAATTTGTATGTTGGTTCAATTAATGCTAAATTAAAAATATATATATAAATGAATTGAATGCTAGCGGACCTCCTGTGTAGTAAGACCCCCTCTGAAATCATAAAACTTTGACAAGTGGTCAACATGTACAGCTTTGACTTGGAACATTTGACAATCTGGGAAAAAAAAACAAAATAAAATGAAGCTTAATGGATGAGAGTAACAGCCGTGAAATGCTTGTTATTAAATGAAGACCGAGACTGAAATCAGACAGATGGGCGTTCTGGGATGACTTAGTAACGATGTAGAGAAAGAGAGTCCTACAAAAAAAAAAAAAAGACTGAAGCTTTTAAATTTAAATCTTCAGCCAAAGAAATTAAGACAAAAGAAAACGATGACAAAAATCCAAAAAACACACACAGTAGAAAATGAAAAATAAAATTTGGCACAAATTATATGACGCACATTTCAGTTGAGAAAGACGTTAAACAGCGTTAGCTAGTAGAGGCATTTAGAAACAAAACTGTTCAGAGATACTTTTTGCCTGACGCTAAAGTGGTACGTGAACGAAGGGAACACAGTGTCACTGACGCTGAAGTACCGAAACGAGACCTGCAAGTTGAGCTGCGCCACCTACTGGCAGACAAAACAAACAAAAAAAAACGTCTTGCCCTTTATTGGGGTTGTTGTGGATGCGTTTACAGTAGATTTAGTTTTGATTTAATTTATTACACAGATCAGATAAAGTATCAGATGTTCCTTTCCTTGCCTGTAGGGGGCGACATCAATATTTTTGCCTTTTAAACTACCACAACTCTTGGTTTTGCTCCTATAGGTGGCGCAGTTTCACATTTATAGACCTAGTCTGGATCTGTAGCCTGTTAAACGTAACAAGCAGGTTGATAAACTGCTTCTTATTGAAAAGTCTGACTTTTGTTAAGTTTCAGAAATGTCCGTCTGGAATTACGTGAAACCGTTGCGCATCTTGGCCAATTACAACTGTTGAAATCATTATCCACCACACTACATCGCACTTCACCTTTGAATCTTCTGCCGCAGCAGTGTGACTGATATCGTGTTGCGCCTAATGATATTAATTCAAAGCGCCAGCACCGGCTCGCTGATGGCGACGCTCCAGCTCCGAGCGGTCCGGAGGCTTTTTAAAAATAAAACCGTGCTCCTGTAAGCCTCGACCCTGATGCTGATACGTGTCGGGAAACAAAGAAACAGGAAGGGCATGAGTAGAAAGGAATAAAAAGTGTGTAATGGCTCCGATGGGAGCAATAGCGTAAGATTACAGAGCCTTCTCAGACCTCGGTCTTCATACAGGTTACGTAATGTCTCTATATATATTTATCTTAAGTCACTTCAAGGCAACATTTGTTTCTTGAATAAAAACTCGAAGCACAACTAGCCTTCAGTTTGAACAGAGAAAAATATACAACCCAAACTGTACTACTCATCTAGAGAATGGCAAGTAAACATTGAAAAAACAGTTTCCGCTAGTAAAGTAGTCTCTCTCCTACACCTCTCTCTGTAAGAAGAAGTGTGATATTTAAACAAAGTGTGGTCCTAACAAAGCGTATCTGAACCGGTTGACCGTCCTGATGGAGACGAGGCGGAGACTCCCCCCGACTCTCGCAGGTCGCCACCGGACGCTGCTGTAAACACAGAGGAAAGACTGTGTTCCCTTCTTGGATGCTTCGACAAGAGCCGCAGTCGCAACGGCCCGAGCCTCAGGACAGAAGTTAGCTTGTGAAAGAGCGTTACGCGAGTGCTCAACTAACTGGCTGTTACACTCTCGCTGGACAAACAAAGTTGCCACTTGAATAACTAAAAGAGGAATATCAAGATGTCACACAGGGATTTAGTAACGTTTGAGATGTGCCCCACTCACACTCTTAACCAAAAATCAATTTGTTCTGATTTGCACCAGGAGGATGAGGAGGAGGAGGAGGAGGAGGAGGAGGAGGAGGAGGAAGAGGAGGGGGCAGGCTGCTGTAGACTCCACTCTGTTTAGCTTTAGAGAAACCAAAGACTGGAGTCCAGCTCAGCCAAGTCACACACACACCTTTCCACTGCAGCCCAAAAATGAATCAACACACGCTTCTCTTCCTACAGGGTCTTTAGAGGGTCCTCGCCAAGCCCTGCCTTCAAAAAAGAAAAGGGGGCTGCTAGGGAAGGAGTGCCCACTTTTGTGCTGTGGACACAGACGCCTCTTCACGGCACTCCAGTCTGATGTGTGCCTGAGTGTGTGTCCATGTGGTAAAATGTGTGTATCCATGTGTCCATGTGTGCTGGGGCTTTTAAGGGTGGAGCGAGGGAGTCTGCCCCCCTTTAGCTGAGGTTATACGCTACTGTCCTCCAGCAGCGGCTCCTTGCCCTCCGCCCCGCTGCCCTGAGGGCTGTGCGAGTGGCTCTGTGCCCCGTTACTGTGCTTCTTGTAGGCGCCGGGCCTCATGCCGGGCCCCGTGTGCTCCGGGATGAACAGGGCCACCAGCAGGGACAGCAGCACCGAGCATGCACCGAAGAGGAACGGAGGTCCTGGGATGATGGCACTCTGCAGAGGAGAGACGGGAGACTCAGAAGAGCGCTCAAACCCTGACTCTTATTTAATTTGAATTCTTAAATGATACACACCTCATCTGTGGGGTTGGCCATGTTGAGTTTGGCACCTTTCTCAGAGGCATCCGTGTCGGTCAGCTCCACGTGGAACAGGTAGAAGACGAAGCCGTAAAGAGCGGGACCCAAACCGTTGCAGAGGCCACGGATCCCAGTTATCATCCCCTGGACGACTCCTGCAAAGCGAACGCGCGTGTTTTGAGCTGCTGCTTGTGGTTTCACACACAGACATGGTTAAAGCCAACAAGAAAACACCAGCGTGGCGGGTTGCTCGACAGCGGCGAGACATTAATCATTTAATCTTTTACACTGGTGCATGTATATTTCAGTGAGCAACGCTTGGAAACACAAACCAAGAACAGAGTCTAGCACCTAGCATCAAAAACGGTCAGAGAAGGCTTCATCACATTCTCAGTAGATGTATAATCCATCCATTCATACATTCATCTTTGTCTGAATATCCGAAGTCAGGTCTAGGTGACAACAGCATTGTCTTCCAGACGTCCCGCCCCTAGCTTTGTTTTCTAGCTCATCAGTGGTCCCAAGACGTTCCTAGCCCAGATGAGATACATAATCCCTCTAGTGAGTGTTGGTTCATTCTCCACCGCAGCTGGCTCCATCTTACGTGAATTAGGAGTGGCTGATTTTCCGACTTCATCTAAAAAGACCCGATAACGATTCATAACATCCCCAGAACGTCTTTTAAGATTTAGAAATCTTGCAAGTGGAGAATCTTTCGCAGGGGCTCATACAGATCACACAATGAGTATGTCCACATATACGAACATGCTACTGTGAGAACGGTGACCACAAATCACTGAAACTAAAATTAATTTTAGTTTGAAGTGTAATCGTTCTGAAACGGAAATGTACACTGACCTCCCTCCACGTGCAAAGCTAATTTTGGCCCCTTATACACGTAAAGCCTTACTGCTCAGCCTACGCAGCACAAATCAAATGTTTCTGCACACATTTTCCACATTTAAGATGTCGTAAAGAAGGATGTGTTCAAGCGTTTGTGTGTTGCCGACAGGTTTTAACAACCGATGCCAGGTCCAACCGATGTTTGACAGAACTCACCTTGCTGGTCGGGGTCTGCATTGCGGGACACGATGGCGCTGATGGCGGGGAAAGTGATGCTGGACATGGCTGCAACGGCTCCAGCTGCCCACATCATCCTGCAACCAGCAACACACACACACACAGACGTGTTAGGGATACAAACAAAATCCCATTTAACCTTTCAAAAACTGGATTCACAGATACCTTTGAAGGTCAGTTAAAGGTTATTAGGATGAAGAATATTTAAAATATCACGGCTTTAAATCAGGTTGTTTTTGTTTTGATTATTTCAGAGGTAGACACTGGATGTAAACAAGTCTGTTGTTTACCTCACTGCGGACAAGGATGGGATAAGAGTCTCCCCCTAATATATAAAATTTGGGCAACTTAACCTTTGTTTAACTCAATTTCCAGGGGTATGTACAAAGGAGAGAGGAGCAGCGAGGAGACATGCTGTGAATGTTTTCTTTCACAATCAATAGATATTATGGTCGCTGGCCTTCTCCTCCGGGCCAGAAAACAACAAGAGAAACTCAAGCTATGATCTCACTTCCCGAGAAATGAAAGCGATAGCGCGTCTTGCATGTGTTGTTGTTGCTGCTTTGTGTTATAACCCTTCTTTGCATGTGTGCCTTCAAGCAAATCAAAAACAAAACAAGAGAAAAACAGCGGTTGTGCTGCTTTTAATTTTTAAAGAATCAAGTTTTTAAAGACACAGAATCATAAATTTTCAAATTTGAAAAATTGGTGAAATGCTTATGCTGAAAAATAATAATTTCAGTCAAAGGGTAAAAACGTTTAGCTGCCTTTAAACCTTTGCTTAAGGCTACACTGCCCTCTAGTGGTTTGTCGCGGCAGTGACAGAAAATAATGTATTCTAGTGCACAAACAGCACACATGTATTTTAATCATCTAATAAAATGTACGTAAAGCATCTGTAAAAACCAATAGTATCTGTAAAGCACATTTAAATTATTATTATTATTTTACAAATAGATTTAATCAAAGTGAAAGCAAAGACAGATAAATATGCTCCACGTTGCCTAACATGTGAAATATTTGCTGACTGTGCTTTGAAGGCATTGAGACATTTTGCTCTTGCAACACGCTGCGGGAAAAGATTTGTGAAAACAAAGCGTCCTCCTTTGTTTTGAAACTGTATGAATGATTACATTTTATTATTGTCTCACTACTATGTGCTGTGAGGTGGAGCCAAACTTTTGAATCTGAACTCTGTCTATACACTGGGTTTACCGGTGGGAGAAGCACAGGAATGATTAAATTGAATCAAAAAGATAATTAAATGACTCGTTACAAGTCAGACATGCTCGTGTTTTCCTCTAGAGCCCTGTTTAAATTTAATAAAAGGGTTAGGGGTAGGGTGGGGGGGGGCGCAGGTGTGTGTGTGTGTGTGTATCAGTTACTGACCAGGGCTGAGATCCGAAGCCGTACCACGCCAGCTGGAGGATCTGGAAGCCGAGGCCCAGCAGGATTGTGTTCTTATTCCCTATGGAGCGCATCAGGATTCCCAACACCACCGTCTAAACAGAGACAAGTTACAAACGGATGAATTAATCATTTAATGAAGTGACAAAAGGTTTAAAAACAATTCAACTGATTGCCTGACGTTAGTTGTTTATGGCGTAAAATCATGGCTTATTAGTGGGTTATGTGATAAAGAACAGTTGTTTAAAAATATATATGTATTTTGATGTTTGATGACAGTTTTTCACAATATTTCACATGTTACAGACAAAACACGACTGAAAATAATTAGCAGCAAATTAAAATACTTAGATACAACAACAATAAACACATTACGTCTCAGATTAAATAGACGACAAGTTATTTTTCTAATTACCTGAGCTAGTATTGAGAGGATCCCGACAACAGCGATGAATGCGGCCACCGTCTCTGAGGAGAAGCCTATTACCTGAGGGTGAGAGGGAGTTCACGAAACAAGTGAGGACACGACGTTCAGAGGCAAGCACGTATCTCAACACAAAGCCTTCAGCCGTTTTACACCCGACACAATGAGAGAGGGGGGTTTGTTTGTGGTCTTTTGTAAACATGCAACGTTTACTCCTCTCTTCATAGAAGAGGTGAGAGAGCTCATTACCCTGCTTGCGTATTTAGGCCAGACGCGCTGCCCTTTATCTGCTTCTATCCTCGGAGCACAGGTGTGTTTAATTTATGACAAAGGACGTGAGCAGATATGCGATCGCAACCGTGTGTGTAAAGGGGACGTAAGGCGTGGCGAGTAACGTTATCCCAACGATCCAAAACTACTTTACTTTTCTTTCTCTTTCTCTCAAGGTGGTTGCGGAGAAGTAGGGGCTTGCGTGGGACAGACCTGCCCGACTGGTTCATCTGAAAGTGTTTACACAAACTGAACAATCGTCAGCTCTAAGGTGGGAGATCACATCTCCTCAGCTCGCCTCGAAAAGACGTTCCCAGATGCTACCGCAGCGTAATGACCGTAGCTGTCTACTTCTGGCTACATGTGCGTAAAAGTGGACTGCTTTTCCTGTGGTAGCATTTTGCCCAGACGCCTAATGACTTATTCTTGCACTGAAACAGGCTGCTCAGCAAACCTGCTCATCCAGTCTTGGAGCAACGTCTGTGGGAGTGTGTGGTCGTACCGGGATTTATTCCCTGAGCTTCCCGGAGGCAATTTTATTTAGATACGCAAACGGCAAAAGTACGAAGCCGTCACGTAGTTCCTGCACAAGTGAATACAACATTTTGTCGTCCTTCGTCACTCAAACAAAGGAATACAGCAGAAATTTTAAATCCATTAGACAAACATATAAACCATAAATGATGATCTCATTACGATTCTTCTGTGAAACATGGGTCTTAGCATCTTGGTGGATGTTACTTGGACATTGTTGCAGAGTAACCACACCTCAACAGCAATGGCAAGAAGGGTCTTTGCATCCTGGTGCCGTATGTTGACCAGGTAAACAACATTAACTTTTTTCCCAGCCTTCTCTTCTGAAGGGTTAGCACCCACCCCCCACATGTTCACATCAGTGAGCCATCGGTTCACCGCTGTGCCTTTTGGACCAGTTTTGATAGTTGCAGACCAGGAACAACCCACAACCAGTCTTATCCAGTCACAGCATCCCTATTTCAAGCCGACTAGCCATGGTTTTTGTCCCATGTCAAAGTTGCACAATTTTTCCAGCTCCTTTCTGAACAAAATGTTCACTTGCTGCCTAAAATATTCCACCCACTGACAAGTGCCAGGATAATAAAGATAATCGGGACCATGTTTTTCATGACGTTAGGGCCAGCCGGTGCAAGGTTATAGACAAAAAGTAAATGAGGAATGTGGAGTGTTACCTGTTTAAGATAGAGGAAGAAGCTGGAATACTGGCCGGCCTCGGGGAGGTAGGAGAGAAACACTGTGATACAGATGAGCAGCACCGTGGAGTCCTGGCCCACTTTACGCAGAGACTAACACGGAGAACAGAGAAGAAGAGTTTGTTCAACACATGAGCATGCACACATAATCAAGATGGCTTTATTCAATAAACCTTAAGCAACAACACAACAACAACAACAATAGCAGCAGCAGCAGCAGCCCTCATGTCCAAAGTTCTCTGATAACCTTGTTTTAACTGCGATAGTGATGAAGTCCAAAATGAATTAACTTTAATTACACAGACTCTGTATCTATAACACTGGAACATAACTGACTGGAGCATTTTGTTTTTACTCACAGCGAAGGGATCTGCCTGTTCCCAGGAGATGGGAGCTCCCCATGATGCTGGCCTCATCTTCTCTGGCAGCGACTCTGGTACGGCCACCAGGATGAAGCAGATGTCTAAGAGGGCGATGGCCGTGGCCAGGATGACCACCAAGGTGTCGCCGTAGGCCACAGACAGGTATGCGCCGATGGCTGGGCTGGTGACCAGGCTGGCTGCAAAAGTAGCCGACACCTGAGGGGAGGGTGAAAGAGAAGTGAAGTGAGAAGTGACAGACGGCTTCTTTTAATCAGTCGAGTGCTTTAACTTTATGTGCCATGTGTTTCATTAAACAGTGTCCTCACCAAACCGTAGGCTGTGCTCCTCTCATGCTCTTGCGTGATGTCCGCCACGTAGGCAAAGATCACAGAGAAGGTGACGGCGAAGACACCAGACATGGAGATGACTGCGAAGTACCACCTGAAAGAAGGAGACAGTTTGTCTTGTAATTTTTGTGGCGGTTGTTGATCTCATTCTGTTGTTATAACAGAAAAAATGAGCTTTCGTGTTTCATCTCAGCACGGTAAAACCTGCAGTCTGTGTTTTCACTCACCATGGGCTGATCTTCATCAGTGGAATGGGCGCACACGTGAAGAAGACAGTTAGCAGCAAGAAGGACTTGCGTCCCCATACGTCTGACAACGCTCCAATCAGAGGAGCACTCAGAAACGATAATAGGCCCTGGAGCGCGAGGAGATAGAGAGAGAGATGTGTCAGGGGAGTAACGAGTCACCTGACAGAATTTGCAACGCATAAATTTACAGGGACACAGTCAAGTTTCCAAAGTTGCAATTATCAACCCATGAACTAAAGCTAAAACTGTCTGTATGACTTAAGAAGATAAATTAAGAGCCACACATCTAAAACTGAACTATTTTATTTTTGACACCCGACCAAATAAATCAATAATTAAGACTCTAAAAGGTACAAACACACAAAATCACGTTGCCTCATGTTGCCTGTGTCTGGACCAAAAAGTTGCACTACAACTAACGAACGGCCGACTGGCACATGCGCTGCAGGCTTACATGGAAGGAAAGGACTCTTCCAGGAAACCAGAAGAGCTAGTGTTAGCTGGGAGGCTAGGAAGAGCCACAAACCATCGTACAGAGCTGGCCTCTCCTGAAATTCAGTCAAAAACTAGAACTATAAACACGTGGAAACTAATCTGGTGGGGTCTGACAGACATGCACGAACAAATGTTGATCATTAAATGTTGTTCCTCAGATGACAGGAGAAACTTGTTGAGTGTTTGCAACCACACAACTATTATCTAACCATGCATTTATTTTTCTGCACTGACATATAATTGTCATAATCAGCAGTTTCTTGTGGTTGCTCATAGACTTCTTAATACAAAACATTTCTTTGCAACCTTTCTGCAGACAACCCCTCCTCCCTCCTCCCTCATTTGCCTAGCTGCTGCAAGGGTGGGCTAGCTGGGGAACCTGCCACAGTTACTGGGCAGCCTGCAGGTGTTATGCGATCACATAGCTGCATTAATAGTGAGCGGGGCGTCGCTGAACAAGAGCTCACATGCTCTGCAAATCTTCCATGAGCAAAGAGCGAGACAGCGCTGAAGGAGGACGCTAGTAACAACAGCTACAGCGTCACAGGTGTGCCGTACTGCACAGCTCTGTGTGACAGGACAAGTACACGTATTAAATATTACGGATCATAAAAATGCTTTGCAAACTGTGAATGAAAAGATAACGCAACGACCATACGCAGGGCCGTGTTCTGTCAATTTGTGATTATATCGCCGCGGTGATAACGAGAGCACATAGAAGCAGTCGTTCTGTTTGTGTGTCGACGCCGTCTCTTACCTTCACTCCATGAATAAGTCCATTCATCAGGAATGTGTGTTGGGGGAATGTCTGGCGTAATACCTGGAGAACAAAAACAGATAAAGCCACTTTACCCACGCAGTCTGCATCAAGCTGGAAACAGTGACGTGCAATGTTAAACTAAAGCTGGAAGACAAAACAAGTGTCATTGTATTGTACAAATAATTTAAAACAAAACATAAAAAACAAAAACAACCAGAATTCAACCACCTGTAAATAGGCCAGAGTTGTGGCAACGTGATTTATTTAAAGGCCAATATAATTCCACACATAAACATGGTCGACATTCCTCAAGCGACTGCTAAATCCCGTTAAATTTATAGACACACAATGGCTAGAAAGGCTGCAGGCGACTTCCGGGTGATCCCGAGCGAATCCAAGTCTGGATTCTCTCTGTTTTCACGCAGAGTTTTCCTGAACATGTTTTAGCACTAACTAATTCATCGGCGGGTGAAAAGAGTGTAAACTCAGGGTTGTTTTGTTTACGCCTGACAGATAAGCCCACACTCATCGGTTTAAGCAGTCAAGTGACCCAAATACTTTCCAAAAAAAACCAATGGAGCAACACGGTTCTGATTTGCTTTAAGTGCTGTTGCGGCTAAAGGAGTCATTCATGTTGAGAGACCGGACGACTCAATACTTTTATCTGTTGCGCAACGTATTATTCTCCAGGTGAATCTGACAGAGAGGTTTTACAGCTGCATTCAACTTTGATACAATCACTTGGCTAGAAGGACCTTGCAATATAATTTTTAGCAGATCATGTTGGCTTCGGTTGCATGTTTCTAGACAGTTCTGCAGGAAATCTGCCGTTAGCAAACATTCTTTGACTTAAATGTAAACGTACACTCATTTGTCAAACATTATGCAGACTAATGAAGTGTTTTCTAATCTAACAGTCCTGCATTATGTTTTTATAATGCACAGCAACATGTGTCGGTACAACACTACACATTTTAATATCATTACAAGCAAAAGCCACTGAAATGAAAGCTGAATCAATAGTGATCACCAGTGCACCTAATGAACTGGCAAGTGAATTTATTTTATCATAACTCATTTAAACAAAAATATAGGTACGCTTTGTGTTGTGTGTATTCTCTGTTGGCAGCTGAAGTCCAACAAACGGGCCACAAAGAACCCCGGTAAAGTGAAGACGTATTGCTATAACGCTTTATCTTTGTGGAAATGGGGAAGAGAAAGTGATTCATTGGGTATTGTGATAGTTAAAATCCACAGTATGCTGAGTTCAAAGTCCATTACGTCAGCGTGCAGCAGGTACTGCGTGTAAATGTCATTGACACTGGCGTGGGAACACAAAGGTTTGGTTTGATTCAGGACATGTGGAGCTGGCACTCAACAACAGGGTCTGGTTATTGTTCAGGGGTACAGAGGGAAAGCTCATGGCATAGCGAAGAATCCCCTCTCCTTCCTCTGGGAGTCAGTTGCCCAACACACACAGACTTTGAATGCTCAGCGAAGACTGTTGCTGCTGGGTACTAATGAAGCAGTGCGCTCATCGGGAGCAGTGAAGCAGTCCCTCTCATCTTCGGGCGGCCTCTGATTAGTCCGAAATGCTAATCCTGCCTCCGCCCAGGGATCGTGAGGGCAACAACCCCCCAGTAATTAATGCTTAACAGTTACGTACACAACCACCTCTTCAGACAGGAGACTGTTGAGAGAATGCATTGCATAAGCCCGTCTGGTTCACATCATGTGGCTCACAGATGTTTACTCATCATTTGTTTGAGATGAGATACCAGTTTCTCCTGAAAGTCATTTTATGTTCAAAGGGAAACACGTGTACGGAGAAAAGAGGGTTTAGTTGAAAGCTACAGTGAGAAGAATGAACAAGAGATATTGTTAAGGAAACGTGAATCTGTCTGTTGAAAATCATTTCTGTTTTAAAGTGAAATACTTATAAATGATTCTGGCTGTAGAAAATACTTACACTACACAATACATTATGCACCGAGGTGAATGTGTGCCGTGGTTTGCATGGCCAGCATCTGCACTGAGGGCTGACAACACAAACCAGTGACCCCTGATAAGCCTCTCCAACAAAGAACGGGTGCTCAGACAATACGACTGTTTGATGCCCTTTTCATATTTCTCAGTTCATTAGCGCCTGGCAAAACATCTGCCAACACTCATGCACGGAAAACAAAACGGCACGACCCACAGCCTCGCAACATTGATTAGCAATTCAATTATTCATAGACACTGATGGTCCGAGAAGAGGGAAAAGCCACTAGGTTTTCAAAGGAGAAAAGGGCAGCCGTATAAATATATCACAGAGCGTGTTGTCAGTTTACGTAACAGCGTGCGTCCGTGCTTACCGTGAGCATTGGGGTGGTGAGGAGACCCCAAGCAAAAAACTCCAGGAAGATGACCACCACGGCGTGGTAGACACTGGGCTCACCGATTCCCTGAGGCTAGATGGAGACAGAGACGGAAAAGTGGTTAGCTGACAAATAAGGATGCCAACATGCAAAGCGCCTGTTAATGGTGACACATTAACAGATCAAAACTTTTAACTGGAAACTATTTCAAGAGAGCATTTGCCTAATGACATAACGCCTCATAGCCTGATCCTGTGGGACAAACCATACTTGGGTAAGAATGTGAAACTTTCTTAGTAAGGACTTTCGTAAGGGAAATATTGCTAGTACAGTGTTTAAAGTGGTAATAAACAAGCTGCCCATCATATTAGAATTGAATATTTCCTGTGTAAAACTATTAAAACTACCCACAGCAACAAATCACGTATTTATTGGTAAATTTACATCTAAATGTCAAATCTATATAGTCTTATCAACAAACAGAGTTAGAGAAGCACTGAGTAACAAGCAACTGAAATGATTCACAGCCTCAAGTTGAAAACTGCATTAGTGTTCATTAACTGCACGTTGCAGACAATTATACAAATCTTAACATGCAGGAAATGGGTTTCTACTGATGCACGAACAGAGAAACTCAAAAAATAAAGGTATACTGCTTCTGATTGTTTGTTTTTAACCTGAACGGCCACATTTAGCCTCCCACGCGTTGCTTTGTATCTATTTTAATTTGTGCGGTTTACAACGCATGTGTAGCGTAGAAATCTAATTTAAAAGTATGTCTAGCAGTGTGTGTGGCTCTATTGTGGAGTAATCATGACAGGATTAAATAATTAATGAGAGTGAGACAACATGGTTAAGCAGTTTACATGACATCTGTACAATCTGCTTCTGATGAGCAGCGGTATTAATTATTAAAGTATATGAGCAGAATGCCAATCAAGGGGTTTCATTTCACCAAGATATTCATGGTACTACTACGTCATGTTAGTGTGCTGCCAATTTCTTAAGACCTATATTTTAAAAAATATCATTTGAATCTCATTAACAAAAAACCCATGTAAATCTGTACAGTGTGGACAACGTGCGATGTTGTGAGCCTGGATGCTGAGCAGGATGTTTGGTGGAAAACACACCGAGGTGTTATAATCGTGGGCCGATGTAAAGATACTAGCTTCTAGTTTACTCGCTCGTGTGGTTTATTGTTTCCCCACATGGAGAGGGAGACGGTATCGCAGAAAAGCAGACGAGAGGCCGGCTTGGGGAGCGAATCAGAAAAGTTTGTTCCACCGCAGGTCTATAGCCACACCACCTGCTGCACTGGTAAAAATGAGGAACAACGCGTTGTTTGGATGTTGCAACTTCCTCTAAGTGAACTGATGACCAGCTACGTGCTTAGTGATGACAGTGTTGTCGCCAAATGAAAAAACAAAAGCTATTTGCTTTGGCTACATGTTTAAAGGTTGTATCCGCCAAAAGCAACAGCAATGATATGAACAAAGAGCTTGATTGGAGCAGAGCCCCATCATGTCAGATGTGGAGATGTTCAGGGCCAACATGCTCTATTCAGGGTGCCATCACGATTACTTAGAGAAAACAACAGCCTTCATTATGCTCACCACAATGTGTCTTCATATAGATTTCCATTACTGTCCAACTGATTACATAACCGGCACTGATGCCTCACTGTACAACAATCCCAACACTATTTACCAGCAGCCTAATTCAGTGCAATCATCACTTCCACCATCTATATGATCAAAATAAAGCCCTGACAGGACAGTGAGCGCCTACTTTATCAAACTAGTGATGCTTCCTGGTAAACTGATTATATCGCGGATGCATCATAATTGTTTTATAAGTGTTAACAAACCAGAAATGGGAGAATAAATGTGTAAGAATCAACTGGCCCTGGCTGATACTTAACAGCCTATTAGCACCAAACCCCAAATAGCTAATGTTATAGTAATATATAGTGTTGCTTCTACGGGGTTGGTGTTAGCGTCGGCAGCTACAGTCGGTGTTTATACTTGTCTGGAATGACTTAAACGTAGCTTGCTAGGTTGTTTTCAAACCACTACCACCAAAACCCGGTGTTTAAATCTCTTCGCCCATTTATGAATTACACTACGGACAAATATTGGGATTTGTTGTTTCACAAACTACCTTAGTGTGTGTCTTAGTAGCCAAGTAGCACGCGAGGTAGCTTAAACCTAGCTAAACATATGTTTATTACAACAAGGTAAAAATAGACCTAATTAGACACATATGCTAGTGGGCTACTGTTAAGCTAGCCCCCGTTTGAGCCTGTAACAAGCAGCTTACACACATTTTTAAAACAAACACGAGGTTCCGTTGACACTGAATACACACGTAGGGTCGATCATGTTACATTAGGTGTGATGAAAATACGCCGGCAAGATAGCCGATTAAGAAAAACATAGCTAAACTTGTCATTAGCCAGCTAGCGCTACCTGAGCTGACGTGTAAACGGATGGCTAACGTAGGCCGCTAACGTAGAAATGCTAACTCGTTGCTAGCTGTACTAGCATGTTAGCTAGGTGGTCCCTTCAACACTAAGCTAGCGTTAACGGTTATCATTACGTGCTGTAACCATCGAGACTGACAGCCAGAAATAAATGCCGCGTTGACGTTTTCACAAAACAAACAACTTGCTAAAATCTCTGGAAGGGATCCAGTGTAGCTCACTGTAAGGTAAGTTAACGAACATAAATAAATATTTAACTCACACTTCCTCCATCTTTTATTATAATTTTCTTTGCAAGAAGAATGCTGCGGTTCAGCCGCTTTTTCTTCTTTTTCTCCCCCGTCATTGTTAACTTATGTCCATTCTTGATGTCAAAGGGTCATCGTTGCGCCTATCAAAAGTAAAACAGTCTACTAATTTCGGCTACTAAGCTCATAACACTCCGGCAGTCGGCTCCAGGCAGCTAGCAGCGAGCTAACTGAATGATGATTTCTCATCCCCACCTCACTCCGGCCGTCTTCCTGTACCGAGTATTGCCCCGCCCTTCCGACGCAATACCCGCCAGTGATTGGCTGTCCAAAACCAAACGTGGCTTCTAATTGGCCGAGGAAACGTTGTGCCATTGAGCCTCGCATGATGATTTGTGAGCATCATACCGCGGGTAACAAAGAGGAAATCCCTTATAAGGAAAGCGTCTGTGTTTATGAAGAAAGTGAACAAGATGTTCGGCTCCTTCCACGAATCTACTTGGCATGATACAGTAACAGCATATGGCTTGTAATTGTAAATGTTTTATCAAGGGTCCACATCCAGTATCCACATCCAGAGCTCGATCTCTTAAAAGCACACTAGATTTAACTTAAAAATTACATTACAATGCACTAAATCCAAATGCATCCAACATTAATGATTGCCACACTTATTCTAAACAATGGAAACCTAAAAGTCTTCCAGTTTCACTTTTCTTCTTTGTGGATAAGTATAAGGAGATGTTTGTCAGAGGGCTTAAATATGTCAATATTTTGTTTTATACATGTGTTCCTTTAAGTGTCATTAGCAGTGCATATAAATCCTCATCACTTGGATGCGAATGGACAGACAAGTTGGAGGCTTCTGGGAAAAGTATGTATTGAGCAATAATTCAAAACAAAACCTTTTGTGTTGGAGATTTGCCACAGTATGCACAGCTGTAACACATTTACTGAGATTCCCTAAAAACAAAACAGTAACTGAAGATTTGGCCTTCAGAAAAATACTCCAGATGTATCTTGGATGACTAAAAAGGGGATTTTTCTGATCAAGTGAAAGTAATATTTAAAAAGATTGGACATGTTGCACTTGCTATCAGCCTATAAACGTTTTTCGTTGTTTCGTAATCGTTGGATTAACGTCTTAAAAATGAACGAGGATTACTTAATACATTTTTTTGTGGTACATAATCCACATCCCACAAGGTAAACTATGCTACCTGCTAAATTTATTCCAGTTTCCTGTTCATTTAATTTGCTTTAATTAGACATACTGTATCAGCCATAACATTACAACCGCTGATGATGTGAATTACACTTGTTATCTCATTGTCATGGTGCCTGTCAGTGGGTGGAATCTATTTATATATTTTGTCCTAAAAGTTGATGGCTACACAACTGGGTCAGAGCATAAGAAGTGGTCCAAGGAAGGAAAAAACGGTAACCGCAGCAGGGTCAGTTGCTGTTGAGGCGCATTGATACACGTGGGGCAATTGAAGCCAACAGCTGGTTTTGTTAGGGGCTGTGTAGCTGCAGACTAGTCAGGGTTCCCATGCCGACCTCCATCCACTGCTGGAAGCCCCTACAATGAGCATATGAACATCAGTAGGGGACAGAGCACATGTTAGATCCATGGCGGCTCCACCTCACAACTTGCTGGACTTAAAGGATCTGCTGCCAGATACGACAGCACAACTTTAGAGGTCTGGTGCAGTCCACGTTGCGACAGGTCTTGAAAATTGGTTGTTTATTTCAGTTCGGGACATGAGTCAGACTTGGAAGATGTTCACCAATTTGCATTATTCCCACCCTTTGTAAAACATACAGACATGCAAATAAAAAACAAACTGAATGCATCAACAGATGTTGACTTGGTGGCGTGAACTAAGAGTCAGTCAAGGCAAATAAAAGGCAGCAATTCCTGTATACTGAATCAGTGACCAGTTACAGATGTACTATATATATATCACATGGAAATTTAAGAAAACACAAGACTAATAGTTTCTGAAGGTGCACTCAACGACAGCCCAAACATCCAAATCTGTACAATGGTGAAACACTCTATATACAATATTATGAGATATTTTCATTCCACAAACACAATAAACTCCCATTACTACCACAACAGTCGAGCTCACAGTATCGTTTGTTACTAAAAGAGACACTTGTATACTTGATTGCTTCTCGTCATGTTGTGCCGTTTTCTTCTACAGAACTCGTCACACGATATCTGCGTTTTGTAAAAACGTGTACTGTACAATTCTGACATGTTAAAAAAATCACAGACAGATATAACGACGCGTAGTCTCTCCAGACCAGATATAAAATCCCTGAAGGAAGTCCCATTATATACATATAAATTCTCAAAGCACTTTGTTTCCATAGCAGCATGGACAAATGGCAAAGTCTATCAAACAAAGTGCAATTATAATTTTTTTTGCTTCTATTAACACAAACTTGGGAATATTCAAAATCATTGCAAATTGTCTTCTTCGTTGTCGTCATCGATGTAAGGGATGTCCAGGTCGTCAAAGCTCCCGTTTAAAGTCTTCCTGTTGGCTTGAGGCTTGTTGGCTGGGGAGGGGGGGTCCTGGCTGGGTAGGAAGCACATGGATAGGGCCACATCTGTCTCTTGCCCTGATGTGAGCTCTCTCTGCTCATCGTCTGACTGGGCCATGAGACTTCTGACTCTCTGAACAAGGTCAGAAGGTTTATGCAGGCAATCTGGTTTCTGGGTTTTCACCTGCATGGCCACTTTTCCTTGAAACAGAAACATTAGACAAATAAACATTCTCGTATGACCTTTGTAGGACAACAAAGAACCAGTGCAGACCTGCGCAAGAGCTTCAAATGAAGCTGCGGTGGATAGTTTAGTATGGTTGGAAAAGGCTATTTGGTATGATGTGTCCTCCAATGATGTCCAAAAGTGTTTGTCAATATCAAGATCTGTTCACATGTTCAGATTCTCTCTCCCCCAGGCCATGCAAAGACAAAAAAACGTACCAGTGAGCAGCAAATGTTTCTGTCTTAAGGAGTGCAAATGTCCTCCTAACTTTGACAGCATCAACTTTGTTTGCGAGTTGTCTTTTTATGCCCAGATGATGGTTGAAGTGCCATACCTCTTTACTGACCTTCCGATTCCAGGCTGCCCAGTCGTTCATCTAAGCTCTCGGTGCTCATCGATGAAGAGGAGTCCAGGTTGTCATTGTCAGAGTGCTCCTGCTCCAGGTCAGGCAGCCCTAACGCCAAATTCGTCCTGTAAACGACGGCGTGAGATGTCGTTACTCATCCGAGCTCAAAAGCACTCGCAAAGTTAGCTGTAATTAAAACCATTTCAACTCACTTTTCTTGCTTGATGGACTTAATTCTCTCTATGAGTGTCATCTCCTCATCAGGATCTATTTGCTGTGGAGGCTCTGAAGGCTTTTCAACGACCTGTGCACCAACCAGAAAAGGGTTAGCAGTTTGTCATTTGTTATTTAGAAGCAAAAATGGTTACGGCGTTTTTCTGACCTTTCTTTGCACTATCAAATAGTTTTGAGCAACAGTTAATGAGTTATGTGACGTGACATGCTCGCAATACTCAAGGTAAACATAGCTTTCATGTTATGGATACCTTTACAATGAGGATCAAACAATGCTTGGTGTATACATATCCCGTGTGTGAACACATTAAGCAGTCTGAATATACAGTAAGTTAAATACTAACTGCTAACAGAGTAAAACAATCAGGAAGGTCTGTTCAATACATGTTTCTGTGTGTGGGTAAACATTTCCTCTTTGTTGTGGTCTGTGCTATATGCATCTTTGTAATCCTCCAGCCACACTGACGCCGTTTGACCCTGGTGTTGTTTCATGTTTCGTCTTCCTTTGTCCCTCTAGCGAAGCTCTCACCGTGTTTTGTCTCTTTAGTTTGAGCTGATTGACAGCCAGGGCCTCTGCATATTCCAGCTCCTGGATATTCTGCATTTTCTCTTTGTAGCGCCTGAACTGCTCAGAGATCAGGATCTCCACACAGCTGCGAACAACACAGACAACAATCCCGTCTTTAGGAACACATACGATGTCGAACAAAGGCACACAGAAGGTGATGGTGCAGAGATACAGCAGTGTGCAGTGGGAGCACTCACAGCGTGGTCTTGGACACGTCCTTCATACCGAGGAACGGGTCGTCGGCGTCGGGTGATCGCAGGATGCAGGGGGCAAACACAATGGCAAGAGAACTCGGTGACATCTTATTGTGCTCCTCCTCTTTCGCAACTCTAAAAGAAACACAGGTCGATAATCTCACCAAACGTTTATTATAGAAAGCAAGAAAAATAAAAAGATCCACCTACCTGACAAGGTGGAAGATGATCCGCTCTAAGGTGTTGTAATTAGCAGGAGGAAGTTCATCAACCTTCTGGTATACAGCCCTTATTCTCTCAGATTTCTCTGGTAGCTCTGGGGGTGAAGAAACACAGGGATCAAGAGAGGTGGGGTTCACCCTGGACAGGTCAGCAGTTTATCGCAGGGCTCATTCGTCACGATCATTTAGCTCAATCAACAGAAATACAAGTATGCAACGCAAAACAAGAAGCTACGCACTAAAAATTAAACTACTATCAATACTCAGGAATATCTTCTCACCCACTGCGTGTAGAAAGTCATTGTAGAGGGAAAAGGTCATGAGGGGGTCGGGCAGCTCCCTGAGCCAGCGCTTAACAAGACCTGTGACGGTATGGATGGGGTAGTTCTCTAAAGATGCGTTCTCAGGATCTGAAGGTGAAACAAAACACACAGAAGGAAAATTAAGTTTGTTTTATTAGTATTTGAACATATATTTTAGCCTGTACAGTTACATGACACAAGATGTGGCAAATCCTTGATTTCATAAAATAATGTAATCTTCCCCAAGCAATCCTAGCTCCTCCAAGTTTGGGGTTTAGGTGAGTTCAAGTATCTTAGGTTGCAGCACATTGGAGTGAGAGATGGACAGGTGGAAGTACGGGGTATTAGCAGTGATGCAGGTTTAGTACGAAGCCATTGTTGTGAAGAAGGGCCTGAGCTCTATTCACCAAAGCTGACAAACTTTGGCTAGTGACTGAAAGAACGGCACCTTGGATACAAATATTAGTTTCCTATGTCGTTTTGTCACTGCAACTCAACTTTGGATAAACGGCCAAAAACTGTTGAATGCATGGATGTTAGGAGTCCTTGCTCCAACCTATTTTGCATTTCAAGTGTCAGCTGGAGTGCAAAGAACTTCTTACTCGTCTGCAGAAGCTGGTGGAGCTCCCTCGCCCGACAGGCTGAGCCCGACTTGCGGTAAATGCCCTCGGTGTAGAGGCCGTTTAGCTCCACGTGCATCAGCAACAACTCCACCACTTTGGGCACGGGGTTGGTTTGACTGGTGAGGACACACACCTGGACCCCAAAGTGAAGGGAGCCAGGCACACTGTCATCCTATCACATGGAAAGAGGAACACACAGGAAGAGATGTAAGGAGTCTTTACACATCGAGTGATTTTAGAGAAAAATATCTCGTCAGCTCTTACCATCCTGGCACAACGCGTCGAGCAGTCTGTGATGATTTTGTTCAGGCATTTCTTGTGGCATATCAACTTGCAAGCTAACATGAAAAAAAGAGTTTAATTTGATATATCTCACTTCTTGTAAAGGCATTTAAAGTAATAACATTTTGTGTTTTTGCAGCTCTTTGAACTCACCACTGCACATGTAGGCCTTCTCCATTCCCCAGATGTATGAGCCACACAAGTCGCACGACTGCATAATGTTCACCTGGTATGTGCTGAACAGGTGATCCAGAGGACTATCAAACTGGAGGCGCAACAAGTAAAGCAACACACAGGGATTATTATTTAGTTACGTTCAAAACGGAGTAAACTTAACAGATAAAAATCTTCAACTTACACATTTATCCTTTTTCCTCTTCTTCTTTGTATTCTGAGAAAAACCAGGAGTGAGATTCATGACTGAGTCTTGTAACTTATATATTCTCAGATCAACTGAAAGTATAAAACTTACCTTGACTGGTTCAGACTCCACTCGTTTTATTTCGCCCCTGATGAAGCCGTCCAGCACAGACTGGAAGAGATTGACCACCAGAGAGACTTCTGTTTTCTCCTTGGGTCCAGCCAGTGAGTTCACTTTGTTATGGTAGCCCTTCATCAGGTCTTTGTAGCCAATATTAGGCTTCTGTTTGTCACAAAGCGCCCAAGAGAAGTACAGTTATACAATTTTTTATTATTATTTAAAAAGAAGGAAAAATTAATATCATGTTCCTCTTATAGATGAAGATTTAAAATGTACTGACCTGGACAGAGTACATGCCTTTAATGGTCTCTCTGAACTCCATGGTGGCTGTGAGGAAAATGCTCTCTGTTCGCGACAGCTCCTTTACTCTCGATCGCAGCTCATTCACCTGAAGACAACAGTGAGTAAACTTAAGAACAAGTGGAACCTTTTCGGGGGCATTTTTGTCTTATGACATGAAACAACAGGCTCCTACCACTGAGCCCCAAGAAAACAGGAATAATATTTATTTATTTGTTCTGTAAAACTTAAAATAGTTCTTTTCAAAAATGCTTAAAAAAATCAGCTGTTTTAATTCTTTATATGGCACTCATTGAAATACGTGTGAATTCAGGCACATGTCAACATAGGCACAGGCCACTTCTTCATACCTAATAAAGCAGTTATGCTCAGCGTTCATTGCAGAGGTGGACCTTGACCTGAGAGTGTTGCCTTGATGTTTATTGATTGGCTGAGTGAAAACCACATGCTTCTAAACCTCACTGAGAGGCACAGCAATTTAAAAGCTGTGTGAAAGTTACCAAATATGGTTCCTCGCTCTATAAAGGGTTAACTGTTTCAAATTAGCTTTTACAATTAGTGGAAACCCTCCAATGCTCGACAGTAGTGTTACTGTAAAAGACAACTATGTGCTACAACCACTCTAGGGGCGTAAAGGAACCTGGCCTGTATGTTTGAATTTAACTGAAGGTTTATATTAACATAAATGATAAATTAGTATATTTACTGATCTCATTTTGACCCGAAACATAATTTGTGTGGATCTCACCTGATTGCCCAGGAACTCGTCCAGGTTTCGTAGCTCCTTGGAGTCGGTGATCTCCCGATCCAGAGACGCGTCACACTGCAGCGCCCGAGTGGCCCGGCTGATTCGGATGGTGGGGTTACGATTGACCCTCCCACTGCTTGGATTTCGCTGGTGGTAAGGATGTGGGTTGTATCTGGGCAAGGTGACTGATGGCAGCAGTGGGACATATTATTATTATTAATCACAAGACATGTGAATAAGAAGGTTAAACATTTACTAGCACAGATATAGATTTCTTCTTCTTCTTCAAAAAAGGATGTTTTGCAAAATATCTTTTTATCATGTCACTTTTAAGACATTGCTTGTTGATGAGGAAATAGTCTCCAGATGGCAGTAAAGAGAAGAGTTAACCAGACTAAAAGGCAATGACATCATATTCCTCTTTCCTCTACAACTTGTTATAAACTATTCAACATCTGATGTTTACAACTTATAATCTGCCCTAAAAAGGTTCATTAACTAAATTATTAGCGTTGAATCATTTACACTGGGGTGTATATGATTTAAAATCTTGGTTACCATGTTTTTCCACTGGAGAGTCACCGGTCGAGTTTTTGGGGGTCCGTTTCTTCAGGAATTTACCAAGAAACCAAGTCCTGTGAGAAAAAAGGCAACACGTGTAAATTTCATATAAAAAAACATTCACTTCTAAATCGTTCTTTTATGAATTAACTGAGCGATTTTTTTTTACCTCTCAGGGGTTGTGAGATTTGATTGGCTAGACCCCTGTTGTCCCAAGTCCTCATTGGAGGTCCTGGGTGGAAGGCTGTACCTTGAGCCATCCGGCTCTGATGGTTTCTGCAGTTAAAAACACAAATACTCTGCAAGTTAAACCACTAAACTTGCACACAAGAAGCCCTGAAAACCAAAGATGTTCTGATACCCCCAGGTGACAGAGTTAGTCCTCTTTCCCCACCGGCCGCGGCTGCACCTGTCGCTTCCAAAAGGATTCCCACAGCTCCTCCACCACCAAACCGCACCCCATGAACATAGTGCCACAGTAACGACAGGCCGTCACCATTTTTACTCGCCATGCAAAGTCTCCTGCCACCAGCTCAACCATGACCTGTTTTACTTGAATTAGTTTGTGTTACTCCAGCATTATTAAATATATTATTTGTGCTAACACATGTTAGTACGATTTAATTGCCAAATTCAAGGGTTTATACATTCATGAATATATTAGACTGGCTCTGTAGAGATTAATCAACAGTATAGCAGTAATAATTACATTATTTGAAGAGCTATAATAATACATTTTTGCCATAACTTGGACTCCATGTCACCAAGATCAGTTAAGTGGTGTGTAATTATTAGCCGTAATAAATCAAAAATAACACAATAACATTAATGGTTAGAATGAGAGTAAATGAGGTATAATTGATGACACTGTAATAATATTTGTATTGGTCCTATTTTCTGAGTCTGCCCTGTACCTGCTGACCTCCTGTACATTTGTGTGATGAGACAAAGAAAAAAAAAAGGGGAGGAGGGGGTGTGTAAGAAATGAGCTTCGGAAATGCGCTTTAATATTTCCTTTGTGTGTGAAAGCAACAGCTCATGTTCATGTCCGGGGCTGCATAGCACAAATGAGAAGTCCCACAACAGTGCAACCTATCCAGTCAGTCCGTTTGGGACATACACATGCGAGGCGTGCATGCAGAGGAGAGTTGTGGTCAGTTAAAACATCCCTCCGGTCAGTACCTTGACCTGGGATTTGAAGGCCCGGACATCCACGCTACTGGCTGAGCTCTTCATGCCGGGCGCAAGGGGGCTGATGGGAGGCAGCGGAAAGCTCCAGTACTCGCTCTCCTTGGAGCCAGCAAAGTTTATCACCAACCCACTGCGGGCGTAGGCTAAACGCCGCTTGCGTCTGTTCGGCTTGCGGAAACGCACCCTGACCTAATTGGGCCAGGAAAAATGATGAGGCACAGACTGGGAGGCCTCCTCTGACTAATGCGTTAGGAGCCTTCATGCACATGTTTGTCAGCCTAGCAGAGGTTTACAGTACACACAACTACAGCAGTTTGAGACACCAACATTTATGTTGTACAGGACTCTGACGACAGCTCTATGAGAAGAAAAATTAAAGATATAATCTGTTCTGAAATATAAAGCTCAAAGATAAATGTTACCTTATTCATAGAAGATGAGCTATCAGAGCCTGAAGAGCTATTCCTGGACAGTTCATCAGCGGACATTGACTTCCCTTTAAGGCTGGAAGGAAATAAGAGCAAAGCCGTTACTAGGACTATTGTGGGACTTGGATAAAACACTTTCATTGAGAGACAGACACAAAAACAGAAACATATACTTAAATTGTTGAAACAACACTGGCAGAACTAGTTGTCGATGAACCTAGAAGCGGCAGCACTTACTGAAAATCGTCTCGTCTTCTGCGTATTTCAGGACTCGACTCATCGGTCGGTTCACCTTCGCTCTGTCTTTCCCTCCACTTCACAGCCTTCTCCTTGATGTCTCCATCTTTGTAGCGCTGAAGCGTGCTGCCCATAGAGGGGCCGCCGGAGTGATAGTCAATGCCAACTTTAGGGCCTAGAGGGAGGGAGAGGGGCCTGTTGAGGGGCGGAGGGGACCCTAGGCCTTCTCGTTTCTCCTTGCTCCTGTCCCTCGGTGAGACCGAGCCAGGCTGCTGGGACCTGTTGGGGCTCAACTCCACATTCTTCTGCCTCCTCAAATCTTTCTTTGTCAAGCTGTTATGGAATAGATATTACATCAGACTGGTATCAAGGCTGAGACCATCTCTACAGTGGACAAGCTAATATTTTGTTTATCTGTGTGAAGTCTGGTTTTACCTCATACGCAAAGAATTACATAATAGTCTTAGCCACTGCTTAAAACCAGAAACAACGTTGCACCGTTGCAGCTTATCACAAATATAGCGTCTATAAAAACACTTGGATGTTCTCCCTTTTATATATTTAATCATACTCAATATAAAATTCAAAAATCTACAAGAAAACTTTGCAAAGTTAAGTGATTTTTAATGTCAATTAATTAAAAAGATATAAATATAACTTCTCGTAAGCAACAAAAACATCAAGTGATTGACTTTTTAAAAGCACTGCGTCCTGCCAAATCTTCTCTCTTTCATTCACGTGTGCTTAAAACAGTTACTGGCTCATAAAGCTGTGTTTGAATGTTATTCTTCTTGCCCCTGAACACAACACTCACTGCCAGATGGTCAGGCCTAATGCCATTAAGAGCATTAAAACACACCATCAAATTAAACAGGGGCTTGAAATCAATCGGTGTAATGTGCAATGGTTCGCTAAAGACCCTTTACAGGTTTGATATTAACGCTGCCATAACTTGTAGGTTTAAATAGGTTAACATAGTTTGTGTAGCTTTAAATTGTTGTTTCCAAGATAAATAAAACATTAATGTGGTTACTGGATTAACATTCATTTGACTTATGTAAAGAACGCAAACCTGCAAGCTCCACATAAACGTGTTAATAACTGAGATCCTAGATATCCCCTGGAGCCTGCACTTCTAATTGTGTAGTTTAAGATTCCTAAAATGCACATTCATAAGCATTGTAGTTACGGTAGCATTTGTACCTGTTTCGTCCACTCCGGCCTTTCATCTCCTCGTCATTCTCCTCATGTTCGTTCTGTGGTATTATCAGGGAACTCCTCCAGGCCGTCTGGATCACTGTAGCAGCTCGGTTTTGTTTTTCGTAAAACTCACGCCAGCTCCTCTGAAACAGCAAAAATGCTCTTTATGCAGCTTTATTCTCTTCTCATGCTCCTTATTTGTTCTTGGACTTTGGACACATTTCTTATTTTTGCCGGGGCAATGAGCGGGCAAGCCAACGGCGCTGAGAGCCCAACAAATTACACTTAGTGTGACGTTTCAGCGAGTGAAGAAAACTTTCCCTCTTGAGGTAAGTGTGAATGTGAAGTCCACCACTTTATCGCACATTTAAGCAGCGCATTGATGTGTGATTGTGTGGGTGGACTGGAAATGTCACACCATTAACCACAGCTCTGCCTTATTATCCAGCAGTCACTACAATGAAATAATCTTCACCTGTATGAGCATTGTGGCGTCTTTCTTTTGCAGAAAGTGCATCCTTATCAGAGAAGTCCGGAACCAGCGCTGCAGAGTGACGATGTGGCGCACGACTACTTTGTTTAGAGTTTCTTGGAGAAACTGCCGTTCCTTTTCTTTAAGGAAAACCTGAGCAGATGGAAAGGAGAGCATACAAAGCATGAGTCAGGATGAAAGCTCATTTACACAGTTCATTCTTTATTACACTGTAGCACTTGCGTTACTGCTTTTGTGGCATTTAGGTGTTTTTATTACTTTATATAAATGGTGGAAATCTACAATGTGTTATTGTTAAGTGACAGCGTCCTCTGATTAATGACAACTCTCTCCCGTGGTAGATAATATAAACATTTACCCAAAGAGGCATTTTAATGTTAACAGAATTCCTGCACGTCATCTGGTCGACAGTTTAATCCAACAACTAACAAGAGAGACATGGGTACAGGATGTGGGAACTGATACTGATACAGTGATATGGGGATTAACCTTGGTCTTTCCTATTTGGTAGGTGGTCTTATCCAGTTTCATCCTCCCAAAAAGTTGGGTTATGTGCTCTGGAGTTGCAGGGGTTCCTTTTGGAAGCAACATCCTGAACTTCTCAACGAATTCCTGTCACCAAGAGGAAAACCATGTCAGGAAGTTCAAATTAAACGGATCTTAATGGGAAGCACAGGATTCAGTTTAGTTGTGACTGTTAAACTGGAGCGTCTTAATCTACAGATACGTTATTTACCCACCTTAAATGTGTATTTGGCACTGTAGCCAGACTTCTGGATGTGAATCATCTGCAGTATGCCTGTGTTCTTGATTTGCTGCAGCACAAGTTCATCGTCAAAGTGCAGCTCCTTCTGTGAAAGCGACAAGAAAACCATTCCCTAACTGAGTTATTAAGTCAAACATGTCAGACTAAATTTACCAGCATGATGCTACACAGGGGACATTACCTTTTCAGCATTGGCACGAACGCAGAAAATGAAGAACGGCTCAGATTTTTCAACTGTCTGCATCAGGGCTTTAAGGGATGCCTGTGGGATACATGAGCGCAGGGAGCAAATCATTAAAGTATGTAAGTGAAAATATTATTAGTATTATTCTTTATCCACAAAATGAACAGTGGTGTAGGCTTCATATTGGTGAATATGACTGAACACAGGTAGTAAACACGCTCAAGATCAATAAGGTTACACAATAAATGATTAGTGAACAATGATTATTTTAACTAAATAAGTAACTCATTTTTTTAGAACCACGCTACAATTTACCACATGTGAAGTTTGGTATCATGAATGAGAACAACAAAGTTACACAGAAGACAAACCTGAAACTGAGCGCTAACTGTAGGGGGCTTGTTACTCCAGTGAGGGTGGAAGATGGATTTGCTGGTTCGGTCGTGCTCCGTGAGACCAACAATATGTTGGAGTGAACGCAAGTCCATGAGGTTCTGTTTGATAAAACATGATAACGTTGAGACACTCGGAGCAAAAGAAGGTTTGGATGAGCACATGTATGTTAAGTAGATTCATCTCAAGGTGACTTTACCTTTGGAATGAGCTGCTTCCGTCGGCTGCCTCTTTTTTTTCTGCAGAAAACACAGGAAAAAATAAATCCATAAAACACAGAGCTCTGAAAACAGAAAGTTTAAAGCTGCACATTATAGCTATTCAACAAAGGCCACAAGACCCACTTACTTTCTCTGTTCATAATTGGCAAAGATGTCCTCAAATACATCAAGGGGATGTTCATCAGAGCGATCAAAGGAGAAATCCAGAGGAGAGCTCTCGCTGTAAAAATCCGAGAGGGGTTTTAATTGGATCCCATCAAGAGGGGTGTCGGCTTCATTCCGCAGCACAAATATAACCCCAGCTTACCTGCCCATAGCGCTGCAGCTCAGCTTAATCTCTCTGAGGGACTTGCGGGAGCCTCGTCTCGTAGCTATAGGTGACAGTTTATCAAGTTATTTGTTAATTATAACCAGAGCATATCTCAGATGAGTCATTCAGGAAACAAAAGGGTTTGCTAAACATACAAGAGCAACGGCCATCTCTTCAACGATTAATCTTAATCTTTTTAAAAGTGATGGAAAGAGTTAGGAATGCAGCTCAGCAATAAGGGAGGGTGGAAAAATTATCTGGTTGAGTAAAATTTTGTGTCTTAATGAACTGAATCAAAACACGCATATCTTTTACTGTATAAATAACTTTTTGGTGCTTTTCTCAGTCCACTAGATGGTGCTAATTGGTTTTCTTTTTTCAAGTGAAGTCAGCAGAGATGATGGTCAAAACACAAGAATAGAAAACTCTGTCCACGTTCAAGTTAAATGTATATATCTATTCATTGTTTTAAAAAGAAAGGGAAGGAGAAGATAAAGATGAGACACGTACGAGGAGTTTAATCCTCTACACTACAAACACGAAGGCTCATCTCAAATGATATGACAATATGTCGTGTCGTGACTCCAGTAAATAGGTACCTACCCAGTTCTGCACGCTCGCGTCCCATGTTCTTAAATATCGTGAGGATGCGGATGGTCGCTCGGAGAACCCCCCATCTGAACAGTGCTTGGGGGCTGGATGCAACTAAGTGATGCAGGAACGAGCGTCCGCTGCTACGTAAGAGCGACACGACGTCAGGGCGCATGTGCTCCGTGTTTTTCTTTGTGAAATCCTGCAGAACAAAAGAACAAATAAATAAATAATATACCTGTATATTCATGCAACACTTATATGATTAAGAAGCTCTAGCTCCCCACAAGCTGCATTTATGTGTATTCACATTATATATAAACCTTCCAATATGTTCACAGTATTCCTGTCAGGAATTAATCATTCACTTAGTTAGAGATTCTCCACGTTTTTTCCCACACTGGCTTATCTGTCAAGGCTACTGCCCACACCACAGCGTGATACAGGCTTTGAGTTGAATGATGGAAAGTGCATTCACCAAATTTCAAGCGTAGGAGGGAAATCTGTTGCAGATGTTCACAGTGTGGGAATTATACTCCACCTTGATGTGGTATTTAACTCTCCCAGCAAAGTGTCGGACGACAAAAGTCAGCTCTGTATTTAGAGAGGGCACAAAGAATGCGTTGTCCCGATGCTGGTCCTTTAACTTGTCCAACAGGGCTGCGTCTGAGGCCTGAGGGAGCCTAAAGACACAGATAAAGGGTCAGAACGTGATATTTGGGGACAAACATGAGACTGACACGAGTGAGAACAGATTATATAGTCAACAGAAATGACTAAACATACTGACAAACTGTTAGAGGTAGGAAAGAAATGTTTATCAGCTTTAACTGTTAGTAACCGATCACAAATGAAGTTATATCCTAATATTGTGTAGGAAGGTGTCCTGTGGTGTCTGGTAACAGCATGTTGTTAGTGGGGGTCTTTGGGTCCTATGGGTTGAGGGGAAGGTCCTCTGTGGATCATCCCACAGATACTTGATCAGTTTGGGATCTAGTGAATTTGGAGGCCAGGTCAACACCTTGCACTGTTTTTTATTTTAGTTGTTCCTCATCTATTTTTGTATTTGTGTCTGTGTCAGGCTGTGTCCCGCTGGGGATGTCTGCTGCCATCAAGGAGTGTCACTGCTATGGAGTGGGGGCGCCTAGTCTGGTCTAGGTGGGTGGTACATGTCTAAGTAACATCAACATGAATGCCAGGTCCAAACATTAAGCAAGTAGGTCAGTGTTAGTTACTTCTCCTGTTATGGGATAATGTTATGGCTGAACGGTGTATATATGATGGCGCTGAGATATAAGAGTTGAGTTCCCTGTAAAGCCAACAACAATTTGAATTTATGAATTACCACATGGTGATAACCAGTATTAATTGAACCCAGCTCAGACTGTGGAAGCAAATGACCAAAGTTCAAAATACAGAACAAGAAGTATTACTATTAACTCTGCTTTTGGACACACATAAGCGGAAGCTGGTGTAAAAATGTTTTCATAGGAGCAGCTACTACTGTTTTGAACATAATATGACATGACCACACTATAGCGTATTATTTTTTATTATTAACGCTTAGAAACGCTAAGGGAAGAGCTCCTTTTGAAAATGTAAACACATTCCTTTCGTTTGTGTGTACATAATTGCAATTTGATGACGGAAATCATGTTGCAATCGGCGTTCACCTACTTGCTCTCCTCATCCAGCAGGTCGAAGAGGCCGACCGACTTCCTGCTGATCAGCTGAATGCAGCCACTGTTGTCAGTGAAGTCGATGTTTTGCCAGGCGATGCCCTCTGATGCATACTCTTCCTGGAATTTATTTTTAACATAATCGTGTCAGTCGTGGAAGTAAGTCAGTTTGAGTCATGGATGCAGCAACAGATTAAGCAACAATTAAACATGTGACGGTTGTGAGTAAGCAACAGAAAATCACACGACACACGATTATCTGTCTATAATGCTGCTTTAAATGAAGAACGTGTGAGCTGAGCTTAACGTTTTATCTGAGCTGTTTAAATACACCTACTTGCTCAAGCCTGAAGATGTTCTGGTTGATGTAACACTGCAGCCTCTCGTTGGTGTAGTTGATGCACAGCTGCTCAAAACTGTTCATCTGGAGGTTCTCAAACCCAAACATATCCAGGATGCCGATGGACAAACACTAAAATATAAAACAGCAATGCGAACAATTCAAAGGCTGCATGCTCGAGTAAAATCTGTATCAATGCTGCACGCTACTACTGCCAAATAACGGTATGAAGAACATTTTATAGCTTCAAAAACATTGTTAAAGACTCATGAAAACTAGGAGAGAAGAGTTATCTTCTCAGGCTGTCATGGTCCTCCTGCAGTTGTTTATTTAACACTGCAGCCCCGAACTGAATCACGTGACTCACAGAGACGGACTCCTCCATGTCTCGCCTGTTGAGCATGGCGTGGTTGATGTGAAGGATGATCCAGTCAAAGAGAGCGCTGTATAAAGATTTGGCCATGGAGTCCCGCATTCTGGTGGCCTAAAAAAAGCAAAACAAACCAAAAAACATTGCAAATGAAACTTTGACAGAAACAAAATCTCAAATTTAGTGCACAAACACAAGACACACAGAATGAAAGCGGTCATTGGGCGAGGGGTGGGGTACACTCTGGACAGGTCTCCAGTCTATTGCAGGGCTAACACAGAGAGACAGACGACCATTCACACTCGCATGCACACATACGGCCAAATTAGAATCACCAGTTAACCTAACAAGCATGTCTTTGGACGGTGGGAGGAAGCCAGAGTCAGCTCAATATTTACTTAAAATATAATAAGATGAGTTTAAGGCATACTGACATATTACATTAAACACATTTAAGATGATTAAAGCCCTGTTATCGCACTATACCTCTTGTAGTGTATACTGTGAAACTGCAGTCGAGTGAGCAGTCACTAGTCTCCTCTTGGTCAAAGCCACCACCAGCAGTTCCCTTTTCACCTAGAAATAAAAGGAAATACAGAGACAATTCTTTAATACTACACAAATTATTTAAACCCCCCCTAAAACAAAATCAACTATCCACTACTGTAAACATCCTCTGGTCCCAGAGTAACAAACATTTCATGTCAACTGACACCTCTAGAGATCTACAGCTAATTTCTATTCAACATATTAAATACAGCGACGTTTGGTGGCACCGTATGCGCGATCGGACGTTTATGAATATACCTTCAACAGGTCTGACAGAGCAGTCAGAACGTCAGCAGGTCCGGCCTCCAGGACCCGAGTTTTCTCTGACAGTGTGAACGTCACATTTCCCAAGAGCAGGATGGCAGAGAGCATGGAAAATATGCTGCAGAGAGAAAATAACCACACGACAAGACAAACACACACAAACAGACTGCGTTAAGTGGGATTTTAGGGGGGAATGAACACACCTAGCAAGCAAGAATAGAGATGAGGATTAGACATCAGGCTGATAAATGAAATGAGGATGTTTTTATCTAATTTGGACATTTTTTTTAGCCAAACAAGAGGTGTAAATATCTCTACAGTAGTTACGTGAGAAGGTGGTTTTGGGTCAGAGAAAGCTGTGACGCTGATAAAGGCCATGAGCCAAAAAACGTGTTGATCTACTAAAATTGTTCCATTTACTGCTGGAGCTGTGACCTTTCTACCGTTTCCTCTGCTCCTCTGTGCACCGTGCTAGCAGGTGAAGTCATGCCAGAAATACAGCTTTTTCTACTGGGTCAACTTGCGCAGCTGAAGTTCAAATAAAGCAACAAACGTTACACTTTCACATTCTGTATTTTACATATACTCACTTACAAAACAAATACAGTCCAATGAAGCAGTCCGGCACTAAGTCTTAGCTTCATGGAGGATATAAACAAATACAGCATTTGTTTAAAATAACAGAGAGCTGCTGATTTTACTGTGTTTTCATTTAGGAGGCTGCGGTTTGTAGGACTGTTGGGTATGTTGTGTTGCACTGACTATCCTCCAAACTGATCATACAGTTTGTTAATTCTTATCGCGCCCTCACGTGTCTCTTTTGGCGCCTCATTTACATCTCATACATCTCTCATGTGATAAAACCAGCAACAGACTCCGGCTAAACACTGCTGTGATGTTGTAAATATATGAGTGTTGCCTTCAAGGACATGTAGTGGTGTAGTTAAAAGCAGTAATCGATCGAGCCTAAATGAGCAGCCCATGTAAAGTGCAGGAGCTACTAGTCCAACCTACTGTAAACTTAAGATATGACAAAAAGATTGGTTTACTTTGACGTTTTTCCTGTTACGTTTCTAACCACGCTGAGGAGATTACAAGCTACGTTGCTGGTGCTTTTTAAGTGCACTCTGCGCCCCGAGGCTGTCAGGCGCTTACCGACACAGCTGCTGCATTTTTCCCCTGCTTGACTGGACAAGCTCTGACGTGTTACTGACACGAGTATAGAAAGCAGAAACTCTTCGACAGTTTTCAGCTGAATTACACACCCCTTGCCTACTGCACAGTGAAATGAAGGTGGCTGGAAAATATTTCTGTAAATCTGAGCTTCCTGCACACTCGGCGAAGAACCATTGAGGGAGAATTTATGTAATAATTTACACCAGTAGTCTAAACCTTTCTCCGCAGGAAAGGAAACCAATTATTATTTGCAAGCTTTTTCCAATCAGACACACACTTTTAAACAGAAACTGGCGACACTGGTTAGCTTTACACCAGCTGTGTTGCTCGTCATAATAACCATACGTACTGTTTCTTGGTGGAGGCCAGGAAGCCGACCATCTCCATTGCTTGATGGAGCCTCTTGTACTCATGCCCAAATTTCCCCTCATCGTCTAAATGGAGATCTTGCTGCAGAACAAGCAGAGACGATACAAAGAGAGAGGTGACACATTTAGTATTTAAGTACAGTAAGTACGATCATTGAAATTAAACAATGTTGTACTTGATTTTGAACAAACAATGCTTAGACAAGAAATGGTGGGTGGCACTCATTTAATAGGGTAGTTTCAGAGTCCTTTTGTGTAACCAGGGACATACAAACACATGGTTTAATCCAGTGATACTGGCTGCACTTTACGCTGCACCTGAATTTGGGCGTCTTTGCAGGTATACGATCAACAAAACATACATCATCGGGCTTGTTCAAGTGCAGCCCACAGATACTAGATCAGTTTGGGATCTAGACAATTTGGAGGCCAGGTCAACACCTTGTGCTGTTCTTCATGTTTCATTTAGTTGTTTCTAAACTATTGGGGACAAAGACAACTCTTTTTTTGTGTGTGTGTCTGTGTCAGGCTACATCCTGCTGGGGATGGCTGCTGCCATAAAGGAGTGTCATTGCTATGGGGTGGGGGTGTCTGGTCTGGTCTAGGTGGGTGCTACATGTCTAAGTAACATCCACATGAATGAATGACAGGTTCAAATGTTTCCCAGCAGAAGATGGTCGATGTTTTTAAGGTTTTCCTGTCAGTGGTCTTAATGTTTTGCCGATCAAGCAACCCTAGAGATATGTATATAATATTATGCGTTGTACAGCTCTTAACCCAGTTTTAGTAGTTTCTTCAGTCTCCTTAGATGTTTTCTCTGCTTGACGCATGCCAATGATTTCACCCTTCTCAAACAGACTAAGGTCTTTTCCACGACCACAGGATGTGTTTTTTCGTCATGCTTGTTTAATAAATGAGAAGCCACACGTTGCATCAGTTGGGGTTCAATAACTTGTTTCCAGTTGAAAGATAATCGCCCACGCAGCCACTATCCAATAGGAAGCTGGCACCTATTTGCTTAGTTAAATCCAGTTGGCGACATTTCTTTGGCCAGACAATGTATAAAGCTACTGTGATATCAGGAAGAAGGCTGCTGATAGTGCAGGTGATGCACTTTGCAAAGTCATAGCAAATGTTTTCATACATAAACAGGATGTGATGTGTTGTCAGCAAAAAAAAAAAATCTGAGACCTTAATGAAGATGTGGTCTTAAATAGGTCACAATTCTTAACTTAACGTGGTTTTGTGGTTTTAAAGACTAAGTAGAGCGCAGTTTTACAGTTTTATGTTTAGTCATCGCTGACGTTTGACATGCTAGACTGCTCAGGACCATGTGGATCTGCTCAACAGTTTTTCACCCATAAGTTGATAACAGCAAATTACTGATCACGCCAGTTCTCCCGTTCCTCTCTCACTGCCGCTGCAAAGAGTGTGGATCAAAGTACCTGCTTGAGGTAGAGATAATCCTGTGGCTTTAAGAGATGAAGCTCCTCCTGCTCGTCTTTGGACGCACCCATCAGCAGATAGTAAAAAACGTGGTAGTTCCTGCAGGTCAGAGGTCACATAGTACTCAGTGTTGTTTGCCTGTGCTGGCGTATATTAGATGTCAACACTCAATAGACAAATTTGTGAAATGTGTAGATGTATTTCTTAATTGTTTTTATGAGTTAGTAGCGTTACTGTGGGGATTTGAAAAGCCATCTGTCTGAGCCTTTATTATACCTCTCACTCTTATCTCTGGACACCAGGCGGCATTTTTCCAGAAGGTACTTCTCAATAACTGCCCTGCAAGATACACACAACAGCAGAACGTCAACACAACCTGTGAAGCCTTGGAATGGGTGTCCAAATATGACACTGGAAGAAAAATTAACTCATACACAAACTAAATATATCCAGCAAGATCAACATTTCACTGTGCGGCAGATTTACTAATAGCACAAAAGAGAAGGATGCTAAAAGGAAAGCTAAAAGGTGACGCCTCACCCTCGGATGACGCCGCTTTCCAGGTAGTTGAGCTGGATAAACTTCCCAAAGCGACTGGAGTTGTCGTTCTCTGCAGTCTTTGCGTTGCCGAAGGCCTGTTTAAAAATACAAGGGACGTAGGTTTTGCCAAAATAAACAAGACAAATTAGTAAATGTAATACAATGTCACCCACACATAAACACAATAAACGTTTGCCGCACAGAGGAGTTATTATGCAAATCGTTTTGGTCTGTGGATGTCAGGGAGACTGTGTCTGTTGGCAGCCTTATGTCGCAACAAGCTGGTCAGATCATGAACTTGTTGTGTTGTACATGCACAGTCAGTTACTCCTATAATAGTCTTTTAATGTAAAAGCAAAGATGCAATACTTAATGTGCGTTTATTAAAGCAGTTCAGCTTCAGATGATCAGTGGTCACAATTCAACTACAGGATCAGGATCGACTGCATCCGTGAATTTGTCTGAGTCAAGAGTTTTCTTCAGCGGTTTAAGGAGGAGACTATCACGCTTGATGACATGGCTATTAGTACAGAAATAAGTAGCTGAGGGAAGCTGTCTTTTGTCCATTTGCCAATAAAGCCTCTGAATAAACACTGTGACGTTTTATTGGCACTTAGCACTGTTCCTTCTTCACTGGGTCTCTGTGCAGTGTCATTTAAGTGGTAACCTTTTCAGCTCAAGCAAGGCTGAGGGAAAGAAAAGTATTACACAAGGTCGCAGCTTCTAAAACTCAAACTTTTTCTGTTTCGTGTTAATATAAATTAAATACTTTCGCGTTTCGACTGTGATTCAGGAAACACCAGCAACTTTCCCTTTGGTTCGTGCAAAAACATGATACGCCTTCATCTTCTAGCCCAAACAATAAACTGAAAAAGAAAGTCATGATACAGATAATTGTGTGAGATCACCACAGAGTCAAAGTCACCGTGGCACACACTGCACTTTTTATAGCACTCATTAGTTCCTGCTGCTGACTGAAGATCAGTTTCTACTTTCTGCGATTTTATCTTTCTGAGAGACAAAAGAAGAATCCTAACTGAGCCCGCGTCAGCCTCTACAAAGGTGTTGTGCTTCATTCCATCGAGAGGGTCGTGTCCTGACAGGCTGGGGCAATGCCTGAGCAGACACTAGACTTTACTGATCAAACATTGGCAGCTTTGAAACACAGGAATGTTCAGATCCAGTGAGCGTTTAAATTCCTCCTCTATCAGATTTATACAAATATCCAGTACAGTTTTTTTTTTTTTTTTTTCCAAAAATGAAAAACACGTGGAAGAGAAAAGCGCCGATGGTATGTGGCGTGAAGAGAGAAACAGGTGTTTGCAGGGACACAGAAACGTGAAGGTCATCATCGCAGTTTAGCACACAAAACGGTCAAAGGAGGAAATGCCAAAGCTGAAGGCACAAAGGTTAGATGTTAGCCAAATAAGCGATGACACTTCAAGACATTATAGAGAGCAGACATTTGATGAAAGTATGGATGTTTTATGTACTTATTTAGAAAGCAAAAGTCATAAACATCATTGGTTATAGCCAGGGACACACTGTCAACAAAGGTGGACTGTGGCGTCACCTCAGTTGAACACACAGCAAAGACTAGAACCTAAGACCAGCTGGAACTTAGAGTACGTTCTACATCTGTGTGACAGGCCTTAACACGGTTGGAAAACTGGAGAAGCTACTATTATCTGGGAGTCTGGAAAAGCTGGGAAGAGCTACGAACCGTTTCTCTTCTTGTGCATTGGTTCGCTGAGAAAAAACAGCAAATCAGAGAGATTTCTTTGACCGACACTCAACCTGCAGAAAAGCTAACGACAAGGGTCCAGCTGGTGAAAAAAGCATCTACGCTAGGGTAACAGACACTCACCGACAGCCTGCCACTAGAAAACGGCAGAAGAGTCGGCCTTAAGGATGCCCAGTTTTATTTTTGTGTGTGTTATAGGATTAGAAATGAGGAGTTTATGGCTGACGTCTATTACTCACATCGTCCAGCGACTCTTTCATTTATTTATTATGGTGTTTTAAACTCACGTGTGTGGATAATATGTGTACAGACCTGTTTACTACTGGTTTGAATAGGAGCATTGTAGGTCAACTTTTAAGTTCAACCCCACTGTGGGAGAAATAGGTTAAATAAACACGACTGTAATTAAGAAGAAAAAGGCAACAGTTCTTTCACATACTGGAAACTTTTACAACTTGTTGGGTTAAGATCCTGCGATATTTCCTGACTCTGAAAGCTGCAAAGCAATAAATAATTGATTAAAGTGGGATTTTGAGTACTGAAAAAGATTTCTGCCAAAAAAAAAAGTAGTAGAGAATGGTTTCAAATATTAAAAAAAAATAAAAAATCCACTTTCCCTGAATTAAACCCAGCTGAGTTAAAAGGCAGCAGAGAAAGAGTGGCTTTGTAACAAAGGGCTTTAAGCAGCCAGAGAGGGAGAGCGGAGCTGATTTATACTTTGTTGAGTAGCTTTGCCAGCAGACCTTGCTGAGCCTGTTCTGACACGTTCCTGTTTCTCTTCTCTCTTTCTCTCTCTCTCTCTCTCTCTCTCTAGGCGCGCTGGTGTTCCCTCAAAGACAACGCCCTGCACATTCCCCCCGTGGAGCTTTGGCGTCCAGCTTCCTGATCACCAACACCGAACAACACAAGCCACCTCCACTGACAACCGCAATGTCATTCAGGCGAAACGCTTGTGACTTAATAATGGCAAGGCTGCGTTACCTGCTGAATATTGGTCGCACAATTTTTTTTATTTTTCTGATTTTAAAATCAAGCAGCGCAACTTTAATATCGCCATTAATTACTACTCCCTTTTTTTTAAAATAGAAAATATGAGTGTCCTCTCTTGAATGCCTGATGTCAAGTGAGATTACATAGTATTGAAAAGGAAGTAAAATGAATTTTCTTTTCTTGATTCCAGATAAAAAGGAACAAGTCATGACTCATGAACAGAAAAGGAAATCCCATGTTGAGAAAAAAAAAAAAACCCAGAAGCAACAGATTAACAATCCTAGACTAATCCTTGTTATTACTGCAGTGATTTTTTTTCTTGCTATAAACACTGTATGGCCTCCTTTAGTTCAAATTGAAGCCAGCTGTTTTTCTTCAGGAGGATTGTTCCCATTTTCAAAGTACTAAAGAAAAACATAAAAAAACAAACAAACAACAAAACATCTTGTTCTAAATCTTTGTTTCCTTAAAAGCCTCAAGCCAGTAAGTTGAGTTAATAGGAAAAATAAAGCTGTAGCCAATTTTAAGGGGGAACTTGCTGGACTAGTTCAGAGAGGAAGGCAGAATCCATATTTAGTCACTGCCTAAACGAAAGGGTGGCCCCAAGGGTTTTCGTGTCATAAGTAGCTGAGAGTAGAGTGGGCTGAGATCCTTTGTGTAAAAAGGTCAGTGGCTGTATTGATAGAAAGATAAAGCCCGAGCAAATCTGAAGAAGAATTCCACACCTACTTTCTGGTACATTTCAGCAGCTTGAATCATTTTCAACGGTGCAAAGAGAAGAGCGCTGTGCAGAACTAATACCCCCAAAGTGTTAATCTGTTCTTAGGCCTTGTGCAATACAAAATAAATAAATAAATAAAACAAAAAACTTTCCCAAATAAAACCGAAAGTCTGATACGTTCCAAAGAGGCGGTAATTTCTCTTAAAAAGTATTTGGCCTGGTTTCATGTCAGTTGTCACTCGAAACACATCGTGCGATTGTGTAACATATGAGTGAAACAGAAAGCGAGGGGGAAATGTGGGCAAACGCTACCTCCTGTTACTTATAGACACTGCTACTGTAGCGTGCCGCTGATGTCGACAGCCACAGATACAAACTCACACATCAAAAGGGAGTGAATTCCCAGCCGACAGGCTCTGGTGCTTCTTTGGTTTTGGTAAATGTGAGATCCAAACGCGGGAGGAAGTTCTGCACACAAGGGAGTGGTTTCTTCGTTTGCAAATTTGTGTTTTTGCACAGAAGTGATTACCGTGACTTAAAAAAAAAAAAAACAGGATATGAGAGGAGCATGTGCTGTTTGTAGCTGCTCTATGAACTACAGAGACACAAACATGTGTCTGGTGATCAGTGAACTCACATCAGCATGAGTGAAGATCTACCATTTTTGGTCCATGTCACTGTCTGCACGCTGCAGTAGCAGCACTCATCAAGATAAGGACTGGTCGTGGCAACTAAACTGAGTTAGGTCTTGGTTGTGGTGTCACAACTGGAAATACAGCAATGTTTTTTCAATTAGAAAAAAAAGAAAAGGCTCAACCAGAAAGCTTTCTTCATAGCAAGACTTGTGATTAGATCTGAGCAGCAGCAACCAAAGATAATTTCCCATGACAGGAAATTGGTAATTTGTCCGTTTGGTTCATATTTAATCATAGTTTTTTCAGACAAGAACACAACTTCAGATTGTCTTGCAGTGGGCAGTGCAAGTATGTTATGTGCCGCACCTTTTTCTTTTATAAATGATTCCTCTTTTATAGAAAATGGAGCAAAGATGGTTTATGTGGTTAACTAGCATTAAATGTGTCAGCAATTATTTCTGAAACTGTTAAATCTACTCTTGTGCCATCTGCAGATTTGTTGCAAAAAAACAAAAACCACAATGTTTTGAAATCTTCCATATGTGTCAGAGGATTTCTCTGACATCTGTGTCACACAAACCCTCTGACACACATCATACCGCCACACCAGGGTTCGCAGCGTGGACCGCTACACCTGACTTTGATGTCTGTGGTTTCACTTCTTGCCACCTACCTCTAACACCGGCCCGGCCCCGAGGATGGTCCGCTCCAGGCCGCTGGAGTACGTCTTCTGACTGAGTGCGGTCAGGCAGTGGATGAGGAAGCTGCTGCTCTCGGTCTTCCCTGAGCCACTTTCACCAGAGATCACGATGCACTGGTTGGCCTGCCTGTTCAGCATAGCGCGGAAGGCCACGTCGGCTATGGCGAATATATGAGGGCTCAGTTTGCCCAGTGGCTGGTTCTCGTACATCTTGACGTACTTGGGGTTGTAGTAAACAGGTAGGAACTTATTGGGATTGACAGCAATGAGGATGTTGCCGGCGTACGTGTAGATTTTGTGCTTGTAGAAGCGCTGGCGTAAAGCCTCCACGACACTTTCCTCAGTGACAGTGGACATGTTACAGAGGTTATCATGGTGCTCTTTGCAGGTTCCTAGTTGGTTCCCTCCCTTAGTCTGCTGCAGCACGAAATAGTATCCGTCGCTCTGAGGGTGCCACTTCTGCGTCTGTGGGGGCCACAGCAGGACCCGCTCAAAGGGACAGTCATCAGCCTGGAGCGGCCTCTCCTCACCGCCGCTCTCCCTCACCTCCAGCAGGCTGTACGTCTGGCTGGAGTCCAGGCCCAGGGTGACAATGGTGTTATGGATAACCGCCTTCGCCGTGTCGCCCGCACTGACCTGCTGGGGACAGTAGGCAGCCGTGTCCTGCAACCCCCTTGGGTAGATCTGCACGACGCGTGCCTCTCCATCCTTTCCATCTGTAGTGCTCATCCTGATACTCTGAGACAGGCTTCAGCATAACTCACTGCCCCAGCTCTCTGCCTGCTCCCACTGTGGCAACACACAATCACACCAAATACATTTTTAAAAAGCGGTAAAAACACCAGAAATCCAGTTCAATGTAAAAAAAAAAAAGCAACCCCACCCGCCTTATCATGTAAATATCGAAACTACTGTATCAAGTGTGATCCCCGTTTCCTGCCATTCCTAACCTAAATCCTGACATATAGACCAATTTAAGTGACAAACTATGAACATCCAGGACCAACACGTCAAAACTCACCTTTCAAGGAAACCCAGTCATTTCATGTTTTAAAACCACAGAAGAAGAAGATCCCCGCAGCTCCGGCAGTTAACGAACTCCAGTCACAAATTTAAGGAATAAAAAAAAAAGTTTCTTCACCTGTGCGTCCCAAAAAAGGTGAGCAAAGAAACTACTTACAGCGACTTTAAAAGAATGAAAAAGTGATTTCCAAACAGTTCGGCGTCGTTAACGCTCCGGGAAAATCACGGCTTCTTAAGAGAAATTGAAAGATTAACGTCTCCTCGTCGTGTCCTGATCGGAGAGAGTTAACGTTACTTCCTACATTTCTCCACACATCGACAACAACACACCCGTCGAAGACGCGGTGGAAATAAATGAATTGTTTCCCCTTGACTGAGCCGCAGAAAAAAAAAAAATGTGAGCGCTCTTCAGTCACAACAGGAGGGAAAAGAAATGCAGAATAAGGTAAGAGAAGAAGCTGACACTTTCAACACAACTGACGAGAAGTTAATAGAGGGAGCAGTTTAATTGACCTAATTTGTTGCTGCAGGTGAGCGGCGGGGTTTGAGCGACGCACAGCGGACAGTTGAGGTATTACAGCCCATTAAATATATATATACGCCAAAACATTAGGAACACTAGTGACAACAAATGTATATTAATATAAGAGCCCTGCATTAAATCCCACCTTAAACTGGGGGACTTTGTTATTTACATTTATAGAAACAAAAATATAATTATATATTTATAAAATTCAATAGTACTACAAACACACAACCTCCAGAATGAAATCCAACAGCTCTCTGTTATTTTAAACAAATGCTGAAAGTCTTTATGAATATAAGACTTATATTAGAGTCCATTCGCTAATGTGCCTAAAGAATTGGCAAGTAAATGCACATCTTTTGAGATACACCTTGTTCTTTTACCACTCCAAGTACATACTTGTATTTGACAGCTTTACTGAGAAGATTTAATATTTAAAACTACAGAAACAAACAAAAAAAACCAAAAGACTTACTCTGTCATACTGTCAAATTCAGGGTTAATTTTAAGATTCTTTGGTTTATAATGCCTGCTAAGCTTTACCAAAGGCTTTTAAAGGCGCTTGTTTATGTGTTGAGACGATAACTGAGCCTTTAATTCTCCCGTGTGAAGGCTTTATTTCCTTTAAATATGTAAAGTAGTCTTCTTAAACATCGCTGCATCAGTGTTGTTCATCAAATGGTTAAATGTAATGTAAACACTGACAGGATCCAATCTGTTCCATAGGGGAACTTTTCTCTATTTTGAGAGTATTTAGCTGTTTATTCCACTGTGTGGTTTTAATGGGTTTTAGTTATGCAACAGTTTTGTTCCTTTCGCTTCAGTCAAGAAGACATGCTGGAAACAACACATTGCAATAAACTATACCTAGCGACTTATATAAAGTTTTATCAACAAAAGCAGTTATTTCTATAGTTGTTATTTCCAAAACATGTTTAATAAAGGCAACTGGACTTGTAGAGTTTTTTGAGAAGACGTTTCACCGCTCACGTTTCACCACTCATCCAAGTAGCTTCTAATGTTCAGAACTGAAGAAGCTACTCGGATGAGTCTTCTAAAGAAAACTCTACAAGTCCAGTTGCCTTTTGTTAAACCTTTTTTGGATCTATCATGACCTGGATGACGGAGAACCTTTACAGATGTAGTTGCTATTCAGTAGTTGCCACCTAATATACATTTAATATTCACATTCGCACCCACGGCCAGTTTAGATTCACCAGTTAACCTAACGGGCATGTCTTTGGACAGAGAGAACCCACACAGGCACAGGGAGAACATGCAAACTCCACACAGACAGGCCCCAGATTGATTCAGACCCAGAACCTTCTCTCTTTGAGGCATCAATGCTTTAAAACACATTTATGAAGCTTATTTTAAATAACATGTGGTGTGTAGAGGTGCTAAAATGTCCCGTGATGGCAAAAATAACTTCAGGTAAATAAGTCAGGTAAGTATTTAGCGAAGACCCATACTGTACAGTCAGTATGCCAGCTAAGTTTGCATGATGCTTGAGCTATTTTGCAGATGTGTGGGATGTGGTGAAAGCCAGACATGTGCATAATTATGCAAATTAACCAAATCTAGAACAAACGTTGTCACAGATGTGTCTGCGTTTAACTTAATGGTGATATAATAAAAGACAAAAGTTGCCCGTGATGTGAAAGTATCGCAGCTTTAAGCAAAAATAAGCTGTTTGTAATGTAAGATCTGTTTTGTTTTGTTTTTTTTGCAAAGTTTTATCTCCTCATCTAAACCAGAGTTAATGGATCTCTGCTGCTGCTGCTGCTGCTGCTACTCTCTGACTGTTTCATCTCTCATGCACCAGTTCTTCTGCTTTTTTCTTAAACTTGCTGTTAACCACAGAGTCACGGAAAGAGAGAGGTAGAACTATTTAAGATCCCCTCAGGTGACTGTAAACGACACGGTGAAAGAGCAAAAACATCACAGGTAATGATTAAAATCCGTCCTTTAATAGTCTCTCACGGCTGAGTTGCGTGCCACAGATACACAGCTGAAAATCAATACGATATTTTATATATAACTCAGATTTTCTTTCTTTTTTTGGGGGTGGCCCGACTATATACATTTTTGCACACCTCTGCAGATTTCCGAGTCCACGGGAAGATGCCTCAAGGTGAAGAGTAATTGTTCACACAAGCACCTCGACAACTGAGGACATCCAAAATCAATAGCATGTCCTATGATGATCGGCTTTTCTTATGCTAATGCAGTGCCTGGCCATTCAGGTATATAATGACTGCAGAGGTGTCGAGCCGCTGCATCCCAGGTTCTGGCGAGGAAGCCTGCAGACACCCTGACAGCTTATTATCGCGTGAGGAATGAAGAGAGACGAGGTAAAGTGTTACTCAGCACAAATCAGCTGCTGTTGATAACGACTACCTGCAGAGGCAGCCAGATTCACCCACACAAGAAGTCAAATTGAGACACACACACACACTAACACAGAGGCGCACATTGGGGCGAGTGTGGTGATTAAAACATTTGCGGCAATTTCCGGTGTGCGTTAGTTCTGATCATTTTAATGATGATCGCCGCTGCTGATGTCTTATTAGCTGTCACTCTTGTTCCTGCTGGACTGAGCCAGTTCTGCAAAGACACACTGAATCCAGTTCAGTAGGCACATGAGTACACAACCTGGAAACTGCCTCGTTATCACAGAATGATCGAAAGTCCTGGCAAGTGAGTCGTGGCTCTATTTTAAAGTCTGCAAAGCAGAGACAGGGCATGTTTGGCACATCAGTCATGTCTGCAGTCACTCAAAATCATCTTTATATTGAAAGTTTCAGCAAATATAAGCGATAATTGCATCCAAAACACAAACTATGGAGTTAAAAAATACCCTGAAACTGCTTGAGGCCTGTTTTTTCTTCTTTTCTTCATAAAACTTGCTAATAAATCAGAAGAGGCGTGGTAGTTTGTCTGGACACGCACAAACATTTACAGCATTCCTCCTTGTTTTACAATGCACATGCTTTTTTTTTTTCTACTTGTTCATCCTTCCTTCACCCCTCTCTTGTCTTGGGGACGGCCGAGCCTCTCAGGTATGCAGAGGAGCTCATTCTTTCATGTCAGACACTGAACTTAGCCACTGTGAACAATTCCGTTTTGGCTCAATGCTCACTAATGAGCTAAGTTCTGCATCTTCAGAAAAGTCATCCCAGCGGGGCGGCATCTGGAGGAGGCAATCCGGTCGTCCCAATCTGTGAGGAAAAAGAAAAACTTGAGCAACTTGTTTCCTCGTGGAGATCGTGGATTACGTCGGAGTCTGCAATTATGCTCGGCCCTGTGGAAGTAATAATGTCTGCGGCGGCGTAAACCTCCGGCTGCTCCCTGGCCGTGATTTATCCAAATGAGAAAACCAGTCTCACTGCGGGCACAGAGACGAGGGTGATCTGCTCGTGAAAACAAACTGTATTAGTGTTAATAAATTACACCAGCCACTAATGTGACATAAGATGAGCGGCTGGCCAAAGAGTTAGGCCATAGTTTACTTTTAAAAAGCTTTAACTGAATAGCTCTTGCATGTTTAATGAGCAAAACGGCCCCACATCAGTCCTTAAAGGCAGCGGCGGAATAAGTATTCAGTCATTTAAATAGGATTTAAAACAACTTGGAAAAATGCTCAACTGCAAGTAAAAGTCCTTCATTAAAAATCTGACTTATGCAACTTGCAGACTAATAACAACAAAGAGCAACCACGGAGTTTTAAATTAAAGATATTCTTGGATCATTAGTAAATGTTGCAGACAAGATATCCTAAAATTAGAATTTGTAATTACTTTCATACAGATAAATGTACTAAAACTGGAGAAATGATTCATATTCTCCCTTGAGGTGAAGTACGCCAGCATCGTGCTTGAGCAATCGTACGGAAGAAACAAAAAACAGTCGATGGTCAAAGCTGATTCAAAGTTCATCCTTGTGCAGCAGAATCCTTGAGAGTTTAATAAAGTACATGTAAATACAAAGTTTTGTGAACTTCAATCGCATATATCAGCTTTCTCTTTTCACACGATGGCTATATTTCATCCTTCCCCGGCTGCCTCTATCGTTTGTGCTCGTATAGTTCGCCAGAGCCTCGGGACACGGGCTCAGTTTTCAGAATAAACTGCTAGTCCGCCCAAACAGTGGTGTCATGACATCAGCGCCCGGTGGAAAACAACTTACTCTCGTGTTTGTGCTGCGTCCATCTGGAGGCTCGCTGTGAGCGCGTTACAAAGACAAGTATCTGATATTAAAAGACTCGCTCCTTATCAAAATGTGACACATGGCCTCGGGATTTTTCTTTTTCTTTTTTGCAAATTCTTCATCACTTCTTCACTGTCGTTGCCCAATTTAAGTCAAAATCACGGTCAAAACGACTCAGATTTCACTCTCGCCGAGGCACAAATCTTGCACACAACCCGATAGCTGGATTACTTTCAAGGGTATCGGTGTCCATGCGAAGTTACCTGAGCTTGACTGCCATTATGTCATTTTTCACCCTGCTTTGGGAGAAGAAAAGACAGCTGCAGCCTTTGTCATCCCGCCACCTCCTCCTCCTCTTCCTCGGCTGTGGAGAAAAAAAAGTGTGATGAACTATCTAGGGATTAAATAAGCAGGGCAACAAAGCCTGTACTATCATGTTCACACGTGATTTTATCCAGCTACTCCAAGGCTGGATCTGCTCATGTCAGTGGTTTCTTCCAGAGGCATGAACAAGGCAACACACTCAGGAGTTGTTATGGTAAAAATGACGCAGGTAGGTGATCAAAACCAGTCTTTACTGTGTTTCAGCTGTGAGAAAAATGCATTTAAGACTTAAGATTACATGGTGCGGATTTGTTGCAACCCATCTTTCATGACTCCTCTGTTGACCAAACAGACATCAACCCTCACTGATCTGTAAGCGCCAGTTAGAGATGTGAATCCACTTACCTGCTTGTGGGGAAACACACGGAGGGCCCTCTGCGTGTTTAAACCCCCGCTCCCTCTCGGCTTGTTTCTCTGTTTGCTGTTCCATGTTCTCAGCAAAACAGCGCTGCTTTCTGCTCCTCAAGCTGTTCAGCGTGTGAGGTGTGGGTGAACGAAGTGGTGGAAGTGGTGGTGGCGGCGGCGGTGGGGTGGGGGGGCATGTGTGAAAAGAGAGAAGGCACAAAAGAGGAAAGGGAGGGAAAGGGGAGAGGGGAGGGACGCGGCGAGGGAGGAGGAGGAGGAGGAGGAGGATGATGATGGGACAGGTGTGGAATTTACACACCCTGCTGGTAGCACTATCGGCATAGTTGCTTCACTGTGATGAGTCACTCTTGTTATGGTGGAAGTGAGAGAGAGATGTGGGTTTCTGAACAGGAAGCTGAACTTAATTTCATAAGCGCATCAAAACACAAGTGTTATATCACAGAGTAAATAGTCGGTTAAATTAATCATTCATACGGGTGTTAGAGGAGTGTGCAAAGCCCCATAAATGGTTTATAGTATACACAAAGGTCAGGCAAGTGAATTAGATGCAACTGCAAGTGAGTGAATGCAAATAATGACATGACAATGAATTGAAGTATTGTCTAAGTGTTGTGCTGTAGCTCAATCATGTCAATGAATCAGTCAAATGTGATCTTGAACGAGACGTAAACAGTTTTACGTAATTAGAATAACTCTCATATTCATTCACATTCATTTCATAACAGCTTCAGAGTCAAAGTCACTTTATTTCGTCTCCCCAGGGTCTAAGGGAAGTTACTGCATCAACTACCAATACATAGACACACTACAGACAGCAAACGGCATCGTAAAACAAAAAAGTCAAGGCATAAAAAGTTCAAACAGACATTTGGGTTCTTACATGTTGCTTGTGCAAAGAGCTATCCAACATACAGTGGCCATCAGTAGTTTATATAACGTCAGCCACACACATACTCCAATCAGCCACAACATTAAAACAACTAACAGGTGAAGTGAATAACATTGACCATCTTGCGACAATTCAATGTTCTGCTGGAAAACTTTTGGACTTTTGCATTCATGTGGATGTTACCTAGACATGTAGCACCCACCTACACCAGACCAGGCACCCCCACCCCACAGCGATGACACTCCTTGATGGCAGCAGGGTGCAGCCTGACATAGACACAGACACAAATAGTATGCGAACAACTCAAAAAAAGATCCCAAACTGATCAAGTATCTGTGGGATGATCCACAGAGGCCCCTCCCCTCAACCCATAGGAAACCCCCCTAACATCCTGTTTGGATGACCAAAAATATAGAACAACAACCACTGACTTCCCTAAGTTCCATAAGATCAGACTCTGTGATATAGGTAAGTAAAAATAGATACGCTATGCAGAAAAACTGTAAAACGATATTGCATAATTATATTTTCCTTACTCTCCCATTTGTTCTGCAAACTCTATCCAGTTTGTAACAAAAGCAGAGGAGCTGGAAAACTTTAGCCCTCCGTCACACGAGGGCCCTCATGTCAGTCACCACACCCTCCGTGTACATTCTGCCCCCTCTCCATCAGGATGATTGTTTTGATTTGACGCCTGAAACCCGATATGCGGCGCTACCATACATGGCTGCTACATGTCACTGTCCCGCTGCGGCCGGGCTGAAAAACCAGGCCGCCTGTCTTGAGTTGTTTTTCTCCCCTCGCCTTTTAAGAGCACTCTGCAGCGCGCCGCTCTCCGGCCCCTAATGCACCCGGCCCATTTAGCAAGACAGAGCTGTGAAACCCAAGATCACAGACATGGTGAAAAAACAATTTCACACTCTAATTGAGCCGATATCCACTTTACATTTTGAGGAGAAACAGGAATCTGATATGTTTCCGCGCAAGTTCTGCACTTCACAATTTGCTGGAGTAAAACATCTTATGGATATATCTTGTCCTGTCGTTTCACTTGACTCGATCCTCTCCTAGACCTTTACCTGACCTCGTAACCTCAGCTACCACACACACACACACATACAAACGTATTAGCAGGGGCGAGAAAGAGCACATTCTCTGTATCACATCCAGCCGGTTTCTCAGGGGGTCGTTGTTTTGGAGCGAGAGTTGCCCCCGAGCACAAAGAGATGAGGCGGCTTCTGTGTGAAACCAGATCCAGTCTGGAGTGATGGGCAGCGCATGGCGGGGAGTCCTGGGTGCATTAGCCCGGGCTAATGGGCTAGCTGGCTCCGAGAAGCCTGACTGTCCATTATGTGCAGCTACGGCTGGAGGACTTTAACTGCTTTGATGTCCAACAAACCTATAAAGCCTCATATCATTATGCGATTCAGATTTCTAAACCTGTGTAATCTCCACCGGAAATACTGACTGTTTATTGGCATCCTAATGTATGATGGGTAGCCTTTTTTTTAAAATAATGATATTCAAGAGGTGGACAAGAGGTCTCCTTCGATGAAATTCACCAAGACGGATGAACAAATCAGACTTTAAGGAGCGAAACGATCCCTGCGTCAGAGAAAAGAGCACCGCTAATAGTTTGACTAAAGGTGAGAGATGAGAGGGATGAGTGTTTTCTGTCCTGGCACCGTGGCCCTGGACTTGGGCACCGCTCCGGAGGGAAGGTGTGTGATAGAGTCAAAAAGGCCACCGACATTGCGGAGAGAGTCGATCTGCAAAGCCAACGGGCATTTTTGGTAGGGCAGGGGGGGTGAGAGTAATGTAATAGAGCTGGAGTGAAAGAGAAAGAGAGAGAGAGAGGGAGCACTCAGCCAGCAGGTTTTTGGATGCACTGCAGGACTTTGCTGGATGCGCCGTAGAGGGTGCTGTTGCATTAATCAAATCTGGAGGTGATAAATGCCCGAATAAGAGTTTCAGCTGCCAGGAATGGGAATTAAAGTGAAGGACAGAGACGGACGGCGTGTTGTGACAGAAAAGGTTGTTTTGCTCCGTGGGATCATTCAGACTCGCATGATAAAACAGCAACAGAGTTTCTGATTTGAATTATTCAAAACATTACCACATTTAAAATATATTTTTTAATAAAAAAGGCTGAAAAGAGTGAAATATGTGAAGAGAAGATTTGATTTGTGATCGACTCAGCTACTGACCTTGCACAACTGTCAAGGATCATGAGTGCCACCTATTGATCATAATGAGAATCTGCTTCAGAGGCGCAAGAGATCGTTTCAATCAATTTCATGTCTGCAGGGTTAAATATATATATATTAAAGTTCTGCAAGAGATTGAATTAATATTTATTAACTTAGTTCGTAGCTGCAGAACCCTCCTGATGTCCCTGACCCTCGTCCGTACGCATCCAGCTGTCTACAAAGCCCCCAAAACAACATATGGTGAAAATGGCCATGCGACCTTTAACCCTCCCGGCGGTGAGTGGGGACAGTGGCATTTGTGCATACCGAGCTGTCAAGTCAAGCTCCAAGCGCTCCTCTCTGCGGTACGAGTGGTGTCACACAGGAAATGCAGACGCGCTAATTATAGCCAGTAAATTTTAAGTGAAGCTCTAAAACGGCGATGATGATATAAATACACCGTGGAAGTCTGAGCTGAGGTTTTGATGAGCTGATAGCGAAGTCAGTTTCCTGTGAGTTTCACCGAAGCCTCAGTAGGAGACGGATAGCATCTCTGTGAATATTAATTAGTGGTACTCATAATCAGTTGATCTGTCTATTTTTTTTAAATCATGTGGCTCAGAAAAAACGTCAGAAAGAGCTGGAAAATGTCCGTCACAGCTTCTTAGAACTTGAGATGACAACATGTCGGTCCAAAAGTCAAAGATCAAGTCTAGTGTTACGTGGAAAGTTTTCATATCTGAGACACGTATGTTCATTCATTCATTCATTTTCTGTAACCACTTGTCCTCTGGAGGGTCACGGGGGTCGCTATTCCAGCTGTCATTGGACGAGAGGCGAGGTACACCCCGGAGAGGTCGCCAGTCTATCGCAGGACGAGAAGCAACATTAGACAAACATTATTGTTGCCTGTTTTGCAATCTGTGCACAAGAGACCGACGACCTTTACCATTTAAAACCAGCAGGAAACGCGCATACATGCATACTTGAGTTTCTGCCCCAGATCCAGACGACTGTGTCACAGTGTTACATGTCATTAAGTGTCAACAACAACAGAAACTGTACGAAACTCGCCCTGAGACCCTCAGAGCTGGCACGAAGGAACAGTGGCAAACAGGAAGAAACCTTGAGGGGAACCAAGCTCATATGGAGGGGACCCATCTCCTCGAGGCCTGGGCTGGTGGAGACAGATAAAGAAAAGAGAGCAGCAAGAGGAATGAGATAAATATACGTCTGACTAAAGCGTACATGTAGAATCTGATTGTGACACAAATACAAGATGTACCTGATATAAGTAGTCTGCAAATGAAGGCTGGTCGGAGAATGATGCATTCAGGTAGGAGGTTTAGATAACTGCAGGCCATGAAGACTGGGCTGGTTGACGAGGCCATGACCACAGATGAGTAGTATGCAGCTCCACAGATCATAAAACACACAACTCCAGGCCTGAGATGGCGTTTTGCTGTAATCCTGTTTGGATTTTCGGTCTCACCTGTGTCTTGCTCCCACATTATTTCTCATATAGTCCTGCCTCTCCCTTTGTCTTTTGTCAGTTCGTTTACAGATAAATGTGTTGACTTCCTTGTTTGTCACTGATCTTTGTTGGTATTATGTTTTTGGGGATTATAGCTGATCATCTTTCTTCAGATTACTCTTTTGTTTGGACTCACTTGTGTGTCTTCACATGTCGCTGCCACCTTAAAAGGGAAGTACAACCTGGACCTATAGCTGGCATAAAATACGATCGTTTACTCACACATATAACTTTGGTGTCATTTGGAGTCGTTTGGACGATATTTAGATCCAGCAGAGCGCCGCGTATATCCATATAGTGAGAGTGAATGGGGCACCGAACCACAGCCTCTAACTAACACATTATCTGCCATGAAACTCATTAATTTCGCCAATATTTTGTTACAATACGCTAGTGCTATTCCCCATTGAGTTCTGAGTTACCTGTTGTCTGTTTATGGACGTGCGGCGGTTTGTTGTAGCAGCAGCAAATTACAGGTAACAAAGTGCGGCGCTCAGAGATGACATCATCCAGGTCAGAGGTTAGTAGGTCAATCTACAGACCCCGTACGATGATAACAGGTAACTTCAGATTCAACAGGGAGTAGTACTAGTGTATCATAACAAAATATTGGTGAAATGAACGAGTTTCGTGGCAGATAACGCGTTGTTTAGAGGCTGCGTTTCGGAGCCCCATTCACTCCCATTATATGAATATATGCGGCACTCCGCTGGATCTAAATATCCAAACGACTCCAAATGACACCAAATGGTTAAGTCAATGATCGTATTTTATGCCAGAAATCAGGTCCAGGTTGTAAAAAAAAATGGTAATTCCCCTTTAAGATAGTCAGCGCCTTTCTAATAAAGTTGTTCCATGTTTTGTCCAGTTCATATTTCTTTCCCTTCTTCATGCAGCTAGGTAAAAGTGTGCTAGAAATACTTATTTTGCACCATTTAATGGCAATTATTGTCTTTAGAGATTGATATGTAGCTGTCTCACCTTTGTTTTTGTTTTTTTGCAGCAGTGAGTTCCTCCTCAGTAGCTTCAACTCTCCCAACTCATTTCATTTAGTCATTTGTTTCTGCAAGAATACAGCAAACATTGGATGTACTGTGACCTGCGATGCCAACACTCAAAAGACCTATTTTAAAAAGAGATTTACCGCAAAGGAAGGAATGATCGGGACGAGTGACATCTCTCAAACCAGCGCTGAAACGGGTCTATATGCTGCAGGAAATGTGACTCTTAACTACAAGCCATTTCATCCAAAAGCTCTTGGCGAAGGCATTGTTCTGACTGGAGCCAGCAGCTGGTGGACAAGGGCGGAAAAAAGAGACGATTTTCATGCATTTGAAATGATGCTCTTGAAAGCCACAATTTTCTCCTTTTGGCATTTTTTATTCTTTTTCTTTCATACAGAAGTTTAATATTCAGTTTGCACACGTCCAAGCTACAAGTCATTTGATTTGGGAGAAACTGTTGTGTGCCCTGATACCACAACTCTTCCTAATATCCACACCGTGTTTGGTGTCCCGCATCAACGATGATCAGAATTACTTCCCCGCTTTCAATTTTCTGACGCCGTAAGAAATTGTGTTTGATTTTCATTTTGCACATTAATCGGTGCTTTCGCAAATTCCCTGTGAAATGAAATTAAAATCATATATGCATTTGCAGATCACTGAGAACAGAGAGAATAAACAGTAGTACAAGGCTAATTCTGACAAAGCCTCTGATCGGCTAATCCTGCTACGTGATCACACGGGACACGTTCTTTGAGGACACGCCGCGCTGTCAAGTAAAGTCTTGTCTTTGCTTCTAGAGAATTACTGCTTCAATCTGGAGTTTATTAGTCTGCAACTGAACCTGAGCCTTGAAAGCTCCCTGTATGATCTCCTCTGCAGCTCTGACAGTGATTTACAGGACAAAAACAGACTCATCTCTCTCAGACAATGCTATATGAGAGCTGCAGCTCTAAATAAGACACTGCCACTTAGCAAAATAGAAGAGGTCGCGTAGCCCTGGCCAAGACTGAACGTTGCGTCAGCAGAGTGTGTTAAACCGCTCTCCCAGACTTGGCTGTTCCTGGAGCTGGTTCAGCTGAGGTCCTGTCTCTAAAGACGGTTCGTCTTTATTCAGAATTAAAGCTCTTTTAACACCGTCAATGACCATCAGTAGCGCTTATAGCTGTGAGGTTAGATGAGGACGTGTTTAAGGCTTTCTCTAAAGAGGTCACCGTCCCTTTTTAATGATCCCTGATCCATGTTGGCACGCTTCTCCTCAGATTAGACGTGAACCAAGTAATGGTCTCACCAAGAAAGTATTGCTCTCAATAGCCCCACAGTTCATCACAAGAGGAGTTTTGTTCACCATCTGCCCTACATTCCCATTATCTGCACGATTTAGAAAAAAAAAGCTACTTGAACCGCACTCACATGGATTTATACACTATTTTTATGCCTGTTACGTCTGAAGAAACAAATGATTCTGACATAAACTCGTTATCGTAACACATGTGAATCTAAACACAGTGGATGAGAGGCTGTCAAGCTGAGCTCGGCTTTGATTTCGCCCTTGGTGCTCCGCTTTAAAGTGCATTACTATCCATCTTTAGCGCGAGGATGTGAAGTTCTAGGGGCTTCACAGTTGGCGATAAAAGCCAGTGCTTTCCACGCTTCCCTCTTTTCACGGGAAAAATAGAGTCAACAAGTGTTTGCAGGCAGTTGTGAGAGATCACTCTGAGCGAAGGGACGGCCCGTGAACTGAAACCACTTTAAAACTGCAGGAGGCCTGGAAGACAATAATAATTACACATGCACTAGAAGCTGCTTAATGTGTATTACAGTAAGAATCTTTGCAGTAATTATATTCCTTCTACAACTGAATCTGGTGAGTTTGATGAACAGAGCTTCCAGTTCTCCCAGTACCTGGTTATCTTCCATTTCAATGCACATATGTGGAAGCTTCTAACTTCTAACTTAGTATTTTGTAAAAGATCCAAACGCTTCTTCCGGCCTTTAATTAAATGGTGTATTCGTGTAGTTGATGAATTATGGCAGGGGTTCGTTTCAGAATTATCAGCACCGGACTAATGAGCAAAGGCTGCAGCCGTTTAATGAACAATGTGATACGGGCTTATCTGGGTCGGTACATGTTACTGCTGCAGGTCGGCTCTGAGTGAAAAGAAGTCCGACAGCCCGCTCCTCTTTTTAGATTCAGAGAACCTCGTCTGAGAGCCGACGCCAGGCCGGGCTTTCATGTCCCAGACTCACATGTCACTGTTTACTTCCCGCGTAAAATACTGTAATGCTAAGAGCCAGGCTGTTGAATTTTTTATACGGACAGCGTTGCAGACTTTGTGTCTGGACTGGTAAACACTTGACATTTTGAACTTGTTTATGTCAGAGAGGATCTTGAGTTGATTTATTTTTTTAGCCGCATAGAGATGTGTTTTTGTGATAATGCGAAGTGGAGACTCTGGGGATGGTGGCAAACTCCTCAGCGCGGTTTAATGTCCCCGTGTTTCACCAGCCAAGCGGCCTTCATCAGTGTCAATTACCGGCCGTGCTAACATGTTAAATTAAGCTGGTGGGCATGGTTCAACTTTCTGCAAACGTCGGCATTGTCACTGGGAGCATATTAACATGCTGACGTTGTCATTTGGCTCGAGGCTCTGCGACACTTAGCTACAGCCTCATCAAGCTCCCAGCATGGATGTCTTTATCCACCCTGGGGCATCTTGTTTTAAAAAAATTAGTCAATTAAATGATCTACATGTAGTGGTCCTCAAGCATAAAGTGTAAGGATTAGGTTTATAAATACTTCGTGCAAAAGGATTTCCAGAGTGATCTCAGTCTCATGCATGAAAATGTTTTTAATTTTAGATTTAGAGGAAGCAGTTTAGTGTGGTTGAGCATGAGGTTTGCACTGGTTCTGGTCTCACCCCTTCCTACAATCTGGTCTTTGCTGCTCCGTGTCCTTTATGTGCTGCCAGTGCAGAGCTGATAAACCCTACCCCTATCTGTCCTTCCCCCCTCGTCACCATTTAAGAGCCAGGTAAACACAAGCCTTTTTCTCCCACTCGGCACTCTGTCCCCGCGGCAAGTGCAGCCTCACGCTAACGGGGCAAAATTAGTCATTTCGTTCCCATTTTCTTACCGTCAGCCATGGCAACAGCTTTCTGTGTGCCACCTCAGCTGTGCTTCTCAAGACAGCCCTCGCTCTCCTCGGTCATTATCCTGTCCATTAGTGCTTCTCTCCGCCTTTGTCGTTTGGTTTTTAGGCCATGTCTTAACAGCTGACTCCCGTGTGGTGTCCTTGATGCTCAGCACATAAAGACAAATTAGCCACGGCACCCTGAGGTCTTTTACGGTCTGCGCAGATCCACCGACTGTGCAGTTTATTGCAAAATAAATGACATGTAATAATAACTGAACTCATCGCAAGGACTTAAAGCTATGAATTGAATCTTATTCTAATGAGGAGTGAGGGAAAATACAAAAATAAATGTTTAAATTTTCCCAGCCTTGGACAAAGAATCAAGGATTTGCGTTCTCGTCCTTTTAAAAACGAGAACGCCGTATCTCTCCGCTTTCAATGTCATCCCAAAACCAAGAATAACTTCTTATCTCATGAATGAACTGCATGACGCAGCGTTTTAGTGGCACCACGGTGCAGTTTGGTTTCCTGGCTTTGGAAATGGGAATTGTTTTATAATCCTCTTTGGAACAACGTAACCATTGTGTTCCCTAAAAGCAGGACGTGCACGAACACAGCGAACGCTGATATAAGATATGACCTCACTCCATGTTTAGATCTAACTTGGCATTCTGTAAAATAGGCTCCACACCGTCACTAGTCACTGTCTGGAGGTGGAGACATCACTCCAGCTTCACTTCAGCTGACGTTAGTTTCTTTTGGCCACTTTTTTTCTCTTGTCTAAGTGAATTCAGCCGCGCTTTAAAGGATTGTTGGAGGTTTAGAGACCTTGAGGAAGCTGCATGATTAAGAATGAACCGTGCCAGTTTTAGATATTTTACACACGTCACTAGCTGTGCATTATTCAGTTTCTTGCCATATAAAAAAAAAAAATTCAATCACATTTCAAGGCTAGATGGGTGACTTTTTTCATGCTGATGGTGGCTGCTCTGGAAAATGCAACAATCTTGTCTCAATAGGAGAGAAATTAGACTGACCTCATCTGCAGACGCAGGAGCTGTTCTTCCTCATTAAAGCACGCAATGGGCTCTGCCTTTTTTTTTTTTTTTTTTTCCTCCCCATTTTTAAATAGCACGAAAACAAATATCTTTATTAAAGCTGTAGCGGAAGGAGGAGGTGGTTGGAGAGGATAAGCATGAAACTGCAACGTGTCGCTGCTGCTCCTCATATTTTATACATTCAGTGTACATTGAAGCACTGTTTCAAGCTGCTGCATGAATGAACTGATTTTAAATAGGGCACACAGCTGTGTCTGTTCAGAGAGAGAGAGAACCACCCATATCTACTTTTTTTTTTTTTTTTAGCTTAGTTATGCATCGTTGTTATTATATCGTATGTGACGGGACGTTTGAAATACTCATGAGGACATGTTGTGCGTGATTAGAGTTTGCATGTTCTCCCTGTGTCTGCCTCTCTCTGCGTACTCCAGCTTCCTCCTGCTGTCCAAAGACACGCTGATTAGGTTAATTGGTTGTTGGTGTTGTCTGTCTCTCTGCGTTAGCTCTGCGATGGACTGGCGACCTGTCCAGGGTGTACCCCGCCCGTCAGCCGGTGACAGCTGGGATAGGCTCCAGCCTTTCACCCCGTGACCCTCCAGAGGACAAGATGCTACAGAAAATGAATGTCTGTGATTAGAATATGCCTCTGAAGCCTTCACACATCCTCATATCTGCAGCCAGATGGAGCAATAACGGATGCAGGAGTGATGCTTTCAAAAAATGAGACACATCGCCGTCAAAAACCTCACAGCTCTGATGTGCTACTCTAAGAAGAGATGGAGTTAAATCAGCTTAAAACTGTAAAATTTCTATTTGTGTGTTACTACAGGGTTTATTGCAACTGAATGAGGAAAACTAGTGCTCGACATTGACCTTTAAAAGCTTAAATTGAATCTCCTTTTGATTTAGTTTGGTCAGATTCCTCAGTTAACTCGATACGTTGCCAGTGTTGTGGCATTCGCGGCCCACTCCGGCATTTCCTTTGGGCTGAAATGAAAAGAAAAAGTAAAAGTAAGTATGGTATGGAAATAATAGGTCCAAAGTTCATTCCTGACCTTGGGAACGGCAATTGAGAAAACAATGGAACCACACGGTCCATTTAGCAGCTGCTCCGGAGCTCGAGCGCCCGTTATCGCCGCCTCTGCAGATGGAGTTTGTTTTCTTGCGGACACGGAGACGTTCAGATTTCATTTTTTTGTGTGTGTGTGTGTGTGTTTACGAGAACGGGATGGACTCCATCTGCTGTCGGCGATGATGTGATACAGTCAAAAGCGTCACGATATAGAAACATGTATCAGCACGAGGAGAAACTTTTACCCGTCGCCTTTAAAGATACGTGTGCATGATGCATGACTCTCCTGCAGTCTAACATGTCCAGGCTTTTATATTAGGAAGCTAAAACACAGTAAACTGATTTAATTTGAACATTTGCTTCCATTTATTTTGTTAATAACAGGAATAGAATGGACATTTAGGGATGAAAGCAGGAGGTGACTTGCAGCCAGTGTCCTCAGATGGGACTGAACTGTTGACACATACATTGTAAGACCACTAAAGTGCAGGGGCGATTATTTTTATAATGCATTTCACACACGGAAGCACGCAGAAGCCCCATAATGAGGAAATCACACATTGCAGCCTCAACTTATAAAGGGACAACGTGTTTAGACACTTATTAACTATCGATTGGGGAAAAAGCCCAAACTACACAAATGACATTCGCCATTGAACTCGATATGATAAGGCGGCCCATAAAAGATTTATCTCCTTCAGCTCTGGCTTCATTTAGAGGTTAGCTATTGACCGTATTCTGATGATTGCAAAACTTTCCAAGGGACAATGTGGCTTTAAACATTCAGCAATGTACTCTGGAGCTTTTAGGTAATTAAAAAGAATTTGAAATCAATACGAAACACTGGCAGCTAGTTTAATGAGGCTAAAACTGTCCTGTAGAGTACAAGTACACAGACAAAACATTAATCATATCACATACAGCCTCTCTTCTCACACTAGTGCATTAAAAACACTTCCCATATTGTGCGCTGGTAATATCTCGGTCTGTTCGCGAGCAGAAGGGTAAATGGGCCACATGCCATCTGACACTTCCCCAACACCATATTGAGCTCTTGTTATGGACTCAGTCAGAAGCATTCATATGGGCTAATTAGGTCATCTTGACTGTGGCGAAGACAGGAGAGTTCAGAGTGGAAGAGCCGGTGAAGCGCTGCTCTTATTCTCCACCCCCGTGGTCGCCCTCTGGTCACAGGCCACCCGACAAAAAACGCTGTGACGTAAGAGCTGCACAAGCTGGGGAACTTTCCGAGGCAACGCGCACGACCTACTATGTGTACGGCTGCAGAGAGTGTGACAACTACAAGCTTTGTTTTACCTTTTGCAGCTCGCAGACGGGGATCTGCCCGAGGAGCTCCCTGAGAAATACTGAGATTAAGATGACAAGCAGAGGTGTTGCTCTTTCTCCGACTTTTTCTGTCTTCTCTGATGCATATGCATGAGACGGATAGAGCTGTAGGTGCAGTGTTTATATTCATGCGTGGAAAACATCCTAAAACGTGCCTCTCAGGTGTAGATATTACAACTTTGCTGAATATTTTGCGGTGGAGGAGAATGTGAAAAAGAGAAAGTTTGAGAGCAATGATGCGAAAAGGCCAAGATCCTGCAGCGGGCCACTGTGGGACGTGGCGCAAATCAGTAACTAGTTATAGAAACCAAAACAAAAAAAACAATATTTCTGGATATTTAATGCAGCTATTAAGATTTCATCAATAAGATTTATAATCAACAAGATTACTTGCATGTGAGAGGGGGTTCTTGCAGTGAAGAAACGGGCAACGTTTGCAGCTAGCTGGTGGATATAGCAGAGCATTTAGCCACTGAATGGCACGGTGGGACAGTAGGTAGTGCTGGTGCCTAACAGCATGAAGTATTGCATGTTGTATAATGACAAAATAAAGCAGTTCACTTTACTATTGAGCCAGGATTTGGTGGAGACAGTGGTGCCGGAACAAATTCAAATATGCGCGTAGAGGCAGGTGACTTGCCCTTCACTGTAATAATTCATTTTAAATCATGAATGAACGGCTAAAAAGACCTAAAGCTGGGTAGACAGTGGTCTATGGTGGTCGCCTCAAGGGGCTATTTGGGGAACTGTAGTTTTCTTTTACTCTGAGTTGGCTCCATTCGTCGCTTGGTGGAGACCAAACCAGAGCAAACACGAGAGCCACTACTGGACTCATATTCAGTAGGCGGCCACAAACAAATAAGCACGCGCTTTGCTCTGTAAATGCTGGATGTTTAAATAAAGCACTGCTGCTTTCAATTTGTCCACCGTGTCAAGTTTATAAGCCGTGTGTTGGCTTTAATTCCAGGTTTAGCACGTTAAAAATTTAATTTCTAGAAGATTTCCTACTCACCAGCAACCACTCAGCAACTCTAACAACTTTATCTTAAATAGTGCATGGTGTAAATATATAAACAGCTTGTGCATGCGGCGTCACGTCCTGTAGGATTATGTATATGTACATTAAGATAAAGTCATCCCAGCTGCGTTTCATCTAGAACAACAATCTTTCCCGGCAGCTGTGGATGGACTGCTCATCCTCCTGCTGGGACGCATGAATCCCCTTCATCTTACTCTGCTTTTATTCTCAGTAGTTCTTTTTTACAACCCATTGTTTCCAACGCTCCATTTATTTTCGTTGGAAATAACCGCTCAGCTGTCTTCAGCCGCTGCGGACAAAGAGACGCGTTATGCTATTTTGGAGAGAGAGGAAGAGATCTTGATTGCTCATCCTGCCTTTCTAATTTTACTCTGTTGTTTTTTTTTTTTCTCCCCCTTTGGTCCCATTCATCTGGAGATTATGGTTATCGGTGGCGAGAAGGGACTGATCTAAAATAAAAACAGATGACAAATTTAACGTCGTTTGGACACATTTTTGACAGCGTGCCATTCAAATGGCATTTAAACGGTATTGTATGACTTGACAGGAACCCGTACTTCCCTCCTGAGCTGCCATACCGCCTGTGGTTTCCTCAGCAGAGTGACGCTGTGCTCATCTGTTGAGGTGAAGTCACTTTATGTGAGACAATGATGGAGTGGGGATGACGGGAGTGACAAAGGACAAAAGAGGCGAGGACAATGTTGGAACGAGAGGTAGAGAAAAGTGAGTTGCACAGAGGCATAGGCTCTGTCTCCTTGACTCAGAGTGCTGTCTACTCCCCTGTCTGTGTTTGTTAGAAACCCCTCCTCCCCCAGTGCTTCTCTCCTCCCCTCCCCTCCTCTCTCTTCGTCTCTGGCCGAGGAATCCCAGGCAGCGTTTAATTGCAGAGTGCAAAGGCTTGAGTTGGGCTAATGATCTCAGCACTGGAGCCGGGACTCTTTCACGCACTCTCTGAGAGACAGAAAACCCATATGGAGCCCTTTATCGGAGGAGTCTCTCAAAGCGGCTGGATTTACAGGTAGCGGGGAAAGAAGGAATTCTCAAATTCAGGTACAGTCGACTATGTGAGAGAATAAACCAGAGGCAAGAGACGGAGTAAGAGGTGGAGAAAGAGAGGAGAGCGGTAGAGGGGAGGGGAGGAAACGGGAAGTACACTGCCAGAGAGAGAGAGGGAGAGAGAGTGGAAGCCTGCAGCAGCAAATGAGACAGAACAACGAGGCGGGAGAGGTAGAAAGAGAGAGACAGAGAGGGAGGGAGGTGGAGAGGGGCCCCGTGTAGGAGAGAGGGCTACAGGGTGAGGAGGAAGAAGGGGAAAAGTTAGGAGAAGTAGGAGAAAAGAGGGTCTGGGGAAAGTACGGAGGCAAATTAACAACTACAGGAGGGAAGAAGAAGAAGTAGAAGGGAAACAACAGACAGGAAGGAAGGGGAGGGAGAAGTCTTGGGTAGAGAGCAAAAAAAAAAAAAAGGAACCGGAGAAAAGTTTTCTTGTGGCAAGAAGCAGATGAGGAAAACAGAGCGAGTGAATGACTGGGCTGGAGAGAGCTGGGAGGGGAGGAAACCAGTTGTTTTCTAAGGCGTTTTCTACACAAGTCTCCGGACGTCTGTGGACATGTACACAGAAGGCGCACAAACAACGGGACACCACCGATTTCTTCAGCACAGCAACGCCACCGGCCCCTGCCCCTGCCAGCACTGCGTCCACTACCAGAAGCCCCACGGCCGTCATGGTGGGCCGGGATACGAACCAGCACCGGCCAGACACACGGACCACCCATCACTGGACGGCAGGAGAGACTCCCAGGCTCCTCGGGTTAAAGACGCAGGAGGAAGAGCTTTCGCGGTGGACAGAGCCGAGAGAAGCGGCCGTCGCAGCCCACAGAGGAGGCCTGTGTTTGCAGGGTTGGGCCCTTACGGCCAGTCGGATGACTTGAGCCAAGTCTTCCCCTGGGAGCTGGACCCTGCCCAGTGGAACTACCCACCGGAGCCTGGGGTGAGACACTATTCATGTGTCAGAGAACAGTGTGGCTGTGTGGTGCCCAGCGACACCCGGGCACACCCCTTTAACACGGGGATACCACATCCTCTCCCTCATCTTCAGGTCAAAGGTCAGGGCTACAGACACAAGAGGACAGTCAGGTACGTCTCCGTGGATGAGGAGGAAGGCTGCGGATGCACCTCTGAGAAATATCATTCGGAGCTGCACAATATTCTGCCGGGGCATTTGCTCGTGCCGAATGGCCACTGTGGACCGAGGCCAGCGTTCTTTGATAGAGGGGAGGAAACAGATAGCCATCAGGACTGGGGCAGACCCAAGGGTGGATCACAGGAGGGATTTAACGGATGCGGTGGCTCTCATAAAGGCTTCTTCCCCACTGAAGTCCCGCAGAAGCACTTGAGCCAGAGCAGACGGAAGGGCTCTATCGTCCCTTCCTCCAGCATCACCAGCGCAGAAAGCTCCAACCCGACAGCCAGCGATGACCACCAGCGCCAGGGACTGGAGGTGGCGACGCAGAAGAGGAGGCAGGACTCTGTGAGGGATCAGATCCGACAGGTGGTGACAGATCTGGAGGACGTGTTGGGGGGTTTGAAGCAAGTTCACGTCGAGATGAAAGAGGTAGGCCCGGTCTATTATTACAGACATTTAATCCTAACACGTGCATGAGGAGGTGTCTGATCATGAGGTCTGCATCTGGTGCAGATGTCCCGGTCTTTTTTTTTTTTTTTTTTTTAATCAGTCCGGATACGGTGACATTTATAACGATTAACACGCAGCTCTGATGCTGACAAAATGAGCGACAGCACAGAACAGTTTGACACAGGTCGTGCGTCTGTGTGTGTACGTGTGTGTGTGTATACGCTGACTGCATTGTTTGGGACTCACTCATCATCTCTTACTGATTGAGAACGGTTTGCACTGACCTTTTGCAGAACGCTGCCGAAATTGGCAGCGCTCCGGCCGGCACATTAAAAAGCCTGGCTTGAGACTGTTACTAAATTATGCCTTGCTCTTACAGTATCCATTTTGCATGCAGCTGTAAACTAGCTTTGATTCACGGCTGAATGCCTCTGTGCGAGGACCCGGCATTTTACTGTGACAAATAAAAACCTCCGTGATTGTGAAGTGAGACAGTTGGAAACAAAAGAGAAACGAAAAAATTAAAACAGCTTGGATGTGAGTGATCGGTGGTTAAATTGTTGATTCATGCCTCAGTCGGACACTAAAAATAGTTTCACTCTGATGAAAGACTACTCACATCACCATGATTAAGTATTAATGTAAAAAGGACAATAACACATTAGAGTAGCAGAGCTCAAAGTGTAATGGTCTCAATTTACTACAATAAAACGCACTCATTCTGCTCAGGCCATTATCATGTGTTTCACTAATCCGTTCCTAATACTGATGCGTATAAGTAGCATGCTATTATTAATGAAGGTGGAGCTACTGTTTATCTTCCTTTCAGACGGGGCACGAGATAAATGTGAGAAGAAAGTTTAGAAAGACAAAAGTTCTGTTGCAGAAATCTGCATCTAATATTTGCTCTTGGTGAAATATTGGCAACCTTCCCTGAGTCTTGTGAATAAATTCAAATGGTCCACAGATACCTGAACTATGATTTTTTTGAATGTACCTGTTAAACGAAGCGGCATGTGGAGATGGTGGAGTTTTCGTCTGAACTGCAGAGGAGGAGAAAGTTGAACTAAATGCAATATTTATGCAAGCAGCACCTCTACTGTACCTGCAGTGTTTTGTTAACCTAAGCTCTCTCCGTTATCATTCAGGTGGTCGAGCAGATCGATCGTCTCACAGCCAGCATCGACCTCAGCGAGGAGGCGCCCTCCATCACTCGGGGGTCGTCTGGTAACTTTCACGACTCGGTGCATTCGGGAGAACTCAGGGCGGCCCCTGTGTCAAATCACAAGCCTGCTTCGGTTCAGGCGTCGCAGCACGTCCACGAGGACCGCGTCATTCTCAGGACGAACTCTCCCTCGCCTGTCCACATGGCGTCGGTCGTCAAAACCAGCCGCTTCACCCCGCCCAGCCTCATCAAGGACCACGAAAGGCCGGGCGCAAACGGCCACCCCCCTCACCTGTACAAACCCAGAGACTCCAACCACACGGGCCAAACGAGACCAGAACCCCGCCCACAGACCCTGGACCCTCAGGTCATCATAGGGAACAGCACCTCCAATCCAAGAACTCAAAAGCCTCCACCTTATCCCCAAAACGGTCGGTGTGGGAAGGGCCCGTACCCGCCTTCGAAGCCTGTGAGGACCCCCGCTTACGCTGGGAGAGGCCGCCAGAGCACCAGTATGGTGTAAAGGAGGAGGGGGGGAGTGGTCTGCCCCAGTGCCATGGGGGCCTGAAACATGAGACCCTGCTGCAGTGAGTGGAGGTCAGAGAGGAACCAGGCAGGGGAACAACTCATGGTAAGGACTTTTCCTCTCACCCCCTCCTCCCTCCTCTAACTCCTTTTACACTGTTGATGTTTCCGTCAGTGCTCGCAGCTGATGACGTTTGTTTTGTTTACTGGCAGCGTAGTGTTCAAAGTCAGTAAATGGATTGCAGCGTCCCTCCCAGTTAAAAAAAAAAAAAAGAAGAAAGATGCATGTGTTTGATGTGTGTGTGTGTCTGTGTGTGGGCGGCGGTGAGGGGGCGTGATGTGTCTGCTATTGTTGATGTCACATGATTTCCCAGTCTTCTCTACACTGCAAAATGTGTCTGGAAGACGGGGAAAGCGGCGTTCGTTCTTCAGTTTAGCAACACATGTGGTTATAATCAGCCAACGGGGTGAGAGAAGTTGATTCACTGAAGTGAAACTCTACTCTTACGAGCAACTTTTTGGGGGGATTTCTGATCGTGCAAAGCAAAACTAGCCGCTGGGTTTTACGTGTTTAAAAACGCAACTTTCAGAATAGGTTGAGTTTTATTTCAAACAGATGAAAAACTTTTATTTTATCTGTTTTTATTGTTTGAATCCCTTGAATCCAAATGCAGAAAGATAAAATTTCTAGACAGACTTTTTTTTTTTTTTTTTGCAGTGTAACTTTAGTCATAACTTCGAGGGAACTCAGACTTGGCAGGAGCCGCTTGACTTCTAATCATGTGACACACACAGAAAGAAGCGTGATTAGATTTACAGGATGATCATAGCTCTGACTCAGAATTGGCATAATTTACTGTTAGGATTGATGAGGAGGAACTGAGGCTTTCTTCTCGTGCCACAGTCAGATGTATCATTACTCACTGTGAACCAGAAGCAGACTTAATAACAAGATGACATCTGTGAAAAAAGTCCCTCTGGCAGACGAGGAAAATTAAACAGCAGATACACGCGGTGAAGAGTCCACCTTTGCAGATGCTGCAGGGACAGGCGTGCACGTTTCTGCACTTCCCTCTTGTGCAGAGTATGCAGAACTGCAATCTATTTTTCTGGGCTCTCCGAGTTGGGCAAGCACAATCTGGTTTTAATCATAAAGCCCCTGGCCATGTGCCATAAGAGAGTGAGACAAACTCTTGATGTATTTGTGATGTCCATATAAAGAGGAGCACCGCCGCACAGGAAAGCAGCCCTCCACATAATACTGCAGCGGAGGGACGTGCTTCCAAGGTTGCAGCTTCAGGTTGAATCTGGCAGGCTCGTGAAATGGGGTCGGCGGAGTGCACGTACTTGAGATTTAATTTATCTGAATTGCAAGTTTAATTGGGCCCAAGCGAAAAAGTTGCTTCTCTGTTCAATATTGTCTTTTCATTTATTTTTTATTTTTTTGAAACATCCAACCTTTTTGTGTTTTAAAGGCCTGAATCATCTGAATCTGGTCACCTAGAGACGGTTCAATGTTAAAACGATAAAAAGAAAACAAGATGTTTTGTGATGTGCGCCACCCTTGGCTTCTTTTCTCCTGTGTTCCCATCGGTTTCTATTAATGTCCTCGCCAGTCTTCAAGGTGTTCGTGATTACACACAAACACCTGGGATAAAAGTACAGAGTGTAATGGATGCATGAAAGTAAAAAACAAAATAACGAGAATTCACAGCAGGAATGTAAAATAAATCGAAAGGAGAAAAATATATTGCATAAGATTCACATTACATTTTATTAACACGTAGAGGCGAGGACCACAAAAACATTTCCTCATTCTCCAGATCAATGTATTGTATTTGATCTTCCATTAAGTAATCTATTCCCTTGCATCTGGCCCCAAACTTAGTCATAGCCATATTGTAGCCCTAAAACCAAATCTTAACAACTCTCAAAACAAGGCCACAAACACACACTCCAGTAGATTTAAACCTTCAAACAAACCTTAATAATGTATCATTATCATTTTCAATAATGTAAATTAATTCCAGTTTTTTGTTCGTCAACATTATTAGTTATCTCATATATTATAGATACCATAAATCCATAAATCCATGGTTCTGTTGAAACTGATTACTCTCCAGCAAAGAAGTGCTGGGCCTATTAATCATTTGACCGGCTTTTAGTAGAGTGGTGACATAGCTAGTTGAGTTCAATCTGTTTCAAAATAGCAGAGGTATTTTTTTTCTCTGTATTGTTTGAAACACATTTCTTATCTCTTCTTATCTTATTCTGATAAGAACTGAGTCTAGATATGCCAATAGCCTAACACAGTGGTTTTCAAAGTGGAGGCCGCCCCTGGGGGCCGTCAGGGGGCGCTAGGGGGGCCTCAGACAATAAGGGGAAAATAAAAAATTAAATATGCAAAAATAAAAAAATATAATCTAGTTGTTTTTAATCATTATTATATTATTATATCGTGAATAAAAGTAAGAAAAAAGATTGTAAAAGTTGATGTTTCTTTACATTTTTTGTAGCATTGTCTGTGGGTTTGCAAAGGGGGTCCTCGGCCGGAAGCTAAAGCTGGTTGTGGGGCCTTGGCGTGGAAAAGTTTGGGAACCCCTGGCCTAACAGATCACCATTAATTATGGTCCAGGGTCAAGAAGCGGGCCAGTAATATCGCCACAGACCCCTCACACCCTGGTCACAATCTGTTTAGACTCCTCCCCCCAGGTCGGCGTTACAGAGCACTGTACGGCAAAACCTACCCGCCACAAGGACAGTTTCTTCCCCTGTGCTGTCGCTCTGATGAACTCTGAGCAGAGTGAGAGACCATTCACATGATCAGCAAACAGTAACTCTGCACTATTGTATATACTCACTGTACAGAACCCTGGATTGTTGTATATATCTGCCCTTATCCTATGAAGCTGATTCTGCTTCATTAGCTGATGTGCCACTTATTAACTTTAAACTAGAACTGATCTGAGAACATGAAAATGAGCAGACTCAATGTTGATCACAAAGCCAGCAATTTGTATTCAAAAAGAAACAAATCTAAAATGCTTATTGAGAGATGTGTTCATGTGCTTTTGTGTTTTATTCTGTGGTTGTTTCTTTGCAGCAGAAGTTACTCATTGGTTAGACAATGGATGCGGGGGGGGGGGGGGGGGGGGATCATCCTTTCACACAAATTTTACCATGACCCGTGACCAGAGAGAGATGTTGCACATATGCACAAACCCCACATCCTCGCTTCCCAAAAGTGTTCTACTTCTCAAGGTCTAAAACTTAATGTGATTTTCTCAGAGACAGAGAAAGCAGAAGCTACATGTTTGATAAAAAACCTGACTTACAGAGCAGCTTCACAAGCTGGGAGATGACTCACAAGGACACGCACAGTTTTACTTTCAGTACAGTACAGATTAAAACTCAGTCTGACGCTGCAGGAACAGCCTTGAGAAGAAGTTTGCATGTACAGTGTTTGATTTGGGAGCAGCGTTGAGTCGGAGTTCACTGAGAATACCAAGTTATGAATTTAAATCATCTTCTTTTCTTCGCCTTTTTTTGTTTTCTGATCTGTGATGTTCTCCAGCAGGAGCTGATGCCACTGAGACAAGCTGTCAGCTGGTGGAAACGAAGCCCGGCCTGAAGGTGGGGATATTTCCAAAGGGAAAACTCCCCCTGAGAGTCGACCTGTGACTGCACGTCATGCTCGCACAGGAGCGTTCAGGAGTGGCAGTCAAACCTCAGAGAGACTGGTGATGTGTGATAAATAAACTGACACTCAACAACCATCATCTGCATATTTCATGACAGTATTAATTTATTTTTTACTATTTTTTTAATAAAAAATAAAAAACTTTCAGGCAGCTTATACCCACCTGAATACTACCTAACCCAGTGTTTACTACATATTTAAATTTACAGTAAATTCCCCTGCACTTTTCTCATACAAATCAATCTGAAGTTGTTTGATTCTCGTGGAGTTGCATTGACTTCTGAATGTCCCAGATCGGAATATAAAATAATAATAATAAAGAAAATCCAGCGTTTGATCACCGCCCGTCTCTGGAAAAATTATTTATGCATTCACTGAGGATGACTGAAGCAAGAGTGTTTGGGAAAGTTGCAGAAATACTTCTCAGGCTGATCTGGAGATGGCAGTGTATGATCTCTCATGGCCTTATTCTGTCAGAGCTGCTCGCTGCCGTGTCCCGGGCCAGCCAGGCCGGCCAGGCCAGCCTCCGTCTCTCTGTTTGTTTAAATCTTGTCTGAGAATTTCACCACTCTTCTCTCACAAACTTCTGCTGCGATCGGAGCACACCGCCTCCCTTTGGAGAAACGCTACAGCCCATCTGCCTTCCAACACACGACGGCCTCTCTTTGTTCTTGTTTCGCTGACGGAGAGCTGCAGTGACAGATGGAGGATGACACATGAAAACTGTTAGCTGCCACTTTGTCACTCACTGTCTGCGTATTCAACCTTAAGCAGTTTGAGTACTTGTGTTAAGTGGCAATCAAGACGCAAGTAAAAAAAAAATGATGCATTATGTTTATACTGATCTATTTTCAAATAATTATTGCATCTATAAAATGTCAACTTCCAGCTCAATGTTAACCCAGAGGGGTACTACATACAGTTTACACTGAGGATACTAGACCCCTTACTGCAGCAAACACTCAAAACACTCAAAGTTCAACAACTGTTTTACTCTTAAATGCTGAAGTAATCCAAAGCCACTTCTTATAATTAAACCAACAACTTCTTTTTTTTTTTTTTGTTAAACAATAGGCTAGCTAAATAAGCTAACGTTTAAATTAACTTTCCAGTCAGTCTGACACTGAAGTAATGCTAAAGTTTAAAGTAAAGCTAACGTTCATTAAGCTAACTTTCATTGAGCTAACGTTCAATGAGCTAACGGTCATTGAGCTAACGTCCATTAAGCTAACGTTCAATGAGCTAACGGTCATTGAGCTAACATTCATTGAGCTAACGTTCAATGAGCTAACGTCCATTGAGCGAACGTTTAAATGAATTTTACATTAAAGTTAGCCTAGCATTCCAATTAAGCTAACATTCACAGTAACGCTGAATTTAAGATAACCTTACCATTAGCCTAAGGTTAAAGTTAAGCTAGCTAGCACTCATGTTAAACGAACAATTCAGTTAAGATAATATTCATATAAAGTTAACCAGTTCATTTTACTTTTAAATTAAGATAGCATTACAATTAAAAAAATAAGCTAACACGAGGTAGATGTAAACAAGATGTTTTATTAGTTAAAGCTAGTTGGCTTAGTGCATTAATATTACAGTTAAGCTAATATTTAAATGAAGCTAACAAAACATGATAATGTCATGTTAATTGTCCATACAGATCTGATATTGTACCAAAAGACTGATGTTGCTGGCACAGGTCGACACAGTTGTTGATCCATGCAAAAGAGACTCAGATAAAAGCATTGTGCAACAGTCTGCCCAGCACAAGGCCGCACCCAAAGCAAGAGACTAAAGCACTGCGTGTTAAAGTCAATAAGTCAAAACTCATCAGGGAAAGCAAAAAAAACAAAAACGCAAAAGGGCAAACAAAAGGCACTGGAAAGGCAACACGCAAGTGCTGGCACAAATCGTAACTTGGACTTATCTGACAATGGAGGGAAGCCACGGCCAGGCTTTTAAAGAGAGTTGATTGATGACGGGCCACAGCTGAGGTCAGGTGCTCCTGCCAGGTGAGTCTAATGAGTGACAGAGGGAGAGAAAGTGCAGGGAAAGAAAAAACAAAAAACAAGGCACCGGATGCACCACAAACCCAACACATTGTTCTTGTGTGGTTCAGTCTCCTATTTGCAAAGAAACAATGTTTAATTCTGAATACTGATTTCATAAATTAACCCAAAGCAACAACAGCATATTTTGTTGAATTATAGCTGGGTTTTTTTTTATCAGTGGCAGCTGGCTGGCTTAATAAGCTAATATTCAAGTTAAGATTCAGATTCAGATTCAGAAAACTTTAGTTGTCCCTTGGGGGCTATTTAAGGCACAAGTGCGCAGCTTAATGTGCAAGTACAGACATTTTAAATTCCAGCTAAGCTAATGTTCAATAACATCAGTCTAAAGTTTTCACATGTTTCACAAGTTTTTTAAAATGTAATCAAATATGTTAAATTATCTTTAAAAATTACAAATTTACTGTTACAAATCCAGATGCGTACGTTAAATGCACAAATCAACACAGAGACAAAGGTACAGTTAAATGTTGAGGCTGCTGGGGATGTACTTTCCACAGACTTATTAACAAAATAGGGAAGAAAACTTCAATGACAAATGACAAATAACTAAATTACAATACTGTCATTTACCATTCACCTCCACCATTTCTGAAAACATCTGCACCACACAACTCAAACGTTTTGTAATTTCTAGTTCCAAGGCTGTGGATAACACAGGGGGGCATCATTTATATGCAGTTATGCAATATGCAAAAATCTTCCTGCTTCCTGATCGAAAGAAAGACTTGGCCAGCGAGATAAAAGCATGTTTTTAAAAGAATGATTTCTTTCATCTGCTCGGTTTGAGTGAGCTCTTACTTTGAATGTCTTAGGAGAACAAAGAAGAGTTCAGATCACTCTATGAATAACAAACAACCATCAATCCTCAGTCAGTGTAGCTTCTCCAAACTTGGATTTGAGTTACCATCTGTGGTACCTAAAGCCTGATGAGCTTTGAGAAAGGCCATGTCTCGTCCTGCCGTCCAACTCAGACTTTCTGCACGTCCTGCCTATGAATCTTATGAGACACAAGGCTCTCCGGCTGAGCCGCTGGCCGTGCCGTCTTTGTAAATAGTGGAGTGAGTCTGGAATGTCAGACAGCGATTCAAACCAAGAACAACACCGACTCTGAGTACCGCCATGTCCTGTTTGACTCATCAAGCCAAAAAATAAAGCGTGAGTAGGATGCTGCCGATGTCACAGGTGTTGAACGGTGTCCGGTAGAGCGTGTTGTTGTTTCCTGATCTGTTCAGGCTCGGATGGAAAAAATACAGCACGCCGAACAACCGCTGCCTTTGTGTCAGAGGCAGCTACAGCATCTAGGTGCTAATAGATCCAACCGGCCTCCTAAAAGCACAGGAGCAGCTTTCCACATAATGACGTGTAACTGAAACATAAAGGCCGGCTATTGTAGGCTGTTAAGTCACCAGAATAACACCATTATCAGATCAGGGTACAGATAAAGTTAATAGGTACATTATTACTGACATTAGAGGCGTTTTGACAGGTATTTGAATCATTTTAATTGAAGCCAATCTAATTATTATGTCAGTGCATATCAGATTACATGCCTGCGTGTCTATTCTTGACTTATTTAATCAGTCACACTCACAGTACTGTCAAACTTCTGTCTGTGGACGTGGTGTTTATACAGCGTAATGTGTTATTAACTGATATTGCTAACAATGGCTAATCTGTCCGGTGAGCTAACTCCACCGTACCTTTGACTTTTTGACTTGCTGCGTCCAACTCTTGGAGCAGACCCGCACGTCCCTGCAGCAAGGTGAGAAGTCAAACCATTAGCGAAGATGATGGTTTATGAGTTCAAGACTAAGATAGCACTGTTTACCTGAAATTTTCATAAGGGTTGTGACTTTTCTTAACGCAAACAGAGCAGCACTAAACAGATTGAGAGTTTGAGGGGAGAGATGAGGAGCCTACAGAGAATAACAAATCCTTTGGGCCATCCCTCCACATACCACCCAAGTGACAATACCACCCAGCTTGAAAGAGAAACACAATTCATCATCAGTCCCACTCGAAGATGACTCCACCGTGCTCCCGATGTAGTTTTCACTGGACAAATTTACGACACCGCGTCTGCCCCGTGTTGAGGAAGTAGCCCGGCATGTCTGCCCTACACACCCTCGCCGGTCTTGGACTGACCTCAGCTCTGTTCTCAGTCTCAACGGGATGACAGAGCGGCTGAGGAATTTCTCTGCTCTGTGCCTAAACCAACCGGCAAAAGGCGCTCTCTTTCGGGCCGAGCACGTTCCTCTGATGCGTCCCTGCCGGCTCTCACGTGGCCCCGGTTTGTTGAAATATGACCTGCAAATACCAAACCCTGCCACTGACCCCTGACCTCTCCAAACACTGCCTACCTACGTGCAGATGCATCCGGAAAATGTCTCTCCTCGCCACAGTATGTTCAGTGTAGGCCACAGGGACATGGCAAAACCCCGTAGTTCCTCACCTTACCTACCTGTAGGCTGGATTTTATTTGCCGAGGCCAGATGAAACCTGCCAGCCTGCCTTTTTTCTTTCTTTGGCTTTTTTTTCAGTGCTGTTCTGTGCTTGTGTAAGGCTAACGAGAGACTCTGCCCAGATGTTGGTGTGAAGCTCCACAGCTGAGCAAACAGTCGCTGTCTTCTCTACAGCATGACATGTTTAAAATGACATGCCGGTCCAAAAAAAGGAGCAGACCAGCTAAGGAGCACCAGATGATCAGAGATAGACCGACTCAATCGCTGATCATCTTATTGGCTTGAACTGCTCCAACATCTTTGCTCCAGGAATCTCAATGATGGTTTGAGGTGATCAAAACGTAATGGGGACATAAGCAAAGAATTATTGTTGGGCTCTCGTAGTGAAAACTTTAAGACTCTTTTGCCGCTACTGCTGCTACTGACGCTGTGGTGTCTTATATTCTGTATCTTAAAACAGTTTGAGTGCATCCAAATTATATATATATAAAAGAAAAGACTTTTCAAGCTTTTTGTACATTCTCTGTCAAACCCGGTAAATATTTTGGGATCAATGGAAGCGATCTTTCCTTCTTGGATTACTGTCAACCATTAAAAATGTGTCTGACTGACTGCGGTCCAGACTGAAGTATTTCATTATTGGATGGAGTGCTATAACATTTTTGTACAGACGATCAAAGTTCCCAAAGGAGGAAGGGCTGAAATCGAGATGTTCACGGTGCCCAGAGGATAAACCCTGATGATTCATGTCCAGAAAGCAAAGAATCGTTAAAAAGTCCTGCTAACTTTTATGATCTCAAACCTGTCCTGTACCACAATACCAATGGTAACTACTGGATGAAATGATAGTGATTCTTGATCCTTTCTGGTTTATTTTTGCCTGCGAGCCGATCTCGGCGTCAGCCCTCCAGTGAAGAAATCCTCGGCTGAAACAGTCACTGTCTGTAAATATTGTCTTCAAAATTCCTAGACGGACAGGAATGGAGTCGACTAAATAGGAGTAGGGGGGATTTTCCAGACACTTTCAATAACAGAGACAATCTATTCTGGCAGGGAAGCACTTTGGCAACTTCCAACGTAAACCATTCGAATTGCGCTTAATCTCCCCGGTTCACTCGTGTCTTTAGCTGAGACCGAGCTCCGTTTCGTTGTAAATTCCCAACATCTGTGCATTTAACAGCGCATACATTGTCTGCGGCCTGTTTTCCAGTGCCTCGTTCAAAACCACTTTGCAATACATATGAAGCTTTTCCGAGACAGCGATCTGTTAAAGGTAAAAACATCTCTCCGGAGTGGATACAGCCAGTGCAAGTTTAATATGTCTCCCGTCGTTCTTGTGCTGCTTGAAGCTGTCTAGCGCCTGCTGCAAAAACACATTTGTCCTCGGTAAAAACATCATTCAGTGACGCGTTTGTCGGAGATATTCTCTGGTGGGCTGTGTCAATCCTCCCACTCAGACAGAAATATCCCAGCGCTATTAAAACGACAGTCACCTATGGATGCGATTCTGAGCCGGGGAGAGAGTCCCTTTTTTAGCACGCAGCAAAGGAGGAGAGTGAGAAAAGGCCTCCATTCATTGTGCCCTGGCTGCGTTTTAGTAGACATGGCAGGGATGTATAAGATCCTGCGGGCTGTGTCTTCACAGAGGTCTGTCAGCAAACAGCGTCTGCCTGCGGGCCTGTTTGTCTCTGAGGCCACGATCGGCACGCATCACTCAAAGTAAAGCTCCCGCATTCAGACTGATTTAGTCCGTCAGCTCATGTGGCGCTGGCATTTCAAGCTGCGCCTAAGAGAATATTTTATTCCGTAGTCAGTCAAGCATCAGTTTACAAATTGGAGAAAATCTTTTGAGGTCAGCAGGAACTATTTTAATATTCTCGCCTCAACTTTGGTTTACAAAAGAAAAGACCTGTCATGATAATAAAAATCTCCTACCTCCTCAATATTTATTGCTTCAAATCCATCGTGACAAACAGAATGCAACACGTAAGTCCAGCAATGTTTTAGTTATATTAACGGGTTTCAACATTTTCCATTCACACAAACACATATGCTAACAAAAAACAGAAAATGAGTATTTAATATAACCACCAAGAGGTTAAAGGATCTATAATTGATATTATTTATTTTCTTATTGTCAGCAAATCCCATTAAAAGAACAATAAACTGATTGTCTGTGTGTATTATGAGACTTGTCTTAATATCATTAAGGTTGATCCCCTACGTACGTCAGCCCTCTAACGTCTCCAGTGCCCAGCTGGTTAATTTAGGGAATTAATTAGCTTTTAAGATAAATAAAACTAAATAGTTGTGAGCTGCCACGTTCAGATTACACATTATATTCACCCGTTAGAAGGAACTACCCGTGAGATGCAGGGTGTAATGACTGGATACGAGTATCAGGTAGAAATGCCCCAAAAACTGCAGTTCCTCAAATGACCACTTGAGGCCGCCTCCAAAAGCGAAGCAATTCCCATAGACCTCCGTGTTACAGCAGAAATAAACATGTTTACAACAGCTGTTTTTTTCCTATTCACAACTACTGTACGGGAGATAATTTCTGTAAAATAAATTATGTCCTAATGTTATGCCTAATTAAAGACACGGTCCTCTAGTTAGGACTTCGGTTCTATACACTTCCAAGATGGCCGCGCCCGGAGCCACAACGCTGAGCTCCAAAGCCTTTCTTCTTCAGACGGTGACTGTTTGGAGGCCTCATCCATCTTTACATACACTCAATTCTCCAAACAATTGATTGCCTTATCCCATTCAGAAAAAAAATGTGTGGAAAAGTCTTTCCTTCGCCTAATGCAACATAGATTAAAAGTCTGCCGAATCTCAACCACAAGACACTGTTAGTTTGGATTGAATCTCTTTTTATGAGATTTGTGGACAATAACAAACGATACTTTAACTAAAACCGTAACAAGGAACGACGTGCACAAAAATGAGGACAAAGACAACCAAACACATTTCAAGCACTCAAAAGCTGATCAAAAGCGTCTTAGAACAGTACTTGTATTTAAAAGACAGATGTCGTTTGCGTAACTCTTGGCACATTTGTAGAAATACATCTAAAAGTCAAGTAGTTTTAATTATATATCACTAGTTTCATGTACTAAATTGATGTAAACTGATTTTGCATTCATTTTCACAAACAAAATGCAACCTAAGACTCCAAAGCAGGAATGTAGCTCACAATTAGCCCTGTAATACAAACGTTACCAATTGCACTTTTTCTTGGTGTCGGTGCGATCGTACAGTACAGCCGGAGATGTTTTGCTGCTGAACTCCTCCAGACGTGACAGAAAACGGCGACTTCAGCCCCTGAAAAATAGACAGAAAAAGGGCATGAGCACGAAGAAAGCCAACAAGTACATGAACACAGACTTTATTTTAGAGAAGTGTTTTTCAACCACTTTTTAGTTCCACGTACTTATATTCTGCGTCACCGTCCAAAGAAAAAGATCTTTTCATGGGCTGAGAAAATAGTCCCGCTTGATGGTGCAGCTAAATCAAGGCTTTTTTTAAAAATGTTTATTCAACGGAGGCGCGAGTGTAATTTCATTTAAACACATCTGGAATATGCACCGAATTAATATGTTCTCAGTAAACGGTATGCGGAGGTTAAAATGTGTTTTAAAGTCAAAATTATCCACAGAAACTCTACCACCGTACCTTGTTACTCTGCAGTTGCGTGTCTGAACATAAGTTCCTGTGTAGGTGATATCACATCTCACTACGTTGTTGGTGAAGTCTGACTCCAGGACGTGGAAGTTGGGATTGACGGTAACCTGACAAAAAACAAACATATATATATTTAAAAAGTGCATGTACAGCTCTGCAGGGAGGTTACGAATATAAATGCCTGTGAAATAAAATCCATAAATAGGCGAAACCGTGCAGGTGAACGGCACCTTCAAGACGTAGTTTCCTGGAGGTACATCAGTGATGTCAATCCACTGACAGTCGATGTTGGCAGCGTAGACGTCGTGGCATCCCGGGCTCAGTCCCTGAAAGCACAACCCAGCCCTCAGTGTGGTTAAAAACTTTGACTACAAGCAAATGAAGCAGTTTTTTAGTTATATAAACAGTTCTTGGAAGCAAAGCTGTCATAAGAAACCGACGCTAAGTAGCACAAAGCCAGACAACAGATATAATAAATATTCCTCTATCCTCAGGATGTTTTTTTTAGTTTTTTCTTTTCTTTTCACTGGCACGCACCAGACTTTTAGTTAGAAAAACATTTCTCAGAAGTGGATCTGGAAGATTTGCAAAAGAGCTGCAAAACAAAATGAACTGTGCAGCACAGAGCTGCTCCATGCCGGACTCTTTGAAGCTATTATCTAATCTAATCTAATATGTCATATGTGTCAGTGCAACACATCCTTTATTCTATTATAAATATAAATTCATAGAGAGAGATTTCAAACTCTCGCCACCCTCGACTACAGCCTTCTTTTCTCTTGGAAATCTAATCTACGCTAACCTTAAAGATCTAATATCTATATTTTAAACTACAAGTGAATGTGCTCTTCATGTTCAGTTGTCTCCTGTGTCTCTATCGGAGCTTTGTTGAACGACTGAAGTAATCTTCTCTTGGCTTTGGAGACCTCAAAGAAAGAAAACACCCTGAGAGTCTAGAGTTAAAGAATGTGGCTGTTTAATAAACAAAAATCGGTCTAATAAAAAATGACCTTTTTTTTTTTGGAGCTCGAGGAACTTCAGACAAAGTATTGGTTTTAAAAAGTGGGTAAAATCTCTGAAAACCTTTTGACCGCCTCAGAAATTACGTCACGTCTCCTTTCAGATTCAAATCTGGTTAATCTCACAGCTCACAGAGTCTGGACATAAGACAACACTTGATGTTGGAGCTACACAAAAAAAACTGTTCAGGCCAAGAAAGACCTCATCCACTGAAGTCACTACACTGGTTTTAGTAACTTGTCTTAACACCAGACCTCTTTCTTTGACACATGCTCGGCCCAAATATGAATAAAGTGCATCTGAGCAGCTACAGGGTTTATTTAGATGATTTATGTCTCATAATAAAGGCGACACTTCTGCGTTTGCTCCAAAGGTGGAAGAACTGGACTATATTTCACCGGGTCAGAGCAAATGAAGATGGAGGATGGTGCATTACCTGCACCGAGGTTGATGCTAATAAAGTGAAGTTAGTGGAGGATTGTTTAGGTAAGCTCCCCAAAATTGGCTACTTTGGCACATTTGGGGACCATCTGTATGCACAGCTGGCCCCTGTCCCATAAGCTCTGCAGCTCTGTGGGCTAATGTTTTCCCATTACCTTTAAAAGTTGCTGCGAACGGTGATTTTTTTTAACATTGGTGCCAAAAGAACTTTATGTTGTACGATGGGAGATTAAAACGTATGTATACATATATTTCACCTGTGTATGAGCTGTGCAGGCGTATCGCCGTCTGAATCCAGGGTCACAGCCCGTGTCCTCCAGACAGAAACTGGCCTTGTGTCCCTCTGCCACTTTCCGTCCCGTGCTGACGTCCAGCAGGTCGTAGTTACTGAAGGCGTCCATGCTGTGGAAGTGCCTGATGGGCGTAAAAGAGACAGAATAAAGCAGACTAATCATTTATTGTTGTTGCGGCGGGGCTCAGGAATGCCTTTAAGCCATTAAGGCATTGTCATATCAGATCTTACTGGGGCCGAACTAATCCCCAAAGACGTGTTTTGAAATAAAGATGCTTCATTTTTGCTTTCAGGCTGGGTAAACTCACTGGTGACAGCTGTGCCAATCCCACTGATATCTGGGCTTGACGGGGAGGAAGTCAGTGGTGCCTTGGTTCTTCACTTTCTGTGGGAACCGCAGGAGGACTCTGAAGTCGATGTCTCGCACCGCGGGCCCATAAGCCGACCTTGGAAGGATCACAGGGGGAAATAGGCATAAGCTGCGCTGGAAAGTGCTACTGGCCGAGCTCCCGGGTCTAGTTTTCTTGAAAGTAACCGAGCGCAGAGGGTTTGTTCCATTTGTGCTTAATGCTTTTGGGAAAACCAACCCAGAACATTTATGTCTTGGCAGGACATCATGTTGGAGAATCACTGCTCCGTAATAATATCAGACAGTTTTCATTACTCCATCAACACAACACTCATCCCAACACATTAACAAGTTGTACTCACATAATTGAAAGCAAACATTGAATAGTTGTGCTCAGACCTGTAACACGAACCTTCAGTGATAAAAGCAAAGGCAATATGACCATGTGTGTGCGTGTGTGTGTGTGTGTGTGCCTCTGCGTCTACGTGCTATTGTGCACGTACTGAACAAATGAATCACTTTTGGCAGCATGGATTACCTGGCCAGACAGTTCTCCTCGGCCGCACAGCGCAGCGCATACATCTGCATGCGCTGGACGTAAGCACCTGCTTGGATGGCATACGGGTCTGGCACAAGGTCTGGCAGTCCTGGAGGAGGAGGAGGAGGAGGAGGAGGTTAATTTTGAGATATTAATTTTGCCAGTGTATCCATGGTGAAAGCAACACACTGGAAGAGACAGACTGAAAAGAGAGGAGAGCAGTTGTTTGGCTGGGTGTTTTGGATTCCTTAGATGTCACTCTGAGATCCAAATAAGATTTCTTGCCTCTCCTTCTTCACATTTCTTCAAGTGAATGAGACACGATGCTGCACAAACTGTCTGACTTACACGCAAACCAGCTGGTTTAAAACATAATTGTGGTTTTATCCTAATTCTTGTGGCCTGTTCCTGGGCTTTCACAGTCATACGGACACTAAACAGTTTGCTGTAAGTGTAGCCTCAGATTAAACTGGTGGCTGAAATGTGTTTCCAGTCTAAAAATCACAATCCTTGTTCAAAGTTTATCTTGAATGTCAGTCTGAGACAGATCAAGTGCACATCTGGGTTTTACTCTCAAATACTGGACTCCAATAAAAGCTGCTGGAACAGGTCACAAAGAAGTCTCCCTGCATGTGGATGCGACACTTACCGTTTTGGAAGTATCTTGTTCCGTAGCCGTTGCCTGGCGGACGGCGGGTCCGGGCTGCTGTCCTTCCTCTTGAGGGGTACGCGTTATAAAAAACTGAATTCCTGTGGTTTTTTAACGGGTTTCTCGGGTCGTCGTTGACCATGCTCTCTCCGTTACCGGCAGCCTCGTTTGAAACATCCTCACCGAGAGCAGGAAATGGAACCGGAGCCTCTGCTTCCAGCGCTGCGGGATATCCCGGGATGGAGCGGTCCGTCTGCGGGGGTTGCCTGGAGACGGGCATCGCTCCCGGGACTGCGCGTAACAGCTGGTTTTGCGCACCAGGCCCCGGTCCAGCTCCTCTGGTGGTGACTGACGCGCGATCATTACCGGACACGTACTGTCTGACATTGTGTCCAGGTGTGAAAGATCCCGGTTCCACGCTTTGGTCAGTCCTAAACGGCCTGGTCTCAGGCTGCCCACTTCTTACAAGCGTGGATCTTCTGTGCGCCCCCGGCATCTGGCTACCGGTGCCATCCCTCCTGGTGCTCACATAAACCCTCGATTGGCTTCTGGACCGAGCCGGAGGCTGGAACTCAGAGCCGGTGCTCATCAAACTATAAACCTGCCCGTTGTTCTCCCACTGAATCCGGTGCCTCCAGGGGCCAGATGTGCGCTGCTGCCCAAAGATTAATGGTAGTAGTAGTCCTTGGAAAAAATATAAAAATAATAGTGGCCATTTTGCCATGGCAGTACAAATTAAGATATCAGATCCCTCACGGTGCGTTAATGATTATGACATAAGCTGCGCGCACAGATGCTTTGTGGAAGTGGATGAAAATCAGGAGCGCGCTCTCAGTTCCAGCTCTTACACAGAACAACAAACCACTTCTCAGGAGGACTGACGGTCCTGAGTGGAGAGGAGGGCCGAGACCTTTTTTTCTTCTTCTTCTTTCTTCCTGATCGTTTATCGAATTCAGCCCATTTTACTTTCGTAAAGTCAAACTGTTAGCAAGAGGATTTAACCCATCCCTCGCCAGATCGGTTACACAAAACTTACGTAAGGGCGTTTGCTGAGTAAACTTTACGCACGGGTGTCAACTGAAGTCATCTGAATGTTACTATTCAGTGGTTACTTTCAGGAACCGAAGGAAATGTGGCCGCAGTTTGTTGTATTGTGGCTTTTAGAGGCCGCCAGATGTTTCAATGAAGCACATTAATGTGGATTAGACTGTCACTAAAAAGGGTCAAACTTGTTTTTAACTTTACTCTGTTTCTATGGCATTATAGATCTCTACATGGAGAATTAATTAAAGTTAATAAAACACATTAGATAGCAGTGTTAAAGCAAATACCCAGATGTTCTGCAGCATCTCAATAAAAGCTGTTATCACGTGTTTCATTCAGATTTAACTTTCACCACAAGGCGGCAGTCTAAATCTATATGTTCATATGCTTGGAGACTTTTCATTTCCAGCATCACTCCAGAGGAATCTATCTATCTATCTATCTATCTATCTATCTATCTATCTATCTATCTATCTATCTATCTATCTATCTATCTATCTATCTATCTATCTATCTATCTATCTATCTATCTATCTAATTATAAGTAGTTTTATATTAGTTAACGTCTGATATGTCTTATATTTCTGTTCTGTAAAAACTCTACTCTGTCTAAGCCTTAAATGGAACCAGTTTCCTGTTCTATCAGTGTTTACTATAGCTATGTGGTGTAAGGAGCAGCTTGGGTTCAAAGTTCAATAAATCAGAAGCCGTGTCAGGCTGCCTACGTGCGAGAGTCATCGTCGGTTGACGGTAAAGAACTAAAACAGATTAGGAAATCACCTTGGCAAAGGAAGTCAAATATAAAACAAGAAGGAGGGAAAGGCAAGGAGGACAGAGATCAGAGGGAGACAGGTGGACGAATGGAATGGTTTTTAAATCCTTGCTATTCCTCTGAAAGTCAGCCATGCAAAATGAGTAAAGAACACAGATCAGCCACAACATTAAGACCACTGACAGAAGAAGTAAATAACACTAACCGTCTTATGATAGTTCATTGTGTTCTGCTAGGAAACTTCTGGACCTGGCATTCATTCATGTGGATGTTACTCAGACATGTAGCACCCACCTAGACCAGACCAGGCACCCCCACCCCATAGCAATGACACTCCTTGACACAGACACAAAAACTCTTTAGGAACAACTAAAAAAAACAACATAAAAAAGAGCACAAGGTGTTGACCTGGCCTCCAACTCACTAGATCCCAAACTGATCAAGTATCTGTGGGATGATCCACAGAGGCCCCCTCCCCCACTAACAACATCCTGACACCCTGAGGAAGGTCCATGTCTGTTCTCTGATGAGTCACAACTGTTTTGGAGGCACAAATATAAGGAAGGTGGTTATAATGTTATGCCTCATTTGATGATGTTGTTGGTACGTAAGTTATAAAAACGAATATTGTCTAACAACTGATGTATTCGGTCCAGATGGAGAATTTCTGCTTCATGAACTGATCATTTTCTCATCTCATCTGTCACAGAGAGTCAGAGTCACTAACAGAACCAGGAAAGCTGTATTTTTCTTTAATAATATAAAAGTCTACTTTTAGTTGGAAACAAGAGCAAAACGAGTCAAGCTGCCGCAGCAGAAACACGAAACCAATAAAACTTGCATGGAAAACAGATTCTGCCCCCTTTTTTTTTTTTTTTACTGCACTTTCATAGAGAAAATAAAACTTTAAAGACGTGTTGCAAATTACATTTTGTGCACTTAATGCATCAAGTTAATAACAAGCATACGCCACAAAGTAACTGGCTTTTAAAGTATAAACGCCAAACAGATGTAGCGGAATAAAAAGGACATTGTTTGCTTCTGATAGACAGCGAGAAAAAATATTAAACTGTAAATTAAAATAAGAATAATACTAAATAAATCACAGAGAAGCGGTTATGTTGTAATCCTCTGCTCTGAGTGACTCAGGTCTAAATAAATATAATCACCAAAGTCTATAATTAATATCACTGTGTTCTTTTTTCAGGTAATGTATAGCTGATATGGGTCACAAATAGGACACGACACACAGGCTCAGTTTCTGTCACCTCTCAGATGAAGCATGGTGGTGTGCGTTACCTCTGCCAAATAGGGCATGAGGTTGGTGAGCCGCCATGTTTCTCTATTCTTAGCGGGACAGACCTCACCCCCGCCCCCGTCCGCTCCAAAGTCCAGCACCGCCCCGCTCTGCTCTCTGCCTCCGTCCAGATTTATAAGAGCCGCAGATCCTCGGCACTGGTTTGGCACAAGACTTCCCGAGCAGGACATGTAATCCACAAAATTTAGCCAGTAAGTATTCACGTTGAATTAAGTCTTTCTTGTGTGTCTGACCTGAAAGTAAAACAAATCACAACAAGTGTTGCCACAAAGTCTTATCTTTTCTGTAAATTGGGAGTGCTTGGAAATAAAATAAACTGGTTTTTTGTCATGGTGCGCCTTCAGCAGCAGGAGCAGAGCTTTTCCCTGAGCCAAAGACTAATTCTTTTACGCTTTGAATATATCTTATCCCATGAATCTAGGTGTCCAGGTGTCCGCTCACAGCTCTGCTTCTTGTGAGATTTAACGAAGATGATGGTCTTAAAATGGTTTTACCACGAGACACTTCCCCCTACAAGGAATATACCTGTTGTCCTCCCCCCTGAGGCCTCACACTGCCATTCTGAGGAGTAAAATGATAGATCCAGAGGGTTTACCACAGATCATGGGGAGACAATACAGGTGAGATGCTGAAACAAACAACAACAACAACAACAAAATGCTTGAAAAATGAAAATGATTAAACTCTGCTTTGGTTAAATCTGCCGTTATGTTAATACTCCTGAAAGCAAATAAAGCAAGTGGATTGTTGAGTCTAGTCTGCGTTAAAATAGAAATGTGTGAAGCGAAGCGAATTGCAGCCCCTGTGACAGAGACGCATATCATCAAGTTTCTTGAAGCACCACTCGGCCGGCTTATCTTAGATTAACCTTTCGCCAGTATCCGATCTGCTCACGTTTCAGCATTGACCAACGTGCTGCCTGCTGTGTCCAGTCTTTACAGTTTTTGGTCGCAGACACGTGATGAATCAGTTTTTACGGCGCTCAATGTGTGATCTATTCAAAACGGGGCTTGAGGGACATCACACCGGCCCTGCCTGGACTCAGACTTCAGGGTAAAAGGCTCAATGTTTGAGGGATTAAACTCTTGGAGGCGAGGAAAGTAACTAAATATTCTGATTTACTTGTACTCGACTGAGTCGTTGAGTTTCTTTGCAACGTAAAACATGATTAGCCGTGTGTCACCTTTTGCTAATAAACTATATATTGTCATGAAACATGAAACCAGAAGTAGAGCAAGTAAAATCTCAGAGCAGCAAATGTAATAAAGGAATCTGCTCATTATTAATCGTCAAAATGTCCTTCGTACAGCTTCATCATTGAGTGTTATAATGTTCATACAGTGCCAGTAAGGGGCCATGATTCAAGTGTTACACCCACACGGATTCAGTTGATCACATACGTTTGTCCCGCCGAGGTCGCCATAAATATTCCTGCCATTCACTGCGTGAGTCTGAACGCAAGTGTTCACATGCCTCGAGGGTCTTCGGCCGCTCACACAGGAAAGAGGCCCCGTTGAGCATGTGACGGCCGCTTGAATCCCCCCGTCGTCACGGCCTCTCCCCTCCTAATATGGCTGTACATTTCGTGGGTTGCCATGGCGGCGGGCGTGACGTGAGGATGGTCTCGCCTTACGCGGTGTGGGGTGCCGGCGGCGGCGGCGGTGGTGGGGGCTCCTGAGTCAGACCGGGAGCTTCCAGTGGGTGTGTTTTCACTAAGTAACAGGCTGTACACTTGTCACATATATTCCACTGACAAGCCAGGACACTTAGGCTAAATATAAACCAAGAGAGCAGCTACGCTCTTCTCCAGGCCAACTGTTGGCATGTAAGGACTCCCAGAAACGTATCACAAGACCCTGAACACCCCCCACACCATGCTCCTAAACGCACCCTCTGAGGCTCTGCCAGGTCCTGGGACAGAGCTGGACAGGCCTGTCTCTGAGTTATGCACAGACTGAGGTGAATTACATGATCAGAGGAGAGTCTGGTGACATCTTCGCCGCCTGCGAGACACAAGCGGTTGGTTTTCACGGTTCCGTGTCGTCAGCAGAAACACAATTGGACCCGTTTTGATTTTAAAATTATCAATAAAAGTGAAACTGGCTTCTTGTTGCCCTTAATTTCTGTGCAGACCGACGGGACAGAAGGAGGTGGCTGAGGGTTGAGCAATGTGGGTGACTTTTGAAAAAGACATCTGAGGAGGTGGTGATGAGCACTGTCACACGCTCGCGTTGAAGTTAATGAATAAACAGATAAATATTTGCTGCTTTCGCCCCTCGTGACACGCCGGGACGTTGTAGTTTATTGCTTTATACTAATGGATGAGAGTTCAATTAAGAGTTCAACCAAACAGCCGTGCGCCCGAGAAGCCGCATTTAGCAGAGGCTCTTGAGCAAGACATGCACAGTTTACTCAGCGGCCGACTCTGACCTTCCCGCGGGCACGCAAGTGAGACGATAATTTGCCCAGGAGGCTTTAAAGAAATGTCAAAAGCGATCTGGAGGATTCGCTGATGCACGAGTCGAACATTTCTTCGCATTAAACACGTCGTTATGCGCGTGTTTGTTTCTCTTGGTCCGGAGAGTTTACCTCTCCGTTTATTAGGCGACGCAGTTATTGTAGCGGGAGGAAGAACGTGTCATGTGAGTCAAAGAATCGAGCGCCAGGCACTCGAGGGGATGATTGAAAATTAAAGCTCTTTTAATAAATACGAGGAAAGTACAATACAGAATTGTCACAGTTTTTTTCACAAGTGAACCAGTTTGATTCCTGCTTCTTCACAGTTACAGATGGAAATGCCTTGGCGTTCCTTCATTGCGTCCACGCGCGTGTAGAGCGGCGGTTAAACTGGGCCGCCGTTATCTTTTATTGGCCCTTCTGGTTCACGGCCATATTTGGTTTATTGTCTTTCCGGAGAAGCACTTTTACTACTGCTCGGTCTAATCTGGGCTGATAAGGAGCCTCAGAGCAGGATGTTATCGGTCATCCTCTATAAGCACATGAATGGAGCTTTATGGGATGTGTGTGTATTTCATGTGGAAGAAAAACAAGGAAGCGTGAGCTGGATTCAGTCATTTCTTTCTTCAAGTACCGAGACACAAGTATTTCCTGCCAGTGTGCATTTTATTACTTTCACATAGACCAAGGTCAAGGCTTTATGTCTGGTGGTAAAACACTGGGCAGTCCAGAGGTTGGATTATCTTTTAGAAAAAAAAAATGGAGTTACATAGGATTATACAAAAACAACCACTTCTGCCGTTAGTTCTTAATAAGTTACACGGTTAACTATTTACAAATCAGGCTAGAAGAACCGGTGTTACACATTTACTCAACATTATATTTACAAGTCTGTACACAAGTCCGCTGTGAGCCCCGTCCTGCTGTGGAGAGGAAGAGAGAGAAGGGTTAAAGACACTGAACCGGTCAGCGGCGATCTGAGATCATGTGGAAGATGGTGCTTTTTATTTACCTATAACTTGTTCAGCAGAGAGTTGTGAACGCTTTCGTACACTTTGGTGTAGATATTGTCCTTTGATGACATCCCGTCGAGGTACTCTGCGCAGAATAAGAGACACTGAGTCAGTTTAACGTAGAAGAGGGGAATGTTTTGCTTTTGTTATAATGCGAATGAGCGTCATTTTGCGTCTGAGGCAAGAGGGAGGCTTTGCAAACCTATTCTGTCGCAGTTGTCCTCCATCTCCTTCCTGTGTTTCAAGTACATGGGCCAGACGTGGCCGTCGAACAGGCCGGGGGGGTCGGGGACTGTGTACGTCCTTGTACTGCGGAGACACATTCAATCAATATATCAGTCATTTTTATAGCCTCCGCTGCGGCGTCGCACTCCCACGTGGAATCTGTCAGTTGTTACCTTCTCCTCCTTTTGCACTCCTCATAAGGAATGGAAATGTAGAAACATTTGTCATAGGTGTCGATGAGAGGCCTGCAGAGAGCAGAGCAGATTAGAGAAGAGCTTTAGAGGTCAAGAGGCCTGTAGGTTAAATTTTAGAGCAGAGAAACCCAGCAATGCCCCCGGCGACCCACTTGTAGTTGTAGATGAGGAACCCCTCCACGATGAGAATATGGATTCCCTCCTCCGAGTCGGATTCCTCGGCTTCGGGTGACAGGCTGATGCCGTGAGAGCGGGCGAACTTAACCGGGTTCTCCTGCCAGCCTTTCACCGTGCTGACCATCGCCTCCATGTCCAGAGCGGTGATCACTGTTGCAGGAGGAAAGAGAAGAGCAGGCTTCACCACACAGGAAACCAACGCCCCCCCACCAATGTGCTTTTGAACACACATTAGTCACGGTTAGTGAATGTCTGTAGCATTCACAGAAAATATAAACAGAAAAAGAAATTATGTTTAAGGATTGATTGGTTACCAAAGTAAAGAAATGTGCAGGAAAGAAAAAGTACATTACTGCAAGGTTTTCCTACGCGAAATCCATTCTTACCATCCCACTGTCTAAAGCCGTCCTCCCCGACTTCTATTTGAGCGGGTTTCTGAAATAACAGTCACCAATAAAACATTGCTGCAACCTAGTAACCAGCCGGGGCTGATCACACCTGGACAGGATAAGTCAAGGACTCGTCTCCACCAAAAGTAAACGCACTGGGACTTTTTTTTTGTGTGTTGGTTCCCGTCGTTGCTACGCTCAGGAAATTTTGGTTGCTACACCTTAGGGCATAGCTTTACTAGATATCGTCTTTTAGTTTCTCACTTTCAAATGAGAGTTAACGCTTGTTGCCACCTTTTTGGGCAATCTGTCTCAAAGTTTTCCCCGTGCTATTCTTAAATGACCAATTGTCGTTTCCTGGCCCTGAATGCACCACGGCGACATGGTTGTAGCAGAAATAAAACCGTCACTGCTCCTGCATAACGCTATTGGACAAAGTCTGACTTCCAGTGGGGACGCTCAGCCCTTTCATTGACTGTCCAGGAGACAATCAGCCTGATGCATTACTAGACTAGTACCATGACAGGACATCTGCAGGTCAGACTAGGGTTATATCTGAGCACATCTTCAAGAGTAAAGTTAACGTAGCAAATGTAATTATATGACAAATAATACTTACAGCAAGTGCAAGGAAATGCCATAAACTAGTTAATGTATCTATAAGGACTTATATGTATTGATTTTAATTGAGCTTACCTTGAAAAAGTCATCCTGATGCACCACGCAACAGTTGGGTAATGTCTTTAGTAGTCTGTTAGTCAAAGTGGTCTTCCCACCGTTGGTCACTCTGAAATAAAAAAACAGGAATAAACTTTTGGCACATATGCATTAAAAGACAAGTTGAAAAGTAGATTGACTAGGACTTACCCTCCGATGCCAATGATGAACTTCATTTTTATTTATTTTTTGTTGTTATTGTATTGGTCACCTCTGGAATTCAGTAGATAAAAGCAGGGAACCCAGCCAAAGCAAACTCTCTCTCTCTCTCAAAGGCTTCAACTAAAAACCTTTCCCTTCTCTTCCGCCACAGACGTCCCCCCCTTTTACTACTTCATTGATAGACAATCTCCTCAGCGGGCATATAAAGGATTCGGCCGCAGCGTCACAGCCTCCCCGGCCAATCGGCTCCTTTTTCCTGCAGCCAATGAGCTGCCGCCTCGCGGCCTCGCGGCCTCACCCGCGTCATGAGTGAGACTACAGGAGCCTCACAGCCGCATGAAAGCAGATCCCACATTTTGCACCTGCTGTCGGGGGTCAGCGAAAGCCAGCCAACAAAATGCGCGACAAATCCCTCACCCAACAGAGTTCTTAGAAGATTTAGAGAATAACAGCGAGATTGTGATGCGGCTAAGCTGTGAAACATTAGATTAATTCTGGTTTTGGAGGCGGCCACCACCTGCGCCTCAGACAGGAAGCTGTTAAAGGTGGTGACTTCAGTGTGTGAAAGGAGAGGGATGGTTTCAAAAGCAGCAAATGTTTTAAGACTACGGTTTTGATTTGAAGTTGAGAAGCAGTTTAAAGCAACACTTTCCATATGCACTGTGTATTTTATGACATCTGCATCACAGCGCAGAGGCAAAGCTCATTATTTGGTTGTCTAAAGGAGAAATTTCCATGCTTAGACAGCTTCGGTTGAGTGAAAACCAGGAGCTCTATATTTAGTTGGCTGCGTCTGCCCGCTGCGTCACACATATTTCTGATGCAACCGGCTGAAGTACATGGCCAGGAGCCATGTGATCGCAGTGTCTCCATTCACGGCAATAGGTGACGATAAAACACATTTATTCCTTTTGAACTGAAGTGCCCTCTGCTGATTATCAGCTCTGATTGTCACACAGCTCCAGAGGTGCGCAGTATAATCTTACTTTGATTAAATTTACACAGCCTTCGACAAACAAACTCCCTTTCAGCCGGTCTTATCTTGTTGACTGTATGCGTGAAGGAGGTGAACTTTGAGCCAGAGCCATCAGACCACATGGTTCTGTGAGTTGTTGCTACGACAATCTCAGTGGAAAAGTGGCCCTGTTGACACAAAATGATTGACAGATTTAATGTTAGTAAACAGGAAACGTTACATAAATGAGCTCAGAACTGTCCCACCTACTGACTCTGGGGCACCAAACCATGTGGGCCAACATGAGAAGCATGTGGTGCACATACTTTTTCCTTTTTGGAAACAGAAGATGGACGCACCTTTACTCGGCCGTCATTTTTTCAGTCCCAGTTTAAATTTGACCTTTTGAGATTATGCCAGCGGTCTAGTATCAAATTACTCATACTGTGGAGGGTGAAGAAAAACTTTGATACTTTGGAAAATTTGCGTATTGGCTTTTGTGACAAGATTTTAATGAGAAGCTTGATACTACTCTTGTATGTGTGTGTGTGTGTGCGTGCTCTTGTACAGATGTCTTTCTGAGGACTTCAGTTTTATACCATCAAAGTGAGGACATGTGTGCAAACACTTTCCAGATTTCTAAATTATGCCTGAAACATATCATAATCTGTGTCAGCGGTTTAATCTCTATCACAAAAGCCTAAATGCTAAATGTTAAGATGCTACTTGGTGGTTTTTTGGAAGGTGTTACACAACTCATTTTGGAAAATAGGACTCAATGAATCCAACAGCTGTTAGTCAAATATACTCGTATACAAACTCAGGTACGCATTAATAAATCACCTGCTTCCTTGTGCATCTAGCATTGATATAAGCAAACAGCAGCATGGCTCCAGCTTTGTACTTTATGCGCAAATGCAAGAGAAAAATCCATGCATTTGTTTCCTATTTTGTAAAAATGATGATTTTTAAAAAAAATTAATTATTTTATTTTATTATCAGTCATCAATTTAATACATGTGTATTTTAGCTAAGACACATGTGACTTTTTCAGAAAATCATTAACTGTATAAGTGGCTGCATTTGCATAACAAGCTATAAATATTAAACGCAAAAAAAAGTGAACACTCAGGAGAAAGTGCAGTTTCTAATGTGTTATGTAAAGTGGTTACGGCTTGTGAACATGCCAACGTTGCATATGAAAATAAAGAAGGGTCACTTCAAGGGTACTAAGTCCAAACGACCCCCACAGAGAGCAGCACAGGACCGTCAGGTGGCACAAAGGCCATCAACTGACTTGGCCGTCGCTCTCATAGATTATAATTATGCCTCTTAATAACTCAAGTGTCAATGGCATTCTGGACCAAAGTGGAACACAACAGACAGTGATGTAAATATAAGCTGAAATGTAAATGGATGAGTCAAGGTTGAATTGCAGGAGGTGAAGAATCATGACAAAGCTTTCTTTAGTTCACTTATTTATTTTTTATACAAACAGTAAATGGCACATTTTCTTAAATAACACTTTTAATCTGAGTCTCTCTTTAAATATATTTAATTTAAATTTGTAACAATCAATGCTTTCCATCTTGTAAAAGTTATTTTTTCTTGTTTTTTAAAATCTGACAAAAAGAATATAAACCAGCATGCCATCTGCATATTCAACTCTGGAAAAAGGTTTAAAACGGCAACACACTCTTGCATCAGTAACATCTACTGTAGGTTTAAGAAGAACAATATCATTGCACATTATAATTATTAGCATTTTTTTTTCAATAAATACCAAGTAAACGAAACAATACGCATTCATGTACAAACACTTTTTGCAAAAATATATTACACATATGTACACACTGGTCCCAGCTCTGTCTGAAGAGTCCTTAACTTTTTATTCATGTAGTTGAAATCATGCGGACGGTAAAGCTCAACTTGACATGCAGGAAGCAGATAATTTTTGACTTAGCTGTATGCTGCAGTGCTTTGGTGTAGGTTGATAGAAGCAAGCATGTCACAGAAACCAAGAGAAATGTTGAGGAATGATTGTCCTGCAGCTAAAAGATCCATCGGGGCATTTAATCCCATTTAAGAAGCGTGTGATGCTGGCTCCCATTTTAATGAATTAATGTTTCCCACTGGCTCTGTAATGCAAACACAGAAAGTTTAATTCATCTCTGGGCCACATAAAGGTTTGATACCTTCAACATTTACAGTAGACTTTTACATTCGTCTGCGTCGATCGGCATGCACTAAATCTAAACTGAACGCAGCTTGACACATATCAGGTTTGCCCGTTAATTTTTCTCCTGTTTCCCCTGGTGGCATTTGGTTAGGACATAGTGCCTGTGTCCATTCCTGGGATGTCAGCCAGTCCTCTGTCTGATAGCTTGATAAATGAGGGTCGATAGGAATGGTCAGCAGCACAGGACAGCGCAAGGGGACAGGGTTCTAAAAAAAAATGTCACCTCGCCCCACGTAACCCACTCTGACCAGCCACGCCGGGTATTTCCCCCCCCCCCCAAGTGATTTCACGACAGGCTAGGCAGCACAGATCAATTTGCCAAACCTGGTCTGTACAGCCTCTTATAAATAGACCTGATCGGTTGTGTGTAGGCAGGTCTTAAAGAGACGAGCAGCTGTGCTTTATGTAACATGGAGTAATGTTTGGAGATCACCTAACATTTCCTGGATTCAGATGCAGTCGGAATTTAAGGACCTGTAACATGACTTGGCAAAAAGTGAACATGAGCTGGACCCGATGATTGACATTAATCACACAACGCTTTACATAAATTTGACATTCAGGTACCAGTGCTCTGAGTGAAGAGAGGTTAAAGTCTGTGAGGAAACACACAGCTGGGGAAATTACATTTTGCTGAAGAGATTCATAAATAGATCTGATTAGAGAAATAATAACTGAGGTCTGAGTCAGTGAAATACTGAAGCTGTATCTTGGTGCCCCTGAACTTAGAGCTGACCTTTTGGTCCTTTGTTCAATGACCCAACAATTCAGACATGCCGTCGTCCAGCATCTGATTTACTGTATCGTCTCACTTTTACACAGATAAGCAGATGTCTGAGAGCAGAAGAGAACATTTCCCTGTATGTCGGAGATTGGTTACAGTGGGCTGACATTACAAACTGCTCTAGAGAGGTGATGGAGGGGGAACTCTTACCTTAATGTCAGATGTCACGGCCAACCTCCGCTATCATTGACTTAGGCCTGGAAATGAAAGATTAGAGTTAAGCCGTGAGTAAATATAAATATTTTGCTTGCTTATTTCACACTGTGTTGCCAAGTTATATCTATCAGGCTAGAGAACAAAGTAAAGTAATCTTTGCAATTAATCAGTTTTCTTGATAAAAATGGAGACAGACCTTATTTCAGTATCTCAAAGCATAAGTGATGGTGTCACACTAAAAAGGAGCCTCTGACTATATTTCATGGTGGAGCTGCATGCACAGGACTGTATGTACTGCAAAATTAGGTCACCTTTCTTTAGTGAGTGTTGAGTTGGGCTGCTGCTGCTGCTCTTGCTCAAGTCTGTAAGTAACACAGGGAAATATGAATACTTCTGCTGACATGCAGGAAAACCTAATTTTAACACAAAATGTCATGAAAATCTGTTGCTCACCGTTCACTTTGTGCTTTTATCTTCTCATCATCGTACCTTTAAAAAGGAAAAAGAAGATTAAATCTCTGATGTGTCATTACATCAACATACTGTATTTGTCTGCAGTGGTGCATTGCAGCAAAGCTAAAAGATCACAGTGGCATGTTGTTCCCAATCATATGTGACAAAGATTACATCTGCTGTTGGCGCTGCATTAAGTACTTAGTGCATTGATCCACACAGCTGGTCTATACTTCAAACACTTACAGCGTACTTAAACATAAGTACCGACATTTTTGGCTGCTTTTTACTAGTTTACTTTTTAATATTCATAGCATCTGTCAGACAAGACAGATAATCTACTAATTGAATGTAGGTTTAGAGTAGCTGTAGATAATGTGCCTTAAAGGGATAGTTTGGCTCCTGTGAAGTTGGATTGTATAAGATATTTTCTAAAGTATAGTAGAACATGGTTGGCAAAAAGTGATTTTAGCTGCCTGAAGCAAGGCTCACCCCGAACAAATCAACATAAGTTTAAGTGTAGGCCATATTTAGAGTATCATTAGCGCTGACAGCAAGTCGAAGCCGTTGTCAGGACAGGCTAAGCCAACAGTAGTTTTGGGTCACGTATAAAATGATAAACCACAAACTCCCATAAACCTACGAATGTCTTACAGTGGACTGACAATAATTAACTCATGGGGACACATTCTATCCGCCTTATAACAGATTTTACTAATTTGTACTACGTTCAGTAAATGTGATTAATGACCATGATATTTTGAAGGGCAATTTTAGAAAAGATTTTACGGGCAAGGTGGTATCTTTGCTTGAGGCCCTTCAGAGACTAGGATCACCACTGGGCCACTATATTGTCCTCTTTAAAGCTTCCAGACTCCATTTACAAAACCACTAATTTTATGACTTTGTTGTCTTAGCACATTAATTCAGACCCAGACTAACATGTTAACACGCAAGAGCCAAACAAACAAACCAGAGTTCTCCAAAGTAAAATGACAGTTTGTTTGAATGGAGTCTGGTGGCTATGAAGATCAATATAATAGCGTCAGTCTCCAGTTGACAAAGCCAGTCTGACTGCAACATAAAGCAGCCATAATAGTCTAAATGTAGCATAATCTTGAACTGATTGACTAGGTATCTCATACAAGAAACTGATATGTCCCTCTGGTTTTAACTGTCCATGTAAGTGAATACTTATATACATTAATAAAATGTGTGCATCTAAATAATAACAACTACTTGGCTTAAGTTTGCCCTGATCATTTAACTGTGAGTTTTATTGACATAACAGCTGATATGGAAGCATATAGTGCCTCAATGGTGACCCTTGGTGGCTGAGAGTACTTACTGGAGCACACACTCAGGGATCTGCACGTGCTCCATGGGGATGATCTGACTCAGTTCCTGTAGAGTGTGAACGTACCGGATCTTATCCATGAACTTCACACTGCAGAAAACAACAAAACACCATTGTATTATGTCTGAAAGCTGAAAAAAATGAAGTCATGTATCACAACAGTCATTCTGTTGATTATGAAACAACTGCTTTTATGTTTTGTTATCTACTATGTTCTCTTTGTCTCTACCAGTAACTACAGCGATGGACCCTGAATGCATCCACACCTGATGAAAGGTCTTGAGATAGCCAGGACAGTTCGGATAAACCACGTTGGGTGAGCGATGATGAGACACTTTAGATTCTTCCTCAGTCTGCCGGAGACATTCAGAAAGCATTTGTGATTATCATATTTTAACATCATGAATTCCAACATTTTTATTCTTATTTCTATCACATCAAGCATTTCTGCTTTTGTGTGTCTTACTTTCTGTCAATCATCTGGTAGCATCTCTTCAGCCAGCTGATTCCTGGCATCTTCCTGCGAGGAGTTGCTCCATTCATGTAAACAATCATGTAGTCCTCTGCCACCAGCAGCTCCAGGCTGCTCACAACGTACCTGACAACACAACAAAGAAGCTCAGATCAGTACATGAAGTGAAGACACAATATCTACTACGACAGTTCCCTCTGGGTGTGATTCCTAGAGCCTCCATTCATGTTCTTGTATGAGTTGTGCAGTGAAAATATGATCATAAAGTATTAAACGACTGCCTAGAGAAACTGGAAAGGATCTTACAGGAATAGATTCTCCATGATGTATGTGTAGTCATCACAGCTGCTGTCAGGAAGGTAGCAGGCAGCAAACACAATGATGGCATTCAAACCTTCCCCATAATAACCTGAGAGAGGAGAGACAGACTTAGTGTAAACAGTCATGTTATCAGCTGCAGTACTGAACATATGGCTTTTGAGAAACTCATATGTCACCATGTGCTTGTTGTGAGCGGCTTTTAAGTTTTATTTCTTATGATGGTCTAACTGCTGCTTCATCTTCACCCTGATGGGGTCATTAAATATTTCTAAACACAAAACCTATTTGCGCACCTGAATCTTTATGAACACAAAATGTTTTTGTTCTTTGTTCAAAGCCTTGGTGAGTCAACTTTAGTGTAGATTAGTCACTTAGACTAAGTTTCATCCAATTTTGGTGAATTAAGTAGCTATTTATGCTAAGATATGATTACAGTAGATAATGACATAACATCATCATGTGTGCACAGTTTGTCTTCTTACTTACTTCTCAGATTTAACAAGTGGGAGTAAGCCTGTGAGATTTTTGGCAAATAAACTGAAGACACCTACTCTCCAAGTTACATGTATCTCACCTTTCAGTGGCTGATCTTAGTTTATCAAGAGATCTCTCTCTTCTTCAAAGATTTTGGATAAAAGACAGTAAGAGTCTTTCAGAAGACCCTTTCAGATGAACTCTGATGTACGCTCTCTCTAACTAACCTCCATGTGTGACCACCCTCAGGTACGGCCTGATGACCTGCATGTCAATCCGTTGCTCCTGGTCTCCGATGATCACCGTCCGCCACAGACGACCAGACGAGTCTCTCTCCTCTTCACTTTCACCTGGAAGACGTTTAGCGGTGGCCACGGGCGTGTCATCTGAAAACAAGGTAACGGCAGAAAGTTGCTGCTTAGATCGCTTAACCTTCCTCCTCACATGTATGGGGTCATGACATGATACTATGACTGTTTTGAACAGCTTCACTGAGACTATTCTACCATTAAAAAAACTATTATGACGTCAAAGACTTTACAGGAGATTCACAGGTTGTGGATTAAACAAAAGGATTGCTTAACAATATTTTGTAATCAAATATGCAGTATCCTAGCAATAAGCACTGCACTGAAGGCTAAAAGTATTTAATTGGATTTGTTAGACTATTATCGGTTATTATTAATGCCATTGTCTCTCTGAAACCTTGCCTATTGAGTCTGAGGTACATGAAGATATTTAGGACAGTAAGAGTACAAGAGGCAGGACAGACGTTATTCAATCTAAAGATAAATCCCTCAGTAAGGATCGTCAGTGTTTCTGAAACTTTCAACATCATTTGACCTCTGTCTGACCTTCCCACTCTAGCTCGTTGCCGTTGTTGATGAACTCCAGTGAGTCGGTCTCATCTGGAGTCTCGATGTCGTCCACGTTGATGTCGAGGTCGTCGGGCGTTTCCAGGAGGTCATCCGAGAGCACCGACCCCTCGCTCTGATCCAGAGACAGGTTCATGTCGGGGGCGACCAGCGTGCGACGCTTGTGTTGGGTCATGGACTCCCCGACACTCAGGGTGGTGGGAGGATCTAAACCGACAGGTCAGGAAAGATCAGACGGAGAACGGAGCAGAAAATGAGAAATCGAATACTGTGTATTTACTGCACTTACTGGTTCTGTTGTCAGTGAGGCCGCATGAATATCCATCCTCTGGTAGAGGCCTGCAAAGAAAGATGAGAATATATAACATAAATAAACTCATGAATTAGAAATAAATTGATATCATTACGGTTTCTCTTTGGCTGAAAGTGCACCTGCATCCAACTTATTACCAAAAGACGACATGAAATAAAATAAACTATGAGCAGTTACTCCTTGCATTTTACTCACTGTCTATTGTTTTCAAAGAGTGATTTAGCTACACTGTGCCCTTGGTAACAATTTCTGTTGTTTAACAAAGCAACACCAGTAATTACCAAGTCCCCCGTGACATTATAATAAGGCAGCTGGAGGCTCAGCGCTTGGGCACGAGAGGCCTGATTACAGAAGATGGCCCTCATGCCAGCACAGAGAAGGAACTTTAATGCAGACATGCATGCACAGGCAAACATTCCCCAAAACACCACAAGTACAGGCTAGCTGATAGAGCCGCTGGGATAATTGCTGTTATTATGTTGTCAGGAGCTTTGTAGAGGTAAAGTAAAGATGAAGCAACTAGAGTGAATTAAACGGCAGATAGAGTGGAAAACTGTTTGTATTCTAGTAATGTTTATGTCGATCTGTGTCAGTCTGGTCATATCATACGTTAACAACACTGAGACTGAGGTTAAATAAAAGGAAATAATCAAATAGGACGTTAAATTTAGTATTTCCCTTCTGCTGAATCCACTTCTCTTACCTTATTCCACCTTATAAATTAGTTGATCCGCAGATATTATGGCTCATTCACAATCTTAAAAGAGGCAAAGACAGATGAAACAGCAAAATATTATATACTGAATGAAAATATCATTCTTTTCTACTGTTTCCTCTGCTCATTTCCTCCCCAGTGGAAATGATTTTAGCCAGTAAAAGAGTGGGTGTCTGGCAGTTTTTCCACTGCTGGACACTGTGACACACTCTAGTTTTCCGCTGGTTACTATTTTTTTTTTTTCACTGACATTATGCAACCTCGTCATGACTACATCACGGAAAGCACACACCTGCTTCCTTTCAGCCTTCAGCACACACACACACACACACACACACACACGTGACTGACTTTCCGTCAAAGCCAGCGCACGAATCAGACACAAACTGAATCTATCGCTCTCTCTGTCGTACGAACAAATACCTGGGGAAGTCCTCATCCTGCCACTCGTCCTTGACTTCCATGCTGTCCATGCGTAAAGTGGCCTCGGCTGTACCCATCCTCTGCCAGGGAGGACAAGCTTGAGCTCTCTGTGGTTGATCAAACAGATAAAATCATTCACTCAGCATTCATAAGTAGGCGGTAAAATACTGTGGAAACACCAAGTACTTGGAACTGTATTAAAGGAGGCACTCCACCCAAGACTTTAAACCTAAGTAGCCTGCATTAACACGTGAAAAGTGTGGAGAAAGACATGGGTGGTTACCAGACACTGAGAAAAAAATGAAAAAAAACAAAACAACTATCTAGTTGCATTGTGGGAAATGGAGGATTTTGAGTTATTATAGATTGACCCATGCCATGGAGTAGAAACCAGAAACCTAGCCAGGCCTAGCAAACAACAGCTTTTGGATTTTAGAGGCTGCTACTAGTTGTACTTGAAAGCAGCAAAATAGTACATGCATATATATATATATATTTCCAAAAATAGCACATTATGTAAAAAAACAAACAAAAGATAAAACTGAATGAACATCTAAATGCATTTTAGCGGCCTCAACTACACAGAGAAGTCACAGTAATAAGAATTTGGCTAGAACAAGTCCCACTGGTTTTCAATGTCCTCCCGGGGATAGTGATAGAAAAACAAAACATTGCTCATAAACTACAGTGTCTCAAGGCAACATGAACAACTCACACATACCTCCATATTCTCCACAATAACCTCCACCTAACACACCATGTCCTGTTCTCGGGGTGTGATTAAAAGCTGCCTGACAATCAAGGCTCCGTCGTGCAGAGAGTGAACATCATGTGTTAGTCTTGTGTCAGAAATCTGTGATGGGAGGAGGAGTAGCCCTCCTACGTCAGTGTCCCAGACAGAGTTCATGCTATAGCAGACATTACTGCAGTCCATTTGTCCAGTGAGATGGCACTGATGTACTACAGCCAGGCCATATGGGAAAAAAAAAAAAAAAAAAAACAGAAAAAATGTGGGCTAAAAGCTGCTGGCCCTCTGGCTGTGTAGTGATTAGATTCAAAACGATGTGGGAAAGGGGAAGTGTTTACGCTGTGTTAATTCAAGAGAAAGTAGAAGCGAGATATTTCTTAAAATGCCACCTTAAAAAGGTCCTTTCAGTTTGACTTCCTCTGTTTTCAGACGTGGCATTTCATATGATCAATAAGGCTGAGCTGCTCATACAGTGAACTGCAGACCGATGGACACAAAGTAAAGGGACGTGTTTGGTAGGGATTTGTCTCCAGATGGCAGGCCTGCCTTCATTTCTCAAACACTGGCTCGTGTTGTGTATACAATAAACTAAATCCTAAAATTCCATCTCTAAGCTGGAGAGTAATCTATTGCAAATGAAACACATTACACATGTTGCCGCATAATTAATTCTCTTTGTTCGCACAGTTCAGGCGAAGCCATAGAGTTTTCACTTTAATAAGCGTCGCATTAACCTTTCCTCCTCTGTGATATGAAAACATTTACATGGCCTGCAGCTTGGAGATAAGGGGGCAATATATCCAGCGAGGATGAAAGGTAACACGGACATCATGATCGAGACTTGCCTGATTGTTATCTACATACATCATTACACAGTGACATCAAATGTTCTCGACAACATTGAAGGTGTACTGCTACAGCAAATAAGCACAAAACTACTTTAAGAAAATGTCTTTAGTTCTTTGAATAGCTTCCCAAATGAAACCTGAGAACACCTGCTTTATCAGGACTGCGTAGCTGTTGATATGATTAGATAGACAGTGCCCAAACAACTGCAAAGCTGTGGACAAAATTAGATTCAAAATGATTTTGGGAGCAGATTCCTCTTTGAAAAGAAGAAGTAAAAAAGCGCTATATGTAAAAGTCAAATCTGAAAAACTGTCCAACATTTGTGGAAAGTGAGAGTATGTCATTGACTCTTCAAATTCAAATTTCCAAGGCCTTTAAACGTGTGTGAAAGCCATTCAGTCACGACTGCCCTCCTTTAATTAACCCTCTAAGACCCAGACATAGAAAAACATAAAATAAAAATTTTTCAACCACTTAGATGGTGTTGTAGGAGGCCTTTGGAGATGAAAATGAAGTGTTTGCAAAAAAATTATGTTTTTGTAAAGTTTTATGAGAACGTTGTAATATTACAACGCTGGGTCAATGGGGTAGCAGAATTTCCTGCCGGCTAGTTGTACTCATTGTCAGAACAGAAAGGTACAAATGTTTATACCTCAGTAAAAACACTATGGGTTCATTTGCATGGTTGATTGCTTGTTACGTAGCCCCAGGACAGTATATAACATGAATAATAATTTCAACAGTAGTCATATTTTTTATGAATAGCAAATTTATTTAAAAACAATAAAGAAATAAAAAACAGGAACATGTGCATGCATGTAGGGAATGCCAAATATTTACAGTATAGACATATGTACAAGGGGTATGAGGAGTAGTAGGTTGCAAATGCAAGGATGTCAACAGAGACAGGAATCTGTTGTGTGGCATCACATCAGCAACAGGTGCGTACCGTGTGTCTGTCTCCCAGCCATTTGTACCAGGCCCATCTTCAGATACATGCCCATCATTTGTTCTATTTCCTTTTTGTTGGTGTTTATGGATCTTCCATGTGTTTGAAGGCTGTACTCATTTGTGTTTATTGTGAGTGACTCAATCATGTCTTCAGACACAAATTGTCGGAAGTATTCCAGTGGTGTGTGGAGGGAATGCACATCTTTTGTGAGAGGTGGACCAGAAAAATCCGTATTAGGGCTGATGAAAACTTTTGTCTGCCAGCGATATCTGTCACGGGGCATGGCATGTTTGGCTGTTTGGGGCTCAATGTCCTCATCGTCTGGGCAGTCAGTGGGTGGATGGTTTTCTTTGTCCACTTCTTCATGGGTTTCGTCATCTGACTCTTCATCAGTTTCATCAAAGTCTATGTCCACATCACTCTCTCCATTCTGGACAACATCGATGACATCCTGCACACTGTAGAAGGGCTTTCTCCTTGCTGAAGACATTCTGAAATGAAAACAAATTAAATGGAAATAACATTAGTACATGGGTGGTGGGGCAAAGTAACCTATTTACACATTTCACTAGTCACACAATACTGTCTGGCCAACCTATTGTGCTCTGATTATCAGGTGAGAATGTTCAAGAATGTGAAACCATCATCCCAAAAGGAATGCATGTTGCATTTCTTCTAGGATGATAATGTCTGCAATGGGAATGCATTCCCGAACGTTCTCACCTGTTCTACAACAATGCAACAGGCACCCCTCAGCATCCCCCCACTATCCCCCCAGAACTAACTGCTTAGACTATGAATTGAGCCAACATAATAGGCACATGTATACAAACAGAATGAGAAACTGAACTATTGAAGGTGATCACCATTAGAAGCATTAGAAGCAGTAGAAAGTGATATGCTATTGCAATATATTTTGGTAATACAGCTTCTTGTACAGTGGGTTCCAAATAGCACTGGTTTGGAAATTAAAGTAAAAAATAAATATAAAGCCTACATAATATATCATCTGGAAAGTGTAATAAATGTGTGTAATTTTAAAATATATTGTGAAAAATAGAAGGTCCCTGTCAAAATGTCTATTTAGACTACACTTAGCCAGGTATGTTGTAAACCTACAACATGGCCATTTTGACTACCACAGTGGCCCAGTGTTGTAAAATTACAACATGTATATAACATGCTCTAATTTACATTTGATGAATGTATTTCACAATAATTACATATGTACATGTTCTATTAAGTGTAATGATTACAAAAAAAAATATTAAAGGCATTATACTTACTTAAATCTGATAAATCCAGTCCAAGGAAACAAAGTCTTGTTGCTCAGCCAAAGTTTTGCAGATTGTGAAAGTTCGGGACCTGTGGGTCGGGCTTGTATACAAATGTCCTATTCAGAACCATTGTGAGACTGAACAATAGGACCCAATGGCTATGCTAATGTGAAAAAAACCAACAACAAAAAAACATTTCTACCCTTTTTTAGAAAAAATAAAAATGTTGTAATTCTGCAACGCTGGGCCTTAGAGGGTTAACAGACTCATTTAATCAGTCTCAGCAGAATAAAACTCAGCACTGAATGTCACATTTGATGATCTGTGCCTCAAATCTCTCTAAACTGGCTAGAAGAAGAGCACTTTATCCAGAGATTAACCAGAGATATCACAAAGCCAGGTAAAGGCAGGGTACTCACACCGCTGTGATTAGGAAGCCTTCCTCTTCTCGGTTCTGAAAGCTTCCCTGTTTTACTTTCAGGTGCTCCCCGTTTACGCTTCCTCCCTAAAGCAACTGAGAGAGAGAGTCATTGCTGTTTACATCTGCAGGTGAGAGGCTCCTCTGCTCAGGACTGGGCTGCTGTATGACTCTTGATGTATACTGATGCTGCTAGTGGAGGCTGGGAGAGAGATCGTCTTCTGTAAAGAGCAGAAAGATTAGGAGAGTCAGAGTCACAGTGCAGGACACACCACCCTGCTCTCACGTTTCCCTCTGCCAGTCAGACACTGTGCTGCTTTTTGGACAAACGATAATCCTCGCCCCGTGCTTTTAGCTCGTCTCATGATGATCACTCTCTTTCCCTCTGCCTCCCTTTTACTTCTGCTTCTCTCTGCTGAATCCCCCCGCCTCCACCCTCCTCCTCTACCCTCCACCAACACTAATGCCCCCACCCCGGGCTCTAATCCTGCTGTGGTGATGTCAGCCGTATGGGATCTGTGTTATGATGGTTATGTAATCACAAGTGCCTACCTTCTCGTTGATTCTCCCGGAGTCAGGATCACCTGTTTTCCTCACGTTCAGTCAATTGTGCATCCATCACCAGACGAGTGTTCGTCCTCCCACGAGCTGGAAAAGAGGGACGTTTCTATTTCAGCGTTGTTCCCCGGCAACAGCATCTTCCTCCGTCACACACACAGTCTCTCTCTCTCTCTTGATTTTTCTCACCATCTCTTATAACCTCCCTCAGCCTCAATGAAACTCCTCCTCCTCCACATGTATCCCCCTCCTATTCTCCTGCTGGCTGGCTGTGACTCTCTCGCCTCCTCCCTTCTCTCTCTCTCCCTCTCTTTCTCTCCTCACAGCTGCACTGAGCTCTGGGAGATGTCAGTAAACACAGAGTGGCATTGGCCTCCAACGCCCTAAGGGAACCGCCGCTGTTCTCCTCCGCTGACTACTTGGCAGAAAAGTGTATTTCTGGTGTGTTTACAGCTTCTATTAATAACACTGCATGGAGCCGCATTGAAATGCTGCAATAGCCCTGGCTCGTGACTGAAAACATTTGTTTTCCCACAGGTCTGGTCGGCACATGTAAAAAATAAAACATGTATGAATCTCACTTCAAAAATATCAACTGTTAATTTTACTTTATCAGCTGTCCACTTTCATTCACCTTTTGCCGAGGTAATACAAAACACATTTGTGTTCCAGTTCAAGACCTACATTGTATTTTTTTTCTATTTGCATAAAGTACGATAATGTGGAAAGTACCTCTTTGTTAAACAGCATAATCAGAGTGTAACTGGGTCACTGATTTCTTTTTTCTCATCCTGCCACCAGATGGCGTGAGAGTGCTCAAAAACATTTGTTGCAAAGGTTTAGCATCTTATCTGTTGTATCGTGATATTGAAGCACTACTGTAATAACATGGAGTTTCAATTAATAATTAACCAATTTATAAAATAAAGATTATGTTATTATTACCTAAGAACATACTGTATGTGACAAAGTATCCCTGGGCTGTGCCCTTCAAACTAAACAATTTTATTATAATTTTGTTGGCACACAAGGTTTAATCAATATAAGCATTACAGGACAAAATCTGATTAAAAACACAGCTTAAAGCCTCCAACTCACTCTATGACTCCTTCTCCAAATACTATCAATGTATTTCCATTTTCCCCTAATTCAAACATTTAACATTTTATATTTAGCATATTATACAGAGAGAACCATTTATGCATCAGCTCTAAAGGCTCAATGCTGCAGGGATCACTGAGAATCCAAACTAGGAGCAGGTGCAGATAATCAACACAGCAAAAACCTTGCCTTTCTTTCACTAACATCAGCCGTTCCTAATGTTTTGACAAATGCTCCGTGCATCTGAGAGCTTTCTTACACCTGGCTTTGTTCAGCAGGACGGGAGCTCTGAAGCTCACGTCTAGACAGATGCTGCACCACGGCGACACCGATACAGTCACCCAGGACGTTAGTGGCAGTCCTTAGACGATCCCTATCAACACACACAGACAGGGAGTTGTGAGGTTAGAGGTCTGTGAGCGTGGCAAGACTTAAAACCACACCACAGGGATACTTTTAGAGTAAGGGTGTGCACTTACAGAATCCAATCCACAATCATCAGCAGCGATATGTCTTCAGTGGGCAGTCCAACTGACGATAACACAATCAACATTGATACCATGCCAGCCTGTGGGATGCCTGCTGCACCGGTGCTTGCAGCTGTGACAATCAAGCTGAACATAGGAAACAGAGAGACTTTTGTCATGTAATAACAGCTTTCAGTTGTATGAAATCAGGCAGAACATGTTAACAGTGCTCTTAAGCTTGATCACTCTTGTATGCTATAGCCCTACATAATGCTTGTGTTCATTTCATTCATGGAGAGACTTTATAGATATAGTTTCCATACCTGAGGACAATGATTTGTCCAAAATTGAATTCCATATTATTAACCTGGGCTATGAATAAAGCAGCTACTGCTTCATAGAGGGCTGCACCGTCCATGTTCATTGTGGCGCCTACAGGGAGCATGAAGCGTGTGACCTGTTTGTCCATGTTGTGATTCCCTTCCATACAGTGGAAGGTAACGGGTAAGGTTGCAGAACTGTAACAAAACCCACGAGGCATTACAGTGTTAAAGATATAATCGATTCTTTATGTGTTTACAGTGTTTGATTTCTGATATTAAGCTCACCTGGATGAAGTCCCAAAGGCGGTGCTGAGAGCCTGGAGGAGACCTGCCATGAATTTAAATGGATTCTTACGTGTCACAATGAAATAGATGACGGGCAGTGTTAAGAAGCTGTGGATTATGAGGCCAGTGATCACAGTGACAGCATACATGGCAACTTCACGACCAATCTCTCCTGTGTCTGTCATCTTCACAACCTGCCCTGCAATCAAGAAGAGGATTCCCACCGGGGAATACCTGCAGAATAAAGAAGGAAGATGTCATTATTATTCATCTTTCCTCTTATCTGTTGAGCGTCTAACACAACAATAAATTGTTAACCATATGTGGAAAAACGTGTCACGAAGATACAGAAAACTGAACAGCAATAGACAAATCTGAGAACTGGAACACAACAAGAAGCTTTTCAGTCATCCAGGCCATGAAACTAAAAACTTTCCTGCAGGGTTCCTTAAAGATGTTTCACTCACCTAAGTAGCTTCAGTTATAAAATACTAGCGAGGAGTTAGGGTTTTAATAGGAGCATCTGCGAATGGTGCATACCTCAAACTCTCATCCATTACAGGTAAGTATCTTGTTGTTACTGACCCTAGTCGTGTAAGTTTCAGGTGGGCACCACTCACAGATGTTCCACCACTCTTTTAGAATTGAAGAAGCTACTTGGATAAGGTCTTCAAGAAAACCCACCAAACACCTGCTCTTGTTTCAGTGGTTTCATTTTGTTTTCTGGATACTAACAAGACAACCGGTTATTTTAGTTTTAGCTTCTAATTCTTACCAGATGACTATGTTAACCAGATGCATAATAGCTTTATTCAGGCAGTCAAAGAAATCCCTCAGAGGTTTTCCCTGAGTGTCCATGCTGCTCAGGACGAGGCCAAAGGCGAAGGAGAAGACCAACAGGCCCAAAATATTGATGCCGTCTGACGTGCCTGGTGCTGGTCCTAATCAGTGATAATAGTAACAATTAGTGCTGAAATGTAAGGATACTAAAAGTAGTTAAAAGTTAGACTAACTATCGGTTCTCATAGGGGAAAGGGAACAAAAAAGGATGCTCACTGATCTCAGTCGTGTTGATACCAAGACGCTCTTCTGTAGATCTACTCTGAGAGTAAACTGTTTTATACTGGATAAATAAACATTAATGTTTGGTGATGGTATAATTATAAAAAAACAAATCACTGATAGTGCAGATTTTACCTTTCTGAAACAAGCTTCCACCAGATTAGAGGGGAACATGTTTCTATAAACCCAAACACAAAGGTTTGTTATAGTGGTTACACAACCTATACTAAAAGAATCCTTAAAAGGCTTTCACACAGACCTGATTAGATCCAGGAAAGCATCCACACTTTGCACAGCCTCTGCTTCACCACCAGAGGACGCTGCAGTAACCCTGGAGGATTTCCCTGGCTGGATGAGGACAGCTAGAGCGATGCCAGTGAATGCGGCAATAACAGTGGTGACCATGTAGTAGCTGAAGGCCCTTAGCCCAATTTTACCATAAGCCTTCGTGTCTACAGAGGACACACCTGGAACAAAGAAGACAAGAAAAGATATGAAAATATGTTTTAGTCAAGGCCTATAATTTTAGTATAGGCAGACACGATGTACTGAAGTTTATAACACTATCTACAATAACTAAAGAAATTTCTTATTGCAGCTCTACATTAAGTTCAGGAGGATGTTTTGTGTGATTTTTCTAACTGCTTTAGCTCAATCACGTTGTTAGGATTGTTTAATTTAAGGGACATCTCATTCAGGTTGTCAGCCTCAGCTTTACACACTCCACTGTCATCAACCTTGGTTGCACCTCTTGCACCAGTCTAGAGAGGCTATCAAACAGAAAAGCTATGAACATGTAATACATGGAGGGTAAAATCATGACTGAAAACCCAGTTTAACTCAGCTGCAACGTGGATCTAACCTGTAATCAGACTGGAAACGATGAGGGGAAGCAGCAACATCTGCAGGATTCTCATGAGCAGCTCTCCAGGAAAAGTTAAATATTTTATATCCCTGGCTGACATATTAATGTGTCGCAGAGCAAAGCCCAGCCAGTTCCTCGGAGAAACACAAACACAGGTCTATCAAAGAGAGAAAACAAAGCCAATACACAGAGAAGTGCTGGAGAAAGCAGCAAATTAAACAAACAAGCAACACTTTGTATTGACAGTGATAGAATAGATATTTGTAGATTTAAAGGCTTTCCTTTGAGAAAAAACACTTACCTAATACAACAGCAGTCATTGTGAGAATAACAAAAGCATTTCCCTTCAGAAAAGCGGCAATATTAGGTACTTTCTGCTTAAAAGACATATGACCTGACGGCTGAACACATCTGTGGTACGTTTGGTTTTCTTCAGGTTCTGCAACCTTGTCCATGATGTTAGAGATTAAAAATTTCTCAGTCTCCTCTGCCTAGTGGCACTGATATAGCCCTAAACAGTTTAGACGCATGAAGATGACTAAATAGAGTAACCTCAGGACAGCCGATCGAGGGGACGTTAATCATCAGCTTTGTGTCTGTACCGTTCCCCCGAGGTATGAGTAAATAGTTAACGCTGAACTCAAGTTAAACTAGACGATGTAAAATACCTGGAATTATAACAGTGTACTGTTATCAGCTTTAAAGTTATTGTTGTTTCAGAATTTAAAAAAATCACAAACACCTTCTTCAATCTGACAAAGAAAATGCAAACTTCCGTTGTGTGGATAAACTTGACCTTTTCCCCGTTTGAAAATAAAAACCGTGTCACAGTTTTGGACGTTCATTTTAGAAACTATCGTGTGCTTTGCAGAAGTCTGGCCACGGGTCGGGCTTGTTTATCTTTGGCTAAATCGCAGCCAGTACACAGAAGTGTCACAGATTAATATAAGCTGTCAGTCATCCAAAATAAACCTCTTACTCCACACATTTCCTTGTCCCAGATCTTTAAAACCAAAGTGAGGGGGCAAATACACAAAATGGGTGCAGAGTCCGATGTCCACAGACACCAGCCAAATCACTGGAGCACAAAATGTTTACCAACCTTTACTTAATTGGTAAGCAATGGGAAATTGTTCATAGTTTCATTATTAATTTAATAAGCAGTTATAGTTTCCAAGTGGAACAAGGTTTCATTTTGGAAAATTGCCAATGAAAATGACCACATAATGAGAGCCAGCACAGTATGTATGCATGTATTAAGCTTTATATCAAAGTGATTGTGTGATATATTATATTTCACTTGTGTTAGATGGAGTCTGCCGATATCAGATTTGACAGTTTGGCTTCAGTCCACAGGTCAGGTCAATATCTAAACCAAATCCTCTGTAATTAGGTAATCTAAAGTCCGACATGGTTAATGTCCCAAGTCTTATTACCGTAGTTCTGTGTTAGGTGCAGAGGTTTTAGGTCAAAGAGGTGTTAAGTCCCCAGCGTCCCTAAAATACTCTTAGTATCGCATGTCTGCCAATACATGGCAGCTACAGCAGACAGTAGAGCTGAGTAGAAAGATTTTAAGTATCTTACAGATTCATCCGTATCTTTAAGTTGCAAATCCATTAGAAACACAGGTCCTGCTGGGACATGTTAAGGATCCACAAAACATCTTTTTACTTTAACGTGAACTTTGCTTCTTTGTGTGACTGTGTGATTATACTGAGACAGACATTGTAGGCTATCTGACAATTCTCAACATGTTTTCTTATAAAATCCAACACAGATATTTAAAAATATCTGGGATACCTTTAATGTGAAAAATAACAATTTATATCCGGCTCTTATAAAGCTTTGTCATAATTTATTACTCCTATTCTGAAATTTACACATTTACAAACAAAACCAATCATGTTTTAGACATCATCCTCAATTCTTTTAATTATTGGCCTCAAATGTGACCACAAAATACTGTTAAGCAACTTCATTGATCTTTTGGATCACTGCACAGCACTAAAAACCACCAAGTATCCTATCTGTTGATTCTGGTTCCAGCGTTATTCTAGTAGTGCTCGACCTCGGTGCAGCCTTCGACACGGTTTACCACGACATCCTTTTATAGTGCTTAGAGGTTGATGATCAGTGCTAAAAGTGGTTTACATCCTATCTGAGAGACAGAACATTCTGTGTAAAAATAGGCAGCAGCTCTTCACCCCCTGCTCCCATTAAATGTTGTATCCCTCAAAGGTCACTTTTAGGGCCTTTTCTTTTTTCCCTTTTATATGCTTCCCCTTGACACTATCTTTAACAAATACAACATCCAATTTCACAGCTATGTGGACGACACACAATTTAACTATTTAGACCAGACTGCGTAAACTGAATTGGCTCCCTGTGAAGCACATAGTTCATTTTAAAATCTTACTATTTGTTTTTAAAGCCCTAAATGGTTTACCTCCACAATACATCTCCGAAGTGCTAATTTCATGTTCTGCCCCCAGGTCAATGAGGTCATCCTCACAACAACTCCTCAACCCCAAGCTCTCGCCTTAAGTCGGAAGGTGACCGGGCTTTTTCAGTTGACGCTCCATAACTCTACTATAGTCTTCCAACCCAAATTACATCCTTCTCCACTATTGACTGTTTTAAATCTCATTTATAGTGCTACGTCTTTTCTCTTGCTTTTAGTTCAGTCTGAGGTTGCCTATTGGTAATTCTGTCTGGTCCACTTTGACCTGATTTTTATTGTTCTCCTATTGTATTTTACTCTCTCACTGTACTTTAATTTTATTATTTTGGCTTTGGTTTGGTGCTTCATTGTGATTGTGTTATACTGTGATTTACTGTTCCTCTGTATTATTGGATCTTACATTTTATTGAGGCAGATGTTTTTATCTTCCCTGACTGGAAAGTACTTTAGGTCAATTTCTGTTGTTTTTAAATGTGCTATATAAGTAAAGCGACTTGACTTAAACCTTCAGTTTAAAAATGAAATCTGTATGCTACAACTGCTTCATGAGACATCCAAATTTATAACCTGTTTGTCAAATAACGTCCACCATAGTTTTTAAGGGAGGCAGACAGTGGCCTACATACTGAAGGTCTATGCTGCTGCGTGTTGTTTACAAGGTAACTAGTCTCCATTGTCTGTAGGCTGTCAATTATGAGCTAAGCTCTTTAGCGGTATTACTCCAGTCAAGTTATTGATACAGTCCAATCATCTGGACACACAATAGGCACAGTTTCAATTTGGGAAGTTTATAGTGAGCAGCTAAAAGAAATTCTTGATTTGAATAGTAAGACTTCATTTTAACTTTACCCTTTGTACTTCCCTTTAAAAATCTTAGTAGGACTGAACATTTCAGCTGAGCTATGGCGTTTCTCATGAATCAAATGATGGGCAGTAAGTTGAAGAGTTTTACGGGAGGAGGTCAAGAAAGTAGTGAAGCAGCAGCCGATGGAAAAGAAACGCCAGAGTCTAAAGGCATGTCCAGGGAGGAGTTTGAAGAATACCAGAGGCAGCTTGTGGAAGAAAAGTGAGTAAGCAGTGATGCTGATATTATATCATTAATCCAAGGCCAACAACAGTGACAAAAATAATGCATAAGGTAAACTGATCAGGAGATTGTGATTTAAAGTCGCTAAAAAATGTGGAAGACAGAGAGAATATACACATAAAAGTGATTTTTAGTGTTTTTTCGAATGACTAAATGTTTCTGCATATGACGTTAGTAGCATAGAAACAGTCATCTGATAATTTAAGATAAAAAAGGGAGAGTAATTAAAATGAGAAGATGCAGTTGACATATCCATTAAGCAGGGATTAGCAGGTGTGATTAGTAATACTTAATGCAGACTTCCACTGATATGTAGGCACAGAAACAAAACAAAAACATCCCAACTTCAGCTAACACGTGAGGAATACCACACTTAGTCCACATTAAGACATGGATGTGAATCTACTGAGGCAGGGTGCTGTTGAAATATGGATTATACTGGTGACTTTATGCCTGTTTTTGCAGAATAGGCATCATGGTTAATACACAAAAGCGGCTATCTGTGTTTCAAAGTAAATATTCTGCTTATTTATGTAGATTTCAATTGAGAGCTAGAGTAAACAACTCTGACACCCAGCAAGCTAAAGATAAAATGTCTCAGGTCTCCAGTTTTCTGATCCCCAACATTCAGATCCCTTAACTGTCCTCAGAGTTCCTCGTAGCCCTTATTTGACTCTTGAATGGAAAACTAAAACCGTTTCTCTTGGCCTCAAGCTGCACTTAGCTGTGACGTGGCCTGGACTGTACACAATCTTTCAGGTCATTCGGGGCATTAAATGTAGTCACAGATTAATGTTTCCATCCACCCAGATACAGTAAACATATCCTAACTAAAATATGCTTAAAAAACATGTTGTGTGTGTTTGCATTACACAATGTGAACTTGCTAGTTTGGCCAGGCTTATAAGGTAGCTTTAGGTAGTGATTTATTTCCGCAAGGCTCAAATTAGCCAGAGAAGCAGATTAGGCTCTGTGTGTAATAACTTGTCGGGACTCCGCTTCAAGAAGCCGCCGTTAAACACGTCTCTTAGCCAGTGCGCTTTAAAACAATAATTATTTAATCACCTTACAATCTCAAGTGTTTGTTATCTTCAATTAAGTAAAAAGGCAAATTGTAATGAAGTTAAGTTCTTATTGTCAATGAGAAAGTGTGGGAATCTGTGCGGCACCTGACAGTTCTTTCTGTAAATTCAAGCAGTACAGGTATTGAGATACCTGAATATATATATTGAGAAGATAATTAAAATTAATTAAAAAAATTGAAATTAATTAAAACAATAATTGAACAATACTGGAAGAATATTAGTCTGCAATTTTAATAAATCAGAATTCAGGCACTTTTTTTATTAATAGAGCAGAAAAGTAAGATAAGATAATAATATATGATACTACAGCACTTTATGCAGGCCACAGTTTAGAAATGGTATCCAGGACTGTGGTTCAGTCATGGTTTCAGTGAATTCATACTGTCTAGAAAGTCATAAAACTGCTTTGACTACAGACGTTCAGCCACAGTTCAGTAGGTTTGCCTTCTGCCCTGCCTGGGGGACAAAGTTCAAAACCGTATCTCTTTAAATCCTGAGATTGTCTGTGTGTCGGATGTACAGTACGCTAAAGGAATAAGGCGAAGGTGCGCAGCAGCTGTGGCCGAGGCATCAAGGAACTGCAGATCTGTGCCAAGCTGCAGCTCTCAGCACAGCTAATCTTATTATAGCAGGGTCAGACTCTGAGTGGACCACACTTAAATAGACACAGGTCAACTCTAACGCCAGCGAGAACACGGACCAATCGTATTGAAATCGTTAGTGGTAGCACATGTAAAAGTGGTTGGTCAGTTGAGGGTCTGGGTTAGAGAAGTAAATCTGATTTGAGGAAGAGAATGAGAACCTGTGTCTCCTCTAGTTGGGTTGTGTAAACCTTACTGCTTAGTACTGTGCAACTCCACAGTTACACAGCTCGATGTCTTTATGGAGGCTTAAATTTTGCACAATAGTTAAACCAGTTTCACCATTAAAAGGGTTTCATAAGAACTACTGTGAACACAACGTGGTCTGCATCGGCTCTCTGTAGCTTTGTAGCAACTTCTGTTCTCATAAACAGAAAACACTGTTTAACTTTTACATTTAGAAATTTTAGTACTATAATTATCAGACCCTTCAACGAACCACCTTAATAAAGCTAATTTAATACAGTAATAGCACCCCCAACAGGTTAATCTGAATCCAGTGCAAAATGAAAAAGACAAAGTTCAAATTATTAATTAGAAATATTTCATAGCGTTATGAATCAGGCAAGGATTGAGTGTAGTTACTGTCAGGATCATTAAAGAGAAGCGACAGAGAGAAGCGGAAACAAAAGCAGCACAGTGAGCGTTCTTGATTAGATTAATAAGATAATGTTTCATAGACAGATCCCATCAACAGGCGAACGCCTTCGCTTGCTAACAACATTATTATAATGTGATAATGCTGCTGCAGATAAGACACTGATCGCTAAGGAAAGCTTTACTACAAGCCACCTGTTTATTTGCCTACCCTTTAACCTTTTAATGCACTGTCCTTATGCTTGTTTATATTTCTTAGTAATTTGGTTTCCTGGAGAAGATAGTCCACTGCAATGTGGGTCAAATCTGAATCAATATATGTATGGCTTATACATTAATTTTTTTTGTTTTTTTTCACTGAAACTACACTCACCTGCCAGTTTATTAGGTACACTAATGGAAACTAATGTATTCTAATATAACAGTGCTGAAATAAACCCCCTGCTATGATCATATTGCAGGATTATATTGGACTGAATTAAACATAAAAGGGTTTCTGTTATTCACTGTAGCCCAGTGATTAAAACTGGGTTGTCGAAATAACTAAAATAATGCTGAATGTTGTTCAAAAGTACTCAAGTTATTTTAAACAAATGCTGAACCTTGACGAAGCTAAGATGTAGTGCAGAATTTTGACTTTACAAGGCATTGATTTTTTACATGTGTATCTAATTAAGTGGCCAGGCAGTGTATGTTTGACTACACAAAAGGCCTTAGTTTCCCGACTGTTTTACTTTCAGTGTGTTTACTCTGCAGGATTCAGCGTGACCAAGACTTTGCCATAAAGAAAGCTGAAAGGGCCAATCTAAGAGTGGTACTGAGGGATAAATACCGACTTCCAGAAGTAAGGAAACCCCCAGCCACTGTCTAGCTTCTAAATTTGTTGACACCTAATTACATCAATAATTATTTGTACCAGACTGATTTATTTCACTCCCAGTTTCTACATTTATTTGATTCCTGTATATTTAAGATGATCTATCTATCTATAACTCTTCTCTTAATAGAGTGCTCAAGACACAGCAACCGTTGAGATGGCTGGAGATGACGTCGACCTGCCAGAGGAGCTGGCAAAAATGGTGGATGAAGACGAGGAGGAAGAAGAGGCCAATGATTCATTCCTCCATAAACTTCAGAACATGGATGTGGATGCACTGAAAATCAAGGCACAGGCCAGAGTGACGGAGATGAAGCAGACCGCAGAGGAGAAGTGTGCCCTCATGTGACGGTTGTTCATTAAACTGTAAGGCACTTGGAACCACACGCCAGCCTTCAAAATGTTGTCCATGTGAAGTGCAGTATAAGGCCATGCAACCAGGCCATGTTATATGTATGCAAAAAGTAATGACTGTCATCCTGAAGATTCCTCTTTCCTCCATGTTTTGTTACTCCTATTACAGAATTAAACTGCTTTTCATATGGAGGGCTTCCCTACTTCACAGCCAACCTCGTGTTTTTTGCTTTATTATTCATGATTATTTGTGACTCTTAATAAAGTGTCTTGGAGGTAATAAAAATAGATTTTAATTTTTGTGCCAATTACTCTGTTTGTTTGTTTGTACACACATTTAAAAGGTTACATTAGACTTTAAGGAACGCATTAACCATGGGAACATCTTAATCTGGATGAGTAGAAGGAGGGTAAACTTTGACTGTTTGAAAGATTAAAAGATAAAACACCCGAATCCCACAAAGATCTGTATTTTTCCTATGCCCAGTGGCTTCAACTGCATAACTTCCTGAAGCAAAGTATCATTACAAAAGCACTAAGTACATTTTGGAAGCTGAGGATGTACTACAGAGAGCCTGTTCTCCCCGGATGTGGCTCACTGAATGTGTGCACCATGATTAGACAGGGTAACTCTAATTCTGAATTGCTTGCATCTATGGGACACATTACAGGACACACAGTTTAATCTAGGATTAAAGCTTTCATCTCTTTACCTGCCTGTCCAATCGGTTACTGGACAGTCATAACTTCATTTGGCTGATTAATATATATATATATATATATATATATATATATATATATATATAATTTATATCCTGATATTTTAGGATTTTAAGACTGGCCAACCTTCATTTTAAATCCTTTCTGGCAGCGAACAGCTATTTCAAAGTCCTTTAAAATGAAAAAAGATCACTTTATTTACAATCAAGAAAAAAATCCTTGTACAGTACTTTTACCAACAACTAAACAAAATGTGACAGACTCAGCTTTTTCTTCACATTTCAGTTTAAGTTAATCACGTGACCAGTCGCTCAGTGTTTAACCCTCCCTTTCCATCATCTTCCTGTCATCCCCCTGCTGCTCACCATCCCCCTTTCCCCCTGTAAGCTGACACAGCGCCTTTAAAACATTAGCTGCTTTCTTGCTAATCGGATCCCAGGGACTTAAATTGTCATCTGATAAAACTAAGGCGCTTGATAGCTGTGCTGCACCCTCTTAACCAATTTGTACTCAATTAGGATAATGGGGAAACTAGCAAAGAGGGACAGCTTTAATATATTAACGTGATAAAATGATTATCAGTTTCCCTTGTCTATGACTTGGGTGCCATCAGTATTGCATCATATAGCAAGTAGCTCATATAAATACTAATCATTACTGACTTGGACCAAATTTAATTTGAAGGGAATAGATTAAACATTGTCAATAGTATTTCCGAGTACAGTTCAAATACAAATGTAAGAGCAGACACTTTGACTTATCATTATCGACTTAAGGTCACTTTAAGGATCCAGCAGGATTGGTACATTTTAACTCATTAAAACATTTACATGGAGCTGAGCCATTTATGTTATTTAATCATGGCTTTCTGATGTAACATATCAAAACAATGCAGTGAGCCAGGTGGAACAGCTATGGACAGAGCTCAGTGCTTCAATAGTGGCGTACAAGTATATTTGACAAGACATAAAGCTAAAACTACCAGTGTCCTGTTGATTGATTACAGAATCATTTTTATAATTTTTGCATTTGCTTGTTTGTTTGTTTTTCTCTGTATCCCTATACTGAAAGTTGGAGAAAGCTGGCACTGCGACACCTCGTACATCTGACTTACAGTCTCTATAGTCTCACCATATGGGAGCCACGTAGTTCACAGTAAATCCCTGCTTGGAGGGAGACATCTTTAAGTTCTTTATTTCATTTACAGGTAATAGTAATGGGCTTGTCAGTCTCTCATTCCGAGAAAACAATCCAGGCAACCAAGAAAATGTGGCTGGCCAAAGCCACTTAACCCACAGCTGTTCTACACATATACAGTGGTGGCAACGCTTTCATGCTTTGCCATGCCATATGGCTTTAAACCATCTTTTTCCTCAATTGCTTAGGCTTTTTCTGCATTGCGAGAAAATGGTGCATCCCTTGGTCTCTGTAATGCATGTATAAGAAGTGTCTATGAGAGAAAATTTATCAAGCTGTCTAGGAGTTCAACAATGTAATAAGAAAAAACAAATATAAGTATGAAAATATTGCAAAGTTCAAACATTCAAAGACAGTTAATTTACTTATGTAAATGCAGACCATCCCCTTAAGGCTGAGGTGAAATAATACAATAAGAAAATCAGTATGATCTAGCTGTGGCTGTGCTGAAGATCAGTGCAAAAAGTTAGAATTTTTGAAACATTTGACTTTAAAATGAACATTCTGCCCCATTTGTCCATGTTGGATTTTGTCTTTGACGTGCAAAGAACCCCTAAATATATCTTCAGGTGGGAGGAGTGAGGTCACAGGAAATCCCTAGTGAAGTCTTTAGGCTCATTAAGGATGGGATTGATCTCTGCAACACTTACTGTAGCTGCAACGGCTTTGGCTGTGCCAGCTGGCAAAGGAGAAACTTTCAGGCTGCAGGATGACACACCCTACTGTGAACGCAGAGGAAAAAGATTATTTGTCGTACTACCCGTGTTAGTTATTATGCATTTATCTGAAGTAAACAGTCTCAGCTAAACATTTTCAGTGAAGGGTATGGATTAGGCGGAGAATTTTTTATTTATTTTTTCCCACTAATTGCGCATGTTTGAATTAATCTGTTTAAATTTACCATTATTTTGCTTCTTTAAACCTGTATTTTAGCTTTTTGTTTTCTTGTCTGTAGCATAAACATGAAAAATTCTTCATCGGAACTGAACTATTACTATATTTTAACAGCGCCTTTCATCAGTGAGTAATTAGACAAATGTACTTAAATAGGAAGACATCATAACAACATGACAAGAAGTAACATCATCAAATTCTCACTGAACAACAAGTAATTCACCTCTTTATTTTGTTTTATTGTTATTCATTGTGCAAGAATTAAGTACCAACTATTTTATGAATACAAGTCTTTACAGTGTGTAGCCATTCAAGTAAAAAGTCCATCTCTGTGTCTTTGCTCCCTTACATTGTCTAAAATGAAGGGATTAGCGAAAACTCTCAGTACAAGCTATTATCTTTCAGACAATAGATTTTTTGAAAGAAAGTTTTGTTGAGGCTTCATTAGCAATGACCTCCCTCTGTGGTCTGAATGCAGGACACATTTGGAGCAATTACTTGACCAGAAAACAACTGTCAGTCATTCTTAAAGGGGGAGGATTCCAATTAATAAACCTCTTAAACCCTTTGGTTTTACGACCATTCCCCCGCCAGCTTTGGTGTCTCGTGTGGTTAAGGAGAGTTTTGTCAGAAGATCGGAAGACGTTACATGTGCTCGTTGCACAGGACTCTGGCAGCAGGTCCTTTGCTCGATTGTTTGCAGGGGATTTCAAGGACTTAACTGGGAGTAACAAGTGCCTACAGTAGATATTGTTGGTGTCATTTGTCTACTTACGGACTACAGAGACACCATGTGCGTACTGAAACCTGTGTTGGGAATCTGAAAGAGGGTAAGATTACTTTATACTTCTTTATTTTGAATTCTGTCTATTGGATTATCTGCTGATGCATGCTTTTGATAAAGCACGTTTGTATGTAAATGAGAAATGAAAACAGTCAATGTCTAGTTGGTGTGTGAGTGTGTCTTAAGTTGGCCTTATAATGTGACCAAATTACTGGAATACCTATATAAAAACTTTAAAACTTAACTGTAAATGAGTCTGAGATTTCTTTTAGACAAAATATGTATGTCAACATAACTCTTAATCCATTTTAATGGAAATAAAGAGACAGAAACTAAGATGGAATTTATGAAAGGTAACCACATTCACTCCTTTACAGTATCTTGATTATCTAAACAGGGGAACATATTAGCTAATACAGCTATGACACTGACACGTCTAATTTCCCTTGCATGTCTATATCACCAGGCGCTTTAATCATGTATTTCTGCTGTTTTTCTGTTCTCTTAATATTTTAGACAAAAAGATGTGAGATTGTTCTGCGTTTGTGGAAACGACACACAGAGCCACACTGAAGTCCTCACACCTCACATAAACATCTTTACTGGACGTGAGGCAGAACTGTACAAAACCTGATTCACCTGGTTTCATTTGGTTTTGTTTTATGAGAAGGAAGAGAGAAAGTGTCTCCAAAGGCTCGGATGCATTTGTCAATGGATACCCTGGGAATAGTGGATGATAGTTGCCTGGACAACTATGACATGGCTAAAGGTGCTGGGTCAAGTGGAGGAGGCAGAGTCCACAGTATTGATGTCATACTGGGATTCACTAAAGACCAGGACCCCTTACTTCATTCAGTGGGAGGTGATGACAACCAAAAAAACAATGGATCAAACCCACAGGAGCCTGAAAAGCAGGTGCCATCAGACAACTATGGGCACCTTCCACAGCTAGGTGACAGCTCCCAGCATTCGTCTTATCATGGTGAGTCTCAAACAAGTGGAATTAAACAGAGAACACAGTCTCATTTATCTGGTTTAACACACATTTCCTCTTCACAGTTCTGCACCACTGCCACTTAAGGAATAAGTACAAAATGACCTTTAAGCATGAGCTGTCATATTTAGCTAATTGGTTGTCTAAAGATGATTATAACTTCTATTTAAGCGCCTGATTTGCAAAATGAGCAGCGGATTCAGTTCTGGCATGTGGTGACTGAAAAGCACACTGTGACGTACTATACTTTTAGTTGTGTTCACATTCTGAGGATAAAACATAGTCTAGTTATATCTAAAAAATCTCTTCATGTATCATGTACTTTATGTATCCACACTCACAGCCCAACATAAATCCAAAAGCCAAAAATAATGTTAGATTTAAGAGTCCAAACTTACAGAATCTTGTTCTTAAATGAATATGAATTACAGCCCATTCAGGTGATAAAGGTTCAGGGTCTGGGTCTTCTGCAAGCAACCGAGTTTGCTTGCAATTAGTCATACCTGTGTTCATCTTGTCATGTGCATGGTGAGAAGTTTTTTTTAATCTTGAATGTGCAAATTTCAGGAGAAAGCAGATTAGGGCAGTGCTTGTTCACACAGGAGGCTTCAATCCACTAATGGGTCCATTTGGAAGTAAAAGGTTAAGAAGTCAGTCAAATTAATGTGTTGCTTGTCTCAACAGTTATGTACAATAATGATCTGAGATGACACTTCCAAAGATTGGAACTTTCTCGCATTGTATGCATTATTTATATGATGCAATATTGCTGATTTCTGTGAAATCATTCATTGACATGATAAAGCTGTATTTTAAGTCTTAACAAAACGACTACCTGGGAAACAAGTTAGCATGTTTATTATAACAGCAGAGTCCTGTAGACCAATGGACACAGATATTGTAAACAAACAATTGCAACTCATATTGTATCATGTGGCCATGACACCTAACAGTCTGTATACGTAGGATATACCAACACACACAGATTAGCATGCAACTGCTATTTAGCACTCAAAATATTAATGTTATATTTACAAAGCCACATTCTGTGCCAAAAATACAGAAGCAACAACCCACAAAAGCCAAAGTGTGAACTATGGGTCATCATGTATACCCAACAGCTCTGGAAGGTTTTCACTAGTGGGATCCATTTCAAACAATCTCCTTTGAGATCTACATTAAAGACTTCCTGACACCAAATTGAATTGTCTTATTAAGCAGTGTTAATAAGATTTTGCAAGTCTTGAGTTAAATTAATTCATTATATATATATATATATTTAGGTTTGAGATTGACAGTTGTACCTTACAAATCCTGACATTTTTATTTTGCCATGAACTTTCCAAGAGTCAAAATAACATTTAACCGTTTAAATGTTAACTGTAAGATTCAAAACGGTATTTGGTTGGAAACTGTCTTGAGAACGGCAGCTAAACCAGCATTATTGTTTGCCATGAGTTACAGATGGTTGATGATGAACTAGAGACATCCAAAAATTGAATTACACTGATATCCAGTCATTTAATGAATCCTGAGATTGAATCATTTATCATGACATTAATGTGGTAATGTAGAAAATACCCTTTGATGGGTATTAAAAGCCACCATCTCACTCATTCCTTTACTCATGGTGTACATTTCACAATGATCACAACTTTTAACATCATTACTTAAAACCAGTGATCTGCTGACCACATTGCCTGATGCGATTTGCTATGGTTAATGAGCTCTGGTGCATTTCTCACTTGGCTTACATGTTGTACATCCATTTCATGGAAAACATAATCTGGACTACAACTGTTTACCTGGCTTGCGAAGTCTCTTGTTAGATTAGTGGAGGTAGGGACTTGCAGGTTTAACAGGTAGCATCTGGTACTTTGGGATTACTGCAAGGGAAGAATTCAGTGAAAGACATGATGTCATTGGGACTTGTCACACCCCAGGGGTTCACAAACCCTTAACAACAAAACAAGGTAATCAGTCATTAAGCAGTTTAATCTTGAGAAGAAATTTGTTTTTTTCTACCTTTTGTTAAGCCTTCGTGGTGAAATACTTCATTTTAAACTGGGAATAATAAACAGTCATAAATAACTTTCACTCATTCATTCATCGTCTATGACCTGCTTGTTCCTGTTAAGCGTCACGGGCATAAATGACTTGTTTTGTCTTGAATACGACATTATATTATCATCATTCATTCATCACTTATTCAAAATCAAAAACTAAGGAAAATCTTTGTAAAGAAAGTTTAACTAGTATTCAAAATACTGAAACAGTTTTCTAGGATTTTATCTCTAACTGAGAAAAAAAGAACAACTCACAGAAATGCTGTAGAGTGGGACCATGTTTATGCTACAAAGCTGTGAAATATTGCTAACACTATTGCTAACATGGGTAACAGGGTTTGAAGTATTGTAGAGAGTCACTGTCTGATTATGCATAAAATAACTATTATAATAAAACACAGATGATTTGTTATTCTCGGAAACCTAACATGGGTTTTAAAGAGTCAATTTCCAATCATTGTCTGACGCAACATGACATATCGGTGGATCTCTGTGAATTTCACTGAATAAATCTAATCCCAAAATGAATAAGTTTTATGGCTGTAGGGTTTGCCTTTGTAGCTTTAAATATATAATAGTGCCACCGTGCCAAGATCCTTAGTTGCACCCATTAGCTCAGCTTGCTTGGAGTTTGTACTTGGGTAAAGCCAATGAGATTTGGCTGGTACTGTTTACGATCTCTAGGAACTGCTTAAAGCCGTGATATGATTCGATTAGGTGTTGATTCGATTAGAGGATACAATTCCGTCCCCATATAACCCCAATATACTTTGTTTCCTCTTCACATAATTCGTTTTTGTTGTGAGACAGATAACTGAATTTGGGCGTAACTTTTTTCTAATCCCTAACACAAAATAACAACAGCTGTGTAGATTTGGTTTGAAATTGGCTTGTGAATGGCACCTACACCAAATATTGCAGTTGGCTATGAATTAAAGAGGGTTGATGATACCCAGAGACAACCAAAAATTAAAATTCACTGTATGTATCTCATCCTTCATTTTAGAATCTGATCTCTTCTCTGGTGACAAGTGTGACGGAGGAATGAGCCACCTGCAGAAGGAAGTGGATGATGATGAGGAGTCTCCAGAGACTGTTAAGGAAGAAGAGCACACTAAAAAGAAACACAGAAGAAATCGCACCACTTTCACCACTTATCAGCTTCACGAGCTGGAGAGAGCCTTTGAGAAGTCCCACTACCCAGATGTCTACAGCCGTGAGGAGTTGGCAATGAAGGTCAACTTGCCTGAGGTTCGAGTTCAGGTAAAGATTGATCCCAAATCCCAATCTTTTCTTTTTGAGCTATTCTTCTGTGAATTGGCAGTATGCATAGCTTTGATTATCTTGTCAAAAGGTTCACTTCCAGTCTCCTTGGTAGTGACGCCACCCTAAACCATAACATTTACACCAGCAAGTTCCTTCTTGTGGAAAGCTGCCTTTGGTCTGTACCAAATATGCCCACTATTACCATGGCCAAACAACTCCTTCACTGATGTATGTCCAGAGCACATTATTTCAAAAGGTCTGGTAGCTACCTGTATATTTAAATGACAAGGTATAGCTCTGGTCCGGTGTGTTTTGCAGACAGCAGAAAGAATCTGCAATTTCAGTTGAGAGTTATCTGAAGATCCTGTGATAAACATTTGTGACTCTTGGAGACTGAATTCTCCATTAGACAAGTTTTCATGTACTTATAATCTGTCACTTGTAAAACACTTTCCTTTCAGATTTATTTCAAATAATTTGGAGATCTTTTTTAAATCCCTGTGAAACACACTGGCATGTATTACATTTATTTCTTGAAGGCCTCAGAGACCTATTTAGATCTTAGCATGACACCGAGTACTTCAGTTGCAAAGAAAAAAAGTTGTTTCTATATGTCAGACATTTAAATAAGATAAACTACATATATCACTCCCTAATTTTGTGGATTTGAAGGTGTGATTATTGTACAAGTATATTTATTTTTACATAATAATCATACGTTTGTGTTGGTTAAATTATAGTATTGACTACAAATTGAAGTATTGTTTTAGTGAGGATTAAATATCTGCTTGTCCAAACATGATAGAAAAGACAAATAATTCCTACTTATTTGTTCACCTGACAGCCTGATATTATAATACCAAATCAAAGCATGAGATTTTTATCTATACCTGCTAAAACAACTGTGTACGTTAAGAGCATACATCAACATCAAACACCTCATAAGGCCAGTGTTGTACCACCTCATGGCATTATAATAATAGACTTGCAGGCGTAAAAGTATCTGTTTTCCTGACATATTGAAACACATCTAATTTCTGTCTGACCAGGTGTGGTTCCAGAATCGAAGGGCAAAGTGGAGACGTCAAGAGAAGATGGACACTAGCACCATGAAGCTCCATGATTCCCCCATGCTATCCTTCAATCGTCCCCCAATGCCTCCTAATGTGGGGGCCGTGGGCAACCCAATGCCACTAGATCCCTGGCTGACCTCACCCATTTCCAGTGCCACACAGATGCATACCATTCCAGGGTTCATGGGTTCACCGCAGAGCCTGCAGCCTGCCTATCCAAGCCACAGCTTCCTCAACACCCCACCCGGCATGGTCCAAGGTATGCAGCCTATGGGTCCACCCCCATATCAGTGCCCAACCAGCTTCAACGATAAATATCCAATGGAAGACGACAGGAGTTCCAGCATTGCAGCACTCAGGATGAAGGCCAAAGAGCACATTCAGTCAATGGATAAAACCTGGCAGCATATGTGATCGAACGTAGACGGATTTTTGCGCTGCACCAGTGAATGTTTACAAACCGTTTGATTCATGTACCAGTGAAGAGGACACATGACACCAAAGAAGTTTGAAAGTTATCTTATCACAACTCTTAGATTTTTCAAATCCACATTAAAATGTATTTAATTCTGTGTAAAACATTTTTGGGAAAATTATCAAATCTCTGGGCACTGTTCATCTTGGTTTAGCTCAAAATGTTAGGTACCTACTCTTTTTTGTCAACATAAATAATGACTTAGCAAACCAGACATATTTTTTGTCAGCATTAATTTTGTATATTTCTAATGAATTTCAGACAGAATTGACGAACTGAAATACAGTATAGAGGGGCTATATAGAGCCGTGACAGAAGTAGCAGTGTTTTTGTACTGAGTTATTACTTGATGACAAATTTACACAAATTTATACATGTTTGCTGTCTTAATGCAGTTGTGTACTGATCTTTTTTGTGGAGGTAAGATACTTTGTAAAAAAAAACACAGTACTGACAAAAACTCTACAGTCTGCAGGTGCCTGGGTATTCCCTTAAGTATTCCCAGCTCCCGGAAGTGATCAAGACTCTATTTGTACAGTACTGATCAACATTTGTTGTTTTTAAATGTGCTTTATAAATAAATTGACAATAACACTGACAATGTACCACAATTTGAAAGAATTGGTATCTTTCTTTAGCTCTCCACTACTTTAGTGTAAATTTGGTTCAGTCGTTTTTCTTGCATCTCTGGTTGGGTGTTTTTATTTATCCATTTTATGGTGTTTTGAAATGTAAATACAGTATTTTTGGTCAGTCCAGTTGACATAAAGTGAGCAAAATGCATATTTAAAATTTCAGCTTGATTTGGGTTCATAGGGCATGCGAGTGTTTTTTATTTAAATAATTAAAATGGGCCTTGGAAAAGCCCTGAGTTCTGATGGGGGTGGTTATCGGAAGTCACAGAGGGTAATCTGTCTTGGAAGCTAATTTAAACAGACAAGCACACCTCTTAACACCTAATTACTGCTTTTAAAGCGATTAACCCCGGATTCTCAGCCATAGACAGAATGCACTCAGATGCCCCTGGAAAACCCTTTTCAAGACCTGATTAACTTTGCCCCCCTCCCACTAAAATTAGTCTATTTATAATATTTTTAACTTATAGATACAACTCTATATAGGAATATTGTTCTCTATTATGCAGTGTCGTGCTGTTGATGCTCCTCAGTGCATTGTTGACAAAATTAGGTCAGGTGGATTTAGAGTGAGAAAGTTAATCAATGGTAGCAGCCTCTCTTATCTCTTGGTATCACAGATATAACTGTTGAAGCACAAAGTAAAAGTTCATGACATTTCGCTGACACTACTAACAGAAATACAGTCTTTGTGATATTGGGTGTTTGACTTATACTTTAAATGCATTTGGTGTGTGTGCATTAAATTAATGCAGGAAGGTGTTGGTCTATCAGTGCAGAATGTATTTCTTTCTTCCATGGTTCTATTTTCATGTTATGTCATGGAATCAAGGGATCAGAAACTTGCAAAGCATCCTAAGCATGTTTCCCTTTATTTGTCAGAAATATGATGTCATCAAGAGCTATGAATATGTATCCAAAGATGATACTGATGCTTGGAGGCAAATTTATCTGAAAAAGCAAAATTTGTCAGTGTCACATGTTATGTTGTTTATTGTCTATACTTCAATTCACTACAATGACTAAAAAGCCAAAGAAGTGAATGACATTTATTTTTACTGGAAGACACACTTGTCTTTAAACTTATTTATGAGGATGTTTTGTATCTTCAGACTTTAAAATCGTACTATACGAGTTCCCCACTTTTATTGTGGACCATGTTATTCTTTTTAACCATCCATTAGTGAGCCACCAACATGACTTTGTGCCGTTAATGAGTCCTAGTGTACAATAGGCCATGTAAGCTTTGACAGAAAGCGCTGGCCTGATGGAGGCCTGTTGTGTTCGCCCAGGCCTGTGGACCTTTGCCAGGCCGTTAGGCAGATGAAGCTCCACTCCATCAGGCCCAACCAGGGGTGTCAGGGGCCCCCGCCTGTTCGGCTGCCGAGGCCACAAGGGCTCAAGCTGTAATTGCCCTTCAGTAGCCCGTGTGGCTTAACTGCCCCAATTTATTTTGGGAGGGAATATTACATCCAAATACTGCTGTCAAATTCCGAAAAACCACTTTTTCTTTTTTTTTTTTTGCTTTTTTGTTTGAAAGCAATATCAATCAGATCCAGATTTGAAGCTTGGTGTAGGAAACAGTTTTTATGAGAAGTGTTCAGGTTTAATATATTGCAGAGTAACAGTCGTGTGCACACCAAACACCATTTAAAAATAAATATTGTTTAGAAAATAATCTTGCATCTAAAAGCAGGGAATCTTACTTTTATAATTCAGCTGATTCAGACTTGCCTGGAATATAAATGTGTGCATTACAAGAGCAGAAGGCTCTCTGCTTAGTTGACTCTTGGAAACATAAAAAGAAAAATGAAAATGAAATAAAACGACATAATATTCAAAGCTAACTGCTCCTGTAAACTATTAAAAAATAAATAAATAAAATACTCAGGACATGACACAATTAAACTATAAAAAGATTTCTCCTGCCCGTACATAGTTATTATTCTTTAGTTTTGCAGTGAGATCAGTTGCTTAATATTCATATCCTTAACATCTTTCAGTTTGGCACAATAAACCCATAAAAATGACGTCAATAAAATGTGTTTGACTATGCTATATTTAGTCATAACTGTCTATCACTACACTTTTGTCAAAAATACTTGTAGCACTACCCAGAAACTGCTCAAGAGCCTTTCAGAACTAGTAATTAATTACACACATTATTATGTTATTTTGCTTGGCCAAGCATGACCTTCACTGGGGCCCAGGCTCTAGTTAACAGGCTGACTAGCAGGACGTGGTCCACGGTGGAAATAATAAGTGAAAGGAGCGGAATTAATTGGGTTTGATGAAGAACACTTTTTCAAAGGGACACCATTTTCCCCTCTTGACATAATTGTGAATTACTCAAAGGTTGGGAGGGGTGAATAGATGACTGGCGCCAGTTGCTTGTCTTCTACCCAGTAAAAAAGAACATGTCACTCAAACAGCGCTCCCTTCCTTGCCGTAGACACATGCTTATGGCTTAATTTTGTAGTCACTGCACTGAATAGCATTTACTGCCTGTAACTCATCTTTACCTTAAATGACAAACAAATTCATACATCTCAGCCTCTCTACAAGAAGGCTTACCTGCATTTCAGTGCTGGTGTGTGAATGTGGCCACGTGGTTTGGTGGTTGGTTTCAGTTCCTGAGGTGTTGAGGCCTTCCACCTTCAGGTCTACTCTGACTCTGTATGAAAACTGAGTGTGAGTTCAACATATTATTCACAACACATAAATCAGCAAGATCGAACAGAGAGACTCATACCTTATTCCACAATATCCAGTGTGGATTTTACACCTTCTATTCTTGATCTGTAAAGAAGGTAAGTGGGAGCATCAGCATATCATTCATATTACAAAAAGCAGCAAGGTTAAATAGGAAAGGACTCATACCTCATTCAGCTATGTCCAGTCAAATGTGATCTGTTCATTGTTCAAAATGACGCTGCATTAGTTTGCAGGGTGGGGTTTGATGCCATGTTTTCATGTGCTATACTGTTACCTTAAGTATCTGCCAATAGATGCTTCTAAAAGTGTTCAATAAAGTTTATCTTGTTTAAGTCGGATTTTGTTGGTTTTTACTAATTATACCTGGAGACTGATATAGATTTTATTATTACTAATACTCTTTTTTAAAGTAATTTTAAAGTAATGAAATTGTGTTTATTGTATATTCTGTCTAATAAATTGCACTGGAAAATAAAGACTGAATACTCAGGATACAAGTAATGAGGGAAAATGTCCACATGTTGGTATTTTCTTTATTTAGTTTAAAAGGAGTGTGACTAGATTTAATTAGATACACTTAAGCGCTCCTATCAGTGGCTGTGAACTAGTTAAGCATCCTAAGAGCAGTGTTGTGCATGAATGTGTTCAATGAACGGCGTTCATATTTTTCTGAACTGTGAACTGAACACATTATTTTTCCAACTGTGAGCGTAGATGTCATGGTTGCTCCATCTGAAGGGAAATAAGGACGTTTAGCCAGTTTCGGGAAAAAAAAGAAAAAAAGTTTTGCGACAGCTAATGACGGCAGTTAATCCACACGAATAGTTGACTTATTTCCTTGTATATACAGTCAATGGTTATTTAAAAAAGCAGTACAGATTCTAGTGGAAAAAATATTACAGGCTGGGGCTGGATGGGCAAGTCAGTCAGAGATCCTATTGAACAAGAAAAGCTTTAATTATTTACACAAAACTACCAATATGCTACTATATTTTATTTAATGTCGCAGAGCAAAGCAACCCCACGCAAAATCCAGTGGTCTGGAGACTGGATGGTGTTCAGCACCACTGCGGTGATGTAATTCAGGTCTGTGCGCCTTGGTTTCTTGTAGATGGGACAGACATAAAGCTTAGGATCCACAGGGGCAGTGGAATTGACAGCAAACATGTGGATGACGGGTAACGGAGTAAACAGCACTTTGGGTGAGGATTCAATGAGATGCATGTTCTTCCTGTCCCAGGAAGCTCCTTCCAGGTACAAACCATAGACATATACTCCCTCCTATAGAGAAAAAGAAAAGTATGTTATTTTCATTTGTTACTTAAAGAATAAACATTTCTTCACAACACTGGTTTTGACTCACTGTTGGTGAGGCTGTGATCTCCTCCCTTGCCTGCTTCAGCACTTTGTTGTTCAATGTGACTGTGTCTAGTGCCCAGCCTTTGTTTGCCCTAGTTACCTCTTGTCTCATTGCTGTTAGAAACCCTGCAAACATTGATGAAAAAAGACGATATTAAGTCTGATGCCGCTCATCCCCAACTGATGATTTATGGAGATTCATTTAGCACAGTTCATCCCTAACAAACTTAAGAGATCTCAATCAGTTATTAGTCTATTGTGATGTATGGTTCTATAAGGTCAAAGTTACAATGCTTAAACGGTTAAAACCAACAGTCTAGTGTTTTTATTTTGCTTGTGTATGACATGTATCTGTAATGTGATAGGAAAATCTATAAACCTGTAACTCACCCTGAGGGTTAAAGAAACCAGTCATCCAAAAAGTTTTGGGTCGTCCTTCAAAGACCCATGAGTGGAACTGTTTGTTTCTCTCCAGAAGCTCAGTGAACCAAAAGCCCAGTGTGGAAGACTCCCAGGAGATTTTCCTCCACAGATTTGGCACACGGGCATCAAAAATATTGTCCAGGGCATCACGGAGGTTCTAGAAGTACAAATTAGTAGTTTCAAAACACTATAAACATTTTTGTTTTGTTTTGCTCAAGGTGAGATTAACCCTCAGAAACACTAATTACTATCATCAACTAAAATTAGTGAGCGATGGTGTGTGCAATGTGATAAATCGGTCATCTGACCTCGCTCATTATAATAGTGCCATCAATGGCCAGCTTCAGGTCAGTCAGACTAGAGCGCACTGCACTGATAATCCTTTGCATTCGATCCACCTCCTGACGTAGGAAGATGTTCATTGGGTTAAAAGTTCCCATCTTCAAGAGTCTGGCTCTGACCTTAAACAATCAAAACTGCATAGTTTAGATTTTATTTGATGCAAGAATTTATGACTAAAAGTCAAATGATATGATGACAAACTGACCTCATGTGGGACATAATTGGGGGGCAGTTTGTCCAACATGTCCTCTGCCATGCTGTGAACAATAGACTCTCGAGTCACTCCTGATCCCCCAACACTTTCCTTGGGCTGAATATTTGTGATTGTGTCTAACACTTCAGCAGATGTGTTTGTCTGGTATCTAGTCAACATTCAACACAGAGCAGAAACATAATGTTGGCAATAATATTAAGCAAAGTATTTAAATCATTATCCATTTTTAATGTTTCATGATGACCACTGTCTCTCCTTACGTGATATCAGCATTAGGATGCAGTCCCAGTGCTTCTGTGGAATCCACAGTGGGTAAGCTCTGGATGTATTCCATGTACTCTTCTACTGTCTTGCACACAGGAATTTTATATCCAGTGTAAAAGCAAAATGATGGGTCAAACATCTTTTTACTGAACCACACCTGCAATAAAAAGCACCAAATCTAATGTAACTAATTCAATCCAATTATTGATCAACAGACATAAAACAAATTAAAACTAAATTGGGATCATTACACAAGCAAAACACTTCAATAAGCGTTTGTCATAGTCATCTGTAACCCTTCCTCCATATTGCACCTCAGCCAGCATGTATCGCACAGTTACCCATGACACATCCTGCAGAAACACAAACCGATAAGTGAGGGAAGTTGATATGATGACAATCTTACAATCTTACACTTGCCGGTTCCTCACCTTTTTGGGGCCACAATCATCCAAGTGTCTTTCAACAAATTCCACACTTGCAGTGAAATCAGCAGAGTTGAACTCATAAGGTATGTTCCAACCCAAAGGTCCAAATTTGCGTCGTTCCTTAAACAATTAATACGTCAGATAATAACATATGGAAAAAAAAAATCAAAAAATGACCAAATGAAGTAGGGCTAAGTCAATACATCCAGGAGAACGTCAGTACCTGTACAGCAGTGTGGAGAAAGGCCACGCTGTACAGCAAAGGCTTCCACATGGGAAGGTTGCTGACTTCTAACTGGTTCTGTGAAATGCCTGCGAATGTTCTTTTCAAGCCAGCACGTATTCCCTGGGGTGGATCGTTGGTAAACTTGATTGAGGACTAGATGTAAGAGGTAGAGACATTTGCTTTGAGCTCATACATGTATTCCAACACCTCCCTGCACATAAAAGCTTTGTAAAGACTCACCTGCAAGAGTGTGATAGAGAACTGATTGTGTGGTTCTGTGGTGATCCAAACTCTGAAAGTATCATGCATGGTCTCCGCAGTTGTGATTGTTTCTAGCAACTCATCCATAAATTCCAGGCCAAGGTGACAATTTTGCAGAAGTACCCAACCGCCCTACACATTTCCAGATACAAAGGTCACAGATCAGTCTAAAAAATCAGCCATCATTTTAAATAAAGTTTCTTCCAAGAAGGCTGTTGCAAACTGCAATTTCCCCATTATGGGACAAAGAAAGGTTTTCTTATTCTTATTATTCTTATTTCAGCATAGGACGTTTTGAAAGATATGAATGTGAAATCTCTAAATGGCAGATACTGCTGTTGAATAAAGTCAGCAATATACGCCCATATGAAATATCTCACTCATACAATGTAAAACGTCATTAATTACACTGCAAAAATACCTGTGTCATTGATGTCTGAATAAGCTTTCTTGCATGCACCTCTTGCCCTTGTCCCATGGATATTGCTCTGCATTCTGTAAGACAAAACAATGTAATGAGACCATGACATGGCCTCTTCAGAGTCAAGACAAGAAATTAAAAGCTGCAAGTTTAATGAAACAGCTAAGCTCACCAAGTTCAAGTTTCTTAGCAAGTGCTTCAATCTGATCAGTTGGATCTGAACCCATAGAAAGGAAGCAAATGAGAGGGGTGAGAGGATCACTTTCCTCCCAAGTGCTGTGAAGGTTCAAGATGACAGGCTCAGCAAACTTTGTGCCCAGAGAGTCTGCCACATACTTTATGGCCTGACACAGTGTTCGGTCAGGGCACCAAGACCTATGAAAAAAACAAAAACAACAACATCAAATATTATTACATCATATCGTGTATTTAAACACATTAACAACAGTCCAGCAGCGGGATCCAACCTTATCAACAAAAGTTTCTGGAATACATCAATAGAGTTGTATCCATCTGGAATTACACCTTCCTCCGGAGCATCAAGATTCACCCATGCTTTCCAGTGTTTCCCACTTTGGGACACCTACAAACATGTCAATAGCAACACTGTATCAGTGCATGTTGAGGTAGAATTCAGATGTAGGATCTATGAAACTTAAGCCCACCTGGTTTATGATGTCAGTGAATTGTGGTAATTTGCTGAGTTCTACCAAGTTTAACCACACCATATCTAGGATCCAACTGAAGGGTTTTGGGGGGCATGTCTTCAGGTCAAGAGCAGCGCCACCTTGTGTTATATTCAAAGAACTTATCATGTTACAAGTTTTCATAACAAATAGGCTGATAAAAATTTCCAGGCACTGATGAAGACCTTACCTTTGATAAGAATCTGAAACTTGTTGTGCTCTATTTTGTGGTTCTGTAAGTCAATTTTGAGGGCGAGCAAGAGTGTGAAGATGAACTTGTGGTTTTCATACAGACCTCGGACTGTGTATCTGAACACCTCAAATGTCAGATATTCAATGATGTTTGCAATTCGCTTTTGAGTTTTAGAGGACTTTTCAGACCTGCAACAGCATATATAAGAGAATGATGGCACACAGAGAGAATACAGAGAAATACAGTGATACATTTTGTCTTGATACAGTAAAAGGTTAAACTGCTTTTTTGCAGCACTTTGTTCTTTCCACACAAATTTGTTAGTTCTTAGAGTAAGCCAAAAAAAATAAAAAATAAAAAGTGCAACTGTGCAGACATATTTCCTAACATACCTTGCCAGTGACAGGTCAAAGATTTTGAGGAACTGACCCAGGGAGGTCTGGTACATAACATTGACCATGCTCATCTCTGTGATAAGGAAGTAAAGGATGCTGCCTCGAGATGCAACAGGACGATATTCTGCTTGAGCTATATTGATCTTCAACTCTGCTTCTGCTGCAATGCTGAGCTTTGCACTAACTTCAGCTGCAGTTTGTTTTGTTGTAGTTAGAATGCCAATCATCGAGTCATCATCAACTAAGGAACCTTTAAAAACATAAACAGAGACAGTTTTAGATGCAAATACATTCCAGGTATGCCTTTGAAGAAACTGACTTCAGTTAAACTAGTAACTGTACTACCTTTTGTGCTGCTGAGTTTGAACAGCAAGTTGTCTTCCAATTCTTGCATCTTTCTTTTATTGGCAGTTACATCCTCAATCAACTTCAGCCTTTCTGCCTCGAGTTCCTGTTAAACATGCAATAATTTAATGTGAAATCCCTGTGCAGCCAAGGAAACCATCAGTGTTACATACTAAATACTGAAACACTAAAAATACTCTCATTGTCAATAGGTCTTAAACATGTTAGAGCTATTTCCATAATTATATAGATACTGTTTTACCACTAATAAATGTCAGCCTGTTTTGCACTAGAAAAAATAAATACTGACATGTTTCTCTCCGAGGATGACACGTCCAAGCAGCTGGTTCTCCAGGCCCTTCATGTTTACAGTGAAATCAATGATGGATGTCTTGGCGCTGACTTCTGGGGTGTATGCTGGGTTAGGCAGTTTGGTGGTTATATAGAGTTGGAAGCCATCCATAATATTTACCTCTTTATCCCCCACTTTAACCTACAAGACAAATCCAAGAATTCAAGAATACAATTTTTTTGTATTGCTAAGTTAACAGATTTGGTTGGTACAACTACCTTGAAACTGGTTCCCGATTTAATAAAGTTTTTCTCAAGGACGTTATCGAGGGCAGGATCCAGTTCCTCACATATATCTTCAATTAGGAGTGGCCGCCCCAAGGACAGGCAGTCCTCCAAATGAGTGCGGAAGAACTTGTGGTTGAGTGTTGTTGCCTGAAGAATGGATAATCAATTACTTTTAGTATTTACATGACCAAACAGAAATTTGCATGAATTGCATTTGGCAATTTACTTGGAGTGCATTGGCCATTTCCTTTTTCTTAATCCAAGCCTTTCCCTGAGTCTGGGGATCAATGAGGAGGGGATATCTTGTTGCTTTTGTGACAATGATGCCATTTTGCACAGATAAGTCATCTCCTGGCAGTCCTTGAAGGTTCCACTCACTTATCTTAAACATAAATAGTACAGTGATTGTGTTTGTTTACATAAATAACCATGCATATGTCACATGCTTCCAGCTGTGAAGTAAAGGTAGGTTTGTGTTGTTCTTACAGTGGGAGGGTCCACTAGGGCAGAAATGATGTTGAGGTTTTCTGTAAAAGGGATTTTATGGCTCCTGAGCTCTGCCTCCCAGATGTTCTTCAACAGCATGTCACGGAAACTCTGGTTGAATGGCCCACAGTAGGACAAGAAACCAGTGAGTTGGAGCACGTCACCCACAAGTCTGCCAAGAAAAACAAACACGTGTTGTCAGCTGTAGTTATAGTTATATTATCATAATCAATACATCTAACTGTGTAAATGTCAATGTATGATTCTTTTTTAACCTGCCTGTTTATCTGTGATTTAAATTCTTTGCTTTGCTCAATCCAGCGAATTTTTTCTCCCCCGAGTCCATCAATTAGTGCGGATGCAGCTTGCATTTTGTTCCTACACATCTCAGCATCATCCAACAAGTCCTGAAAAACACAACAGTTTAAAGGACCTATAGTGCCAATTCTTACATAAAGGTAACTGAACTGAACACACCTGTTTCTCTTTCATAGCAGCATCACATTTGGCCTTGACTTTGTCAAACTCTGCTTGTTTCTCAGCCAGCTGAGCCTCTGCTTGGCCTAGCTCATTATTGGCTGCTCTTAGCCTGTTTTCTTGAATGACAAGGTTAGCCTGGACACAGATGAAGGACACTGAGGTTAATAAAACCACACGGGGGACAACAGAGGCCAACAAATTTAGTAGCATCTTAATTATTAATTTTATCTGTGTATTTATTTGCTTTTATTAATGATGTGTCATACAAGAGGGCTAGATAGATGACACTTTAGTTATTTATCTCGAGGGAGCTAAAAGCTATGATTTCACATTTGCCAGATGTATACAGCAAAATATAAGTATCAAATTAACTTTACCTTGAGCGGCAACACTTCTTTGTTTATGCCATAAAAAGTGGACATAGCCTTGGTCCATGCTAACATACCAGCAACATTACCGCACACTTTCTTGGCATTTTCCATTGTATAGTCTTCCATTTCAAAGTAGGATTGCAGTAGTTCTACAGTTTCTCCATTAATTTTGTCTTTTTGGAAATTCTGGAGGGACGCCATGAAACCAGTAGCACTCATTAACTAAAGAGGCGACAAAAAAAAGGTAAAAGGGAGCTTACATACATACAAGTAACTTACATACAGACATCTTTTCGCTCCATTTGGGTAGAAAGTATGGGTACTTATTGAACTGCAACCACTGAAAACATTTTGATGAAAAAGTGCTTTTACCTTCATTGCTTCTGCCCATGATGGCTTAAGACAAGGCCGATCTGGATCAACAGTGATGGAGTCTAACTTCTTTTGAAATAAAAGCAGACAGCAGTCCATAATCCTCATGATGAGATGTGGAGGCTTGGCCAATTTTCTTACAGTGGCGATGTCAGCTGGTTTGATAGTCTGTAAAATAAGTAAGTATAATGCTGTACAGCATACAGTATATGACGTAAATACAAAAAAAACTTCAAAGAAGTTACACAGATCTCACATTCAGCGCAGCTTCAGCTTCTGCTAAAGCTGGCTTGGCAGCTTCTAGTTTTTCTTCCGCGACAGCTTTCTCTTTCTCAATCCCATCCACAATTTTCTGGGCTCTATCCTTCACCACTTGGACCTCATTCTTTATGATGGTAGCAGCTTCAGCACTGACTGTTACCTCTGCCACCACCTATGTAAATGCAAAGTAAAATGTGTCTTGTTAAAAACTGTATCACAAAAACACCCACAAGCTGTTCACCTTTCAGTCTTTTGACAAGACTACGTCACAGCTGGAGCCTATCCCAGCTGTTATCAGGCAAGAGGTGGGGTACACCCTGGACAGGTCGACAGGTCTATTGCAGGGCTCAAAACTAGTCATGTTATAGTAAAAATTATTCTCAATAACAAACCTATAATGAACTTATTGTGCCACAACATTTTGTGATTTTGAGGTTAATTTCTTCTTTAAACTCCGATTTGAGAAAACATATAACTAATCATTCATCCATTCATCATCAAATGATGAAAATTTTTTGCATGGTCACTGGAGGCTGGCGCAATATTTACCTTGTCAGCTTTGAGAGATGCTATAGCAAGCTCCTTTTCCTTTACTTTAAGATCTTTTGATAGTTGATCAACAGACTCACTCGCCTCATGCAGTTTTTCCAACCCTGGAAATCAGAAACATCTTAAAAAATCCTTTGTCTCAGATGACATTTACACCATGTCATAAAATTGCTGGTTCATTTGCTTACCAACATTCATGCGCTCTGCTAGTGTGTTGATATAGTCATGCTTTTCAGCATACAGCGTTTTGTAGCCATTTATAAAAGAAAGATAGGATTTAGGGGTGACATGAGTTCTTCTTCGGAACCTGAAAGATATACCAAGATAGAACTTAGAAAAAATAAAGAATCTCTTAAATGTATAAACTATAATTATAATTACAATACAACAATGTGAGCTAAATGTGACTTGTGTCTTATACCTTTCAAAGTAGCTTTCACATGTTTCAGACACTTTGTCATGGTATGTTCCCATAGTGGTCACAACAGAAGCTTTCACAGCATCTGAGCAAATCATTGGAAACTCTGACAAAAAATAGTTGGACACAGCCACCAAAGCCTCAGTGGGCCAAGGGGTGAACCAGTCCATTGTGCAACCAGAAATCAATCCCGGGAACTTCAGAGATCTAGAGCGAAACTTTGGTCCGACCTATGAAAGAGCAGAGGTGTCAAATACTTCGTTACTGGGGGGGGGGACTCTGGTATGATGTGGTTTCTGTTGCTATCATTAGCTTTTTGAGGAGTTTTTGGAAGCCAGTTTACAACGTTAGCAATGCTATGGGAACACACCGTTTTGATAGTATAGCTAACACTAGCTAAAACAACAACCCAATAACCCTCAGTTTATTATTAAAAATGATCCAGATGCTCATGTAGGACATCTGGTCACATTAAGTCTAGATTATTCTGCTAGAACTTTTTCATTTTGCTAATGGTAATAGTTCATGGAAAAATCCGGCAATTTTTTTTTTACTTTTTACTTAAGTACATTGCAGAGCCTGTACTTTCTTACTTTTACTTGAGTAAAGGAGTTGAATTAGTCTTTTTTACTTTTATGAGAGTATTTTTTTTACACAAGTATCCATACTTTTACTTAAGTACAGAATGTGAATACTTTTGACACCTCTGTGAAAGAGACCCGACAACATGTAATTCCAAGGAGAACATTCATTTATGCAGAGTTCACTTAGTAGAAGTGTATGACAAAATAGGGAGTGGAAATGTAAAGAATAACTGAATGAATAAAGCTGTAGAAAAATAGGACCCAATCTATGGGTCATTACTTTTGGTTAATGACTATACAAAATTTTAACTTACCGGCGAGAAGCAAAGGACAACATGCAGATTCTTTTTAGACCGAGATATAAAGTAGTCATAAAGATTGTCGAAAGTTGGTGGAATGCGAGGAAACTCTGCTTTCATCACTGAGATCAGATTCTGGGTAATCTCTTGAATCTCATCTTTAGCAAAAAGATTGGATACCTGCACACAGGTTATTTAAAATGAATTAATCAGGAACAGTACAGGGTTTCATTTGCAAATGTAAAATTCTGTCTGATCTCTTTATTTCTGAGACTAGAAGACAACTTCAGAAAGTTAAAAATAGAACAAATAGAACAGGCTTTACTATACTTGCAAACACAGACTAAGTTGGTCAAGCTTCAAATATGTCACTGTTTTGTACCCTTAAAGGTCCTCACCTCTCCAGAAGAGAGAACATTGTTGAGGTACTCAAGGAATGCCTCATCTTTGATTTCATTGTCAGTAAAGATGAAGGTGATGCCTTTTCCTTCAGCTCCCGCTGTTTTATACAGTAGTTTCAGGTCATCCATGAAATTACCCATGTTGTAGGTTCTAATGAGAAAATAAAGATTGCATTGTAAGAAAACAGGGTCACTGTTTTCATGATAGATAAAACTAACCCTGGAATGCAAAGTCGCCCATGGAGGATTACTTTATCATTTAAGTGAAGTCATCCAAATTTCAAATTCAAGTGTGGGATTTCAAATTAGCAATATATAAATGTACGTACATTAGGGTCAGGGATTAAGGTAAAATTGCAACATCATGTTTAACAGTGTAAATAAAATGATAAAAACTGTCCACTTTCTAGATTAACAATGTGAATCATCAACATCATTCAAAATCATTTATTATGAGCTTAATCATTACAGTGTTAAATTACATCAGAGTAAAGTAAGTATTAGCAGTAATTCTGTTTTGTCTTTTCTCACCTTGTCAATGTGATCTGGAAGATGTTGTATCCAGCTATGAATGATGCTAGCCGAGTTAGGCTCTGTTTTCCTGATCCTCCCACTCCCACAAGTAAGGCATTTCCATTGTCAGTTCGAATGATTCGTGAGATCTAAAACAAGTCAAATTTAAAACAGGCATGACTACAGTTTCATCTAGAATACATGATGCAGAGGGACTGGCATGGTCTGACCTTGACAAGATGGGTCATAGCATCTGTGAAGAAAACCAGATCCAGACTGGAGCCTCTTACAGTCTCATTGTGCTGAGTCTGATACATCATCAGCTTTTCTGATAAAAACTCAAAATTTGGTACCTGGAGGAACATTCAGTTTCTCAGATTATGTTTTCTACAGTACAAAAATCTTTTGGGTGTTCTAAAAAAAATCATACCAGTTCATAAATTTTAGGGGCATCAAAACAGGCATCGTCTTCTTCTTCTCCAGTTGGCTCAGGTGCATCTCGGAAGAAGTCCACAAAAAACGGCTCAGAATGAAGTTGTGGGACAAGGCCAGGGTCAACATGCTCTTGAATCACACGGGATACAGCCTTCTCAAACCACTCTCTGTCCTCAGAGCAAATAAACCTACCACAGAGCAGTGGTTAAGTCAGCCTTTTTGTTGTACTTAGTTGGGGATTTACTGTATGCAAGCACTGTACCTGTCTGCAATAACCCTTGTAGATTCACACTTGAAAAGAGCCAGAAGAGTAGGGATATCATCACACTCCTGTGCCTTAATGTTTACCATTCCTTGCCAGATCCTGGACAAGTCTCTCAAATTGAAGATGTAGTGGAACTTCATTGGCGTGGGAAGCATTTTTGCCTTCAGAGTGAAATGATAAAACGTCATTATTGAGTAAATCTATCACTACAATTAGTTTACCATCACCTGCCAAATAATTACTTTTGTCCACTGCCATAAAATCCTCCCAGCAGATACAAGCGACACAATCATATCTGATACTGCAGGGCTGAAATTTCTGCATGCATGGAAATAGCCACACCCTATTACACCTGCAGAAGAAACGCATGAATTAAAAAATAATAATTTAATACAGCCTACAGTATACATGAATAATTCCAGAGACAGCTACCAAAGATCTTATCAATGGAAGTGTTAGATGGCAGAGTACAATTGAAGACTGTAAACTGTCTTTTCAATCTTTGCGGGATATCATTTCTCCCTCCACCAGGGTGAATCATGGCAGCCAATATTTGTACATCCTCAACCGTGGTAAAGTCTCCTGGTTTGTCCAGATTGTACATGCCACTCATTTCCATCATTTGACGGACGATCTCATTAGTGATCTGTTTGGGGAGTCACAGAGCAGTTACTCAGATGAAACAGACTGACCATGAAATTCTAAATATATTTTTTTTACATAAATATATATGAATACCTGATCCCCCCATTCATTCACAATAGGCATATTTATATCATCGACAAAGACTGTCATCCTGCGCCCTCCTGGGGGTCCATAAGTGCTGCCAATTCTTTTCTCAATGTAGCTTTCCACTGTTCTCTACAAATGACAAAAAGTTTTCACAAACAAAAGCCGATACAGAACTGTACACAGATACAAAAAATAAAAGTTTACCTGAAACATCATGGGTTCTGTTGCAGATGAAAAGTTCAGGGATTTGAACAGGTCTGTCTCGGGATCGTATTTTTTTGTGTAGCCTTTTATCATCACCGTCTTAGCTGTCCCTTGTTCACCAATAAGCAGTACAGCCTACATACACATAATTTTCATCTATTATAGATACAACTACCAAGCCAAAAAAGTAATTCATTTTTAACAGCATATAATTATTTTATAAGCGACAAATCACCTTGTGTTGTTTGGCAATAGTCTCCAGCAAAAAAGAGGTTCTTGTGTTATCCACATTTGGCACAAGAATGGAGGTGTAGTCTGGAACATGGTCAGTTGGATAGACATATTCCCCCACGTGGTTGTTCCAATGGCACCATTCACCTGCAACAGAAGGAGTCAGCCAGATAGTAATACTATACACCTGCAAACTGTCATTCAAACACTAATTTTAAAAATACACAGAGACAGCAAAGTGATGACAGATGATTGACTTTACCGTTCGTGTTGACCATGTACTCAAACATGGTTTCTCGTGGCTTTATTTGAGGTACATCAATGCAGCTGTCGTGGCCTCTGATGAAAGTTTCCAATTTGTCTCTATCCTCTAACTCCAAAAGGGCTCCCAGGCTCCACATTAGGCAGAAGACAAAGAGGCGTTCAAGGTGTTTGCTATCAGTAAAGCCACTTATCTCCTTGGTTGCAAGAAGGCCCTCCAGCAGATTCACAGACTAAAAATGGAGAACAATCAGACAGTTCTGAAGGAGTTTACAGGCATCATCTAATACTTTATTTTGCTCCAGCAACTTATTTGGATAACCGCACCTGCATTATGTAGTTACACTCCAAAAGCTCCATTTTGGGTTTAAGGTTCTGCTTCATATACAAGTAAACATCCTCAAATGCCGTGTCATACAAACTAATAATGCTTTCGGCCTGTTTTGCATTGTGCTTATGAGCCCATCCCTGAAACATAAGGGTCATTTTTCATATAAGCACTCCATTGTAAAAAACAGCATTATTTCTTTTTTGCACACATTTTCTCCATTTATGTCTTCATAAAATAACTATACCTGGAGTATGGGTTTCCAGCTAAGAGCTGATGAGCTCATAAAGACCATACCCACTCGAGACACAGTAGCAGGGGAGGCATTATCCATGTTATGCACCTCAAACACCAACTTGCAGGACGGCGACATTGTGATGCGGTCACCATTAGCTAGGGTTAGTGTTTTGTTATCATCCAGAACAGAGTTGAGGTTCTCAATCCATATGGCGTCCACAGGACCATCCAGCACAATCCATATGAACTCCCCTGAAGTGCACACATTTCAGAGCAGTTACTATTGAGTTCTCAAATCATACAATGTCGTTCGGACAATATCACATAATATATATTATGTAATATTTTACTAAGCACTGTGTTTTTTTTTTTTGTTTTTTTTTACATAGGTAATTTGTTATGTATAGTGAAACTTCCAAGTGCTAAAACAAAAAAACAGGAAGAGGTTGAGTCTCTTGATGAGGTTTCACCCGGACAACCAAAGATCTTCACAGACATCTTACAAACCTTTCTTAGCTTTCAGTGTCCTCCTCCACAAAGTAGAAAAGATACCGTCGGTCCAATCATTTGTGGCGGCATCAAGACGACCAAACATCTGCGGTGCAGTGATTGCTTTCGGGTTCATGCGCATCTCCCTGTGAGGGCTTCCGCATTCAGTCATAGATTTCATGAGAATGTTGATGACCGCGGTCTTCCCAGCTCCACTTGGGCCCAAAGTCATAAGGCCATGGCGTACTTGTGAAGACTCATAAAGCTGATTGTCAGAGTGACAATGACGTAAAAGTAAGAGGGGAATTTCTGCAAACACTAACTTCATTACAATAGGAACTTAAAACACAGAAGAAGCAGGTTTGATGTACCTGAACAAGTTTGAGGTTCCATGGTGGGTGGTTGACAATACCAGCTAGCTCAACTTGATGAGCAACAGCAGCTTGAAGTTCAGTATATGTGCTCCCATCCAACTGGATACCAGGAAAGAGGTCATTGATTAGACTAATGAAAAGTGGCTCGTCCTCATCCACCTGAAACATAGGGAGAGACTCATCTACACAATACTTTACCTACATATACAATTTAATGATCCCTGCCAGAGTTTGTGCCATACCAGTTTAGATAAATTCATGTCACGCAGCACTCTCATGACAGTGCTTGACTCTGTGTCATCAGGGCGTGCTCTTTTACAGGCCCCAAGCGTTCTTAACACAGACAGGATGTTCCTGAGTCCAAAGTCATAGTGAACCTTACAAATAGCAGAACTGTGTGTTAGTGGCTCAACATTCATTCAAAACAGAAATGAAGAACCGACCAAGATTCTCACCTGTTTAGTAAGTTGTTCTTCGCAGAGTTTATAAAGAACAAAGAATTTTTGGGCTAAGATAACATTGTCATTGAATCCACAGCTGGCTAGTTTCACTCTCATGATGATCTGCCAAAGGGAACAGTGAGAAACTTACTTTTATGTCTAAAACAACAGTTCTAGTAAAATTCCCTACAACAGTCAGTCACCCACCTGCCGGTCTGGCACCATCATAGACACTGTTCTGAATTGAACCTTTAGGTTTTCAGGAAGTTCCTGACGACCTGCATATCCAGGATTCTACATACAGGGAAATGTTCATTACACATATTAAAAATTTCTTCCGACTTCCAGGTGTTTCTTGTAAACAGACACCTGTGCAATTAGGTAGCTTACCATGGTGATAAACAGACCAAACTCTGGATTCAGGTCAACACAGTCCCCATCAGTAAAAATGAAAGTAATCTTGTGTTTCTTGCGAGCTTGCAGAACAATGTAGATCTGCTGAGCAGCAACAGAAAGCACTGGCAGGTCAATTCTGTTGAACTCGTCAAAGCATCCCCATGACCCAGACTGTGCAAGGCCTGAAAGACAAGAACATCTAATGACATAAGGCAAACTGTACAACACATTGCTTCAAGGATTGTTGCAATGCCTGGTATACCTTTGTATATCCTGCCAAGTCCTCTGAAGTCCATCTGGTCAGAGCAGTTGAAAACTACAACATACTTGCCAAGGCAGCGACCCATGTCTTTGGTAGTTTCAGTCTTCCCAGTGCCAGCTGGTCCAGCAGGGGCTCCTCCCATACTCATGCCTAGAGCCTGGGAGAGTGTGATGTAACACCTATATAGAGAAAAAAGCTTTTTTAAATTTCCATTAAGGAATTAAATATAAATTTAAAGTTATTAATAAACAAAATCAATTCCTCTTTTCTTGCCTATCAGTCAGAGGGGTGATGACCAGACGATCTGTGCAGCCGAGAAACTCATTCTGATAAATGAAGTCAACATTAGTAATCGATACAATGACCTTATCCAGGTCGTCCTTGTAGTAAAATCTGCTCTGCTTCAGCCATTCAAAGTCACTGACAGATTTAATGCGCCTTTTCACCTGTGGATAAAGTGGGGTATGAATAGGAATATGTTACATAAATGATAATAACAATCATGCAATATTAATGAATGAGTGACAGTGGACATGGAGTAGTAAGAATTTTCAAAGGACCTACTAGATCATTAAATATATCACTCTGGTGCACATGTATTGTGACCAGTGTCTCATATTTGACTCTGTCAAATTTGGTGAGGTCGTAGGTGGTTTGTTTAATGAGTGCGCTGAGTAGATCTAGGAATTTCTTTTTGGTGAAAGGCATGATTTCCTTGTCATCTTCAGCATTTTCAAGGGCCTCTTCTGCATCTCTTGTCCAAAGCATCTGGATTCCTAGTAGGCCCACCTAAAAAAATCAAACGGCATAAACTAGTGGTTTTGTGAGGCCTGAGCATAAAATTCGGGACAAAGTGGTCACTATCTCAAATTTGATTGGGTCAAGGATAGGTCATTACTAAAATATATTCTTTCTTTGAAAGGTGCACTCTTTGAAAACGTTGTTGTAAACACTTTTACAAGTCTTCTGACCTGGGCTTGAAATTTGTTGAGAAAAGCAAGAAGATCAAATTCTTCATCATTTATCTCTAGATCTGAAGCTTTGATAACAGTATGTAATGAAGACTGCTGTTGCATCAACAGCTCCCCAAGCCAGAGCTCCACTGGTCCCTGTGCCATGACTGCATTGTCCAGCTGAAACCATAAACAGTCATTTATTACACTACTTACTTACTTACTTACTACACTTTATCATACTACATAGTGATCAGAGATGGAAAGCAGAGAGCTCCATTTGCAGAATATGATAAATGGCTTTAGATTAGAGATGTCATCCCACATATTTACAATCTGCAAATGCATAATTATAGTTATAATCTAAAAAAGGTTATTAGCATTACATACCGATAGTTCCTCCCCTTCTTGCGAAATAACTGCCAAAATCTTGTCATACTCTGTTGCATGAAACTCTACTGAATTTACATTGTCGAAGACTCCAAGAAGATGTGACTGAAAAATAATGGTATTAGTATTACAGTTTTTTATTAAAAAACTGGAATGAATCAAATGTCAGTATGATAGATGAATACTCGTTAGAACATTTTGAAGAGGTTATCGCATGCATTTTTCTTCAATATTATCAAGATTCATTTATAAGGAAATTAAATATCCCATTGTAAAGTTATCTTTTAACAACATCTAATCCAATGTGTCTGTTTTACACCAAATTTCTAACTAGATATCCTGATAACATGATGAATATGTTCTAACCTGAATTGTGTGAGAATCACTGGCTTGTCCAAGGATTTCCAACAGAGCCGGATCAGACACAAAGAAGAAACGTGGAAACAAGAGCCTCTTTTTCTCAAGGTACCTGTTAATAACATATCACGTCATCTAATCATACACATGATTAGAATCATGTGTACTGCTATATTTTCTTCTTGGCCCAAAACATTTGCAAACTTACACGTGACCAACAGTAAATTTAAAAAAAGTCAGATAAAATACTATTTGCAACTGGAGAAAAAAGGATATTTTTGAATAATGCTTCAAACAAAAATAGTTTTGGGCAAGAAATTACCCTGCAAGAGATTTCTGACAGAACTCTAGCTGTTTTTGAAGATCCGGCAGGTGCTGCCCCAGGATTGGATCTCCCACACAGCACTCCACCACATTTGTGACCTTTTGTGCCCGTTGCATGACCTTAATCCAGGATTTATCAATATTCTGAAATCGCTTTGCTTCCTGTAGTGGGGAAAATATGTATTATGCTCTGATCTGATCTTGATAAGGAAGCACTGAATAGTGTAATTTAATATAAGGATATAAAGCAAGGACTGTACCTGTGGCAGGTCTTTGGCAATATCACCACCAACAAAGACAGCTTCCAAATAAATCCAAAGGTTTTGCACAATAATCCACTGTTCAATGACATCAGATGATGTTGACAACTTGGAGACCCAATCCTGAATCTCCACTTTGTAGAAGGCGCTGTACCTGTAAAGCAGACAAGGACACAAGTTCCATTAGCTACTGTAAGGATGTTGAAAAACATATCTTGAATCAATATACTAAAATTGATCCACATCACATTTATCAACATAACGATTCAAATTTATTTGGGAATTGACCAACTCAATGAAATTTACATTCCCACTTGTTGTTTGCTCTGTTCTACCTGTTGCTCAGTAGTGAACCCAGGACCATCAGACTATCCTCCAGAATGGTGAGAATCTCAGCTGTCTCAGCTGATTTCAGCATCAGTTCTCCTCTATTCTTAAATGTCATCAAACTAAGGCTCTGGCTTAACCACACCTCTTTTATTTGTGACAATTTAGCCTCAATATCCTTCTCCTTTACAGCTGATATGCAGATGTCCTTCAAATACAAAAAGCTAGGTTTAGAAGGGTTAATGCATGTAAGACCAAATATACAGACAAGATAAATATTGTGGCTAGAAAATAGTGTTGGTTTAAATGACACCAGAGTATCTGAACTAGCAGCAAACCTCTATCTCATCCTTGTACTTCAACAGTGGTGCTTCCATGATGTTCTGCAGTGTAAAGGTAGGGGACTCCACCTCAAATTCATGTCCAGTCAAGTCTGTTATCCGTTTCCAGTGTCTTAGCTTCATAGATTTGTTTGCCATCAATTCAAGCAGAGGGCACGACTCATTGAAATCATCAATGGTCTTCTTAAGATCCAGAAAAGCTTGCCAGTTTTTCAGTGCTTTAGGTAGCTTTCGGCATCTATAAATAGAAATATTACTAAGCTACAGAACAATAAAAACACACAGCAAATTCGAACAGTAGGGGACAGTAACAGTAATGCTTAACCTGTTCTGAAATTCCAAAAGTTCCGAATTGATTTTCTCTATATCCACTTTTGTCCATAGAATGCCATAATACCCACTAATCTTTCTCATCACTGCATCATACAGGCCATAGAGTTTTTGAAGCAGATCGAGCTCTTTTCTAAGGGACACACAATAAATCATTACATTATTAGTTTGAATACATTACACATTATTATAAATATCATTACTTTGATAACACACTTTTTTGTGAGTAGACATGTATACTCTGTAACTGGCAAGCCAAGCAGCTGCTCCCCAGAAGTATATGTGTTGAAATTTCTCCAAAGTCCTTCGAATCCAGCCTAAGTGAAATAAAGACTTTTATTCACAACAGACTTGGTTAGAATTTTGTATAAAATTGGATAATCTTCACTTCAGACCGAGACAGCAGATAACGCCAGTCTATTTGTTTAAATGGTCAGATAATTAACAGTGTAACCTGGAAGACCCGGAGCCTGCAGCTGGCTTCTTGAGGTGGTATTCCATCAACCATGGGGCCTTCCTAAAATCCAAGATCATATAAGATACATATTTTAATTTAAAGTAACTGACTTAAGGAAAACTTGAAAGTATTCACAGATTACTTACAGAATCATACTCTTCCATAAAAGTGACAACTTTATTTTGGAAGACAGCAACACATTCTACAAGGTCTTGTTTGAACTTGGGCTGCATATGGACAAGCTCATCTTGTACTGATCTCTGGGAAATTCAGGATTCAAAGAGCAAGATTGTAACTGTGATGCAAAAGTACACATTATAAAATCCCCAAGCAAAATGAAATATATATATATATTACAGTAAAATACAGTATAATGGTAATACTGACAGCTTTAGACTGAAGTTCTGTGAAGAAATGCCTCAGACTGTACACTCCCTCAGCTTCTCTTTTGGTCACATCTGCTTCGTATTTAGTCAGAATGGCAAAGGCTTCCTGTGAAATACAATATCAGAAGCTGTTTTTATATTAAAATGTTTAAATTAGTCATAAATGTTTATCAGTTCCATTAAGTGTCCCTGTGAGCCATGGCAGTGTGGAGTGGAAAACTGCACACAAAAAAGATAAGGTTGTTTCACAGCCGATGTATCTAATGTGAAAAAGATCTACAGAGTTGGGTTTTGATGAATTTCCATTTACACAGATTTAAGCAACAGTGCTCACAAAATCCTTTATCTTTCTTTCAGAAGGGCTTAATTAAGGTAATGGATTAAAGTAAATAATGTATTTTGTTCAGTTTGCACATGACTAACCAACTTATGGCTATCATCAAGTCTTCAGCTAAAGCCCAATGAACAAATAGTTGTGATATTCATACCTCAATGGAAATCAGAGTCATATCAGTCTGTATTTCAGCATCTCGAAGCATAGACAGGGCCCCCATGGCATGACGTACATCTTCCAGGTTATCCACAGGATGTGATAGTTGTACAAAGTATTTGTTAGTATGTATGCTGATGTCAATCATTTTCTTCTTGTATTCCTCCTTCAGGCATTTACATAACAGTTTCTTCCAGGCTCTGGTCTCAACTCTCAGTGCCTTCTTTAATGATCCTGTATACAAGGGAAAAAGAATAGTCTCATAGAATTTTGTTTTTCCAGTGAAATGAGTTCTATTATCGATAATGGAGGTTGTAGTAGCTAGTCCTATACTTAGCAGATACCGGCTGATAGTGGGCTTGAAGCTGTTAGGACGAGTACTCAATTTAAAAGAAATAATTTACTTAGAATGTCCTTTTATTTCTCGTGACGGTGCCTTTGGTTATAATGAAAACAAACAGTTGAAATGAAAAAATAACTCGAGCACAGCCGAAAACTGTTGGGCTCCTTCCACTTCAGCAAACAAAACACATAATTAACCCAAACTAACACCTTTAGCCACCTTTGGCCAATGACATTTAACCACTGCATGACGTTTCGCTGCCCCCTGGTGGCTCAGGGGAAAACAACCCTCTTAAAGAACATGTGGTTCTTACAGAGGTCAAAAGGTAGAGACTGTGATCCAAACCAGACAAAAAGTACATCAGACATGCATACAAAACCAATTGGTACAGGAGTGGATTCAGTTTTAGATAAATAGATCAGATTTAGAGAACTTGGTGGGTGGTAAACACAGATGACTGGGAGCAGAACGGAAGTCCGAGGACATCTGGTGGGCGGATGGGGTGATGATATGGGAAGTAAAATGACACTGTATTCTGTATTCAGTGTATTTTTATAATATAATTTGTTTTATCAAATAACACCATAAACGAATGAAAATTTTGAAGTATCTAATGTATTCTATTATTTCTATTAATACATTTTATTATTTGTGAGTTTGTGTTCAATACCCATAAAATATTTAGGTTCAATATATTTTAATATTATATTCTAATTGAAATCCAAATCACAGTTAAAATTATACATATATTTATGTGTACACCACGTTATGACAGATTATCTTACCTGTTGACAATTCAGTAGACCCTAAATGGATGATGGGCTTGATATCATCAATTTCTTTTTCAACTGAGTCATAGTACTGGATTTCAGACTGAAACTGGATCAAGGATGGTTTACTCCCCATGAATTCCTTTCCAAGAGATATGATCATTATGTTACCATTGTGGGAAAAACAGATTTTTTTTTAATAAAAATCAACACAGAATAGGCTGTGTGCAGGAAAACAAACCTTCATTTTGAGGTTCTTGTCCTCCTCCCAGATCAATCTGAAAGGACTGAACTGAATCAAAACTTCAGTTGCGTGTTCCCTCTCTATGCTGATTGCTGTTTTCAGAATGATCACAACCCTTTTGATGTCCTTGTTTTCAACAATACAGTGATAGAAATTGTCTGAAAAAAATAAATAAAATCAATGTCATCCAATGATTTTGACAATTTCCTACAAAGATTAATAAAAACAAATCATGTTCACCCATCAGACTAAATATGGATTTTAACAGATCAGAAAAAATATTTTATTTTGTTATTACTGTAGGATGAAAACAGACACTCACTTAATATAAAAAATAAATATGGAATTAACAGTGCCAGTATTATTTACAAATCCGTATGAATGGTTTAGAATATGTAGTATGCATACGCTTTTGATTATATAAAATATTTGTTAATTAAACTTACCAAGTAAACATAATGTGAATTCAACAAGCAAAATAGTTTAAATGTTTCTCTATTAAGATCCAGTTATTTTTACTATAATTTAGGATATTCATTTCTACCAACTTCTTTATCAGGTGTGCTATATCATGGATGTATATACTGATAATGGGTTACCGTTACTCTTTGTTTCATCCTGACTGTACTCCCGCTGCCATGTAATATCCTTGCTAACTTCCAAAACCAAGTCAGTTAGATGATTTATGTCGTGTTGGATGTCATCGATGGTGGGACTCATTACCTTATGACAAGAAATTATCAGACAGAGTTCATTTTTATTTAACCAGACTGTCAGTGAAGTCTGGATGATCGTTCTCCACAACAACTCCAACTCCAGAACTACTGTAGCATGGAATCTGAGACTTACCACATTGGGGGTGTTCAGCTGAATTTCAGATTTTATTAGAGGGGCCATCTTCAACACAGACTTCTGGTATATCCTAAAATTGTTATTGTTATTAATGTCAATGTATAAGAGAGCACTGTCATTCCTTGTCCAAAATGACAAACACAGGCATACTTACTTAGTGCCACAAATTCTCCTTCTCAGGGTTTCCAGAGATATTTTGGTTGTTTTGACAAGTGCATCCAATACCCTTGCGGTGAAGTATTCATAAAGTTTCTTAAACTCCTGAAATTAAGATTTTAATTTTATGTATAAGCAATTGTTGGTCTATTGCATGACAGAAATTATTTGCCGTTAGTAAGCAAACATACCTTTTCAAATTTAACTGTTTTATCTTTAAGCGGACCTTCTACAATCTCTCCCTCATCCGCAATACACCTCCCTCCTAAGAATGTCGCAATCCTCCGTCCTAAAATGGGTCAAAGGGTGAAATACAAACAGATACATTTACTTTTTCATTACCACATGTGAGCACTTAAAACTGGGACTCAAAAGTACCTGAAGCAGGTTCCTCAGCAGCTTTGGGGACTTTTGGTTCATATTGGGCCCTTAACACATTATCCAGCTCCTTGATTGCTGCTTTAACATGACTACATTTGTAATTCAGTGTCTTTGCCCACTCCTTACAATGAGTCTAAAAAGGAGATAAAGTATGGTGGATTAGTCAACCAGACATAATTCATCATTTATTTCAAAGGGCAAATAAAACAACAGGAAAATAATAAGTGTTCAATTTTAACATAAGGAATAATATAGCAAAAGAATAGTAGTACAGTTTGTATTAATATTTCAACTTGAAGAATGAAGACAAGATGATCATACCTTATTACAGTCGATCAGGTGCTGTACTGAAGACGCACGATCCTCAGGAAGCTCAACCAAAACTGTCTCTGAAATGTCTTTAAGGACATCATCAATGCGAACGTTACAAATATCCTGCACCTGAAAAAAGTCCAAAATATCCTGATGATCTTATGACTATGAAGAAAGCAATTTTCTGGATATTCTGGATATGCTATTTCACTCAGTAGCATACCTTGTTTAAAAGATATTTGAGCTCAAACAAAGCAGTGTCAACATTTTGGAAGAACTTGTCCAGAAGGAAGGATGACCAGGTGAGCAGCACAGAGCCATGGCGAAGTGCAGATTCCACCTTGTAATTTACAAAATACATAAAAACACTGCTAAAAACTAAACTTAGGACACAAAAGCTATGTAGATGAAAACTGTGACACTGCCTCCAGTCAGCTGCATACTTACCAGCTGGGACACTTTCTCTCAACAGACAGTGTCTATTGCACTTACAAAATACTTACATTTTTTATTTTTGAAGCCATCAAGCTGGTGAACTCTGCAGGTATGCTCATACAAGTGGATTCATAATCTGCCAAAATGGTCTATAAAAAAAATATACAAGTAGTTTCACATGTAGCTTTAAAACCTTTCTATAGGAAAAGTAGAAACTGATTTACCTGTAGTCTGAGGTGATTGGCTTTAATGTCTTTTTCCATGTGAACAAGACGTAAAGCTTGCTTTGGAACCTTCAGACCCATCTTTAACAGACACTTAGTCTCCCGAATAACCTCAGTTACTTTTGGATCAAAGTTTACAAGTAACTTTCCAGTCGCTGGGTGACGAATCAGCAGCGTCACGTTTAAGACTGTAAAGAACAAGCTTATTTGAAACTAAATTAACAGGATGCCCATATGAAACCTAACAAGGGAAATTGTGCACCCTAGAGTATTAACATATTAAGTCACAAAATGAGGACCAACCATTTAGTGTTGACAGTTCATCAGTCCATGCTTGGTGGACAACACACTCAAACTCCACTAACGTAGCTGCAGTTTGATTGTACATTCTGACCACATCTCGTCCCTCAGGACTGCGCAGGATCTCAGAGTTGTCCTGTCCAGGATGGTGGATTCGGTCATCATGCAAATATTCCAGTATATTAATGTTCTTATTGTTTTAGTTATTTTGATTATAGAAATGTAGTCTTACCTTCATATATAATATGGGTTCTTCTAATTTTTTGTATAGATGCCTGACCCAACCAATCTTTCCGGCTGTAGGAGGCATGTTTCTAGCTAATGGAGGCTCATCTTTGTTTTTGTCATAGATCTACAAAGTAAGTTAGCAAAAGTCAATTTGATCACAAACGTCAATAAAGAATATGAATGTGACAATGCCTTATTATTATGTTCTGAGCAGCCAACTGGATACCTGTCTGACAAACTCTATTTCGGAAGCGTAATGCTTGAGAATGAGGCACAAAATTTCAGGAATTTTTGTGCCAAGGCAGGGAATGTTGAGCCTCTGAAAACTACAGACAAAACATGAAACATGTCAGTATATCTTCAATAATATATCACAGTTTCAATAATTGCAGTAACATCTTCATAATATTCTTCTAAACTATAGTATACTTACCGCTGCAGTAGGCAAAGAGCTTGCTCAGATGACGGGATGTCTGTGAACCATGAACTCATAAAAGCCTGCAGTTGTTTCTACAGATGAGGACAGAATAAAAAAGAGATCTTGAGCTCAAAAAGAATCCCTAAATAAATAATGATTTGCACATCACAGTGCCTTAGTTCTACTACCTCACATAATAATGCTTAAAAAGAAAATGTACATACCTCAATGTTGCTGATTTGAGCCATAAATTTAACAAAATCAGCTTCAAATTCAGCCGGCCTTGGTGCCAACACGTCATACGGCTTTCTTTTCAAATTCAAGGACACAGTGTGGAATTGTCTGGCTATACTCTGAATGCCCTCAATGTTTGATTTTTCAAGAGACACAAATGCCTTGAACACTCTTATTATTTGTGTGATCTAAAAAAAAAATGTTTATTGTTACTTGGCAATGCCTTGTGGTAAGAGAGGGATTCCAGTTTAAAAAATACACTGCACCTTTTCAAGCTGTTTGCAGAAACGCTCAAACTTGCAAAAGATCTGCATCTCTGAAACCTCTAAGGACTTCTTTCCAGGTCCTTCAACTGTTCTTTGGATCTTTGTTTTCTGGAAGCAAGTCTGATACTCCTGATACAAGCGGATACAGTCCTGACCAAAAAAAATGACAAATAGAATAGTCCTCTGGTGTCAAAGCCTCAATAATGGTAACACAAATGTGTAGTGAAAAAATAGCATGACTCTCACCTGCATTTTCCTGATGAGATTTTCAGCATCTTGTTCCCATATGGGACATGTGCCATTGTCAGTAATATATAATCTGCAAGCTGTAACCATCTGATTTGTGACCTGGAACAGTTTTCATGAATGCAGTTTCACAAATGGAAATGAATCCTTAGCTTGTGTCTTTGCATAAAAATCCTATTTTCTAAAATAGTTTAATCTAAATAGACTGAATACAGTCCACTTACTTTGATGAACAATCCAGAGATCTTTTCACTTGTATTATAGTAGAGTGAAACACGGTAAATCATGTGGATAGCACTGATGACATTTGGCACGCTTTTCATCATGGTAACCTGGAATATATACAGTATATCCAGAGTAGTTAAAATGACCAGTTTAGACATAACTTGAGTTTGTGCATGTGGCTTAGAGTCGAGGGTGCCTTTTGGAGTTGTAGTTCTCTGTCGATATATGATGTAAAGAAGTTATGTGTCGTGAGAGCTTTCTAAACTAAACTGTTGTCTATACATACCGGGTCACTGTTGTACAGGGGATGAATGACTTTCTCCAGTGTGTACAAGAATTTTACGTTGTCTTTTGCCTCATTGGCGCGATCTGTTAACCTGACATCCAGCTCCCGCCACATCTGCATGGGTTAATGGTTGCATCATTCTACACAGTTCATTCTTAGTGTTTAAAAGCCATGGAACTTCATATGTTTTATATAATATAAACTGTATATTTAATCATGTGTTTTATCCTTCAAATCTTTTGATCAATAAAATGCCCTTCAAGTTACTATAATTATGAGAGTCCAAAATAATGGGATCATCACACTGCTAACAAACGATCTGTGATCATTTCTATAATTAATGCAATATCTAAACAAACAGATCCACAAAATATAGTGCATTGTATAAACAATTATCTGTAGTACTTGACTGTACTACAGAAAATAGTTTAACACTAGTTTTAGTACCTTCATAATTTTGGAATGGCTGATATGGAGAACCATTACCACTGCTTTACACGCTGGGCTTTTGATGTGACTGATGATGGAGCTGAACCTCAAGGACATCCTTTTCCAGTGTTCTAACTCACTCAGTGGACCTGCACAATCAGCCTCTTTCCTCAATTGATCACTCTCTAACAGAACCTGATAATTAAGGATAGAAAAAAAAGTTACAGCAATTCAAACAGTTAATCTATAGGAAGGGCAATTTAAGAAGAAATATCCATTTACATTTTGGATTGTTGTTGTATTTGAATGACATTAATGAGATTATTTTCAACTTCAATGTATTCTTTCTCAAACTATTTACCACTTTTGATCAATTCTCAGAAATTGTTCTTTACATAAAACTGCCTAGTACTATGACAATAACAAGTAGAAATTCTTAATCATATCAACCTGCTCGATTTGCTTGCACCACTGCGTTAGAATTTCTTCAAGTTGATGCACCATGTCAAAGTTGGCAGCCGCAACTTTCATATCATCAAGGGATGCCAGTTTAGAGAAGTCAATATCTGTGACTGTATTCAGATGAACAATGCTTTCATTGTTCACCTGGATGTCTAGTGTACAAACAAAACAAAGCACAAGATCATAAAAAAAGCCATTTGATCACAGTAATGAAACTGTTAACACATAATGCAACAACTGGAAATGCAAAGCCTGTTAAGATTCACCAAATAAATGGTTAGGACATGGTAATGTTTTCATTCCTCCTAAATATCTTTACAGAAAAGTATGGTGGTAATAACTGGGGGGGGGGCTTACCATCCAAGGAGCTAAGACAGTGTTTCATGGTGTACTTGAAGTTCTTTTTGATTTTTTCTCCATATCTAGACTTGTCTAAGGCACCCCAGTTTTGTGCCGCATCTAAGGCTGGAAGCAGAAAGCTGTAGGCATTCTTTATTCCCTTCAGAAGACCATCTCTGGCATCAACCATTGAAAAAAAGATCTCCTGTCAAGCATCAAAACAGTTTCAAATTTTTTTCTCAGGAAAACCACTTCCTCCAGAACATAAAAAAAATATAAATTTTAAAAATCAATAATATTTGATTACAAAAACATATTACGGCAAAAAGAAATGTGTTTGTTACACCAAAATAAACCAATTAATTACAAAAATAACTATATATTTATGACTGTCTTACCTCATGTATGTTTTCTGAATTCACAGGAATGTCCACCCTGGTCCTTATAAAGCAGCAGCAAATGCCTGCAAGGCCTGTCTGGGATAAATTGGCTAAAAATAGCCTCAATACTTTTCCTTCACTGGCAGTCCCAGGATATACGCGGCCACACTCTGTAATTATATCCAAATCATCATTTGAATGCGATGAAATATCGCAATGTACGTGTTAAATTATTTGGGATGCACATTTATGGGACAGTATTTGGTCTAGTGATTATCACTGGCCAAATAAGATGATGTTTACCGATGGGAGTGGCTGGTGTTGTATTCCATTAGCTTAGAACTGGCCAAATTTTGAGAGGATCATTTGTGTATTTGTAGTTTATTTATTTTATTAGCTTAACTAATTTAGAATGGATGTTAATACACAGGAAAATATGTTATAATCCCTTGTGCCAACATCCCAGGAAAAACACATTTAGAAGCCCAGTCAGATCAAACAATCAGACTTATCTGTAACGATGATGCAGCCTGAATCACAACTCAAACAAACAAATCTACCGTGATTCGCGCCACCATTGCAGATTGAACCACAACCAAAACAAATGTATATGACTGTCCAAAACTGTGTTTGTAGATTTATTCCTACCTTTTCCTGGGAAGTTAGACTCTTGATACACAAAGGAAATGGTTTTACATCCTCCAGTGGCAAAAAAATTATCAAAAGCAGCCAGCTGTGAAAAAGACAGAAATAAATCTTTTTTTTTTATATATCACTTGTAGGTATAAAAGAAATCAAACCAAAAGCACAATGCCCCTGTTACCTGTGAAAAACAAAATCACTATTAAAACTTCTTGCTGAAATTAAGAATGAAGCCAACAATGAGTAACCTCACTATAAAATGTGTATCATTATCCACATCATCACCTCTAGGTGAAAGACTGATTTTTGAGCAAATGACTGTACGTGCTGGTTGAGATAATATGGATTTTAATAGTATAATATTCCCCACATTCATTTTTAATCAGCTTTTTCAACTGCTTTCCTCTACATGATGATATATAAACATCAATCAGATCACCAATGCAGTATTCTGTTTGGGATTGTTGCAAATATGTTTTGAGTGATATTTAGTTTCCACCATGAAGGCAAAGCAATAGGTGAAACTGCTTCAAATGCAGAGAGGTTCTCTTATATCAACATTAAGTTCTAGCTCCCTCACATATTTAATTCTGAATCTATGGAAAAAACTCACAGATGAAGAATCTAAAATAAATTCTTCTACTGTTGTTGGTTCCAAGGCCAGTCTGTCAGCCAGGATGTCGAACATGTACTTGTGTGCAGGGGTGAGGAGCATTTTTCGCTCTTCTCTTGCCTGCTTATATCTGGCCTGAGGAAGACAAAAGGTTGTAAATAGAGGTAATTATAATTGATCAAATATAGCTGTTTGAAATCTCTAGGTGTACATTTAAATGTGTTAGGTATGATTACCTTGTCTGCTTTCGGATTGTGTACATCCATGCTGAAGTAGTAAGGCAGAAGGAATTAACTTCTTTGGTGTTGGGAAAAACTCAGTTCTCCCGCTTATTCTCTGTAAACTGAACCAAAAAAAACAACACTAAAGCCTTAAGTACATATATATAAGTGTGGTTAGTCTCCATACATGAGCCTCTCATTTAAGCCAAATAATTCTACTTGGTTTCTCCAGCTACAAAACATTTTACCCATAGCCTTCTCATTCACACAATGTTTAGAAAGCTGCAGATGGGCAGATGTGTTCTTTTTGCCTTTGCCACCTCTTGGACTATTATGTGTCTTTTGGCGTGATCTTTGTTGCTCCACAACTCTTATAGAGGGTAAAAGTCATCTTAAATTTTCTGCATTTGTTCACAATCTGAACACCTGAGGTTCATGACATTGCTTGGAAACACTTCTTTTTTTGGGCTGAAGTTAACTGGTAATCCTCAAAGGTTCTCTTACTTTTTTGCCCCTCACAGCTATGGAATATTCGACCATTTTCGTGAATAAGTGAAATACCAAAGCATAATATTTGCGTTTAATTTGTTTTTATAGAGTTTATGCAGAAATGCATTATGCATAATACATACTATTGGTTACATACTACATACAGCGACATCTGTAGTCCATTTCTTCTTAATAAAACATGGCAGTTTACTCTTTAAATCAAAATCACATCAATGATAGTGCAATGTCATTAACAGCTGTCCGTTAGTTCACGATAGCATGAACTGTTCGGTGAAGCTAGGTTAGCTTAACGTTACCAGTGGCAAACTTTTGGTTACCCTCACACCATAATGTTAAGACATTAGTTTTTGCTCTTACCAAAACTCGGTCAGTCAGTGAAATTGTAGCTTTCGGCTGGACACATTTTCCTTTTGCGCCATTTATGTTCTAAGTAAACGACGAGTAGCTGGTGTTTTCCGTTTAAAACGTTTTCAACCAAGTATAGCCGTTATAAGCCGTTAGTGACGTTATTGAACGATAAGCGTTTAGATGTCACGAGCTCAGCCGTTAGCGCAGTCAGGACATTGGGAAAGGTAGCATTAAAGCTAAATTTAATTACATACCAACGGAATATCTCTCAGTTTTGAGGGAGTTGTGTTACATTTAATTACAATACTTTCAAGCGCTTATCTAATCAGATTTGTTGGCTTTATAGTTTTGTTTAAATCGTTGTAACTGCACACTCGAGCGAATACGCTGTTGATTTCACCTGAGATAAACCGTAACAAATGATATAATTCAATAAGTGACGGTCGAGTCTTTAGTCGTGGGAGCAGTTAGTTATGTTTAAGTGATATCTGTCACCATCTGCTGCACCGTCCACAAAACGACACACAAGAAGAGTAAAATTCATTGACTGTACAATACAACTGATCCTGGACCAGGCCCTGTAGATGACATGTGTTTCGTGGTCTACTGTGATTGGTCCAGCGACGCCATCTTGTTGTCCAATGGCAGGTAGACATCTGTTCGCTGGAGCGACTCTAAAATATTCCCCACTCTTCCTTCTCCGCGTCGTAGTCTTAACTCGGCTGTGCAGCGGGTGGTGTGTGAGCGGCTAAAAGAAGGGCAATAATGGGAAAAATGCAAGTGTTGGGTGTAGTTGCAGTAATATTAGCTGTATACTGCGTACATGCAAATATCTACTTTCGGGAGGAGTTTCTGGACGGTGGTAAGTTTGGCATTGAAGTCTGTAATAGCATTTGTGCACGAAGTTGCCGTTAATTAATTAACAGCTTGGTTTTCTTTTGATGTTTGGTCTGAAGTATCGTCGTGAGATTATCATTACATTGATAATGGCGTTGATTCAGTGTAAAATGCTATTTTCTTCCCCCCAGATTATTAACTTAATCTGGGTTATGAGCTAGCTAACTTTAGCAAGGCCTAAAAGCTAGCCAACGTAATATCTATACCACGGGGTAATAAACGTCACCCAAGCTGTAAAATAACATTAAAAGTCAAAACTAATGTCACCGTTGTGCAGTGGGTTATAAAGTAATTTCATTTAGTGATAATTCCTGGACAGTGTCATGTGAGTTTTAGGAAGTAACTTGATGCGGCTGAGTGATCAAAGTGTTAATCCTCTGTAAATTAATGGCCGTTTTCTGTTCAGATGAATGGAGAAGTCGTTGGGTGAACTCCAAGCACAAGTCCGACTATGGAGAGTGGAAACTGACGGCTGGAGAGTTTTATGGAGATGCCGAAAAAGACAAAGGTAAACGTTTGGACTTTGTTAATCAATATCTCAATAGCTTTAAAGCAAGATTTACCCCACCCTGCGTTGATTTGCTTCATACCAAATAATTACTGTTGTTCATGCTGAATTCATTATAGCCAGTCATTAAATTACTTCTAGTGGAAGTATTAAACTCCTATTTGATGGTGGGAACTGAAAATAAAATCCTTGGCTATCATAAAAATGAAAGAGAAACTCACTCGTTGCAACCTGATTCTGCAGCGTGAGTATTTACTAGGCTGAATCTAAAAGTCACTTTCACGGATTGGCAATGTCTCAAACAGCCCTTCCGTCTTAATCAGGTCTTATATGCAGTTTTAAAAGCCTTGCTGTCTCTGTTCTTGCGTTTTCTTCTTTAGGTCTGCAGACAAGCCAAGATGCCCGTTTCTACGCCGTCTCCGCCCGTTTTGAGCCTTTCAGCAACGAGGGGAAGCCTCTGGTCATTCAGTTTACAGTCAAGCATGAGCAGAAGATCGACTGTGGCGGTGGCTACGTGAAGGTCTTCCCCGCTGACCTGGAGCAGACTGAAATGCATGGCGATTCCTCATACTACATTATGTTTGGTAAGAAAAAATATAAATTTTAATTGGAGCAATTGGAAGATTCAGAACATTTACTAATAAAATTTATTCCACTTAGGGCCTGACATCTGTGGCTACAGCACCAAGAAAGTCCATGTCATCTTTAATTACAAAGGCAAGAATCACCTCATCAAGAAAGAGATTAAGTGCAAGGTAATTATAATGTTTTACATTTTGTATTCTTAAGTCACTTTGCTTTTGAATCAGAAGCCAAAACTACACAATTTCCTTCCTTCCAGGATGATGAGCTGACCCACCTCTACACACTAATCCTGAATCCGGATCAGACCTATGAGGTGAAGATTGACAATGAGAAGGTTGAGTCTGGCAGTCTGGAGGATGACTGGGACTTCCTGCCTCCTAAGAAAATTAAGGACCCTGAAGCTAAGAAGCCAGAGGACTGGGATGACCGTGCTAAGATTGATGATGCAACTGACACCAAGCCTGAGGTGAAAAAGCTTAGTGGTATAATTCAACTACCTCTTCAGTTTTGAGTAAGTCTTACTTAAAGATTTGAATTATTTTTTACTTTTTAGGACTGGGAGAAACCTGAAAATATTCCAGATCCCGATGCTAAAAAGCCTGAAGACTGGGATGAGGATATGGATGGAGAGTGGGAGCCACCCATGATCCCCAACCCTGAATACAAAGTAGGCTATATTTAAGTGATGTCTTCTGTTTTAGCGTCTTCTCTCCTAATCTCTTTGCAGCCTGATAAACACAGACATTCTGTATTACAGGGAGAATGGAAACCCAAACAGATTGACAACCCCAACTACAAAGGAGCCTGGGTGCATCCCGAGATTGACAATCCTGAATACAGTGCTGATTCAAACATCTACAAGTTTGACAACATTGGTGTTTTGGGTCTTGATCTTTGGCAGGTGAGAGGGAAGGATTTCATTGTTGAATACTACACCTATTGCTGTAGTGATACTTCAGTATAACATCTGTTGCGGTTTATCTCAGGTGAAATCTGGCACCATCTTCGACAACTTCTTGATCACAGATGACGTGAAGGAAGCAGAAGAGGTTGGAAAAGAGACATGGGGTGTAACAAAGGTATGCTGGTGCTGGCATTCTTCTTGAGACACAAAGCCAGTGAAATCATGAAAAGATAAGTTAAATTATTTGTGACTTTTCTAAACTTCCCTCCAGGAACCAGAGAAGAAAATGAAGCAGGAGCAAGATGACTTGAAACGAAAAGAGGAGGAGGAGAAGACCAAAGAACAAGAAACTGAAGCTGAAGCTGAAGCTGAAGATGATGAAGATGAAGACGATGATGAAGACGATGAAGATTCGAAGGACGAACTAGAGGAAGCACTTTCAGAAATGGAGGAAGATGAAGCGAAGGCCAAAGACGAGCTTTGAGGAGGTGTTTTCTAGCCCTTCTCCAGGAACTCTGTCCTGTTTTTCCCAGGGGTTATGTGGCTGCTGTGCATCCTTTCCCTGAGATTTGGACGCAATCCAACTTAGGGGTTAAATGTAGTAAATGGGGACAAGTGGGTGTTACTGGACTTGGTGTCTTTTTCATTTTGGTCATGATGTTACCCCTGAACTGCTGAATTGTTTCAAAGGTTTTCCACTGTTCATTCCTCCTTTTCTGATGACACATCTATGGTTTCTTGCAGGTTCATTGGGTAATTACTTGTCTATTAAGAGTATTTTGAAGGTTCACCAGACGCTGTGCCAAACCTGTGGTGAATTCGACAAGTTGAATGTTGATCACCACTGAGATTTCCATTTTAACTTAATTGTCTGTTGGACTTTGTTGTGCAGCCTGGTGAATCATAAAAACTCAGAATGGAGACAAAAATTCAGACTAATGTATTGTAACTTATTTCGGATATGTCTGTGGCACTGACTTTTCATTTTCCTTTCTGCGCTCTCTGAGGTTAAGACATAAATGAATGAAATGTTTAGACATGAGTGAATCTTATTACAGTTTGAAATTCGTTTGCCCCCTCCACACACACATTGAAATGGTATGAATTCAACACGTCTTCTTGGTAATGTGATGGTCCGGGTGAAGCAGATGTTGAGCCCCTGGTGTGACACAAGGAACGGTCACGCTTATTTTTATTGGACAGAATGTTATTGATACCAAAGTTTTTATTAAAAGATTATAACCTTATTCTCTGGTCATAGTTTGTATTCCACACACTCACATTTTTGAATTACTTTGTGTAGTTTAAATGGAAAGTACATGACTGTCATAAAGCAGCATTCAGAAGGTTTGGCTTTACAAAAGTTGCTCTTCTCTAAAATGTGAACAATAAACACTTGAAAAATAGTGAATCAGATTCATTCAGCCATAATACTGGTTGCATATACGTACATACATGCTCTTAGTATATATGAATAGGGTATAGGTAAGAATGATCAAGAAGAACAAGTGGGATATATATACAGATGAAATGGAAAGGGCTTTTATGTATAAAGGGTTTGTGATTGGGTTAAGTATGTATCTCCATACTCGTATAATTTTGAATTTGCAAAAAATTGAACAGAGCAATACAAATAAACTGAGAAGACTAAAGGTGGTGCAAATAAGATGCAACATGCACAATTTCCTTGGAAGGATTAATATTCTGATTCTGATGATTGATACTTTTTGCCAGTTCATGTTGTGAAAAAGAATTTATTCTACCATAACAATCCTGCACAAAATATTTGCTGCATGAAGGGTATATTCATCACTTGTTTAAAATAGCTGAGAGCTGCTGCTATGTTGATGTTTAACTGTGTTTACATTTTGGAGGCTGTAGTTTCTAGTAATGGCACTCCATTGCCAGAAGTATTCGCTCATCTGCCTTTACACGCATTTGAACTTAAGTGACACCTCATTCCTAATCCATAGGGTTTAATATGGAGTTGGTGAACTCTCTGCAGCTATAATAGCTCCAACTCTTCTGGGAAGGCTCTTTTTGACCGTTCTTCCAGAAGCGTATTTGTGAGGTCAGACACTGATGTTGGATGAGGAGGCCTGGCTCGCATGCTTCGCTTAGGTGTTCTGTCGGGTTGAGGTCAAGACTCAGTGCAGGCCAGTCAAGTTCTTCCACACCAAACTCACTCATCCATGTCTTCATGGACCTTGCTTTGCACACTGGTGTGCAGCCATGGTGGAATAGGATGGGGCCATCCTCAAACTGTTCCCACAAAGTTGAGAGCATGGAATAGTCCTAAATCTCTTGGTATGTTGAGTTCCTTTCATTGGAACTAAGGGGCCAAGCCCAGCTCCTGAAAAACAGTCCCATATCATAATCCTCCCGCCACCAAACTTCACACTTGGCACAATGCAGTCAGACAAGTACTGTTCTCCTGGCAACCACTAAACCCAGATTCGTCCAACAGGTTGCCAGACAGAGAAGCATGATTCGTCACTCCACAGAATACATCTCCACTGCTCTAGAGTCCAGTGGCAGCGTGTTTAACACCACGGAAACCCATTCCATGTTCCTGAGTTTACCTGAAAGCCACATGAAGTTTGAAGGTGTATGGCAATTGAAGGAAGTTGGCAACCTCTGCGCACGATACGCTTTAGCATCTGCTGACCCCATTCTGTCATTATATGTGGCCTGTCACTCCATAGGTAAATTGCTGTTGTTCCACTTTGTTACAATACCACTGGTAGTTGAATGTGGACTTGACCGGTGGCGTCCTATCATAGTACACTGGAATTCACTGAGCACCTGAAAGCAATTCATTCTTTCATAAATGTTTGTAGAATCAGTCTGCACACCTAGCTGCTTGATTTTATACACCTGTGGCCATGGAAGTGATAGGAACACCTGATTCCGATTATTTGCATGGGTGAGTGAATACTTTGGCAATATAGTGATAGATGATGTGATGTACCCATTTTGATGAGTGGGCTGGGTTAAACAACAGAAACACTTATGTTTTATTCAGTCCAATTTAACAGCACCACAGATCACAGCTATCAGCTACCTTAAGATGTTTCAGTATAAACTGAAAATATGTAACTGTAAATATGAATATAATTGTGATACAAAGATGGGACTTTCATCAACATAAATGAAGAGGCTTCACTAGAAATTAAATCTCAGTTTTGATGGTGTTTCTCTGTTCTGGATGAAACCATGAGAAGGCCCTGGGGCAAAAACATTCGCCCCACTCTCTTTTGCACTGTGTATATACACTGTATGTCATGTTCCCTTCAAGTACACACTAATCTCACGGCACAGAGGGCATATGGCAGCTTCATTATATTTTGCGCAGAGCTCCTAAAACCACTCAGTACATATGGTACTTGCACACACCCATAGGCCTTGGCCATGAGATAGATTTACAAAAATGTTTAGTTATTATTAGTTTAAAGAAGAAGCAAAACATCAAACTATCACTGTTTGCACTGTGTATGTATATACAGTGTATGTCATGTGAACCTGAGGGCCTTTTGGTTGCCCCTGAGGGTCTAAAGCCCAGAACTGTATCCTGCCTTGCCGGTTGGTGATCAAACTTTGCAGTTTCTTAAGGAATAATTAGGAAGAATGCTTCTTAAAATGACCTGAATGCAAAATACACTTATAGTTACTCCCGGTGTGGCGACCGATGGGAGGAACACTCACCGGAACCACTCCTATGGCCTGTCGCCGCTCGTGCCCGCACCCTTCAGGCTTCAGGGGCGTGTGCGCACTCCCGAGACACCAGGAAATATGGCGGCGCTCATGACAGTCAATCAGGTAACAACTTCTAACAGCTAAAGATAAGTCTTTCATTTCAGTTTGGGGCCGTTTTCAGGTGACAGCGAGAGTCGTTTTAGGTTCCCATCACGGTAGGACTTTATAAAGTGTGCTGAGTATTGGCCAGCGGAGCCGTGTTAGCTAGCTTTCGTTGGCATCCCAGTAGTAAACATGGTTAGCTAGATGAAGTGAGGATAGCTAAGTTACTCTAAGTTTTAATGGATGAGGGAAGCTACCGTTGAGGATAGTCTTGTATTAAGAAAACAAAAATATGACTAACATGAACGTAAAACTGAATAAAAACAAACACTAAGACTGTTTTTTTTACCTCTTTGTTGTGTGAGTGTTTCCAGTTTTTCGTAAAGTTTGTTAGGTGTGTGAGCCAGCTGACACAAGCTCATTTGATACTGAGTCGGTTTTGTGTTTCTTCCCTGTTTTCTCCTTCAGTTATCAAATGGAAACCCTGCATTTGAAAGCTATTACAGACAGGTAAGTTCGGCGTTACCTGTGGTTTCCAGTTTCCAGTTTGATTTGATGTGTAATAATAATCAGTGAGTGCTATGTCTGGTGTATCCACTTTGGTAATATGTTATTAATTCTTTACAGCTGGATCCAGGAAACACAGGCAAAATATCAGCTGGTGATGCGGCTCAGTTTCTTAAGAAGTCTGGGCTTTCAGACAGTACACTTGGGAAGGTGGGCCACAGAATCTCCTATATCTCTCAGCTGTACACACATATGTGTTTGGTAAATAGCATCCAAACAGTCTTTTTCTTTTTATCTGTTCTCTTTTAGATATGGGATTTGGCAGATTCAGAAGGAAGAGGCTATTTGGATAAGCGGGTAACAGTGAATTTCCCAGTAAATCTTTCCGTTAGTGGTCATGCTGATGTGCGCACAAAATGTCAGATTTTTGCTGCTTTCTTCCTCTTTTGTAGGGTTTCTTCATCGCTTTGAGACTGGTTGCCTCAGCGCAGGGTGGAAATGATATCAGTCTTAACAACCTCCACAAAAGTGTAGCTGCACCCAAATTTGTAAGTGTTGACACGACTCTCCTGACAATAACTTAACTTCTCAGAACAGTAATAGGGAATAGACTGAATGATAAGACAGGAATAGACATTTAGTACCGCAGAAACGGCTACTATTACTACAACATTATTGCATGTCTTTTCCTCTTTTACACACCACTGTTGCATGGTAATGTTTCCCCTGCTTCTCAGTATTTGCACTTTATATTTTACAGAAAGATGCTAACAGCCCATTATTAGGTATTTCAACGACGACACCTGACTCACAATGGGCAATAAGGGTGAGTCGCTATAATATTCCAAGAATATACCTGTGGATGTAAGCAAACCTAACTAAATGTTTTTTTCTTTTCCAGGCTGATGAAAAAGGGAAGTTTGAGGGAATTTTCGAGAGTCTGTCCCCTGTAAACGGTCTCCTCTCTGGTGATAAAGTCAAGCCAGTTTTGATAAACTCCAAACTACCTATGGACGTGTTAGGAAAGGTGAGTGACATATCACGTATCACAAAGTCTTTCCTGATATATTTATTACAATTTTAACAATTTACAGCATCTTAATCTTGTATGTGACTTATGTGTCTGCAGATTTGGGAGCTAAGTGACGTAGACAAAGATGGACACCTGGACAAAGAGGAATTCCTAGTGGTAAGCTAGCATGATTTCCGTACTTAAAAAGGGTACGCTAGAGTAATTCAGGGACGGTAATATTTGATTTAAAAACAAGAAATAAATACACACACACACAAAAATATATAATTTCCTGCTTCCAGGTCATGCATCTTGTTTACCGTGCCATGGAGAAAGAGCCGATCCCAACAACTTTACCTGCTTCCCTCATCCCGCCTTCTAAAAGGAAAAAGTCTGCAGTTGGGCTTCCAGGTGCTGTTGCTGTGCTGCCTGCTCTGTCCGGCCTTATGTCTGGCCCAGCTCCTCTCAAAGACACTCTGCGAAGCACTCCTCCTCTCAGAACCACATCTCCCTACAGCACCAATGCGGTTAACCTTTCTCCAAAACACTCCTTTAAATCCAGCTCGCCGGTACGTTGCCTCACCTTATCTTACGTATCAGTATAATTGTTGACTGCATCGTGGCATTATGTAGTCGCATAGTATTGTTTAGTGCATAACAGTTTTTCTGCATTACAGCTGACTCTCAAAGAGACAGTTGACTCATAAATGAAAAGTACTCATATTCCCTCTGATGTGCAGTTTTATGTATGCGTCTAGATGGTCGTGATGCAAGATTCTTGAGTCTTGGAGATACTGGTTGTGGAAATCTAAGCCCTCACTCAAATGTAATAGAGCTACAGTGCTAGTCTTGCTCAGTTTTCCAGGCATGCGCTTGTTGTGAGCAATTTTATGTTGGCACTCTTTATGGCTGCCTAACTGCGACTGTCAACTTTATCACTGCATAGGAGAAAGCCTGTACCTACTCATGATAGGAGGCAGCCATCATGGGCAGCTTTAGGTTAGCTGCAAGCAGTGACAACCACCATTTCTGTCTCAGCTCCATTACATTCACTTGCCGCCTTCTTTTGTCTATATAATCGGTTGAATTTGTACATCTGAGAAACATGTTTCTTCAGTGTCCCGTTATGATGTACTGCTGGCTCGTCTACTCTCATGGAGCTAGCTAATGTTACGGCTCAGCTGATGAGCATGTGCTTTACATCCTGTCATGCTGTCATGAGCATAAGGTTCTTGTCGCAGTCTCTTTGCCTAACATCTCCAAAACTCTGCGAAAGCATGACAGACCAGAAGAAATTCATGTGTATTTGATTTTTGGGATGAACTGTGCCTTCAAAATAAGACCTAATTTAATCAATGAGTCACTTTTACTACCTGTTTCTTAAATGTGACAGGGATCAAACCTCACTTTGTGTCATGCCTGATACCCATTGAGTTGTTTCACAACAATGCCTTACTGATAAGAATGCTGAATATCTTCTTAACCTTTGTTCGAATTCTTTCTTCATATGTTGCCGAGCACTGTGATACAATCTTGGGATGTCGCTTCCTGAATGTGGATAGTTTTTATTCCAATACATGAAACAAAGAATAACCAGTAAATGAATTGATGAGAAGAAAACCGTGAAACTGAATCTCTTTGTAGACTAATCATGGGGCAGATTCTGGCATGCTAAATAGCATTTCATGTATTAACTCTTTTTTGTTGCTAATGGGTTGGACTTGTTTTACCACATTGTTGTGTGCATTGTGCCAAGGCCAGTTTGTTTCTCTCTGCCTGGATATAGCTACAGGGACTCTTCACCCGTGTCTTTTGGAGGAACAGGTTTTCCTTGAAAAGGAAGTGAAGCAGTGCTGCTGGTACACCTATTATCTACCTTCATCACTTTGTGTGATTATTGTGGTGTACTTGTACTTTTTTTCCACTTTTTCATGTTTCTGTCACAGCTGATAAGGAAACAACTTAATTTCCAGTTAGAGGTGGTTCTTAAATCTCTTTAAATTGTATATTTGCTTTGACTTACTAAACATTGTCTCCTCATGACCTCCTGCTGGTTCAACTCTGTGCTCCACATTTGATTGGTACGCCGGAGCTGCAGTGCTGAATATGTCCCGACCCAGTCTAGCCATCAAAATTTGGCCCAACTCAATTTTTAGTTGACTGTTGTCTCCCTCATCTGAAATCACAAAATGTCTTTTGTTCCCTCCAGCCAGCGGTGAACTGGGTGGTACCGGTGGCCGACAGAGAGAAATACGACGATATTTTCAAGACAACGGACAAAGACAATGACGGCCTCGTCACAGGCGGCGAGGTCATAGAGATCTTTATGCAGTCCTCTCTCTCCCAGACAATGCTGGCACAGATATGGTGAGACCGCAACTCTGTTCATTCATTCATCTTCTATAACCACTTATTCCTGTTAAGGGTCGCGGGGGTCTGCTGGAGCCTATCCCAGCTGTCATTGGTCGAGAGGCAGGGGTAGCCCCTGGACAGGTCGCCAGTCCATCGCAGGGCACAACTCAGTTCACTTCAGATTTATTTGTAGATATTTTTTACAACATAGAGTCACAACAACTTTAATATATTAAGGATATCACAGTGGCCGCGAGTAGGGACACACCTCAAACTGATATAAAAGAATTGCCACCAATAAACGTCTCGCCTTGCCCATGTGTTCAAGGTCTTGAGCCAATGACTAGCTGGCACATGTGAAAGAAAGTACTTCCTCATAGCAGTAGGTGGCAGTAGTCATCAGTAGATTTCTCAATCGAAAGGGGAAACCAGTTGAACTACTATTAGTTGGGAGGCTGGGAAGAGCTGCTAACCACCATACAGAGCTCTCTCCTGAATCATCCTGATCATGCTGGTCTACACATTATTCATTCTGGAAGATCATGTTGTTGAAAACTATTTGAAAAGCTGCCTATAGTGGCCGAAACAGGGGTAACGGTGCTGGAAACACCATAAAACTAGTGTCACAGATGCTCACAGACGGCCTGACACCTACAGCCTTAGGAAAACGGAAGCAGATTAATAAGGCACAGTCTCACAGAAATGTATGTTGTGTACGACAGTGGTTTCTTGATTTAGATTTCTTTATTCCATCTATATGATAAGATTAGGAAGAGTGCCTCCCAATTTTATCCACATTGTAAATAGAACCATGGACACAATAGATACCTAATCTTTTTACATAATCTTTAACTAGAACTAATCTTGCTACAACATTTCCAAGTACTTGAGTAACGTGCAGTCATTACTCCACCAGATGTAACACAATAGCACCATCTTCTGATAAGTTAACATGTTTACAAAGGAGGAACAGGTAGTGTTTGGAAATTACCTGAGAGTGCACTGCATTTGGTATAAAAGCAACAATTGGAGATGATAAGATGGTAATTTTTTTATGGGCGTCACAGTGGCATGGTGGTTAGCACTGATGCCGCACATCAGGAAGGCCCTTCTGTGTTGAGTTTGCATGTTCTCCCTGTGTCTGCGTGGGTTCTCTTCTCTTCGGGTACTCCGGCTTCCTCCCACCATCCAAAGACATGCTCGTTAGGTTAAGTGGTGATTCTGAATTGGCTGTAGGTGTGCATGTGAGTGTGAATCTGTCTCTCTGTGTTAGCCCTGCGATGGACCTGCTCGATGACAGCTGGGATAGGCTCCAGCACCCCCCGTGACCCTTCACAGCACAAGCAGTAACAGACAATGAATGAATGAATGAATGAATAATTTATTTGTGAACATTGTTTTTATTATCTCTCAAAAATATTTTAGCATCAAATGATCTAAAGAAATCTCCTCCTCTCCACAGGGGACTCGCTGACACAAAACAAACAGGGAAGCTGTCCCGGGAGCAGTTCTCTCTGGCCATGTATCTGATTGATCAAAAGGTCAATAAGGGCAAAGACCCTCCCTCCACTCTTACTCCAGACATGATCCCTCCATCGGAAAGGACTGGAGCATCAGCTGCAGTCACAGTGAGTCCTTACTTTAGCCCTCTGCTCCGTCTTTCAATTGAAATTCTCTTTTTTCTTACAAAATCAAATTTCCGCTCGCATATGTGAAGATTTCCCAGCTACTATGTGCCTTCTGAAATGGTGATTCAACTCTCTTGCTTTCTACTCTCCCAGTGCAAAACTGTTGTAAATGCTTTTGTTCTTTTTTTGAGCTGTCTTCTATCCAATCTAACAGAGCTATGCGGGGCTTATGTCTTCTGTGAGACCAGAACTCGCAGCACTAGCTAATATGCGCAGAGTGAGTAGGTTGAGCATTGTGCCACAAGGTGGCGCCGCCGCTCTATGATTTCTGTCTGTCTCGGTTTGAAGCGCACGCTGTGAACGGGAACATAATGTGCTGCACTGTCATCACCAACGGCCTCTCACATCAACTAATGTCACTCCGACTATAGTCTACTCTCACTTAATACTGCATGTTATTCTTGTAGAACAAGCTGTGCCACTTTGTTCGCTGTTTGTCAAGATAGACTTTCAAATTGACAGAGGGTTTAGTTAACCACAGATAGGATCAAAACAAATGTCAAGCCAAGAAAAAGAGACGTTGTTGAAGGTTATTAAAATACAAATGAGTTACTATAGTTAAGCCTTACGCTTAAAAAAAAAATACGATGTTGAAGAAACGTGTGACTCTTCTTGGAGTTCCCACAAATGGAGAGGATTGTGGGACAGCCTGATTTTCTATTGAGATTCCTGAAGCATAAGTCAGGTTTTATTGTAGTGTTCTTTTGTATTGTCTTGACTGTGTGCATTTCTTGTCATTCATGTATTGTCTGGCTCTCTCACTCCCCCCATAGCTGTGCAAGGTGTTCATATTTCCTTCCTGTTACTTTTGTTTTGTTAGACACAACAGCGGGGAGCTCCTCTCGCCCCCCTATGCTCTCGCTCTCATTCTCCCTCCCTTTTTGTCCACACTTGCCTATGGGAACAGCTTCTTCACGTCCACATTGCATGTTCGTCATGTCCGTGTCTGCCGCCTATTGACACTCTTGTTGTCTCTGTTCACATCTCCTGCAAGATGAACCCGCAAGTCACCCATTATACTTTCTTATCAAGCTGTCCTTCTATCTCCCCTGGCTAACTCCGTGTCCGTCTCAATGTCTTTCGCCTTAGGACAGCGCCAGCTCCACGGGGTCGGTAGAGCTGACAGGCATCAAAGAGCTGGATGACCTCAGCCAGGAAATAGCTCAGCTGCAGAGGTGAGCCCCTGCACCCTGAGTAGCAGGAGGACAGCTTTGTTTCTCTTCCTCTGCAAAAAAGGGGGGAGGTTACAGTGAAGCGATGTTGAGGATCAAAGCTTTTTAAACTATTAGACCACTTGCAGACAGCAAACAGACTATGCATGTACGACACCCGTCTACTCAGCACAGGTTTCACTCTGCAGCTGTCACCCTGCGTCTCACTATTCATCTAATAGTTTCCGGTCTGCAGTTTACTTCCACATGCATCGTTGATAAACCTAATAACTACAATGATTAGACTATTTGTTTGCCCGTACTTGGGCTCTTAAATAAATTAAGTTCAATGCAACGACACACTTCAATGTCAATCAGAGCTTAGTGTGTCGCTTTCATTCAATTTCGGCCACTTATCATGTTTTTATGCAAGCAGCCTCATCAGTCTTCTTTTCCAAGTACATTAAAAACCTTACAAATGCCATTTGACCCGGTTTTGTCTTCAAGAATCGTGCTTTTGTTAGTAAGTAAGGCCTAATTATAGTCTCTCAGTCTTTGTTCTTCTTCCATGTCGTCCACTTGTAGAGAGAAGTTCATCCTGGAGCAAGAGATTAAAGAAAAGGAGGAAGCGATCAGACGACAGAACACAGATGTTCAGGTAGGACTGAGCCCAAATTATTTTAAAGATGTCTGTGTCTAGTCATGAAATAGGACCTCTAAAACCTCTAAACTTCATCTTAATTTGTCAATAATACAACAACAAAAAAAACAAGAGGCTGTTCACATCAGTCAGCCCAACCAGCACGGTCAGAATGCTAAGTGACCAAGTCAGAAGCTTAATAAAGAGCTGTAATCTGCAAATACCCATTCTTCTTCATTGTGTGTTCGATGAACCATCAGGACATGCAGAATGACTTGGACAGGGAGAGCAGCAGCCTGCAGGACCTGGAGTCCCAGAAGCAGGATTCGCAGGAACGTCTGGAGGAGATGGACCAGCAGCGCTCCAAGCTTGAGGGCATGCTCAACGACATCAAGCAGAAGTGCCAGGATGAGACCCAGATGGTTAGAGATATGGCTTATTAAGGAAACATGTATATATTTAAATCTGGTGACATGAAAACACACATACAGTTGTCATCTGATTGAGGTGTAGTCTTTTTTTTGACTGTCATCTCAAGTATAAGGTACGGGTTGAGCAGTGGTCCCCTTAAATTAGGACTTAATGGGATTGGGCTGCAGATAAGTATTATTAAAACACAAGTGTTTAAAAGTGTGTTTTCTTAAACTATATACATTTGAAGTGTAATAAGGAAAACACAGATTTACTTTAAAAGCAATTGTCTGGTCTTTCTGAGATCAACCTTTAAAATATAATTGGTTTTATCTCTTCAGATAAGTCAAACTGCACTCACTTGCCAGTTCAGTAAATGTATTTTAAAATAATTATCCTGCACTTAACTCCCTTCATCACTGTTTTACTGTTTTACTATCAGTTTATGTGGAAGCGGCAAAAGAAAGGTTTTATTTCAACTGTGTGATTGACCAAATTGATAAAATAGTGGAAACTTGTGTCGATACCATTCACTAGCACTGCTAACTACAGACTTCAAACTTTAAAGACACTTCAATCAACAGCTCTGTCATTTATTTCAATCAACTGCTAAATATCTTAACCTTCACAAAGCTAAGAGGACTGTAGATAATCTTATTCTCTAGTGTTCCTAATGAACTGGCAACTAAGTGTAAATGTGATTTAAAGCTATAATATCTAAATGCTATCATTGTATAATGGATCTCTGTTATTTCGCCCCTTCAGATTTCGTCGCTGCAGAGCCAGATCCACTCTCAGGAGTCGGACCTCCGCAGCCAGGAAGATGAACTGAGTCGCACCAAAGCGGACCTGAGTCGGCTGCAGGAGGAGGAGGCCCAGCTGGAGCAGAGCTTGCTCTCCGGTCAAGTCCAGCTGGATAGCATTGTTAAGTCGCTCAAAACCACACAGGATGAGCTCAACCAGGTGGGTACAAGACAGGCGACAGGTTTCTCGATGACTCTGCTGTCTTACTTTGAGCCATAAAGCTGTCTGGCCAAGTCAGGTTAGATTAATTATTTGTTAAGTTGTGTAATGTCTATGGCAGTATCATTCTTTTATTACTATCAGGTGAAGTAAATCTATTACAGATGCAATTCTAGTAAGTAAATGACAAAGTGCAAACTGCTTTCAGTTTCAATTGCGTTTTATTTTGTTTTGTGGCTTGAAATCACAGTGGCTTACCAATTTCTGCCAGGTGTGAAGTTTCCCCATGTTGAACAGCTTTGATTTAAGACACATTAAAGACAAATCAAATCTGCATGTTTTATGTAGTTGGATAGACTTCATATTTACGTGTCACTTCTAGGCTCGCAGTAAGCTGTCGCTGATCCAGGACAACCAGAAGGAAATGACCAAGACCATTGAGCAGTACAACAGTGCTTTGAGCAGCATCAACGGTGGAAACCTCAGCAACCTGCCAGACCTAAGCGAAGGGTTTGGTGAGAAGGCAAACGGCAGTTTCAGAAGTGCGGTGAGGAGATCATGAAGATCTTTCAGTGATGGCCACAGCAACCCATTCACATTGCTTTCTGTTGATGCTGGCTCTTTACTGTAAAAGTGAAAATGTTAATAATGAAGGCATATCAGTCTTTATAGTACTTTTCATATGATTTTTACACACAAATATGATCATGAAACATTTTTATGCCAAGTTTTCAAAGTCTCAAAGTTAGTTTGTAGATGTTTCCTGGATGTTAGAGTGGAGGCCTTATGACGTATGTTACTCTTTTTGTAACAGTCTTTCTGCCCTACACAGTTACTGTCGATTTAAAATTGTTCATTTGTCTCTGAGTAGACACATGTACTGATTTGTTTCTGAATCCGTTCATCAGGATGACTCTTTCAAGTCAAAGATAGCCATGTTCAACAACAATAGCAGCGCTAAGGAGCCACCAGCAGACCCCTTCCAGACAGAAGACCCCTTCAAGTCTGATCTCTTCCAAGGTCTGAATACCTTGTATGATTCTATACTTTACTCCTGTGTCTCAGTAAGGACCTCGACTTTTTCATAGTAGGGCTTCCTGGGTCCCTGTGTGTAACTATTTCATATCACAAAGTGTAGATGACAAAGTTCTTGTTGTTTTTCTAGATCCATTTGGAGGAGATCCTTTCAAAGAAAGTGATCCCTTTAAAGGTACATCACCTGAAGACTTTTTTAAGAAGACTGACAAGTCAGACTTGTTTGGATCTGCAGACCCCTTTGGTAGAAAACCCCCACCTCCAGTCAAGGTATCAAACTTTTTCTTTTTTTTCGGCACTACACTAAACTAGAAATACTTCTTTGAAATTCTAATCAGGGTGCTTTTATATGCATTGTGAATGAGAGTAGACCAAAGCTCTTTTGTTAAAGTTCAAAATGAATTTTCTTTTCTGTGCTTTGTTATAGTACTGACAGAAACAAGTTCTGGCTTGTCTTCACTCTTAAAGATAACTGGAAAAGCAAACCAGAGAGCGATTCCTAGTTGTCATGTTGATGTGGTCATTGTGTGTCTGTGTGTATTCTAAACATCTTTTGAGTTTCTCACTCACTGTACTTGTACTTCTGTATTCCCTCAGCCGAGTGCCTTCAGCAGTGGTGACCCCTTCGCATCAAACAGCCCAAAACCAAAGGATTCAGGTACACCGCTGCTAACACACATCATGGCGTGCATCTTATTGGATGTAAATGTAAAGACTAAAAGCGTGTAGTTGTTTCTGGGCAAATAGTTGTAAAGCAGAGATTTATTTGGCTATGGCTGTTTTTTTAAGCAGTTTCAGACGGAGCCTGTGACTCTTATCGGCCAATAACGTCTTTATGTGTTAAAGTATCACGTGTAGCCTGATTAAAAAAGCTGTAGGTCTGCATTGCATCAAGCTGTGAGGTATCACTTCACTTCCACCTATTATTCATGCAAAGTCCTCTTCGGTCAACCTGAAATCAAACATAAACTATCTTCATGCTAGAAGAGCTTCCTCCAGACAACTTTAATCTTCCTGGCACACTTGACGTGGACAGAACAGTGGCAGTTTTACCCATTGTTGTCCTTTAGGGTGCATCTTGCCGAACAAATAAACTTTGCAAGCTGTTGCAAAAGTTACAACTCGCTTAACCACACAAAGTGAAGACATTCCTGCCACTCTGTATGGACCATGCCTTCCTTGTACGCAACCTGGTATGAGTGGTATGGCCTGACATTTTGACTAGAAAGTGTCGAGTGTATCAGTTTATTTTTTTTTTTGTATCACCCGAAACAAAACTGTAACCAACAGCTGACAGAAGCCCTACCACAAAGTTCCTCATTTATCTTTTATTGCAGTACATACTTGGCACTCATAATGAAACCAAGCTGATATGGATTCAGCATTTCTATTTGGCGTTTTCAGTCATTTTGAGTCCTTTTTTTTTTTTTTCTGTCTGAATGCCTTCACTGTTGTGTGGATAAATAACGCCTTGCATTCATATCGTCATCCTCGTACTAATAACTGCAGGTTTCCCACAATGTTACTTTATTAACCGACTGCAGGAGATGAGAGAGCGCTCTAGTTGCGAAACTCAAAGAGTCATTCTTGGCCATTCTGGGTGACGTGTTAGATTTAGATTTTATTTTGGGGGGGCATTAAGGGAAAACAATTTTTACCCACTGTGCCTTCAATTTTTCCTGTGGTTTAAGGCTATTTTTAGTCGAGTACCTACGCATTTAACTACTGGCCAACTAAAAATACTCCCCCCTACCCTGGAAAAACAGGAGGCTTGCCGGAGCCAAACACAACAGAAACTCTGTGACTGCTGGTCCTGCTCTACTAGAATACACTGCCACTCCTTTTACCAGTTCACTTCTGCCTCTGTCCTCTCTTTATATCTGCTGCTATTGAGCTGCTGTGCCTCATTCGGTGCGGAAGTTGTTTTAAGTTAGGGGCTGCTGCTGGTCGATGATCTCCCATGCTACACATGCTTAAGAGGGACACAGAGCCAACTGTAGACCTGAGCCGAGTTACTGTGCGTAAAAGAAAACACAGCGCGCTGCACATGAATGGGCTCTTTTGTGGTTGCACACTCACAACAAACATATTCTCTTACAATGTTTTGTTTTTTCACTGTAACCATCTGCAGTTTGCTGTTTTTTTCATTAAGTGGCATACCACCGAGCTTCAAAACAACCCAGGCACAGTTCTGGTTAACAGTGCGCCAACTGACGCCTTTAATTAGCTGATCAGATGCATACGTCAGGTTAAACAAAACCTCTGCTTTACAGGTTTTTGTGAAATGTCATGGAAAATTAAACGGCCATGCCACATTCCCTCCTCTGAAAATAGCACGCCGGGGCCTTACAGAATAAGCAAGATGCAGAGATGATTTTGAATGTGCGGTTTGGGGCCGAACTCCATTATAGTTTCTGGTTCTTTCCATAAACGCATTCAAGTGTTCCAGATGCATTTCAATGTACTCTTGTCGTAGATTTGTTTGGGAAAGCGGACCCCTTTGGAAGCAACTCTTTTGGAAGCAAGGGAGGTGGATTTGCTGACTTTAGTCAGATGTCAAAGGTAAGCCCTGGAGTCTCTTGAAGTTATGAATCAGTTGCACCATAAAGCACAATTTTCCACTTAAGCCGTAGAAAGCTATGCTGTTAATTTTACTGTGATCGTGAGTGATTTCTTATTTTTCTTCCCATTCATCACACTTATGGAAACAGTCTCTCTTGTAAAACTCCAAAGGCTTTATATCTTGGCTGACATTTCTGTTGGGGTCATCATTTTGCGCGACAGCTGAGAGTTTTTCTTTTCCCTTGCGTGTGAGCAGAAGTCGGACAATCCTGCGCTCCCGTCGAAGAAAAATGTGCCCAACCGGCCTGCACCTCCCTATGGTAACCCCTCATTTTAAACATATATATGTGTGTGTGTGTGTGTGTGTATTATAACATGACTGCTTAGCTTAATGGTTCAGTGACGTTCATAATTGGCATGCAGTGTTAGTTCAAAGCAGTTCAAATCAATACCATTTATCACCCCAGTTTTGTTTAACAGCTTTTTAACTTCATAAAAAAACTATTGCCACATATCTTTTGGGTGCTGATTGTGATCTGACTGTTGTCCTGCAAAAAATGCGATTTTATGCCTCACTATTATGTCGAGAAAAAAAACTACTTCTCTATTGAACTGTGAGGGTGCAGAGAAAGTAATTTCTTCTTTTGATATTGTAAACAGGAAGGCTGTTGGCAGCGATATGGGTACTATGGGTTCACACAGTGAGGTGACCCCGTTGGTATTAATTTAGATTTTTCTGCAGCTGCGGTTGTAGCCAATAGTAACAGGGCTAAGTTAAACCTGTTGACTGTGTGATATGACTGATAACTGCTCTCTTCTTCCTTTTGTGCGCTTGTAGCATTGTGTTCATCTATGTGTGTGTGTGTGTGTGTGTGTGTGAATTCACACGTTACCTACAGGCCATGCCCAGCACATGCCCTTCCGCTGTGACCTTGCAGTTTTATTCTTTTAGCAGAAGCCACAGCCTGAGAAAGTTGGTGTTCCTCTTTGCTTTACCACACAGCATGGGTTAGATATGAGTGGCCACGGTTAGCCAGCCAGCTCATTCTAGAGACGTGCCTCACATGGTATGGGGAAGTGAGAAGCCCAGTCGTGGGCTGTTCTGAATATCGGCATCATGGGGACAAATGCATAAATAATCCAGTTTGTTCCAGTAAATAAAATAAAAATAAAATATTATTTCGCTGTATCTTACAGCAGTGTTGAAATGTTTCAAAAATGTCTCAGGACTTCTAAACGGTAGTTTTGCGTTTTATTTTATTGACCTAATAAAAGGTGGAATTTCTACATTAAACGGAGACTTCCAGTTTGCAGTATCAGCCCGCACTGAAAGTGTGCATATGACAAATAAATAATACCATCATTATAGGAAATGTGTTCAAAGCTTACTGTAGACAAGGGTGTGTCCATCGTTTACGATTGTGTTCCAAAAAAGCAACACTGTGCATGTTTAAGCTTCAGTGCATCAGTGAGCGTGATGAAAAATGTGGTTAACACCTTTTTTTTTTCCCCTGGGTGACTACTCTGCCTGCCATGAGCTCAAAGCTGTTGGCTTCCTGTGAATATTTAGTGACACGGTATTACACGTTAGCCTTTTAAAGTGTGAGGTTATTTTCCCACGGGGTTAACAGTTGGGAGCATCTGAAGTGAAGATGCTAATGCATTTTCTGGCATGGATTTTAGTATCTTTTTATTTTCTTTATTTCAATGTCTTCCTTCTCCAGGAGGTTTGCTCGGTTTGAGTGCATCACAGCCGCCCCTGAGCGCTTGCTCCGCAGCAAACAGTAAAGACTCTTTTGTCACGACTCGCTCAAATAAAGCATCCAAAGACTGTCCTGTGGGTTTTGCAGATATTGGCTCTGTAAGTGTAGTCTACTTACAGTTTTCTCTTGGGTCAAATGTCTTTGTCTGCATGAGCTGCTGATCTCATGATCTCACTCTTCAGCGTGCTGAGCTGAAAGCTCAGAGGTGTCAGCTCACAGTGCCTTCAGCAAGCATTCACAGGACGGTTATGTTTACTGGCTGTTGACTAACAACTGACAGAACATCTGAGAGCTTTTCAACGGCTTCATGTAGAAGGAAATTAAATGTTTGCATGACTGCCTTGGACCGTTGCAATTCTCAGTCTTTATCTACTCATATGTTGCCTCCGTCCGCACGCTTGGTGTCATCTCTTGCCTTCAGCCTTCGACAGGAAGTGGGGATTTCTGAACTTTTAGTTTGCAAGTTTGTGAACTTGCCCCGTCAGGTTAAATTCTGGGAGCATTTTTCAGGTCTTGGAAGTACAAGCTAAGGGCTTATTCGCTGTCAGAACAAGATATGCCTCGAAGCAGAGCACAACAGAGTAAATCTGCCTCTTTGTCTTTGGTCTTCCGCTTCTTTGCCACCGTGTATAGCCTAACGGCTGAGTGTACTCTCAAGTGGAGAGAAGATGCATGGCAGCTTTTTGTGTCTGGTTTGTATTATTTGACATGACTTGAATTTATTCTCTCCCTCATGCCAGCATGACTGTTGTGAAAGGGATTTGTGGTTCTTATATCGAGCTCTGTATTGTAATTTTTGTCTTTCTGCCAGGATCCGAACCTGTCAAGGTAAGACTGTACAAGGGTGTGGTGGTCAATCCTTTGCATGTTAAAAACCTGTCCGCACTGCATAATCTGTGTACCATGATTAATGAGCACGATTATTTTCTATAAATATCCTCTGTGACATTGATCCAGGCACAGTTTGTGGGGAAACGTGAGCTGTAATTTATGGCACTAGTAGAGCACTGCGTATTGTGTAAGCTTTTAAGCTTGTAGTTGTGCTTTCTTTGCTTTTTTTTTGTGTCACCCAACTCAAATCTGATTCTTTATTATTGAAATTGTTTTCTCTGTTTACTCCAATATATCAGGACGTTTCATTTATGTTTCGTGTCCTTTTCGTGAAATTCTGCCTAATTAGAAACACTTGTCTTTACTTCGGCATTTGTTTTGACATTTAAGTATAAAGCTGCATTCCTGCTCTTTTTTTCTTTTTTCTCATATAATTTTTGTTTCTCTGCTCCAGTTTGGAAATGAGAGCCAGCAGCTGGAGTGGGCCAAGCGGGAGAGCGAGCGTGAGGAACAGGAGAGGCTGAGGAGGCTGCGGCTCCAGGAGCAGCAGGACCTGGAACTGGCCATCGCTCTCAGCAGGGCCGACATGCCCAACGCATGACCAAGTACGCCCCACCGCAGCTTTTTTGTCCCCTTCCCTCTGCCCCTCAGTTATCCATCTGCAGGCTCCTGACAGCAGAGACTGGCCCCAAAATGACTAACAGCCCCTGCTACCAATTTGTGTCAAGAGACCAGTGTTTCTCCAGCCATGACTGGACTCATGTCAAATGACTCCATATTTAGCTACCAGTTAAGGTTCATTGCTCCCAAACTACATGGCAACTATAATCAGAGACAATTCAGAGCCACTTGATTTAAGCCTGGCTTCATCCTGCAAGAGCAAAGCCATTTAACTCAACACGGAGCAGCAGCAATCTACGTATCTAACCCCACATCTCACGGCTAATCTACGTACCTTATCGACAGCCCGTATGTTGAAGATAACATCCTAAAAATATTTTATGCTTTTAATTATATACAGGAGCAACAAGTCTATGGTGTATGAAGTAAAAGGGCCTAGAAGCAATGCAACAAAAATCTTTTATATAACCTCTTATTACAGAAAAAAATCACATTGAAAGTGAAACCATACACACTAACTACTCAGTAGGTCTACAATTTAAGTTTTTTTTTCTTTTTTTTTTTAAGAAACCTCTCATTGCATTGTAAATATTGTTAGACGCCAGTTTTTTTGGATCAGCAGAGTACGTCCTTAAAACGCAAACCTTTCCTCAAAGGACCGGAGCTTTAGCGATCAGATCATCAAATGTTACACGCGTTTCTAACCATTTATGCCTTCATATCTAATATTTATGGTATTTAAAGTGCATGGATCGAACGAATATTGGGATATAATCAAGATGCTAGCGATAATCATTGAGATCCTCCTTTCCCATGAACAAAGCTCTGCCCGCCCGGAGCGCTGTTCACCGTCCCACGGATGTCAGCAGCTTGTGTTTGTCGGACGGCTCATCATTGGTTGCCTTGTTGTAACACCCAAACAACTTGCACTCCCATACAACTAAACGCCTCTATAAAATGGAAGAAAAGTGTAAACTTACATTGTTTATACTGGTGCTGTTACACTTAACTTTATCTTCACGTGACGGACAGTGATGCTTCCAACATTTTGCTTTTTTCTCTCAACAACCAAATCAGGATCTTTTTTCTTTTCTTTTCTTTATTTTTTGGATTTCTGTGCATTACTGTCTCATGACCCAGGTGGAGGACAGTTCTCCAGATGCCTTAAAACTATTATACAACACTAATCAGGTTTGTTTGGCACATAATGTACAGATCTCATGTACAGAGTAACAGCGCCTTATTTATCAACATATCAACACTGTAACATGTACTATTGCGCAGTACGTATGTAATTGTTATTTCTCAAGACTGTAACGACTTTTAATTAAATAAAAGTGATTTTTAACATTCCTGGGACAAGGTGAGTCTGGTGTCTCTATATCATACAAGCAGTAAATTAAATAGAGCTAAAGTAGTAGGGTTGAGGGATAATAGCTCAGCTTTGCATGGGCATGTTATAAACGTTTCTAACAATTCTGGCTCCTATCACTTGTGAAGACGCTGAAGTTAATTTAAGATGTATTGTTGACATTTCTTGGGAGTTCTTGTGTTGATATTAGAACAAAAAAAGTGAAATGAGAGTGATACATTTGCATCTACCAGGGCAGTTATTTTTGACTCGGTGTATAGTTCCTCTTTTCATAAATCCTGCATCTACATTTTTTTTTTTTTTTTTTTTTTTTTTTTTTTAACTTGAAGACTCATTTCAAACAAGTGGAACCCTTTTTATTCTTATTAAAACTGCGGGTACGAGCAAGTTTTCTTTTCTGAATTGTCATGAAGTATATTTTATTTTTTCAGAGACGCCATCTGTCTTTGATACGTGTCCACTGCGCAGGCTTTGATGCAGGAGATACAAATGCTCACTGACACCATACAGGCATAATATGCACAGACTTGGATACTTTGAAACTGTAGTGCGCAGTGACTCTGTGTAATTGTAGTATTAAGGCTCTTTGATGTCCTACTATAATTTCTACCCATCAGAAAGGGAGTCTAAGGGCTCCCTGATGAGGGTTTGCTGTGCCCCTCTGTCCAGACGGCTCCTGGCTCACTCTGTAATTATGGAAATGGAGTGTTTGTATTTATAGGCTGAGCCCACAAGCGACTGCCCTTCTCTGTCTTGCAGCTGCAAAGCATCACAGAAGAAATCGAATGCCCCTGACTCGAGACCTGAGTGTGCAATTGAAAAACGCACCACATATGATGTAGCAGATCTGATGGTTTGCAGGTCTGCCACACCTATTGTCGACTTTTCTCAAACACGCTTGTGAAACCTGTGTCAAGTGGGTGGATGTGGTTAATTAAAGTAAACGTGTGAACGAGATGCACCGTATGTGGAAAGACTAAGCATTGATGAAAAATGATTTTCTCAGTCAAACGTTTGATTCCATTCTCTTTTAATATTTACAATAAATACACATTTTTTACAGTATAAAATCCATGTACTTCTTAATATAAATTTACGTAAAAAATAATGCACAGGACATCAAGCCCTGATAGTGTACAGAGGGGCTGGATCCAAGAGTTTCACACCGAGAAGACGAGAAGCATCAAAAAGAAATCAGTAAAGGCCGTTCAGACATTGAGGCAGTTTAAACAAAACATTGTCTTTGCACATGTTAGGCGACTGTATGTGCATTTCACTCCCGTCAACAAGAACATGTACTATTTTGTGGCCATGTCCTTCTGTCGCAAAGAGTTTTACAGTAGCACAGTCATAGAAAGGCACTTTGTGTCAAACACAGTATTCCAGTTCTGTCGAAGAAGAGTAGTATGTACAGGGCCAGCCCCTTCCTGGTCTGCCTGCTCTAAAGCAAACAAAGCTTTTCTAAAGCTTTCAAAAAAACCAAAGTAGTACCAGCTACATTATTAGAAAATAATAACACTAAAACTTTTTTTTTTTAATTCAATATTATATAAAAAGACTTTGGTCAGGTGGAGAACGTTTTAAATAAAAAATACAGTTGGATCACAATAAAAATAACACCCCAAGAACCCCAAGTCCGTTTGTGGGCTTCTTCACATGTGTCTCTTCATGTGAAGTGCCAGGTGGTCAGACCTGGAGAAGGCGCGCTCGCACAGGTGGCACTGGAAGGGCCTGTGTCCGGTGTGTTTACGGAAATGACGGGTCAGCTCATCGGACCGGGCGAATTTCCATCCACAGCCTTCCCAGCTGCAGTGGTATGGCTTCTCACCTACGTGGGCAGAAGAAAAAAGAGAATTCAGTTAGTTTTTGCTGAGAGGGGAAACACTTTCTGCTTCATTTTCCAGCTGTAACCATCGAGGGGGAGACATGAGCTCGGACTTACCAGTGTGAGTTCTGAGATGTGCCTTCAGGTGGGAGCTCTTGGTGTAGGTTTTTCCACAGCCAGCGAACGTGCAGGTGTGCGTGGCAGTGCGCTTGCGCGGCCACGTGCGTCTGCCCCTCTTGGGTTTGGATTCCAGCAGTTCGAGGGGAGACGAGGGCGGTGTGAGCATGACCCTCTGCGCGCCTGGCTGCAGGTTGAGACTTTCGTCGTACATGCCAAAGCCGCTGTGCGGAGCGTGGTAAGGCATCTGCATCTGGGGAGCCTGAGGGTGGTGCTGGAAAGCTGCCGGTGTGTGGTATTTCTGAGGGAAGTTCATGGGCTGGCAAAGCTGTGCCTGGCAGTCCGAGACTCCCTGGTCGTCGGGACTGAGAGGTGGGGTCATGTTGCTGGCTGCACGGGGAGAGATGGCCACCCTTGGCTGCTCAAAGGACATCATGCACGAAACGTTGCCTTCTTGCTTGATCTTGCTGCAGCTCTGAGGCACCATGCCCATCACGGGGCCGTAATTGTCCATGGGTGGCTCCACTTTGATGTTTTCCGGACGGGGGAAGTGCGCACTGTTGACATAAAATCTCCCCTGAATGCTGGGGTTGCGCGTAATGCCATAGTTGCCGGTTCCTTCTGAGCGGAGCAGCTCTGTCATAAGGCTGGCGCCGTACGGGGGTGGTGGGGAGCGGTGGTCGTCTGCTGGATAAGATGGCACGGAGTTTCCAGTCGTGTACATGCTGGGATCTGTTGTGCCCACGTACTCCGCAGCGTTGTCTGAGCCAGTTGTGTTGGCGAGAATAAAATCCAGATCCAAATAATTACTCAGATCCTCGTCGTCCTTTTTGCTGTGATTGTCCAGGCAGTGAACCATCTCGAGCATGGAACAGCTACTAGAGACCAGTTTGTCCATCTCTCCTTTCCACCTCTGCAAGAAAAAAGAGATATTGAGACATGATTAGTATAAAGTTGATAAGAAGTTTTGTGTAAGACACTGCGCTTTTTTCCTCCACAATCCAACACAATTTGTTTTCTTAAAATTAATATAAATGTTTTTTTTTAATATATATATATGAATCAGTTATTTTCAAAAGTTTTCAAAGTATCTCACCCGAATTAAAACTATGCGTAACACACCAATTCAACATATTTAGTCTACAGATTTTACGACAAAAATGCAAGATCGTTTGCAACTTACATTTTCCCAAGGTTTTTCTCTTTGGTTTGAGAAAGTCGAAAATGACGGCAGCATCACTCCGGATAAAGCCATCGTCGGGTGAAAGACTACAACCGTCTCTTGTCAAAAAGTCGCGTTCGTGTCAAACGTCAGCCGCGCAAGAAAAGTCCGTGCGCCTATTTCACTGTCCCCTCTCCACAGCTGCGCTCCGAGTACATGAACAGGTTTAAAAGTGGTAGGAGGTCCTCCGAACCTTATACTCTCTAACTCGAGTGCGCCCGACCAATTGTGAGGTTTCAGGAAACAACGTAGAATTTGGTAAATTTAGCACTTATAAAGCTGCTCCAGCTGACTGCCGGGCTCAGTGCGCTCTGTGACAGGCAAGGGAGCGCAGTGCAGGCTATAAAGTAGAGGACCTCCCCCTCCCCCGCCCGTGCTGACGCAAAAGCCCGTGGCGACCAACCCGAGGTAGTGTTACAAACACGGGCCGTATAGCAACCATAGATACTTACGTAATATGCTGAAAAGAACAAGCTTAATGACAGAAACTGCTGGAGGCCAAGCCGCACTAACTACTTAATACAAAAGACTGTCGGTACTTCAGTAAACCATCATGGCACTAACCAGATATGTATTTATTTTTTATTTTTTTTGATGGACAGTAATAAAATAGTATTAAATCTGGAAAGAAATAAACATTCCTGCACAGAGAGACAACTTGCGGCGCAAATATCTGAGAGGATTTGCCACAGAAATTTCCAAAAACATCACATTATATATTAGATGTTACACTATATTTGTTTTACTACTTCGTCCGTATGATTTCTTCATTTAATCCCTGGCCTCATCATTTTTCTTTCTTTCCAATAACATTTCCAAATGATGCACTCGCCTCTAACTTTAAAACTGTCATACGAGTTTCCAAAGAAATTAAAAATACTAATAAAATAAAATTAAATGTCGCAGTTTCTTTTGTCTTTGGAGACCGTTTAATAAAGATTTTCTCTTGTGTGCTGTTTGCATCCACCTGCTTGGCGCGTCTCCCTCTCGGCTCATTATCATTAATGGAAGGTGTTTTTTTTGTCCTCTCTCAGCAGGCTTGTCCAAACAGGCGCCAGGGTCGTCTGAAACTGTTTTCAAGGCTTTTTTTTTGCGCTCTAACCTGTCGTGATGTAAACATGATTTAAGGTAACGTCTCATTCAGGTGTAAATGACGGACTCGGGGGGCTGCGGTGTCGATTAGGGTCACATTTACATCACAAGTCGTCCTGCGCGCTTGTTGCGGTTTCTGCGGGGAGATCTGGTTTCTGACACGGAGGCTGTTTTCTCAGCAGGTATCCTCTGGCTCCAGAGCTCATCGAGACAACCACCGTATCGCTGGAATTATGTAAAGAAATCACTCGCCTGCATGTGAAACTCATAAGAATATGACTTTGCTTGGAGAAAAGCGCTATCACAACACTGGATTATTATTCATTCATTCACATTTATGTGGTTGTGAGGATCATTTTAAATCGTCATGCACTGTTGGATAGCTTAAATACACTTTACAGATTTGGAAAAGTTGTGCCAAATGAGTGGAGCACATATCCAAACCCCCAGAGAGGGACCCACCCACCTGTAACAAGTACAGTAAAAAAAAAAAGTACTGGACGTGACTGTGGCCTGAGCCAGCTCAGCTCCTCCTGACAGATACATCACCTATCATCAAGCTGTCATGTCCAGCATCACCAGTAAGCCCCGTCAATGCAGCTGTGAGGTTTCCACATCCTGATCACCGCTCTGCACAGTGTGTTCGGTGGAAAGTGCGTCACACAGAAGGAGTCGAGTAAGGCCAGGGAGGAAATGTGTTTTTAGTGGCAGCGGAGCGGCCGGCCTGATGCCTGAACCCTGACCCGTAGTTCTGACCCCGATTGCTTCGCTGCCAGTGAGAGTGAGAGCAGTCTCACTTCCTTCTGTTACTCAGCTACCTTTAATGCATTGCAATGCACCGAAGTTTAAAATTTAGGGAACTTAATCCGCAGCTGAACTCTTGGTGGATATAGTCATCTCTCATAATGTACTTGCAACACAGAGGTTTTATTTAAAAAAAAAAAACACTGGAGGTCACGTTGAATGTTTTCAGCCGCTGAGCATCGGATATCTCGTCAGAATCAGCTCCGTGGGTTGTCTTGAACTTTTCGTGACCCCACTGATTTTAGCTTTTGTACATGGCAGCAAGCTCACTGTACATTTTCTGTTGCTTAAAAAAGTAGTTCTGCATTCGCTGTGTGCCTGTCTGTTAGATGAGATGATTATTGTACATGAGGCCAAGACCAAGAGAGTTTTCTCAGCCTCGTACGAAACGCTGGGAATTGTGGAGAAAAAAGCAGCGAGCAGTGACTCCCTGAACTTTCAACAGGGCTGTAATTCACGTGCTCGTGTTCATTCAGCTTGACGATGTTTGATGATGACAGTTTACAGTTATATATGGGGGAGGCTACATGCTTCCTCGTTCGGTGACTACTTACCTGGCATTTCTCATATACGTTGACCCATGCTTTGACGTATGGACAGGAGGAGTCACGATGAAGCACTGACCCTTTCTACCGACTGAGTCACAGCTTCGTTTTCACGAAATCTTCACTTCAGATTCATACTGGGAACTTAAGACATCAGGTTATTTTGGTTATCCACCTTTACTCACAGACCAGAAAATATGGAAACATGTCATATTTTATAGCTTACTCATCCACAATTCTGCCAGGGCTGGTTAACAGGAAACTTTACACAAAACCGTATAAAGACTTAAGCAGACGACGCTGCACCTCGTGGATTCAAATGTCAGCCAGGCACGACCGTAACATTTTCACATGAGCGACCTAAAAATCACAAGAAAACTGCACACGGTGTGCTCTGCTCCGTAAAGTGCACCGACGGGAAAAGAAAGGCAAAGGTTGCTGGCAGGTCTGGTGGGAGCGCTCTGTAATCCGCATGACGTTTAAGAGACAGGTTTGTATTTCATTCTGATCTGTCACTTCCTCTGGAGAAGTGTACATACCCGATGAGAGAATTTCATTAGAGCAAAAGTTCGGGACTTCACGCACGATAGGCGGGACACCCGTCTGGCCGCAGCAGCAGCACATAAAAATATTTTTAAGTAGAGGCTGCAGCCAGAGAGAGAGAGAGAGGCTTGTGAGAAGTTGATGAAGAAGTGCCGCTCAACCGATCCCCGTAGGTGAATACTTCTTTCGCCCCCCCTCCCCCCAAAACGAGAGGTCAGAGGTCAAAAATAGGACAAACTTCTCGAGGTGTGTCTCCTTTTAGTCAGAGCACCACGCATCTCCTAACCTGCCGCTGCCCTGTGTGGTGTGCACATTTGACTTTTCATGCAGAAGAGGAACCTCCGAGGCCATCGTATGAAACAAGTGCAGAATGTGGAGGAGCAACATTTCCACAGAAGCCTCTGAAAATCTCTTTCCCTGAATCGGGCTTTGCTCAACAGTTTTAGCTTTACTTATTGGGCAACCTGCTTGTCATTTCACAATGGTTTGCGCTATTGGTGCTTCTGTGTTATCGGCGCTGTTAGCTGTCAGCTGTCAAGTTTTTAGCGAGTCATGAAGACGCTGACATGTTCTTAGTGTGACAATGAGACTTAAATCTATTCTGTTTTCTTAAAGCACATGTGTCTTACAAAAACATTCCCATGGACGACTTTGAAAATATTTTTTTTTTCCAGCTGAAGAGGAGAGACCATTTTAAGACTCAGTATTGAACATAACATCAGTTCTGCGAGCCACAGAAAGACGCTTCCTGTCCCTCTGCACCAAAACAGAAAGTGGATGGGTCAAAGTAACTACAAAGGGGATTTCTTAGAGGGCTGAGGCGTGCATGTAATTCTGTGCCTCCAGTTCACTCTCACCTCATCTTTTCACTTAAATGTTTGTCCATATTACAGATGCACTGTATTTTTTTTGCCAAATTCCATGATACTGTGACATGGAAATTTCTCATATGTAGGATTAATAAACATGTCTTATGTCTCATGTCCTCCATGATGTAAGCTCGTGTTTTGACTTCTAAGTTGTTATTGGGCTGTTCGATGAACTCAGGCATGCATCATGTCTGTGTCAAGAGCTTCATCACTGCGGCGAGGACTCATCAGCTCTGCCTCACGGGGCACACTCCGCCGGCTGCCATGGAAAAACAGTGCCTGAGTGTGAGAGGCAGTGTCCCAGGCCTCGCGCGGAACGTCCTGCCTGAGCGAGAGTCAGTGAGAGTTTGAGAGTGAGTGGGCTCCTGCTCCGGGCTTATATAGCCCAGTTATTTTTAACCACCCGCCCCTTGCTTATTACAGCGTTTCCCCCCCTAGAAAACTCAGGAAGCACGTTTGGCTCCTTTTCCTGCTCACATGCGGCCAGATTCAAACAGAATCAAAGAATGATAGCATTGAGGCTCTCCATCCCCCCTGTTGGAAAAAGAAGGGGGGGTGGGTGAACAAGAACAGGAGAAGGAGGGGGGGGTGTTTAGCAGAAAAAGGTTGGCACACGCCAACGGCATGACATTCGCAAAGCTGCCTCTGGTCCTGCTCCAATTACAGAAACCCTCAAACGTTTGTTTAAAAAAAAAAAACAGCACGGGGACAGTCCAGGACTAACAGCTGTACCTGCTGGGTCCATTCAGCGAGGTCTCTTTGGTGAATTAGCATAACACAGCAGAAGAAAACTGTCACCAAACAGAGCTGTCAGTAGCCTGGCAGTTAATTACACTCGGGTCATTTGAATAATGTGTTGCATGACACTGAAGGGTTGTTGGCTTTGTTAGGTAAAGTAGTTGATACTGGAGATCACAGAGAAGACCAGTCTGGGGCACGACCAATCCGCTCGGGACGAATGCAACCACAATATTTCTGGTGTTTCTTCTGGGCTCCATTGACTTTAATGGAAAAATGCGTCCAGGAAATGTTATTAAAATTAAAAGAAAGCGTCTTTTTATACAGCTGGATCAAACGCAGAGCAGTGGCACTGAACTTTTTTGTATATCTTTAAATCAAAAACACATCTCAGCATGATGCAGCACAAGTCATTAGCGCCACAAAGTACCACAGTGAAACAACAAAAGCTGAACGTTGAAACTTAGATGGTGAGATTTACTGAGAACTACTGCATTAAGTCGAGGTTGGTGTATTTACTAAACGTCCTAAATGTCTTGTTGAAAAGATACACCGAGAACAGATGAAAAGTCCTCGTATCTGGTCGCGACTTGAGCCGAACCTGTTTATCGTCCCTTCGCGCAGCACGGAGGTGAGACTTTGGAAAACAAAGAGCGCACACTGGGCCCCCGCTGCGTTCCACAGCAACCCCGCATTAAAACAGCCAGAGCCTGGCTTCCACAGAGCCCGAACATGTGTCCAGACAACCGGCGTAGCTTTCAGCAAGTGTTATGGAAACCCACCTTTTAAAAATATGCAGCTCACTCCGGCTAACATGGCAGGAATAATGGCTACATGTGGATATAATTGAGCCAGCGGAGCACCGAGGGGATGGGCCCCCAATTTATTAGCTGTTAACACCAGGAATCATACCAGTCCCGCTCGTCACACCACCACCACACACACACGCATGGCTTCACCGACTGTGAAAATGTTGTTTTTTTCTCTCCAAAGTGCAAAGAAAGGTGGTTTTTATTTGATGAATGAGAATAGGCAAGCTCTCGGGGGCCTGAAGTGGACCACTCTGGAACGTTTTCAGACCGCTCTTTGGACATGTGACAGTTCAAAATGCCGGCTTGGCCTCGATGCACATTATGACATGCAAGTACTGGAAGTATTTTCTAATGATTCACAAAAAGACTTATTTGTTTTATTGTTAAGAATCAGACCAGATAACTGAAGCCACCCTCATGCCTCGAAACGGCTAAAATATGCTAACCAGCTCCCCAGAAACCACCCTGATTAACATTTCATAACTCAACAAAAACAAACATCAGCTTTGGGTTTAACAGAGGTCGGGTCCTGGACATTCTCTTGGCTGCGTGCAGTAATTTTGCGATGATGAAAACAAGACGGACCCGGTGGTCATTTCGTTAAGCTAAGCTAACTGCTAGCCGGCTCCAGCTTACATATTTAAAACCCAAACGTGATTTCTATCCTCTTCAAGAAAATAAACGACCTGCACACTCGGAAGTTCCTCATTTGAAGCTCATCCTCTGACGCTACATAACATGGGAACAGCTTCACTGATAATTACTCAGTGTAAAGAGACTCGTACACGTCGTGCTCCGTTTGCCCTGATTTCTGGCCCATCTGGTGTCAGCGGGTCAACTCAACCGCTCGGTCAACACTTCTAGTATGATGACACTGTATAAAGTAAAGTCTATCCTGCTGAAAACTGGGGGAGGCCTGTGTTCTTTTCCTGTGCGGTGCGACAGCCTCAGACCTGCGCGCATTTGAACATGCCGAACTAAACTGTGCCAGCTGTTCAAATAACATAACCCCGGCCTCGACACAGGTTCCCCATTGAAGCCACGCTCCGCTTGATTGAGTGATCCAGCCTGCAGTGCACTTTATAGTGTACACACCTCGAAATGGCGACATTTGTTGAAAGCCTAATAAAAACATTCCTGGAGCAAGGAATGCTCCAGGTATTTCCTCTCCTACACCTGGTTACCATTCCTTAAGTGCACTCGTCTGTTTTCACAGAACCGCGCTCTTTCAGAGAGGGGGATATTGATCCTGTATGCGTGAATGGTGTTGTGTTTTTGCTAAATGGATGACATTGTGTCAGTGCCTTAAAGGGGCCGGGGCTTGGCGGCGCGTCAGCCGAATGGTCAGGAGCTAATCGCAATCCTAATCTGTGCATTGTCCGGGAAATGAGCGCGTTTACGGCGCGCGATGATTGGAAGTATGGAGGGAGCTGCCGTCATCTTGTGTGAAATCCAGTGGGAGGCAATGACAGGTGAAGAGTCACCCACGAGGGTCAAAAGGTCACGCTTGGATTTGACAACGGCGCAGCAGAGCTACGTGACTGGATGTTTATAAAGGAGAGTTTCTCAATCTTGGGATCATCGTTGCACATTTGTAGTAAGGTATTGCAGAGACTCTTCTCTAAATACACTACACAGCTGTCAAATTACTCATGAGGAGAAGTGCAGTTTGATACCTCAGAAACATGGCCAGGAGATTCTGGTAAGACGGATGATTCAGCGGCTTGTTTGAGCTGCAGTATATCCCCAGTGGGTCAACGACGCAGAGAGGAACTGCTCCTAGTCATCTTCAGCAGAGCTAAATCTGCTCTCTTCCTACGCTGCCACATGTGATAGACCATGACAGCCTGTGTTTCAACTTATTGCTGCTCAAAGATCAAGAATAAAGAGAGACTTTTAAAGTATCCTGGCCCATTATTTAAAGCGCTTAAACCTTTCAAGTGTGGCAGCAGATTTGGTTATGACAGAAACTCAAATCCACGCAGGTGAAGTCTGTTCACCTGCGTGTTCGACAGAAGTCGCCATAAGTTTTTCTTGCAAGCTGTCCAGCAGTCATTCAGTAACTCACCAGGCTGTGGCCCTGGAGGGTCAGACAAATATTCAAATGAACACTGAAACAGAAAGCTCCAGTCAAACCTAAAAACTTATTTTTGGGTTTGAGTGCGTGATCAGCAAGAAACATGTTGATGCATGACATTTATTGTACTACACTTTACACCACTCACAAACGTTGTCTTTCCACAGTTGTTAAGTGAAGTGTATGAGTGTTTGATTGAGGGATTATTTAATGGTTTCTGTAGTGTCTGGTTCGAATGAGTTCTGGGTGCAACAAGTGTTAAATCAGGTTCTTCTCTTCTTTTACAGTTAGAGCAGTTAAAGGGAGTGTTCAGCTGCTGAGGGTGGATCAGCAACTGAGTAATTTAGATTTTTGGGTTTGGTTGCAAAAAGGCAGTGGAGATAACAACCTGTGGTTGTCAAGCAAACGAGATCCGGTGTGTACCGACATTTTGGCACGCGCAGAATTCATATTTTGATGTGTCCCTCTTTCACTCTTAGCCTGCTGACAGGAATTGGTGTTTGTAGTGTGGTTTTGTGAGCTAACCAGGTGGGTCCATGGTGCACGGAGTGATTCCACACCAATGCAAAATATTCAGTTCATGATGTGTGAAGTGTGCTACCTCAACGGAGAGAGTGGTTTGCTGAGCCACATGTCGGTTTCCTCTCAACTTTCAGCAGTTTCTTTTGTGGCTATGTGCAGTCCCCTGATGGAGCCTGATTTAAAATCTGTACAAAGTATTTACAGTTGGAGGATTTTCACCTATTTTAAATATGGTTGTGTTTTACTACAGTAGCAGAACTGAAAATGCCCACACATTTGCCAACATAAAAGTCAGAGGCAGCTTTGAAAACTCCCCGGAGGACTGAAGTGACTCAAATTACTGCTGAGGCTGCGCGCCTAATTGATTTATTTACTACACCTGGCTTCAATAAACGGCACCAAAGTGCAGGTTACTGGTGTATTTAACACTTCAACTAAGGTATAATTAACCTACTGTAATAGCTCAGGGGCCTCACCCGACTGGTTAACTTCAAACTCCCCCTCCTCCCAGCAGCTCTTTAAAAACCTGTATCTCTTGTATCATCTGCGCCTCTTCGCTCACTTCCTGAATGGGCCCCACCACGATCGGGTTGTAATTTATTTGCTTTTCATGGGGTGAAAAGAGACCGCGGCTGCCTCTTATCACATCTGAGGAGCGACGATGAACAAAAATCAAAGGTGGAATTTAAGTGGAAGACAGAATGATGGTGATTACAGTTGACATCGAGCACATTTCGGGCGTCAGGGCCTTTTTTTTTTTAACCAATATGTCACGGCAGGGTCACATTGTTGTTGTGAATGGCCCTCCAAGTATTTCGTGACCCTTACGAGTCCCTTATTCATCAACTAAATATTCTTAAAATATGCGATCATCTCAAGCTGTCACTATGACTAGTGAGTGTAACGTGGTGTGCCTGCACACACGCACAACCAGTGCTTACGGCGTGTGCTAATGTGATAAAGCAGGGAAAACCGTCATAGTGCAACTCTCACTCCTTAACGTCGGAGTGTGTGACCACTATGCAGATTGCTTCTTTAACGGTCAAAGGCCACAGTGGCTGCTTCTCCAGGCATCCATGAGTTCATGACCTCTGGTGAACCCCAGGTCCCCACCCTCTCAACCTTGACTGACCACTTAAAACTCACCTGAGCTCTGCCCTAAGCACTTATCAGGCCCATCGTGTTTGAGGCTCAGCTCAACTGTCAGAGCCTGTTCTCACACCAGCTCGTCACGAGACCTGTTGCCTGCGTTGTCCTTCGGCTAACTGCTCAGATAATGACTCCTGGCTTGATTAATTCCCTTCTTGTTTTTGTTTCCATTCAAGCCTTTGCGGCCGTCAGCGTGCCCGGGCACCTCCCCGCAGCAGGACAGGTCATGTACTTCAACCTGTGGCAGGCTCAGGAGATAAACACACTTGATCCATAAATGCATCTGTGCTCACGGAGAGACAGAGCCCTGCAGCCCAGGGTGACATTTTCAAATGCAGCTGCTCTGTTTAACCTGAGGCAGACAGAGTGCAAGATTAAAGTCTTTGCTAATCTACCCTCATAGCATATTATGCAATTCAGACATTCCTTTGTTAAAGATCTAGAAATGTTCTTAGACAAAGGGCCTGCATACATGAGAGAGACTTTCTAACGCTATTTCTTTGAGGAACTGCCCTCCAGCACGACAAGAATCCCCCAGTGATGTACTCATTTTTATGTGTATCTGTCTCTTTACAAATATATCAAATATAAATTCATGTTGAGGAGGTGGTGGAACATTCCTCTCAGTTCTGCATCTTTAAAGTAGCGAGATATCATAGCTTGTCAGTGTATTTTGAGTTTTGAGTATTACAGAGGTGTGCTCTGGTTTACTGCAGCTGGTAACCACTTCCTGTTTTTCAAACAGTGAATCTTCTCACAGTTTGGCCATAGTTTCCTGAAGTGTGTGTTTCGTGTGTGCGAGAGCAAGCATATGTGTGTTGTGGGTTAACGCAAACTGGGGTGGCTTGCATGTTTGCAAAGAACAATCACAGTTCCTCTCTACTGCATGCGGTGCACCTTTCTGTACAGCAGATACCCGACTTGACACGTTCAGTTTTCACAAACGTGAACCAACAACTTTTTATATACGTGTGTGCAGCCCGTGCAGGCGCGCGCAGCTTCATACGTGATATGTGCTCGCACTGTCAGCTCTCTTTGTCACCTTGTCTATGGCCAGCTTTCGGCAGCGTGGGCCTCGCACAGGCCCACGCGACGAAGATACGAATCTTGTCTTTCAAATTGGAGATTAACTGGAGCTGCTTTTCTTAATATGTTTTTGTAGACTTGAGGTTGACATTGTGAATATTTATTCTTTTTTTTTTTAGTATTTGCCCTTATCCCACTGACATGAAAGGGCCCGTGGATACACTCTTAGCCTTAAAATACACACAAAAGCCTCACAGCTTGTTCTATTTTGTGCGCAACACACGAACGATGAAGGTTTTGCAAGACATCACGCCCCTCAAACTCGCGCCTCTGAGTCTGTGTACGCTACCAAGCGGCTATTGGTGACGTATTTCCAAGTTGTTGTTACCTGCAGAAACCATAGCAAAGAGAGAGACAAAGTAAATAGTGTCGCGACCGCATTACACAGGTAGCCACATACGCCGCAAGCTGGAGAAGTGGGCCTGACTTGTGGGGGGGAAGAGGTTCTCCGCAGGTTTTAAACGCAGAGATAAACAGTGCATTTTGCTGAAAATAGATTCCCTTTATCTCTCCTTGACCTAGAATTTGTGCAACCACGTTGAGGGTTTTCACTCCAACCCTGTCGTTACCTGCTACTTAACAAGTGAGGAGAAATCTGAGACGTTCGGCAGCGAGCGGCTCATCCACGAAAGCCCCCGAAAGAAATTCAAAAGCAGGCCCGCCACAAAAAAACAAAAAAAAACAGAGGGTCCTTCAACAGAAACCGAATAAACTGTCCTGTTGCTTCCTGAAATATCCTCATCACAGGAGAAAATGGGGTTATAATGGAAATGTATGGCAGGGTGTGTCGTGTTATGAGAATCCCACAAATTATGGGCTGGTGGGGGATTGTTCTAATCCAGCAAACCAATGCTGCGGAAACCGAGCTGCCATTTTGGAGAAAGGGAAAGAGTCAGTTATTTCCTGGGCCCAGGCTGAGATCTGATGGATCACGGAGAAGGAGAAGCTGTGTGGGCCTGTCAGTGCTCTCTCTATAAGGGGAAGGGGTACCCCACAGTTTTGAGGGTTTTGGGGGTTTTCGCATCTGTGAGTGTATGAAAATACCTGCATGTGAGATCCTAGGACGGACTCGGAAACACCGGGGACGTTATAATTAGGGTCAGTTCTTATCCAAATACGGCTCGGATTCATTTCTTCTTTTGATTTTTTTTTTCCCTGCCTCTCAGCAGGAAAATTTGAGGAACAGAGATCAAAGATAGCGGCGTTTAAGTAATTGAAGTTTTCAGCGATCTGCTCCGTTCTTGGAGTCGTTCCTCGCTAATAATTCACGGCGCTCGCCCGGGCCCGAACCTTTCATCAGACGCTCAGACGCAGCGATGTCCTGGATCATGTTGTGTTTCTGTGGCTCGCTGCTTTTCTTGGAATGTGCGCCGGCTCTTTGATTGTTCTGTTTCCTGTGATTTCAGAGGCCCTTTGTCTCTGCGTGGTAACTCACTAATCAGGGAACTCCGTCATAGCTCCCCGTCGCTAGGCCGCGCTCCCCTAATGTCACCCTCTGTGTAATGATATTTTTGGCTCTGTCCTCATGCCTCTTGCAGCCCATTGAATCGAAAAGGAACAAGAGAAAAGTTAGGAAAGAACAATCACCCTTTGGAATGAGCTGGGGCAGGAAAAAAAAGAGGCACTGCAGCATGAGGGGCAACTACTACTCCAGATCCAAACGTGAATTACTGTAAAAAGAGAGAAAATAACAGCAAATCCTTCTCAATGGGCCTTTCCTTTCACCTCCGTGTGCCTCCTGCATGATTTATGATTCATGATTGGATATGTTACAGGCTGCTGGAAATATGGAAGATTAATCTGTGTTCCCCAAAATGTGAGAATATGAACACACATGCCAAGACTGGGGAATCAGAATGAGGTCAGTTTTTTTTTTCTTCTTTTTGCACTCTGGGTTTCCCCCCATCTTCTTTTGCTTAGACTGTGGTTTCATGATGTGTTATGGGATCCATGAAACAACAATGAAACCAGATGTGCTTAGTAATGCGTCTATGCGCCGTCTTAATAACTTTGCAGAAGTTGAGCTGCACTCACACCATGTAGTCAGTGTGAAAACTTTGTGCCGTCTAAGCTTTCTGGAAGGCCTTCGGTTCGCTTATATACCTCCCCTTAAAATAACCCCCCTCCCATTGGCTGAGAGCGGTCAGGACACTGAATCACATCAGGCCAATTAGAGAGTAACACTTCCTTTACCGTGAAAGATGTTTCCTGTTGATAGTAAATGTATGGCCTGCCGAGGAGCAGAGAAGTCGGGGGGGGGGGGGCTTGAACCGCTGCCAGTGTTTCCCTGACCTTTTGTGGCCTCCGCGGCGGAAAAACTGATGCTGTTGTTGGAGTGGAGGTGTGTGTTTTGACTCTGTGTGTGTGTGTGTGTGTGTGTGGGGGAGTACAGTAGTGTTAGAAAGCACTTTTACTGTGGTATAATCCTCAAGTACTCTATGTATCTGAGCTTTTCAGATTAGGATTTTGTGTAAAAACTCTTTCTCATCAAGTCATCCCACATCTATTCTCTCTTACTCTTTGTACTATTAATAAAAAAATAAAATAAACAAGCTCCATGTTGAGCAGCCGCAAAAGTAAAAATGCTGCTTTTACACACTGATCCTATATATAAAAATAATTCATTCCCAGGAGCTATTTTTCTATAAAACAACCATGTGCTTTAGTACATTTTGCTAATAATACTCTGGAGCAGAGAAGAGACTGAACTGACTTTTGGAGAAGCTGCGTTTCTTTTCTTTTTTTCCCCCCAACTATCTCAAAGGTCTGTCGAGAGAAGCTACTTGAGAAGCTACACACATGCAGCTTGGACGTACTGTAAACGTGACTCATCTCAGCCGTGTCACCGTCTCTTTCTCACGCCGGTGCCATGTGAAGTCGTGCATCCTCTCGCAGGAGTGACAGCTTCGCTCTGATGAACGGATCGCATACCGAAGCTGTAATTACGACGGCAAACAGATCTGATGTTTAACTCTTTGAGGCACAAATGTTGTGCGCTTCGCGACCGTCTAAACAAGCCGAAACCGCAAGGGAGGGTTTCTTTTTGTTTTCTTTTTCTGTTTTTTTTTTCAGTCTGCCGCCCATTTCTTGTCGAAGTCCCTCTGTCCGCGTCTAACCCCGGGGTTTCGGTGACCAGTCTCACCCCTCACGCCCACCTGTTCCTGCGGCCTGCAGAGACCCGGGCTTGTTTACCTCTAATGGTGCTCACTCGGCTGCAGAGTTAAAACCGAGGGGCCCGACGGTTGCGGCCACAGGTTGAAGGAATGTCTACCGTCTGGACGGGAAAATGTAATCAGCTGAGATCAGCGAATTAGAGGCCAGGTTTCTCTTTCTCCCTTAGCACTCTCACTTTCCCTCCATGTGCTTCTCACGCATGCAGGCGCTCTCACTTTTTCTCTCCCTCTCTGAATCACACACACACACACACACATATAAAAACTCCCTCAGATGAAGAAAAATGACACCTTTTCTTTCAGCTCTTTCCTCTGTTTTTACATACTTGGGCCTGGGGTACAAGAGGCAACCTTGTGTTTTCATGTGACAAAACACACAGGGGTCTGTGTGGATTCGAGAGAGGTGAATAGCCTAATTCATCATCTGGGGTTAGGCCTGTCTAAGCCTCATCTGGGAATATCTCTATCTACAGTTAAAACGTGCGACTGTTGGCGCTGTCTCTTGAGCTTAAAGGAGCTACAACTCAGCCCTGTCCTCCGTTTGACGGATGACTTCTCTGGAGAGTCGAAATTCCACAGTTAAAATGTGGTTTCACCTAAAAGCCCGCGCTTCTCACCGAGAGCTCCGCCGTTGCGCCGAGGAAACGGCGCTTCGCCTAATCCTCGGGTGATTTTGGCCGCGTTCGGGAAAAGCAAACACCGGCGGTGAAAGAAATGTGCGGATCCTTAATTTCAGCAACGGCTGCAAATACCACCGCGTGTGGACGTTTTACGAGGCGGAATCCTGCATTTGTGTATTTTTAATCATCTTGTTACGCGGTGATGTTTTGAGAATTGCTGACTGGCAGTAGGAGTGGTTTTCACGCAGAACTCTAGTTCCTGTTTAACTTTAACTAAATTTACTCTGGAAAAAGTGACAAAGGGCAACGATATACGTGACTCAACAAGGGCAGCATCACTTACTATTTGGCTAAGGCCACAGTTGTCATGGTATTGTGTTCATCCAGTCTGGTTTTCCCCTGTGTCGTTTCCTTCCTGTGCTACGCCCCCCTCTGCGTCTCTACTGGCCTCACAGTGGCTGTGCAAGTGTCTCTGGCTCGTGCTTAATCACCTTAACCAGCTGCACCTGAGAAGACTGAATAAAAGGCCTTGCAGAAGAGATGACCACTCATCAGGTGCAGAGGCTCAATGTGTCCCACCTGTTGCTTTTTTGCTTCTTTTCACTGAAATAAACCCTCATGTTTGTGTCTCTGTCACATGTCTCCACTTTAAGTCGCGGCCCTTGAACCGCGTCGTAGCTCCTGTCTTAAACTTGAAGCGCCTTTCTTGCATCTTGTTGTGACTTCCTGGTTTAGCGTCTTTGTTGTATTCACCTGTATTTCGTTCCTTTTACCGTTTCTAGCTTCAGTTCTTTTGAAAATCTTTTCTCTTTGGACTCTCCTCATTTGCCTCTTGTTTTTGTGGTTTGAACTCCGCTTTCTTTGAACAAAAACTCACTTTTTGCACTTTAAAAAGTGCCTTTGCACTTCGTAAGTGAACATATCTGAGACTTTTCACACGTCAGGCCCTCTGCTTTTCAGCAATATTCATTCTTTGTGTTAGCATATTCCTTTTTTATTTCTCCTAGGCCTGCTGTCCAATTCCCTCCTCTCCCGTATTCAGCTCTTGCATGTATTCTCAAGGGATGCACAGGAAATGAAGCATTCTTGCGCAGAATTTCAGTGGAAGCGAAAACCTGATAAATGCCCGCATGGCTCTGACAATGGTCCGATTCAATCATTATCTTATAAATGAAGATAAACGCAACTTTCTTGGCAAGCTCAATTGAATGGAATGAAAAAAACTTTCCCCTTTGTTAAGTTTACGATAGAAAAGCAGTTAAAGCAATGATCGCTGCTGTAGTGGCCGATAAATACGCAATTTTTATATGGACCCACTGCATGGACCTACTATTATAATCATGTCTCTCACCAAATCAACAATCAAATCAATGCGGTAAAACCCGACACAGTATTTCCACAAGAAATGTGGTAAAATATCATAAACTTGTACAAGGGGTCAACCTTGAACGAATCTATTAGTTACGTTCCCAACCCTGACAAACACGCCTGTCATCGGTGCTCTCCCGTAACACGCTGTATATATTAACTGTCACCAGAGGCCTTATTTCTGATAATCGAGCCTCCTCCGTGGACGTTAAGGGCAGCAGGTCGACCACAGGCACGCTCGGGGGGCCGCGCCGTCTGCCCCGTCACGTACACTCACTCTCGCACATTCTCGCTCACTCTCGCACACATGTCGATAACCGCACTTGTAATGCGAACCTCGCTGCCGAGGAGAGCGGCCCTGTAATTACAGAGCATCGGTGGGGAGGCCATAATGACAAAGACTCAAATAGAAATCTGAATCGACGGATGATTCCAGATTGTTTCGTTGCCTCTGTTTACACAAGGCCCTTTTGATTTACATTCATGACTGGAAAGCCCATTGTCCCTCGCGCAGATGTTAACATTTCTCTGATTGAGCCTTTAAGGAGCCTGTAGCCTAAGTGGTAATATACAGTTGGTGTTTGTGCTTTCACTCTGAAGCCACATCAAAGGTGTTTCTTCTTCTTCTTTTTTTTTTTTTTGCTGTAGGGCCTCATCCCATAAAGAAAGACAGTTTCATTCTGATCGCATGTTTTACAAGAAAATAAAAGAGACATATAGATTTTAATCAGTGGCCAACTGTGAATCACACATCACACTTATGTTCAACTGCCTACAGATGCCTGAGTGTGTTTCTGTTACGCACGCAGATGCAGCACTTGAGCCCAGCTGGCGGAAACCGTTAAATGAGTAGAAACTATAACACCTTCCTGGTATGAAAATTAGATATAATGCAGTTGACTACCTCATCACAGACATTTCATTTGGAGCACACACGCGACTTATCTATCTATCTATCTATCTATCTATCTATCTATCTATCTATCTATCTATCTATCTATCTATCTATCTATCTATCTATCTATCTATCTATCTATCTATCTATCTATCATTCTGCGTTTCCAGCCATTTGCTGCAGCTTTGCAACACTGCTGTTTAAAACACTGTTGTTGCTCAATGGCAATTGCCTAAGACACCCCATTCCTGGGAAATGAATGCATGCCCTTGTTCCAAATTTAGTTTTTGCCCGCCACCATGAGCTGCTATTTGGTCTGCCATTTCTCAGGGTTGTGGGCTTCTTTAATGAGCACTTTGATCCCACTCAGGTCTGGCGCTCATGTTTACGCGACCCTGTAGTAAAAAAAAAAAAAAAAAAGGAGGAAAAAGGGAAAAGTATCCTATTCTCTCTAGAGACCAGGGCTGTGGTGTCCAGTCCAGTGAAATGCCCGCAGAGCATCAGGACCCCGGGGACACTGTCTGCACCCTTAGACTTTCAGTGGCCGCAGAGAGGTCACGGCCGCGGTGTCAACCCAGAGCAGGGTGGATTTATTGTTTTTGTTTTACAGAAAATACAACAGCGGATGACAAATGTACAGCAGAGGAGCGCTATAAAGGAGAAAATATCAAAATAATGCTGAAGCATTTCCAGTCAGACTGTCAGATTCCTGCGGATTACCAGTTCACGTTGTAGATGTCAGTGGTGAATGTCTTTTTACGTCCTTTTTGTTGTAAAACATGTGCACTTGATTAGGATTTCCCTTTATCAGCCTCGTAAATTTCATAAACTAAACAGTTTCTTGGCTCTGCACACCTGATATTTTATTTGCAGCCTGGCCCTGACATGGAGCAGCTGTGTTGTGAGCGTCCGCGGCTCAAGTTCCTTCTAAAGAGCCGCATTTCTTTACTTTCTCTGCAGCTTGCAAACGCACAACATGTGAAGTTCTTTTTTTATCTAGTTCCTGCTGTGAAATGTTATTGAGAAAATATCAATGCAGTGGAGCTGTGATGGGCTGGACAAAGAAGAAGAAGAAAGTTTGTCTTGTAACTTGTTGAACTGATTATTAAAGTTCACTTTCACTGACCCGTGCTGTGCAGCCAAACGTTGTTCCAGCTCCAGCTCCAGCGAGGACTTAAAACAAGTGGAGGCAGCTAGTTTGACACTCACCCAAGTTAATAACGTTCGCTTAAGATGAAACACTTTTAGCACTCCTCCTACCTTGTCAGTTCTACACGTACGTGTGAATCAGCACGCTTTGGAGACGCTCTAAGGCATGTTTTTATTCCTTACAGTGGTCGATAGTGCCAAGCCAACTCTTCTCCTTAGCCTTCATGCTAAGCTAAGCTAACGGTCGCCAGGCTTCCTGTCTGTCTGTGGTGTAGTTTGCAGCAAACTCTCAGCAAGAAAGAGATAAACCTTTGCATGAAAAATTGGGGGAAATCAGTTTTTCACTCACAGTTTAACATCAGCGATTAGCATTTAATGTGTGCTTGAGCATGATTGTTTTCATAGATCAGTGGGGAAAGTTGCGTCTTTTTCTTTGTGCACGTTGATATCACACACTGGTGTTCTTTTCTCATTCCTTAAGTATGGTATCTTGAATTTTTGCAAGGTATTAATTGCAGAGAGTTTGCATGTTGATGCATCCATCTACAAATCTGCATCGTAATGTCCCTCGAGGCTACTTTGGATTTTTATGTTGCAGCCTGATGGGCTTTCCAAACATGTGCATGGAGACTTTGCCCTTTTTACCCCAAAGAGACACATCAGTGAGCCTATTTATTTGTGCACAATCACTTACAAAGGTGTGAATCATCCCTGCAGTTCATTCCTTTTTTTTCAAGTCAGCTGCTTCAGGAACATTTTTTTAGCATGCCTTTATTCAAGGCAAGCTATTTTTTTCCCATAGAACAACGAGTGTACGACATGTACCAAAAAGCCTTGGACAGTTGGTCTGTTTTTTTCTTTTTATCATCCTGAAGGCATCATCAGGAATTACCACATTCCATCAGATGAATTGCCAACTTCATGGGCACGCACGGCACAACAAAGAGCAACAAGCGGCAGTACTGAATGTTCTAGCCATTTATTATTTGGCATGGAGTCTCGTGTAATGTCAGGTTGAAGAATATTTGGCCCGTTTCACTTTGTGGGAGCACCCTGGAGCAAACAATGTAGCCCTACTGTAAGCATGGAAATACTTTAGCTGGCACCGAACAGCTCCTGGAAAATTATGTACAGTATGAATACATAACTCGGTGTGGTGCATCAAATTAGCACATGGTGCGGGCTCACTGAGCGCTGAAAATATGTCGGCTTTGGTCAGTGTGAAAGAATAACCTCTAAATCCTGCTTGAAATGGAAGACAGGCCATGCAAAGCCGCCATAATGGCCTTCGTGACAGGTGTGTGTGTTTGTTTGTTTTTGCAAACTCAACTTGAAACTCCGAGTCGAAAACTAAAACAGCAAAAAGTGCATTAGAAAGTACACTGTTGTTTTAAAACTCAGCGAAATGCATGCACAGGATAACGCTAATGTTTGCACCCTTTATTGAGCATGGAAGACTCGAACAATGTGATGGGAACTGCAGAGACAGAAGACAGGTTGCATGTTGAAGCAGTGACTCACAGCAGGATTGTTGGTGTTTGCACTGGGTTGGTAATCTGAAGCGTTACTGTCTGAAGCCATGTGAGCGGGCGGAGGAGCAGGATCTTGTGGCAGGTCGGCTGCGATGGACCAATCCAGACACACCTCGACGCAAGGCAGGAGGAAACAAACAAACAACAACAAAAAAAAAAAGAAAAGAACTCGAAACCAAAACCTCTGCGTTCATTCACATGCATTTTCACGTGTTTACACTTGATTAAGCGGAGCTGGCTGTACAGGATCGGCGGTTCGGTGTGAGATAGATCACTGGATTTATCCAGGTGTTAATGGCTGCAGCCCTTTGCCTCAACCTGCCTCTTGTGTACCCATCCACGTGTGCTGGATCTCCATGTGTCAGTGGCTGTGAGTCACGCCAGACAACGTTGTTTGCCCAAGCGGCTGTGACTCATTGCACGCTTGCTGGATGGGATCTGGACTGTCGTTCTTTTCTCATGCCTTAAGTGCAGTATCTGTTTGACTTGAACTTTCGTGAGGCATTCATGGCTGCGTTTTTGAACGCTGATGCATCCGTCTTCAAATCCGCACCTTCAATGTCCACCAAAATTATTTTTCACCATCAAGATAGAATCTGACTTGATTTCAAAACATGTGCAAGGAGATTTTTTATCTCAAAGGATACAAGAGTAGGGTGTTTTTAACTTTTCTCAGTCATCCAGGTCATGGTATATCCAAAAGTTTTCTGAGAAGACGTTTCGCCACGCATCCGGTAGCTTTTTCTACATACACAACTCTTGGCTCTGGAGGCATGCGTGGGCGACCGTCAAAGCCATGTATCGGCGCCTGACCAAGGGTTACAGCCCGGTGGAGACAGTGCCTCTGTATCATCGCTGATACAGAGACATTATAGGCGTCTTATCTCCTCCTCCGGGCTCTTCAGCTCAGCCGTGCACCACTCAAGTTGAGTTTTATAGCGTCAGAAAAAAAAAACGGGTCGTAAACATAAAATGACTGACTGATAGCTGCTCTCGAATGGAGGATGCCCTCTAATTAGCGTGTTTTATGAGCCCAGGATCCACAGTGAAAACATGTTCGTGCTGTGTCGCAGAGCAAACACTGCCTGGGAGGTCACGGTGGCCGCAGGGAGCAGCGCAGTGTCCTCAGACCAAGTTCAGAGAAATGCATAGAAAGTGTCCCGGTGGACTTTTGTCTCGCATATCTTATTTGCTAATTGCACAGTTAATAGCTGTGTGAGTAATGTGACAATTTAAAGCCTAGGAACGATAACATGTCATGTATTCCAGCATTATCTGTACCCTTTTTTTTTTTTTTTGCCGGATGATATAAAATGTCAATACTGTTATTATTTTGAAAGCAGCCTAAGCGGATTGCTATTGTTATTTTTTTTTCTTTATTCGCACTGCCACCACTGTCTTGCTCTAGTGACAAGCTAAGCCTTTAACCTTCACATGTGTTCATTTTGCCAACGAAAACATATTTCTTGAAAAGAAAAAGTGACAGGTGCCTCTCCTGCAGCAAAAATGTCGTTGAGCAGCCCGCTGGCTTGAACTTGATCTCACGATGTCTGATGAGATGGAAACAGTTTTAGAAAAAGTTTTGTCAATATTTTGAATTACACGCTCCTGGAATGATTTTCATTTTTTAATGCAAAGCAACGCAGCTCAAGCGTCCAGGCGTCCTGGGAGTGAGTTCCTGGAGACCCCCCCATTCTTGCTTCTCCTGTTTCACGCTCCTGAATGAGCTCTCATCCCTAACAACAGGAGGCAACCTCCCAGCGAAAGAAAAGCTCTTTAAATGATTGGAATATTCTAGATGCTTCTAAAGACAAAGGAAGCAAAAACATTGGGTGAGACGCAGGAGAGCTCCCTCTGACCCTCTGGTCAACCAGAAAGTGGGAAGGGTTAATCCCGGTTTACGCCGACCTCACTCAGCAGCTCCTCTGCTCCGCGGCGATAAACACGATATAGACGAGGGTTCTCCTCTCACCTGGAGGCCGAACGCAGATGTGATGACAGCCGCGACATGACCCTCTACTATCCTGGCAGAGAGCCACAGACATGTAAAGAGATGCGTGGTAGATAGTGAAGATGCTATAGAGGCCGTAAAGATACGTTCCTTCCATGGAAGGCTGCTCGGTTTCTGCTTATTGAGCAAAACAATGACTTTTTGTCCCGCTGCTGACAAACGACATGCAGCCCATAACAAAAGGCACCACAGGAATTCACACTAGATTGTTTTGTGCAACTGGCAAGCTGCTTTTATCGTGCCACTTCTGTGAATTTACTGTCTGAAAGCCATTTTCCAAATGTAGCTCGGCAGCGCTGCAGAAGTCGGCGCTTCGGAGCGGCCCCAGTTTCCACCTGAGATAATATTGTTTTAGAAACACACACACACGCACGGAAACCACTGTGATCTCTGTGAGTCAAAATAAAGGCGATATTGAACTATTGAAAAAGCTTCAGGACCAGTTACTCATCATCAGTCTCGTGTTGCTTCATGCTGACGCTGGTTCAGCACTGGAAACTGATGCCAAGCTCTCTGAAGAAAGCTTTTCCGTTTTTATTTTTTTATTGAAATGCGTCATGTTTAGTACAAGTTTCAATCTGATTTGGTGTCAAAAAGTCAAACTGATCCCGACCGGAAGGGCAAAACTTACAGAGAGCGTAAGAAATTGAATTGAGAAATTCAGCCTATCATTTATTAACCCCCTTTTCTTCGGCTGTTGTGCATTTCAGAGAAATCAGCGAAGCTTTCCTTAACTCTTGCAGCTGATAATATCCCTGCTATCGTTCAAGGTAAATGCAAAGTTCAAAGGATGTCAGAACTGTTTGCAAAGCGTTGGGCGTCGACATTAGCTTTGCAGCAATTTCTTTTTCCATTTTGGACTTATCTTTATTTCTATTGATAAGGTGAAGCTGATTCATCAGTGTCAAGGCTTTTTGTTAGCACCTTGATCAACTCAGATTTAATTTTTCAGAGTGATTAATGTCGCAGCCATATGTTGTGTATATAGGCGCTGGATGATAGCGAGATTTCTATCTCTGACCTGTGTTTGGGTAATAGCTATAAATCAACTCTGGACATGTTTTTGTAGGTGTGTTTTGTCTTGAACAGGCTTATAAAACTATTACTACATTCCGTGTGTGTGTGTTTACTTGTCTGTTCAGGTCTCATCTTTAACCACACCCTCGGAGTGTTTTTATAGTATGGATTCATGTCACTGTACGAGTCCTTTGAAGCAGACACATAAAAGTCTTGTATTTGCATGCTGACATATTTTTACTGCGGTTTGTTTGGCATGAAATGTGAAATATTTAAAAGAGTTCTGTTCCTTGTGTTTGCGTCTAAATCTACCCTGCAAATGAAAAAAAAACAACAACCTTAAAATATGCGGATATCTTTTTATATCTGCACATTGCTCACCGTGTTTTAATGCTGATTCGCTGATCTTTTAGACGTGAAATCTGTTTGCATTTCTGCTGCCTGTACATCTCCAGACGTGAATCTGCAGCGAGGCGCCCCGCCCTTCTGGTGGACCACCAACTTCTTCCTTAAATGTTGCAGGTTGAGGAAGCTGCAGTCTGTTGAATGCAAGACTGCAAACATAGAAATTAGATGACTACACATGGCACAAGTTGAAAAATTGCAAATTCAAGACGGATAAAATATTATTAATACTTTATGACAGGAGAAGTGAATGACATTGACAGTACAACAATACATTGTTCTGCTGGGAAACTTTTGCACCTGGCATTCATTCATGTGGATGTTACTTAGACATGTAGCACCCACCTAGACCAGACCAGACACCTCCACCCATAACCACCCCCAGCAGGATGCAGCCAGACACAGACACACACACAGAAACTAAAAAAAAAACGTGAAAAACCAAACAAGGTTTTGACCTGGCCTCCAGATTCTCTAGATCCCAAACTGATCAAGTGTTTGTGGGATGATCAACAAAGGCCCCTCACCTCAACCCACAGGACCCAAAGGCCCCCCACAGACAACATCTTATTGCCAGACACCACAGGACACCCTCAGAAGGCCCATGTCCATTCTCTGACTGTTTTGGAGGCACAAGGGAGACCTACACAATATTAGGAAGGTGGTCATAATGTTATGTGTGAACAGTGAGGAAGTGAGGAAGTTGGACTCAAGGCCCAGGTTTGTTCAGTGTCCTGCAAGGAACTAAGGGCCCATGTGCGTATTTTAGGTGTGATGGTGGCGCTAGACCCTATAATGTGCACATTTTCCTAACAAACTGTTATGCTAAGCTCCTCAGACTGTGGCTTGTTAGATGTGATAGACGGTGACAGACAGGTGACATGTCCCTTCACCTGTAAAGTATTTTTCCCAAGGGCAACATCTCCCATCTTTGGTTCTCTGCAACAAACGGCGTGGCATATAAAACAGCCTACATGAAAAAAAAAAAAATGTTCTTACAATGTTTCCTCTGCCACAGTAAATCTAATCGAGTCATAAAATCAGCAGCAGAATTACTGCTTTGCCCCCAGGAGATACGCGCCGCGCAGAAAAAAAACAAAAACGCCCAACTTAGTAAGAAAAGTCCTGCAAACAGTTTGACACCGTGTCTCTTCCTGTGTTGTTTACACCTTAAAGCAATAAAAGCGTAATAAAAAACCATGTACAGAGGAGCTCCCTGAGCGCTGCATCCCAGTAAAACATTACCTGAAGCTCTGCACGTATTTTAATGAGCACATCGGGAATCAGATAATGCGCCTCTGCACACAGAGAGGGAACATTAAAACAGCTCCGGCTGCACGTTGTCTCTTTGTCTCTTCACAAAGCGCTTTCTGCGCTGCACCTGTCTATCACTTTGCAATTATTTACCATTCATATGGAGCGACAAGTCATGCAAGTCAAGCCAGTTAACGGGTTTGATTTTCTCACGGGCCGCTGTATAAAATTCCTTAGAGTCCACATGCATGTGATTTTTTAATTATTTTTTTTTAGACATGGTATTATGCAACTCCTCACTCAACCTGTTTGTATTCGAAACTTTCAGTTGCTAGCTAGCTTGTTGACTTCTTTCGGCCTCCGTGTCCTGAAATCTAAAAAACACACTGTGTACGCAGGCACGTATAGTGTACATGTAATTCAGCCAAACTTTATCTTTCTGGGGCAGAGGAGAATAACGTGTGATGGAAGGAGGTTACATCAAGTCAGAGTACACACACAGAGCATGCACCTGTGCACAAGAGCTGATAGCAGAGTGAAAGAACTTGACATTTGTTTTCCTAATCACCTGCGACACCTCCTTTCTGTTTGTGCAGAGCGAGAAGTATCGCGGAGCTCAACAAAGGCCCCATTTTCCTCGCCGTCCTTATTTGTCCAAGCGTGTTCCCCCCCTCCCTCCCCCCCTCAGCTCCCTGAAACCACAAGCTCATTATTTCATCCTCCGTAATGTTAGCTTTTAAATCCACATCAGCACACTCATTTGGTTAGAGATGGTAAATATTTATGCGGTGTGTCACTAAAACACACACACACACTCGTGCACGCGTGTACACACAGCTCACTCACACACACTCACTCGATAGCACACTTGTTCCCTCACGTTTTATATTTTCAGTTTGAGCCGGTCTCCTTTGGCTGGATTGTTATGGAGATCTTATTGGATAATTGAAGACCGGCAAAATGCCGCGTTGTTTCGCCTGGAGGTCTATTTTTGTTGCTTAGCCCCTTGTTTTCACATTTAAAGCGGCCCCAAATGAGCCAATAACACTTATTCTCCGGGCTGAACGAGTGTAAAAGTGTCAGAATTTCATAATAAAAGTCACGGCTGATCTGCTCCGGGCGCTGAAATGACTGGCAAGGATCAGAATCGCTTTTAATGTGAGGGGCTTCTGGGGCCTCCGGAGCTAACTGCAGCTAAATAAAACGATAAAAACAAACGATTTCAGATCAGGGAGGGGGATTAAACCTGAAGGAGACGTCCCATTTTGACCGGGTCTGTTGACTTTCCAACGAGATATGTTAATAACAGTCATTTCAAACAGGCTTAGGGGCCCCTTGGTCTGCACCCAGTCGGCCCGTTCAGTAATCCATCCGTGCCTTCTGTTGTGTTTCAGCTGTTGGCCTGTGTAGCTCTGGGATGGAGTGGTATCTTGAAGCTGGAATGTAAACCGATGTGTTGGTTTTCTAAATGGCTGCTCCGGTCCGGTCCCGCAGCAAGAAAGAAGCCTCAGGAATGAACATAAACATGCCTGAAATATGCTGCTGTCATGACATAATTTGTAAGTTTGGTGAGAAATTTGTAGAGAAATAAAAAAAAAACCATCAATTAAGAAAATCTGCAGAGTACTTCAGCAGTAGATTTAGTTTAGTTAGGTTTCTTTTCACTACAGCTTCATTTAGTCCTCCCAACGTCTCCCCTCGCCCCTCCTCCCTCCTCTGTGTCTCAGGTTGCCTGCAGTCAGGTATGATGGCCCGAGGCCTCTGGTTAAATCCCCAGCCCAGACGTCTGCACAGCCCTGGTCTGCCTCATCGGGAGTCCTGCATTGATTGCTGCTTTAGTCCCCTCTCTTTGTTAACGGGAGCCCTGCATTGTGAGGGGGCCGCTTGCATTGTGAGGGGACTCTTGTATTATTGTCTCGTGCTGAGTGCAGGTACTCGGCCGTGCGGGCGCTGGGCCGTCGGCGGCTCCTGTGGGGTCTTGTTGACCTGTCGACCGGGGGCCACGTGAGAATCTGTCGGGCCGCCGGACTGGCAGGCAGCGGGAACAGAAAATAAAACTGCACCAAATCACAAGGCGATGTGAAGTTCTTTCAATCTGCTGTTGCGCTGCTTTGGGGAAAGCTCGTTTCCTCTAAAGCAAGATAAGAAAAAGGAAAAAGAAATCCACAAAAACACAATCGAATCAGCTGCCAACTGACGTCCTCTTCTTCCAAAATGTGTAATGTGAAGAAAAAAATGACTAATGCGCTTAAAATGAATTAGATTCGTTGCGAACACATGCTGAAATATTGTTTTCATGCATTTTGTTTTGGGCTTAACAGTCTAAGACGTTTTTTTTTTTTTTTTTTTTCCTGAAACCATTGAGACTTTTCTCTTCATTTAAAACTTCCGCCCATGACAGCATCAGACAGCACCAGATCTACCGTGAAATACATCCGACTGCGGCCTGTGTCGACACGCCATGCTGAAATGTACCCGGAATAGAAATCCACATTAAAATGCGCTCAGCTACAACCTCAGAATAAAGGAATGCGTCGCGCTTGTGTTTGGACTCCTCGTTGTTCCTGCAGGATGCCATAATTAAACCTTCCTATCAGTGTCTTGCCTGGGCGCTCTCTTTCTCTCTCTCTGTTTGGAATTCTTTCTCGTGCTCGTCTCGAAGCCATTGTTTCGCCTGTAGCTAATCAAAGACGCGGGTCCCGCTATCAGATCAGGGACCGCTTTAACATCTGTCAGCAGACTCAGGGAACCAACCGAGCTCCAGCTCAAGGCCTCTCCATCAGCACGCAACGCGCTGCTGCTAAAAGAACAACTGTAGACGGCAGAGGGGAAGAAACAGAGATGCTAAATCGGGAAATGAGTTTGTTTCCCTTTATATTAAAGAAAACCCTGATATCCAAGGCTATTATAAGCTCTACTTCTGAGCCCAAAGCAGAAATAAAAACACGGACAGGAAAAGGCAAGTTAGCAACAGTGCAATCAGCTCGAAAGTATGTGGGAGTTTTAAAATACTGCCTGCTGCTTGAGTTTATAAGGTTGCGTTCAAAAAAAAAAGATGTGACATATATACAGTAGCATCTGGAAACGTAACACTTTGCGCGCAACCGTATACTGACGGTCACGCAGATAAACCCGAGGTTACCTCTTCAGTGAAGTCACAGGAGGCATGTGCGCTGAGCTCATGTTCCTGAAGCTCACTGTGAATCTCGGCGCATAATGCCGGTGACTGAGCCCGGCTCCATTGTCCACCTGCATTGTGTTGCATGGGAATGGGGACGGCAGGAAACCTACCCTTTGTTGAACTCTTATATTTTGTATTATCACACCAGCGCTGGCACACTTGCGTGCGCGAAACCAGATCACACGCGCACAAACACGTATCTGCATCACGCGCAAGAAGAGAGAGCTCTCCCACTTCAAAGGCCCTCGGCCCGTGCACAAAGCAAATGGCGGGCGGAGGCAAATTAGAAGGGGGACATGGGTGCTTCTTCAGAGGGAGAGGAAGCGTATCGGAAGAACCTTTAATCTCCCACAACTTTGGCAAATTGCACACCCAGAGGAAATGACATCACGCGGCTGGCTGTGGCCGTATCGCGTTGCAAAACAGAAAATTCACTGCTGCCCCAGATATTGTTGTCCCCAGCATGATGAGGTTGTGTTTCCTCGTATTCTAGGCTTTCTCAGGCTGAGTGGCTTCTTCGGGGTATTATGTTGCTAATCTGGGTGGACAACGGAAAAATATGATATTTTGACATCTTTCTATATCATGTATCTTTATGACTTTTGCTTGAGGGGTACAGTAGTTATTGTTGGGAGGCTTGTTGAGTAGCGTAAAACAGTTTTTACTTTCTCGTGTGGGTAATTTCTCTTTAGGCGTTTGGCACTGAAACTGAAAATATAAAGTCCTCAAATAAGTCACCGTTTTTTAAATTCACTATGTGAATCTTCTGTTTTCAATGTTATGTGTAAGCTATGATCTAATCTGTGTAATCTGACTAAGCCACATTAAATGTATTTTCTGATTGAAAATCGAGGCTGAGATTGACGCCGGAAACATCACGGTCGCGAATTTTATTATTCCAAAGTTGCTCCTTTAAATCCCACAGAGCTAAAAAACAAAACATTTAAACCAGTTCTCCGGTGATGGGGCCAAAGCGACGAAGGACGTAATGCAAGATGTAAACTGTGACCTTTGAAAACAAGCCAGCGCGTCCCAGCAGCCCAGCTTAACTCATCACCTCTGCCTTTGTGACAACCCACAATTGCAGACCTTTTTTTTTTTTTTTTAAAGCAGCCCTGGAGATGTGTCGTAGATAAGCTGTCCAGCTTAACACAGTCGAGGCTTCCCGGCGGTTTTCCTCCGGGCATGGCGCTCCCGTAGGCTGCCGATTTTGCTCGGCGGTGTCAAATTTCAAAGATGTAATTCAGAACACATTAGAGCGACGAGTCATTCATCTTGAAATTAGCAGCGGAGAAATGATCTGAAATGAAAGTCTCGTATTCAAATGACAGTTTCGTTCCTGATTGTGAGTTAATGCGCGCTCTCTGATTGTTTTCTAAGGTTGAAGGAGGGAGACGTGTGTGCACGAGACTATGAAAGGCCACAGGAGGACAACAGTAGTCATTAGTGGCCACAGCTCTTAGTAAAGGCACGCTCTTTAATTACCGAAAACACCAATGGAAGTAAAGACTCCGCCATCTGATAGGATCTAAGGTAACCCGCCCCCCTTCTCTCATCAACACCAAACTCTAAGTGCCTATAATGAAGCTGTAGCCCCTGAGGTCCCTGAGTCTCCAAACTAATCAAGAATGACAAAAGAAGTCAATCTCATTTGTGTTGTGTTTAGAAACCTCTTAGAAACAGTAGGACCTTTGATTTAACAACTACCAGGAACGTTTTGCTCTGAAGAGCCACGTGAGGATTGCATAAACTCACGTTTACTGTACATCCATTCTTCAGCTGGAACGCTACGTGTGTTTCTTCTGGTAAGGGACATCCAAGGAGGAGTTTCTTGGCACGTGCAAGCGATTTCTTCTCTGCGGCTGATTAACATCCTGCCAAAGTCATAATGAGGAAGAGCACGTTTTACTCATCCACCACCAGCACCGCCACCGCCGGCAGCAGCAGCAGCAGCAGCGGTGGCTTCCTTTGAATATGCTTCGCTGTACATACTGCACCCCATGTGTATTAAAGCTGGAGATAAAGACAGTAAAAACGAAGAGGCACAGTTTATTAGAAAAGAAAAAAAATTTATGATACTAAATGAGGAAAACGGGAGGAGGTTATTTGTCCAGGTGGAGCTCCTAGGGCAGGTCCTTCCAAAGCCATAAGGCAGGTCCCCTTTGGGTCTTTAACTTTGAACGATGACGAATCGAGACGTTTAAAATTGTTTACCAGAAACAACAGCACAGACCGACAAGCGCCCGACCAGTGCTTCTCATGAAATTTAAAACAAGCCTTTTCTCTGGTACCTGAGTCAGACATGTGATTAAGTCCATTAATAAAGTAGATGCCGCATGTTTGGAATCAGCTGAAACTACAATCTCTCTGTAAATAAAGGTAGAAACTAACTAAATGATCTACGTTTTCTTCTGTTTTCTTTTGAGAGGATATTTAAAGATCCTGTTATCTGGGCAGCAATACGTGACTTGAAAAACGTATTTGTAGTTAAATATTAATGGCATATCACCAAAATAGGCAAGAAATGTGAAAGGTTAGGTGAGGTAAGGTCAGGCAGGTACACAGAAGCTAATAAAAAAAAAAAAGGTGCAGCCCAGCACGGTGGATGGTTCTAGTACAGACACATTGGCAGTGGAGTAAGATGCTAGGCAGTAAATCATTTAGAAACTCAATTGTTTAACTGAAACACTGTGGATGCTCGCGCGTAATTGGCCGTGTCAGAAGAAACGTGAAAGAAAACTAGTGTGAGAATCCTGTGCACTGTAGCGTCTGCCTGCAGCTGAGTCATCGTGAACGTGGGTGTGCCGTTTTTTTTTTCACAAGTCGCCCATAAGACCGCATTCACCAAAGATAACAGGATTTTAGCCGAGATTTTTAAACCATGAGAAAAGAGAGAAATCTATCCGCCAGCAAGGCCTGCTTCTTTCTCCTTTCCGGTTCGACTTCTTGTTTGTTTGTTTTTTTAAAGAGGTCGCCTAAATCTCTCGCTGATGGACTAATTTTAATTATTTCGGGTTAATTGTTCAAATTTTAGTTTATTTCAAAATGAATGAAAATAAATTATGAACAGAAACGTATTTTAGAGGAAAAACTCTGCCTCTAACACTTTTTGTTAGCTTGAATTCCTACACATGCTAAATATATACTGAGTACATACTGAGATCTATTTTAAGTTTGAAGGAAAACATTACTTGAACCAGTTCCAGCAGATTTCCCTGGTATATGGCCACCTATAGACACATTCAGATAAGATAAACCGTAATGAGCCTTACATATCATTTCTATGTAATAAAACAGCTTGGCATGAATTCAGACTTCGCCGGTGATTAGATTACAAGCTGGCATGTGACCAATTTCAATATGTTCTATTGCAAATGTTTTATTTATTCTAAACCCAAGATAAGGCCTCAACTTCTGCAAACAGCTCGCTCTAGGCGATTGCCCGGGCCAGGAAAACAAAAGCGAGGTGCAGTAGACTCACTGCTGCCTTGCAAGTCACATGAACTCGTCTGATAAGACATGTGCTAATTGCAAAACACTGTCACGAGGGTCATCGTGCCTACTCATACCTCAAACAATGAGCGGCGCAGTGAGCTGTCTGCCATCTGAAGATGTGACAGGGAGACGTTGGGGAGGCAAGTCACAACCTATAGCCGCGGCAATTATCCCTTCTTATTCCTTGTCCCGTTTCACGTTCAAATCTCTCTTTGATGCACTTATGATGAGTAATAAATAATAGGATGAGCCGTGTGCAGTCTTGTCCTTTTTTGCTACCAGCGATTCTGGTGAGAAGAATGACTTTTAATTCTCTCGGTTAGCTGGGATGTGCCGCTCAGTCGCTCGCAGGCCACAAAGTTCTGGAGCGAGCGCCGACCGCAGACCTGCGTTAGGTTTAATATCTGACGGATTCCCTTTCAAACAGACATATTCAGCAGGCACAGTTGGAGATTACGGCCGTAAATTGCAGGAAAAACGCAAATTCCCCTTTAATCTTTAACACCAGGCCGCTGTTGATCAAAATTTTGATCAAAACTGTTCACACAGGAGTAAAGTAGTTGGGTTGTCAGTATTTCCGAATGAGTTTGCAATTAAAATAAATAAAGAAAAAGCATGAGAACAGGGTGGATGTTTGAGTTTCACTTCACCGAGAAGGTTGTTGTAATTACTTTCGAAGATAACAATTAAAATTAACTTTCTTTATTGCTGTGCTCGCAACACTCATGCTCAAAATATGTGTTACTAATAGAAAGGTTGATGACTGAGCTCATTGCTGTAATACATGTGTATGTATTTAAGGCTTTGATGCAGCTGTTGACCTATCCCTGTGACTCAAACATTAATTTGGCAGCCTCAGAAAGTTTCTAGCTAACTTTCTATGCAGCTCTGCATGCATATGGAGGAATAACGCATGATCCAGCCATTAAAGAACGGCAGCTTAAAATAAAATTCAAGTAACGGTAAACCTGTTCTGGGTTGTGGGTCTTTATTATTTCAAGTCGTGATAAGCGTTTCTGCAACCGGTCGTTTGGAAGGAGCCGATTCAGAAAAGCATACACTGTAAATTAGCCCAAGCGGAGAAGATGTCCGACTTAATGTTGCTTTATTTCCTTCTAATGTGAAACCTGATAGACTGCATATTGTCATGCTACATTAAAAAAATAAGCCAAAATGGTATTATATCCCTTTAATCCCTAACGACTTCACAGAATTCGAGCAGTGATACCAAGAAAATCTTCCCATTGTACAGTAACCAGAGTAGCTTTAACTAGTTACACCTGTTATACTGAGAACACTGCGCTCTGCGGCTTCTCTTGGACGATGCTGAAACTGGAAAAGCTTTCAACTCAAGTAAACGCCTACACATCATAAAAACCCCAAACTGGACAATGAAGCTGGAGTTGTTAAAAATTTATAGTGAAATACCCCTGCCTGTTCTCTGGGCCTCGTGCACACCAGCAGAAGTCAAACATTTACTGACCCTAAAAATAAATGTTTTCTGCCGATTGTATAATTACATGGCGCGGGGAGCGGAGATGTTAGCGTGTAATGCGATGCCCTTTTTTTTTTTTTCTTCTTCTTCTTCTTTCTGTGTGTTTGTAAAGGGAAGGGGTTTGCGGAAAGGGGAGGGAGTTGGGGCGGGGGAGCTTTGGTACAATATAATTAAAATAGGATGGCCTTCACAGGGCTCAACTTGTTATTGTCTTTTCAACCTCAAAAAGACGGCGCGTAAAAATAGACCTCTTTTTTCGTCCTCTATATATTTTACGAAGATCTGATGAATGAATTCAGCTTTGAGGTGGCGACGATGATCACCGCTTTACAGAAGGACGGCCTCCATGTAGTTTCTCAATCAGGTTTTTTGTATCTGGAAACCTGTCAACACAATAAATCTCAGTTCCTTAAAAACTTCACGTACATCTTCAACCAGCCCCGTTCCCCGAGTTTCACCCCGCTCCGGCCAAAGCTGCTTTTGACTTATGCAATTCCATCCAAGAGGTATTTTATTGAAGTGGTTGCCTATTTGCCCTCACATTAAACGGCTGAGGAATGTGTCCCTGGGTTTGCTGAGGTTGTTTTGATGTGCATTCAAACAGCCCGTGTGTGTAGAAGGAGCTCATTCACAGCTCGCAGGGACTCAATGGCTTCATTTGTCCTTGAAGGTAAACACTCGCAGAGGAGGCCCACAAATATGGCCTTTTCAAATGCCAAAGCCCCCTCAGCTCTCCATCTTATGTGACAATGAACAAATTCCTATTCAAAAGCACTTACTGTGCGATAGCATGCCATTGTGGTGCCTTCAGCACACCTGAGCAAATGACGGAACCACATCACTGTGGAACAAAGCCGGCCTTGAACTGTAAACGTGACATCCATGTACGATGTACTCGTGCTGGACAAATGCCACGGTTCATTAGTCAGAAACCGGTTTGACAGTTTGAAAACGGTCCAAAATAAAGATATTTCACAGAGGATTAAAATGATCTGTTGCCTGTGTCAGCGTTACCCAACGTTTTCTGTCTGCTTCACTCCCACGGGGCAGATCAGAGCTCAGCACGGGAACCCTTCATCACCACGACCCCCCAGGTTGTTGCGGGTGGATTATAAATTGAAGATTACTGTACTGAACTAGATGGTATTAATTTTCCAAATGCTAATACGGGTAATTAAATAAAAGAGGATATTATATAACAGCACATTTTTCTGTATTTTTTTTCCTGCTTTAATTGTTTTGCACTGCAGCTGGATTTGTTGAAGATAAAAGTGTCAACCACGTGAAGCCGTAACTTTTAGCAGCTTTGTTGGCCCATTACATTTATCAAACTGTTTCAACTCTTCATTCTCAGCTGCTCGGTGAACTCACATTGTCCTCTGATGTGCTTTTAAGTCACAATGTGGAAGCAATATGGAGGCTACAAACATTTTTTTCACCCGCCAAGCATTTAAACAACACATAAGCAGGTGTTCACACACCATGCTTGACAACAAAAAGCAAAGGGAAGCCTTTATTTGTCTGTCTTCCGTTTCCATCTGTCTTTATTTGCTCCAAATGATGGCGTTAGGTGCATGTTAGAGATGGAGCAGTGTGCTGTTATGGGATGATGGTGAACATTGTGTTTCCAGACACCACAGGACACCCTTAGAAGGACCATGCCCGTTCTCTGAAGTCACAACCGTTTTGGAGACACAAGGGAGACCTACACAATATTATTAAGGTGGTCATAATGTTATGCCTGGTCAGTGTGCCCTTCCTACATTAAATTACCAGCTCATTAGCTTGCTAACTGTTAGCTGTTTATTACTTTAAGCTAGCCATTTTATCTTATTATACCTTAGCTAATACAGCTAAAGTTGTTATATAACCTTACCCTAGCTAGATAATCCAAATGTTTATTTATTTATTTCAGCTGTAGCTCTATTTTAATCATCATGACTTTACGCTAACTATTCAACCGCTAACCGCTAATTACTAACCACTAACCGGTGCTATCCCGTCTGGCTAGTTGTTTAACTGTTGAAGTAATTATTTTTAGAAAACTAGTAATTTAATCTGTTATCTTTAATGTTGACTGCAACACGTGGCGCCAACTAGATCCAATATAAATTTAGAGAATAATATTTACTTGAGTTATTTGAATTGCATTTGTTGATGTTTCCACGAACCTTCTGGAAGCTGCTGGAGCACCTCTGGTTAATGTTGTTATCTTATTATGTTAAACGTCTTGGTAACCAGAAGATAAATACACTCCTACACCTGTCAACTGCTTTCGCACGCGTCAGAGTCAAAATAAAAACATTGCGTCCCACGTCGGCATGCGCTTCTCAGAATGAAACACTCAGGAACAACAGATGAAAAGTACAACACATGAGCTAACTAAAAATAAAAATCGAATGCCTTTAACTGTGTCTGGATCTGACAGTCTGTCCAAATACCAAGACACCACAACACACCCTGCAGGTTCCCAACTTGTCGCACTGACTCATCACTGCCGCAGTCTGTCCGAGGAAGTACTGTGCCGTGCAGCAGTGTGTATTTCTCAAGGCATTCCCAGGTGAGGTGTGAGTGTTAGCTTGTCTATTATGTCTTTCACTGCTCCGTTTGCACATGCAGTGTGCGATCCTGGTGGTGCGCGCTGTCAACACCTCAGGAGCAGATATGAAGGATAACTTCAGGTCCAACAACAACTTTAAGACTGCGTAGGTATGATGGGTTTTTGTTTTGCAGAGCGAAGCCTCACATTCCCACAACACCTGTAAAATTCCGCTCTGGATTGCAGAGTCGATCCAGCCAAGTGACAACCCACACAAACCAGCACACTCATACTTTGGATAAAGAGGTGTACTCTTGCATGACCAGAGCCCACAATGAGTAACATTTTTACCTTCTGACTGACAGATAGTTCCACAAATATTCAGACATATTGCCTGGGTGTGTTGTGTTTTTAACTGTAGGAGAAGAATTTCTCCATTAACAAAACGCTGATTGAGTGTTGCACTTCATGATGTGGGAATAGTCCAAACACTATGTCTTGCTTTGTTTGAATGTAGTTTTATGATTGTTTATAGTCAATGAGCGCAGTTAGCAGGATTGTTTGGGTTTAACACCAAGTAGGGCAATTCATGAGGTATTTTGTTGGAAGGCTTCACACCGAGTTTTGCTTTGCGATTAGTCCTCGCAAATGATTGTCAGATTAAACAAAGAAAACTGCATTAGTTATACAATGCAAACATTAGTCGCGTTGCTTTCGTTTTTTGTTTTTTGTTTTATTTGCACATAGAAAGTGTGTGTGTTTTCGCAAACAGGGATTTGACAGAGCTGTTTGGCAGGTTATCTGGTTCTTCATCTGATATGAGCAAATTCAATGAAAGAGTGACTTTTACTGGTCGGTGATCCATGACCGTCTTATCGTAGAGTGCATCAAACACTCATTTCTTGATAAAACTTTTTTGTCTTATTGCTTTCACAAGAACTCAATAAGACAGCGTCTCCTGGCTTTAGAGTTATCCTCTAACCTGCGCAGAACAAAGAAACTTGCTCAGTGTGCTCTGCATCAGCATTGTCTGAGTCCACCCCATCAGCGTGCAAATCATGTAAATTGCAGGGAAGGGTGGGTATGCATGCTGTAATTTCAATGGAATATGTGTGCTTAAATTAGAGCGCGGCGTGGTTAGGGGGGGCGAATGCACCGAGGAGCCGGGGCCTCTGGCTGGTGATTGGCTGTGTGTTGTGCTAACAGACAAGGCCTTTCCACTGGTCGTGACGGGCGGTTCAGATGTGGCCGACCACGCGGCCCTGATGACGGGGTTGCATGTGTTCCTTGACCCTGACCATAATGGACAACTTTTACCCGCCGGAAGAAAATTATAGCCCCTCAGGAATGTTGCTGTTATTATTTTTCCTCCTTCCTATAAAATTGAAGAGGACATTTCAACGTGTAAGCAATTACAAAACCATCGCAGCTAACCATCCGCAGAGGGAAATGGGCTTTTCTGTTGTTGTTGTCCATGTAGGAGGGTAATAGATGATTAGGATGGAGAGCAGATGAGTTTATGGGGATGTTCGGCTAAATGAGACAAAGGACAATCAACACATTTGACTAATTTCTTCCTCTGTAGCCCGCCTACTACTCGACTAATTCTCTACCGTTTCTCAAATGTATCTGTCACTCATTTTCTGTCAGATGCAGATGGAGTGGAGGCTGCACATTGTACGTATGGCAGAGTGAGTCAACAAGCAGCGCGCACAGTTCTTATTCTGAGGGAACACATGTTTGAAGACTTTCCCACACAAGCTTCTAACAATATAACTCAAACACTTTAACACATCTCCGGTGGGAGCAGAGAAAGCTAAACTCCCCTGAGTTTTAAATAATCCTCAAAATATATCTCCTGGAGGATTCCTCCAAACCAACCTGTGCACGCTGGTAAAACTAAAAGTGACTCACTTTACTCGACTCCATATAAACTGAAATTGCCTGATATATTTGGCTCGAGTCATCTGGGTAAATTTAATGGGGTCTGCGAGAAGCTAAATAGAATTACCACATGGGTCAACACTAAAAGTGAGGCTGGTTTGGCTGCAGCGGGTCCAGCATCTGTTTAAAAGCTACGAGCCCGACACAAATGGGGAACTCTGGCTCACCCTCCTCCCTCGCAAGGCAGAGTCCAAGTAGCATGCAAACAGGTGGCAGAGCTGAGCTGTTTCATCCCTGTGTAGTGAAACTCCTCATTAGGATTTAGGTCAAGAGGTTCTGTTGAACTTTGAGACAACAGATTTTTTTTTTTTTTTTTTTTTTGGCCTTTTTTGAAGTGTGGAGATAAAGATCACTGAGATTAGCACAGCTTGAATTCGGGAAGATGACTCTAAAGGTCTTTTGGTGGGGTATTGAGGTACCGTCAGTGATTATATCTGCTGTGGAGGATCAAAGGAGGAAGCTTCAGCCCTGAGGGAGGCCGCCTCTCGTTGCTCCTCACTTCAGCTCACCTCACTTGCCCTGTCAGGTGTGTCAGAAAGAGCGGAGGCGGAAAGAAAGAGCGAGAAAGATTCAGAGATATTCAGGCTATTACGCGAGAGATGAAGGGAGAGAGGAAGCAGAAGGCAGGAGAAGAATTCCTTTCGTTCTTCCAGCGTTTTTACGCAGGGTTAAGCTGGAGGTGTTCGCGCTGGAGGCAAATCCAGATCCGTCAAGTAAAATTAAACGCTGCTCAAACAACTCCGTTCCGTGTGTGGTATTTCTGGGAACGCCATGAATTTTACCTGCCATTTATAGATTCTGATTCCCCACTTCCATGTACAAATACACACCTAAAAAGACATAGCTGTGGTTTAGGTTGAGACCACTGAATACAATCTCATATGCTTTAGTGAAAACTATTCCAAATGGTCACATATATTTTTAGACTGGTTTCTGACCTGCCGTTGTTCAAGGGGAATGTTTTCTTTATGGTCGGAGCTTGTGTATATTATTATTGCATGGTGTATAAAGCAGGAACTGGAGGTTCCTATATTCAAGGATGATCTACTATACTATCAGAGATTTTTTTGGCAACCAAATAGAAACCCTTTATGTATGAAAAGCACTAAATTCACCTTCTGTTTTTTCCCCTTTTTACCGTCTCTGTATCTCTAATGCACCAGGAAGCACCATTTTCAATAGACGCATCAAAATAATCCAACACTGACTTCCCCTTCTTCGCCTCACGTCTGTAGTAGTAAAGGTAAGTAGTAAAGGTAACCAAAGTGTCCAAAAAGGTAGAATAAAATTACAGTATTATCACGATGCAATGCGATGTGGAAATCGTGCGGCCAAGCAATAAACTTCGTTATGCAAGAAAATCACAAATTTACAATCTTTTCACAATTCATGTTGCGTTTTCGTTGCATCAGTAAGTCTTTTTTTTTTAAACTGCCACCGATCACTAAAGTTATGCAACTTAATCGTCCCCATTTCATGTCAGACTTCTCACTGCCATCACGTTAGATTAAATGTTAAAAGGTGCCCAAAGCTACTATCACGAGTTTGCAAATAAAGTCACATTATAATGACCTTGTAATGCGGCTATGAGCAAAGACTAATTTGGAAACTCTTGTTGGTGCATTCAGCAACCTTTTTTGATGCAAGAAACACGAAAGATCATTTTCACAATATCCAGGTTTGCCCATTGTTGTTGAAGCTTTTTTTCTTTTTTAAATGCAACAACACCGCCGTACGACAGGAAGCCGATTTGACCAAACAGGAGTGAACGCAGTTTTTATTCCACGGCGTACTTCATAACATGATGGTTTCCAGTAATGGAATGGGATTTGTTAACTGCAAAACCACAGCCTTTTATCATATTCACATTTAAACTCCCCGTCACTCCACAGTGAACAGCTGATTGTAATAAAAGTCAGATCTCCTGTAGTGTGATGAAAACACAGCAGGATTTCCTGCGTGGTTGACAGACCACTCATCATACCGTCCTCATCTGTGACTCAATGTGTCCTCCTGCTGCACCGAGAACTAGTTCCCAGATAATTTGCATTAATTCTTTTTTAATATATAATTGTTTCTTGTTTATTCAGATGGGACTATTCTGACGCCAGCACAAATACGACTTAAAGATGTCAAGCGTGTTCTTGTCAAAACATTAATTGGAGCGTGGCGTTACGAGGAAGCACATCCTATTGTGACACATTAAACACAACTAGAAGAGAAAAATTTCCCCACTGCTGAAATGTTAGCAGGGAAGCATGATATTGCAAACACTTCCTGTTCACACACTTGAGGCTGCAGTCTTTGATAGGCCTTGTCATTTATTGCTTCAGTGTCTCATGATCTCCTGTGGGCATGAGAGTAAATTGCACCCCTGCGTAGATGCTGAGATAGTGATCACAGCATCTACAACCACAGCTTTGGTGTGAAGTTTTTTTCTCAGAGTCAAGGAGTCAATTAACCTGGGTTGAAAAGGTCAACCTATGAGTTCTTCTCCACTGACTTATACTTAGATAGGATCATAAATTAAAAGGGAATTTACTGCATCAACGAAAGGATGCAGATGCTAAAACCTACACTTTTTTTCTATGATTTTACTTTGGGCAGATTTTTCCTTTGTATGTTGTATATATTAGATACTTATTTTGCAGGCTTCATGTGCAGTAGACCACATTTATATAACTTTATGTGATATTCAAACTTTCGAGACTGGTCACATTTGACCGGGAGGACGATACCAGGGTTAAATAGTCAAATATTTCCAGTTGTGGTGACTTGGTACCGGCAATGCCATCAATACCATAGACTGTATATAATGGGGAGAGCCGAGGCCTAGTGGTCGAGCTCCTCATTGTCCACGGCTGGGGTGGCTTCACTGAGCGCCTAAAACCTCCTGAACCGCTCTCCCACTTGATCATTCGGATGGGTTTAAATGCAATTCCTTTGTGTACATATTGTAGATAGATGAATAAAAAGAAAAAGGAATTTGATCTGCCAAAGATGGATGGACAAACCCATAGGATTCCTGAAGCCCACTACGGTTTCTCCGGGTATCGCCAGTCTTAGGGTTCCCTGACTTCCGCCTAACTTCTGGCGAATTAAAAAAAAAAAAAAAAAAAACACGATGCAAAATGGCCTCACTCTAAATCTTGCACAACTTTTAAGGCGTAATCCAATTTAAACTGTGACTAATATAAGGATTCACCCCCGTACAGTTGTCATGGACGGGGGGAATTCGCTATAGAGACCAAAAGCAGGATATAAATGTGTTGGTGTCTGTTGTAAAGTTGGGCCGTTTATTCTAGGAGGTCCGCCGGGACTGATTCGCTTTTAGCGTCACCCTCAAGGAAGTGGAGTATATTTTCAACCAGGGATGTTTCCATTTGGCCACACAGAGCTGTGGGCTAAACGCCAACATCAACATTGGCGCTAATATGCTGATATCTAGCAACTAGTTAACCAACTCACGCCAACACACCCTGAGGAGGAAATGAATGCATTAACCAAGATTTATGACCGTACGTGCAGTATTTCCGTCTGGACCAAAGCAGTGACCCACCAGTATCTGGGACCGAAAAACTGTAGTGGGTTTAATTCAAAAAATACGTTTTTGTCCAGTTAAGAAAAGTGGAAAAGAATGAGTAGACAAAGCCTGGCCAAAAGCAGAGCCCTTTCATGAACCCTCTGTGTGTACCAATCATCATTTCCATTGTGAAATACTGACTGTTAGAATACATGAAAGGTTGTATAATTACATAGACAGTAATCTCTTTAATTGCTCTGAGGTGGGTGAAGATTGTGTCTCCCCGTCTGCACACCTCATACCACACTTACTGGTTAATCTATGTGGGAGGCAGCAGACGACCGGCACACCTTCTAATGTACAATAGTTACTACATCAGACATACCATGTGTGAGGACATGCTGCGTTTGCTGAAAGACTGTGGGGGGGCACAGAGCCTCAGCTAATCTTATTAATTATGTCTAAGATTAACAACGAGCTGCATTCTCAACACGTGTGTCTATTTCGGGGAGGGCAGATGTGTGTAATTTACGTTTCGTTTTTTCCAAAGATGTGGGACGTTTGAGTTCTTAAACTTTCTGTGTCGTATGCGGAGGCACACAGTGAGCTAACCACGTGTGCAACCACCCTACCCCTAATCATAAATGAGGGGGAGCTTTTAAAGCCCTCTGGAGAGACCCCATCATTGCACCACTGAAATATATACCCATCAAACAAGCTATTTCTGGTCTGAGCCCCTTCATGTGGCAGCGTTTCTATTTTTGCCTCACCCTTGAGTTTTAACTGAAGGATATTGTATACCCCGACCGTATTCCAAATTATATGAGGAGAATCATCTGCAGATAGGATGAATCACAGTAGGTTATCGTAACCAGCACAAAGTCGAGCGCCGGAGTGTGCTGACTGCGTCTTCAAACCCCTGTCCCAAGGATGCATCCCAAAGGTTTATTTTTACTCAGCTGTGAATGGTTAAGGCAAGCCAACCGCCATATGGCTGTAAGATTGAGTGGTCTTAGTGGAAAATGGGGACGGAAATTATAGAGCTGGTGTCACACAGGCCTTTCATTGCTACTCTTCTCCACAGTTGATTGGTTAAATACACAATTTTGCTCTGGGACCGGGAGACAGTAACCGGTGGGGTTCATGAGGTGACTGGTCCGCAAGCATCACCTGCATTTACACCAAGGAAAACCTTTTTATTTAAACGTTTCATCCGGGAGAGTTGCTGTTGTTTATGTCTGCTCCTTCTCAGCAGTGTTATTAATATAATGCTTCCCTTTGCTGACTTGTATCCTTTCCTAGAGTCGCTTTTAAACCTTTTTAACTTCCTTAAGCTTGAGTCAGGTTTAAATGAAACACAAGTTTGCCGGCGTTTAAGCTGATGCAGCGTCGTCGTGCTTCAGTTTGGCTGAATCATGTTTAGTAATTCTTAGAAAATGTTTAATGAAAGTTTGATCGGATGGAAGTAAAAATCTCATTCTGGTCTGCTGATTTAGATTCGCCTTACTGCTGTGGAGCCATGCTGACCGACTTTGGGGACGTTTAGGGATTACATGACTACTTCATACAGTGTTGTGTGATCTTAACAGTCCTTTGCTCCTCAAAAAGCAGATTTTGTCCTGTGTGCGTAAATAATCGGAAAATCTTTTCCCCCCACGGAAGGTTTGTGTGACCGGCGAGCACCACAGATGTTCCTGTGTGGAAAAGTTTCCTTTTGAAGTCAAACAAGTACACGTTTAGAGAACAGTGTGCTGTGAGGAAAATTATGAATCGTGTCCAGCATTTCACATTCGGCTCCGAGTGAGCGGCAGAGAGCTCGACTCGCGGCAAAACCGACAGTCTGACTCGAGGGCAAATCCTCCTGAAGTCCTCCGTTTTGATGTTCCTTTTTATGTCTGCTCCATGTGATCCCTTTGTCTTGGAGGAGCCGACCTCTCCGACTCTGAATTTTAACGTGGAGAGCTGTTTCAAAACATTTCGTAAGTTTCTGCGTGACCTCATACAATTCATGAGCGAAAACACTTTCCTCCCGGCTGTGCCGTTTCCACACCTGCGATCCGCTAAATGTCGTCAGCGGCACAGCTGGAGGACTTGCCGTGTTTGGGCGCTCGGCAGTAGCTGTTATGAAAGGATGGAGCTGCTTATTCACTTTCTCCTGCCCGAGCTGGCACTGCAGATCAGGTTTCTGAGTAACGCAGTGATTTAAAGTTGCTTATGACTGTGCCCTGTCGTACATGGCCTGATAGTCTCGTAGAGTTTTGTTGTGGTGCAGGATATGCTGTACTTTATGCGCGTGTTTACTTTGCTGCTGTCTACCCAGAGAGCTAGTATAAACAGCAGCGCAAACAGATTCAAACGAGACACAATGTTGGATCCTAAAACCATCTAACCTCACTAGGCAGGGCTGTCCTCAAATGTGAGCTCATTGATTGGACTGTAATTACCGGCAATCTTTGAATACAGCTATTGTCAGTCATTAATCTAAGCAGAGTAGCTGTAAGGGGACAATGAAGCCCCGCTGCAAAACGTCTAGCGAGTGACACTGATGTCAAACACATGTTTCCCCCCGCAGCCCAACAGAAATAGACAGGCCTATTTAGAGGACTGGTTTGCATGCAGGCTCCAAGGACTGATGTTTGCAATCTGGGAGCCACAGCGGGTTTTTACATGATCAGTAATTCAAAAAGTGGTCGGCCAAAGAATTCATCTTGTGCCTCTTTGTTTTCCTGTTGCCATGCACTTGTGCTAAAATATCATTTGGTGCAACGGGCCGGCATTAAGACAGCAGAAAGTATGCCGGACGCCGGCCAAAGGCCTATCGGATGTCCAGAGGAGCGAGAGAAGGGAAAACACAAATATTTTCAGTAGCAGGGAGCAAAACCAAAAGGCGCTCTGGTGGACAATCAAAGTGAATTAGGGGCTTTCTGATGAGTGCGTCAGTGTTTATTACAGCTGTTACTGTCCGGATAATATCCAGATGTAGAGCTGGTGGACGCGTAGCTGGTTAAAATAGAAATTTTGGACGGCAAGTGGAGGTTAGTCCACTGTGGCACTGCTGAAGATCTGCAATTGTCATTAAACACGTTGCAAGGTGTCTTTGCTCTCTCCCCTACGCACTTGTCTTTCTTTTCTCTTTTTTTTTCCGAATATAAAACGCGAACAGAAGGTTACGGAAAGCTGCTAGAAGCCTTTGAACTTACATCTAACAGCCAGGTGTCCTGCGCGTACTCAAAGAGGACAGACAAGGATTTTACCTTCCATTGTGCTACGAGAAAGGACTTCTCAATTACCCCGCTGCCTGGAGCAACATTTATTTTGACGGTTTTGTTCAGTGACAGAAAAGAATGAAAGGGTTCCTTCTATGCAGTGAAACATAAATTATGCACACATCAAGTATCTTTTCTTTTTATGTGGAAGACATCTTCTGTTTTCTTGTTTTTTGTATTCTTTTTTTTTTTTTTTTTTTTTCCACAAGCGACTTCCTTCTCATACAAGCCGGACACATCTATATTTGTTCAGCGAGGGGTTGGTGGTGGTGGTGGTGGTGGGGCTGGGGGGGTTGTTTACTCTTTAAGTTTCCCGGTGCCATCACAGAGAGCTGTGAAAAGGAAAACATTATTCAAACTACCGTGCAGACTTTTGCTCCAGGTCCTACAGAACCGTCATTACAGATATGTTATTTTCACGAAATCCCTCAGCCGTGCAGGGCATGTCGTGGCACTGCAGCGACTCAGGAAAGTTTTCCAAATATAAAGGGCTAAAAAGGACGACTAGGGGCATTTTAGAAAGCCTCTTGTTCTTACTTTCAGTTTGCAAAGTTGTATAAAAAAAAAAAAAAAAGGTGGACACATTTACTAACTGACAAAACAAACACAGCTCCACTGACAGTAAGCGGTTAGTGACTCTTTTTTTTTTTCTTTGGAAGCCTTCACAGTCTCCAGGGTTTATTTCCAGGAACACAGGCAGGAGCAGCAGCAGCAGCGGTGCTGAAAGTCGGTCCGAGAAGAAAAAAAAAAAAAAATGAATAATGAAGTCAGACTTCCACTTATTGTCAGGGAGCCGGCACTATGTGAAATACTTTATATTAGTAATGCCTGACATTGTGGTCTCAGTTTCTAAATATATCTGTGAGTGATTCATAAAAAAGCCGAAGCTGTGGTTAATAAAAGCAGCGTGGAATGGCATACGCAGGTGACAGGATAAGGTGAACAGTAGCTCCCAACATTTTTGGCTCGTGACATCTTTAAATGAAGCAATGCCTTTTTGTGGCTGCTTTCAAAGTTGAGTCAGTAGACGTGAATGTGTAGCTGAAATTTAATATTCAGCTTCATGGATTTGTCTTATTTGATTTTTTTTTTTAGCTGTGCCAGCAGTGCCGGTTTATAGTCAGTCACAGCATAAACATACCTGCTAAACATCATAAAGTTAACAACGTGACGCTGGAGTTTGCATTACGATGGTCGGATTGTCATTTCCAGGACGAGCAGGTGACGTGATACGCAACAAATAATAGTCGAGGTGGTTGAACTCTCTTTTGCTGTGCTCCAGTCCTCTCTTCCTAAACTTACACCAATTAGGCATAACATTATGACCCATTATGACTCATACCTGTCCTAATATTGTGTAGGTCTCCCTTGTGCCTCCAAAACAATGGACATGGGTCTTCTGAGGGTGTCTGTGGGACCTTTGAGGGGTCACAAATACTTGATCAGTTTGGGATCTAGTGAATTTGGAGGCCAGGTCAACACCTTGTGCTGCTCTTCATGTTTTTAGTTGTTCCTAAACCGTTTTTGTGTCTGAGTCAGGCTGCATCCTGCTGTGAGTGTCATTGCTATGGGGTGGGGGTGCCTGGTGTGGTCTAGGTGGGTGCTACTGTCTAAATAACATTCAAACAAATGAATGCCAGGTCCAAAAGTGTCCCAGCAAAACACTATAAGATGTTCATTGTTATTTACTTCTGGTTTTAAAGGGGAACTACAGACTCAACGGGGAATTAGGGCACTAGTGTATCATAACAAAATATTGGTGAAATGAACAAGTTTCACGGCAGATAGTGCGTTATTTAAAGGCTGCGTTGTAGGTGCCCCATTCACTCCCACTATATGGATATACGCGGTGCTCCACTGGATTTAAATATCTTCCGAAGGACTTCTTATGACACCAAAGTTATATGGGTGAGTAACATTTGTATTTTAGAAATAAGGTCCAGGTTGTAAAAACAGCAGTTCCCCTTTAATGTTGTGGCTGATCGGTGTATATGTTTCATTCTGAAAATTGGAAGACAAACATATTCTCCCCATTAGCCAGCTCAGACTGCTATTTAATCCTTTTTTTTTTCTTTACTTTGACATAAAAAAGGCTGAGGAGTGGCAGCTAACGCGGGACTTATAATTTTTAAATCGGTGGCGACTCTGCGACAATGTGCTTTAACTCCGTTGTTTAGTCTTGCTAGGCAGCTATAAAGAGAGAAAAGTATCTGCTATATCACTAAAAAACTAACATTTGAGAAAAGTAGTAAGAAGTTTTCTATGAAAGCAGCTTTCCTTTCTGCGTCTTTAATCTTCTGCTGACCCCTCTGATTTATCTGGAGACCTCTTGGGGGGTCTGACCCACAGGTTGGGAAGCTCAGCTCTGGCAGTCCATAATAACACGGTCTGTGTGTTATGAAATGAGCAGGGTTGTACGTGCTCCACTGTACTTGCTGATCTTTCAGACTTTGGACTCCAGTGCTGATGAGTCAGTTTCCAAGGCAAAGACACGGCAAAACATTAGTTGCATGAGGCCTTTTAGTGGGAAGTAAATATAGCAACGGTGCCAAATTTTTAGCCGGATGTACACTTTGACCCAATGACACTGTAGCTATATGACTGGCAGTCATGTACCGCCTCACCTTTCAGCGATGTGTGGGCCGGAGACAATGAGAGATTGCAGCAGCAGCAGCAGCAGCGTCTCAAGGCCAGCATGGTTAAACACTCAGCTATATACGCTCTTTAAACCAATATTGTTGTAAAGTCTACACAGGGGGATGGAAATTTCCTCCGCTTGAGGGATACCCTGCAGTAAAGCCAGCATGGACCACACACACACATACACACACACACCGTGCTCCTGGCTTCTTTCAACCAGCGTAACAACTATTTCAGGTCTGTCTGGGAGGAAGTCCGTCACACTCTGCGGCCTCACCTATAGTGAAATACCTTTTTCTCCAACTGCTGCCTGAATGTGACTCACCTACTATTTGTATTTCACAACTGACAGAGAGACGCAGATTATAGGGACACTTTGAATGCCAGTGAGAGGAATGACATCGTCTTGACGTCACGCAGAGATCACAGTCCCGATAAGGCACGAGAGGATTTCCCTCGTTGCTAGGCACCGGGGTTCCTTGTGTGGGTAAACACGGGGATCCTCGTGGCACACCTGGATTTGACGTTGACACTGCCACGCTGTCAGCCACCCCCTTCCCCGTTCTACCTGTTGCTTCATCGCTGTTGAGTAACCATGGTGATTTTCCATTGCCGGCCCGGATTCCGCTATAAAAAGGGTGTCAATAGTCCACCGTTGGCATGGCAACCGAATAATACCTGAGGGGAAAGGTGAAGGTTTTGATGTCATTCACCTGTTAGTCTCGTTTTGTGCTGCCACGCACACGAGGGTGCATTTGACATCAAAGCGACAGTTGGGCTTGATTACATAAAATACTTTCACCGATCCAAATAGTAATTATGCTTATTATTTATAACAATGTCCTTTGTTTAAATGCCAGAGATGATGAAATTAAGGCTCTTGCACATTTAAACAGGTTGATGAGTGAATGATGAGCGTCAAGGAAAGATGTTTGAGAATTTATAGAAAATGTTTCATAATGTTAAAAGGTATAATTAACGATAAACATACAATCGATTCAGCAGAAGTAGGAAGTGAACTGATCTACCTAATTACGTTTTCATTTTCTGCTACAGATATCGCCTTCTTGCATGACTACATTTATCCGACAGCTACAAATATTAATTTGTAGATTAAAAAAATAAATAAAATGATTTTATACAGTGATCAGCCACAACATTAAAACCACTGACAGGAGAAGTGAACAACATTGACCATCTTGTGACAATTCATTGTTCTGCTGGGAAACTTTTGGACCTGGCATCCATTCATACGGATGTTACTTAACATGTAGCACCCACCTAGACCAGCCCAGACACGCCCACCCCATAAGCAATGACACTCCTTGATGGGAGCAGCCATCCCCAGCAGGATGCAGCCTGACACAGACACAAACGGTTTAGGAACAACTAAAAACCTGTTGATCTGGCCTCCAAATTCACTAGAAACTGATCAAGTATCTGTGGCCCACGAGGCCCCTCCCCTCAACCCATAGGGCCCAAAGGCCCCCCACTAACAACATCCTGTTACCAGAGACCACAGGACACCCTCAGAAGACCCATCTCTGATCACTAACAGAGATAGTTGCACTAGGGAGACCTACACAATATTAGGAAGATGGTCATAATGTTATGCCTGCATAAGTAGTTTGATACTGGATTTGGGACAGTTATGTAGTGTCATCTGTGCACCAATGAGTTAAATAAGGTTTACAACAAACTTGGTTGTAGGACTTTCCAGTTACATGCAGCGGTATAATTATTTATTTTTCTATCTGTATCAGTTAAAAGGCATCCCATACTGAAATCCAAACTTACTTCTTTATTCCAGTGGGTGTTTTTTCTACATGCACTTGAAAAAAAAAGAATCTCTACGTCCCAACTTAAACCCCAATATGCTTTTTAATCATTCTTAGAAATGACACGTTTCTGGTATAAATGAGGAAGCCGTGTGTATGAGGAACATGTTATGATAACCCTGCGGTAAATCGCAGAGAAGAGAGTATATATTTGTGTTAAATATTTGCAAACATAAGAGAGGATACTCTTCTGTAAGCAATCCTGCACCATGAGGTATGTCAGGGCTGCCCTCCCGACTCCTCAGAGGTCGACTACGCCTCATGAATGCGTCCTTCTCATCAAGCGCCAAGCGCTGGGTTCACATGCTCTGCCAAGTATCACAGAAACAGCTCCCCAGTGAGGGAGAGCACACGTCGGCCGATAAGTGTGTTCGACCGGCGGCTCCGGTGCGGGGATGTTGCGACCTGGGAGTTTTTTGATATAGTTGTGCTGTAACAGTTGTAACAGAACACAGAGAGACAATCAGATAAAAATGAAAAAAGAGAGAAAGTATAACCTGATCCACGAGATTCCCTAACCCTAGACAGTTTAAAGGCCCGATGCAGACAAGATAAATCTAATCTGGTCATGTGTAGGTGTTATTACCCGTCTCCTACCCATCATTCAGATCATGGACAGATAGGGAATGAGTTCACATGCACAACAACTTGCGTTACAGCTCAGAGATTATATAAAAGGAAATCTGCAAACGCATCAATAAATATGTGAAAATAAAAGTTTATAAGCTTTTCCAGCAAGACAGGTTAACACCTTGTCCTGTTCTTCATGTTTTAGTTGTTGTTGCATCCTCCTGGGGACGGCTGCTGCAACCAAGGAGTCACTGCTATGGGGTGGGGGTGCACGGTCTGATGTAGGTGGGTGCTACACGTCTAAGAAACATCCAAACAAATAAAAGCCAGGTCTAAACGTTTCGCAGCAGTGAACACTGAATCGTCCCAAGACGTTTGATGTTATTCTCCTGTCAGTGGTCATAATGTTGTGGCTGATTTGTGTAGGTGTTACTCTAACATCTGAGATCTTATGTTCATGTGGTTAAAAACAAACCGTCTGGGGAGGTAAACAATAGACCAGACGATAAGAACATAACTTCAGCCACAGTTTGCATTTTAGTTCCAGTCAGGTGAACGCTAAACCTGATCTGAACATTTTAACCTCAGTGACATTGCGTTCCCTCTTTTGCAAGTCAATCACCTCTTGTTCCAAGACTTGGCACACACGCTGTGTAGGTGTCTTAGCTCATAACAGGTGTCTTGAAAGGGGGAAAACAACGCTACGAACGTCAAGCGACTCGAGCCCAGCATGTGAGAAACAAACGTGGAATTTCAGGTCACTGTGACACGCCACCTGCTCGTGTGACTCACGCCAAATCAGGAGGATCACAGTCCCCTAAGAGGACAAACTTAAAGAATGACCTCATGCAGGACTGCAGCGTGAACAATAACTACTCTGTGCCGTCCATCGTACATTTCCCTCTAGCATGTCTGCGACCGTTGACCACAGCTTGAGTCACATCCCCCGGCTCTGCTGCGTGTTTACGGAGCGCTTGCACTCAGTCGCCTATGATATCACGGAGCCCTGGGCATTAAGAGTCGCACTGTTTGAAAAGACCTGCAAGATGAGGTGGAAAAAAACCCATCCCGGGTTGGCAACAACCTCGAGCCTGATACAGGAAACACACCCCCCCCCCCCCCCTTGACTCGGTTTCTGTCTACAACATTTTCCCTCCGTTCAGCAGTCCCCGCTGAGGCAGGCGCCTGGATGTGACACCGAAGCAGCTCACGGTGATGACGCCATCGACTTACACGAAAAAAAATGACGCAAAGCAGGTGATGGAAGAGTTTTCTCTAAATAGACATTTAATGATCTGAAATAGTTTGGTTACAGACAGAGAGAAAAAGGAAAACAAGTGTCGGGGTGGAAGGAAGAAACATCGTAAACGCGCAACTCAAAGTCATCACATTTATTGTTTGCTGCGAAGCTGAACGTCGGGCGCCGGGGGAGGGGTGGGGGTGAATAAAAAAAGCAGCCGAGTGCTCTGTTGTGTGTCAATGGAGGCGATGATAGAAAGAAAAAACAAAAGAAGAAAGAAAAGCTTAATTTACAGTTATTTAACTAATAATACTGACACAACGTTCATTAACGTGTAACAAATATATACACATAATCAACAAACAGGGATTGTGGCAGAACAAAAGCAGCTTCATACAAAAAAATACCGACAGTTTAAGAGAGTTGTTGTTGTTGTTTTTTACAGTAACATTAAATGGGAAATGTAACATAGGTCTTTTGAACCATTTGACAAATTGTTTTGATAGATTGTGACTGTATCAGCTGATGTAAACGTCTTTCCTTGGCCTTGCTCGTAATCGCCGCCGTGCAGCTTTCTCGAACCACGCCTGACTGAAGGCTCCGTGTAACTTTTGCATTGATCATAAATGAAAAAAAAAATAACTAAACAAAAAAAAAATAAGTAGAATAACGGACAGTCGTCTGGTCTCGTGACTGCCACCTGCCATTGATAGCACATTAGCGACTTGACTCCACCCCGTCTGATTCCCCCACCTGCCGCCCCGCTGCCTACTGGGTCCGGAGCTGGTAATCTGGGGGAGGAAATGGACAAGACTTAATCAAATGGACAAAGAAAAGGAGGAATCGGGAGAGAAATCAAGTGGAGGCAGCTGATGCTTTCCACCCAGAATGAATGGAACATAAAGGAAATGAGATGAGGATGTTTGGTAATTAGTGGCAACATTAGCGAAAAGACCCGACATGTGCAACCTCGGCAATCTCGGCGTGAAGATCGAGAAGAAGGAGGAGAAAAAAAAAATAAAAAGTTCACTTTCTCACATTTCGCAGGACGTTGCCACATGGCCTGTTGTACTTCTTTTTCATAGGACTGCATCTGTTCAAGGTTAGTTCCCACCACATTGCACTGCGTTGCCCAACAGTTGCCTAATACCTGCACATGCGGGCACTACACACAAGCATCCGTGACCTCTTAACCTACCTCCGTTCTGGGTGATGTAGCGGACCCACGGCAGGGCCTGGTATCCGCTCTTCTCGATGATCTTCAGGTAACGCACCTGAGAGGAGACAAAGAGGAGGCGAGGTTACGTCATCGCGTCTCAGTTAAGTCGATTCACGCAGGTTTTCGGGTTTGAGTTATTTCAAACCGCACAGATCGGAGGATTATTACACTCCCTGACGTCAAGTGTTGTCAGACGGTTAAAAATACCTCTTCATAAACATTTTCCATTCAGTCTAAGCTGCTCATCCTGTGCAGGGTCACAGGTGGCTGGAGCCCTTCCCAGCATGACTCCGCTATGGACAAGCCATCGGAGGTTTAGCACATGCAAAACAAAAAAAACCACATACAGTAACGGAGTCTAGAGCCCAACAATTCACCTAACCTGCCTTTTTTTTTTTTGGACTTTAGGGAAAACTTTATGAAACAGGTTTGAGGAGACGGTGCAAACTCACTCACAAAGCTAACTAGTAAAGTGTGTGTCTGTTTTTATTAGTGTTCCACTGCTGACGAACTCGGCGTTCCCGCAAAGCAACGAAAAACACGGAGGTGATACAGCTGCAAATACAGATTATAGATGGTGTTGAGATCTCGGCAAACAAAAATCTCGATAAACATAAGAAAAAAACACTTGTTTGTGAAGATTATTTGAAAGTAGCGAAAGGTTTTAATTCAATTGCACCTCATGCAGCACAGCCACACTGCCTCTGTGCCAAATATGAACTCCTCACAGCTCATCTTATTTCAGCCTGAAGCTGCGTCCTTTATGAGTTAATGATTTTGCAGAACGGCGCGCGCAGGTTTCAAGAAATGTTTCACGTTTTTGATCTGAGATCAAAGGCTGCCGTTAGAGCTGCGGCCGACTGCCGTCTGTGCATAGATGCTCAGAGCAGTGCACCTTTAAGCCCGTTCCTGGCTTTGAGTTGTAGTAAGAGCGCTGCTGTTGATGAGGAAGCAGTAGTATGAGTCACATCAGAAGAGGGAAGCAGCTACAGAGCAGCTTTCAAGGGACACACAAAGTTAATTTACATAACTGTATTTTTTTTTTTTTTTCTTTTTGAGGCGTGAGAGGAAAAAAAAATCAGCACATCAGCATTATCAAGATACAACTTTCACAAGCTATTAACTGATATTTCACCAGCCCAGTGTTACCACAGAGCCGAATTTCGAGAAGCGGCTCTAAAAATACACCGTGCCACCATGGCTGCTGCAGAACAATGATTGCACATTGTTTTTCCCGGTCAGGTGGGGGAAATAAAACAGTTAGGGAAACTTATGTCACTGAAACAGTATGTCCCCGGCCGTAGCACGGATGATGAAACGCTGCTTGATTTAATGCACTTTTCTATAGTGTGGCATTTTGTCTTGTGGTAGCATTATGCACGCGTAAGTGCACCCTACCAAACTAATTACAGACGGATCTTTTATGCTTCAGAGTGCTTTCCAGCAGAAAAGAAAACAGATATGTGCTGCGACAAGGTTTCCAGGGCCGTTTTAAAAGTTGACCTCTCCGTGAGATGTCTCCATGCCATGTCTCCATCATGCCAGTTCCCAGCTGAAAGCAGGACAGGAATTTGCGGGTCAAGCGGCGGCAGGGCTCTGGTGAGGCCTCAGTCGCGGCCGCCTTGTTATTACCTTCCACTACACAGTGAGGTCAGAGCGAGAGAGCGCCGTGGTCGCCAGAGACATGACGACAAACACATAGACGCGGGATCACCGAGTCTGCCGGCACAGCACTTCTCCTCGAACCCGGCGGCCAAACATGCACTCGGCCTGACCGTGGGTACGTAGTCAGCAAAACGGCATCAAAAGCCGTTCTCCGCAAAATATCATTATGGCTTGTAAGATGAGAAGGGGAAAGGAGGATGTTTGTTGTATCTCGTTCGGTAAGTACAGACTGCATGTGTGGTCTGGATTTATCAGGCTTTCGGTAGACGCTACGGCCCGGAGACCATCTGCCAGCAGCTTGTTTGGGTTCCCTCGACATCACCTAAAGAAGTAAGATTTGAAGAATATAACAACAGCTCTGCGCTCGGGCCAAAGTGTGGGGTTGCTCCATTTTCTAGTAAAATTTATAAGGTGGCGTTACGTGCATCATACGCACGTCGCATGTGTGCTCCCCTACACTTAGTGGTGGAGTTAAGAGGAACTTTCTCAAGCTTTGATATTTACATGCGTCTAATTAAGCTTCACAGCCTCTTCTCACACGTAGAGAGCGCCGTTGCTGGCTGCATTAAGAGTCTGAGACCCAGTCTGCTCTTGCCCTATAATAAGGGAAAGGTTACAGGCTTGACACGAGGGTTCGATGGGAATACGGCTCTTAATAAGTTTTCTCTGAGATGGTGGGTGCGCCGCAGTGTCAATGCAAACACTGGGAAAATTTTCTTGAGCTTTCGGTCACAAGAAAAACGGAGCATGATTTTGTTTTTCTGGCATTGGGTGATGGCTTCTGGAGGCTTGGGAAAGAGCAAACCACTGATTCTCATTATATATTTGTATAAATATGGAAGCAACAGCACTTCTGCAGGGTGTGTCTTGCACTTCTGCAAGACGTAGCTGTGAAACACATCTTCTCTGGACTACACTTTCATTTCACCTTAAACTATTAACAATTGCAAACCGAGTTTATAATGTTCGTCGCTTTGCCAGGAGTCCTGCCTTGTTTGAAAAAGTTTTAAGTTATGCCAAAGCGATCTGTAGCTCTCAGCCGATGTACGTTAGGCCCAAACATCCCTGGGGTGCACTGTGGTTTTCAGAATCAGACCTTTTCAGGTGGCTTCCTTCCAGGAAGTTGCAAAATACGCCAAAGAATAAAGACGTTTCTCATTAATGGTGAAGTTTCATAAGCATTCGCGGGTTTTCATGTCGTGCTTTAGTTTTACATGCAGAAGCATACCTCCGATTGATTCGATGACCTTGTACTGTACTTGCCCAACCAATCGGAGATGTGCATTTGTGGTAAAAGCAAAGAACAATAAGCCAAATTCAGCTTGGTATGTTTAAAACGTTTTCAACCAACTGGCTTAAACAAACAGAGGGTGGCAGACGTCGATCACTTCACGCTCATCGGTGGAGGCACTGGCACTTCTGCAGGGTGTGTCCAGACTGCAGCGAACAGGAAACACTCTGTTTTCTTGGGTTTGAATACAAGTCATCAAGGTTTGTAGAAAAACCACAAAAAGAGGATCCATCACCACAACAGACGCGCTACTGCACCAAACACAGATAAGCTGGTGTGAACTGCAGCTACAAAGACCGAAGATGGACAGCGCAGGATATGTTTTCAAGTTTTCGCCGATGCCACGTGCCAAGTGTGTATGTTGTGCTTTGAAATTAGTTTCCATTCTTATAATTATAGCGGGAAAACGGCTTCAGCCATGAATACGCAAAGCCAGTTCAAACCTGCCTCGATCACTAGACTTATTAAATGCACTTGCCCTTATAGGACCATCTGCTCATTCATGGGTTTTCAAGGAAGAATATAAAAGGGGATTATATCTGTCAGCTGCCAAATTGCCTCGGAAAATGGCAAGCATTCTTTTACTGCCAGGATTTACCCCAATTACAAAGATCATGCATTTCAATTAACTTGGGTTTGAGCTTCTCGTTTCCGAGTGGGCTGCGTAATGTCCGCGCAACTTAATAACGTTTTATCGACTACCAAAGGAAATGTGGAGAAGCCGGAAAATATGACTTCTTTTAATGAGAGTCACACAGAAAACAGCATTAAAAGTTAAATGAGAGTGTTAGCTGGAGACAGGTCAGTCATTCAGTCATCTGTGAGTTGACTGTGGTGCCTCCACTTTTGCAAGAAGTCATGGACAATGAGCACGCCTGCCTGCCTGCCTGCCTGCCTGCCTGCCTGCCTGGCTGCTGCTGGCTGGCTCAGAGATCTAGTGCCTGCGCTCCCTAGATTTTCCTTGAACAAACACACCCACAAAATATTATTTCACTCCTAATACTGAACACTTGTTTATTGTAATTTGTGATTGTTTACGTGGTTTCTCCAAATTTGCATGCAACTGCTTCTTAAGAACATTTTATAATTACGGTGCAATTACACGCTTCACTGGATATGACACGGATGTTTGGAACGACAGCGCCGAGCTTCCGAGGAAAGTGTTGACAGAGAGATTGACTCTTTTGACGACAATGAAAAAAAAAAAATGCTTTCGAAATAAAACTAGAATTACCTCTTTGGAGTTGCGGGACGAATAGTGAAATTGCCTGTCCGGACTCATATAGTACATGTGACGAAGAGTTTGATTTAATAAAAGGTGTCATTTTGATCTTTGACCTTTAGGATCATTTTATCCTATGGGACATTTGTGCTCAGTTCTGTCATTATGGTCCAAAATAGACCTTTTACAACCAAAGTCTAACCAGTTAGACTCTTAATCCAAGTGACCACTGGTGGCAGATTTAAAAAGAATTCCTGCTGATGTTTACGGATTATCACACGACACGAGAACGGGTCAGTCAAAAAACGATGACAACCCGAAAATATTACACCTCCAGCAACAACTCTCGCCGTCACTGAGGCATAATAAGGGCAAGGTTTGCCCAGCGTGTGTTCATTTAAGGCAGTTAATTCCAGTTTTTTTCCAATAAAGCACCAGTATTTTTACAAATGTTGGGTTTAAACATCAGCTGACCTCTAAGAATATCTTGGTAAATACTCCCGGAGTCCATGCTTTACATAAACAGGTACAATGTCAAACACCCTCCGTGAAGCTGAGGTGTAATAATATAAATGTACCGGTGGAAAATACTGTCATTTTCCTCTGACTCAATGATATGATATTTTCAAGTGGAGTTTGCCATTGTTTCCTCACATGAAGACGTGGGAAAACTTAATTTTGTGTTGCGGTGCCACACATATAATCACAGGACAACTGTGATTATACAGTAAGTGCGAGCACATCTGTGTAAGTCTGCGGTCGGCGAGAGATTTTTAAGCATAAACGTGAGCTCCTCTCCCAGGTCCACAGGAATCACAATCAAAATCCAATGAATCCACTAACCTGTTACAAAGAACTACATTTTATATATGTAATTAAAATAAAAGGCAGAGGGCCAAGTTCAAGATGATGAGCGGTTGCTCTCTGGTTCAGTTGAATTACTGCTGAGAGGGAGGGGAGGGGGCAGGACAGGGAGCACCGTGTCTAACGCTGCCTTACTGCCCCCTCTGGTCAAAAGCAGGACGAATGTGAATTGTTTAAATTCCTGCTCTGGAAAGAGACAGCAGATGTTTAAATCCAACTGGAAAATGATCAGATCTGGTGGTCAAGATGCTTATTTTTGATTTTGAAGCCATCATTGTTTAGGTTTTAATCGAGTGTATGGGGAAAAAGCAGTTACAGAAAGAGTTTGTGTGTGTGTGTGTGTCTCTGTAACATACCTGAATGCCTGAGGTGGTGAAATACGGGATCTCAAACTTGACACTGATTGGCGGCTTCCCCTCCTTATCTTCAGCCTCTACACTCGGCAGGCCGAAGTGCGCTCGCATCAAGTACTCCTTTCCACCCTGAGACAAGTCGAAACACAAAATCTCTTTAATTCAAGCCCTGAACTAATCACGAACATGCTGCTGATTTAACTCATTAGATAAACACAGGAAATACATTTCTGAATGACTAGAATTCTGCAAATGACGGTGGCGGTGAAATGCGACCAAAACGTAAGATTACAGAGTCAGTATGAAACTCGTGAGTCATGCTTTCTGCTCACAGGGAAAGACTTGATTGACCAGACGATTTCGCTGTTCTCTGGCACCCACTTCACGCTGCCCACTGTGGTCTTGAATTTGGGTGAGTCAGCGTCCGTTGGCACAGGAATGTGAATCTCCACGTTGTTGGCTGTGGAACGCCTCTTGAACTGACTCTTTGCCTAGGAGACAGAACAAGCAGGTCAAGTTTAGCACAATGTGACGCCTGCGCAGGGCATGAAAACTGGATTTAATTATTGTTTCAAATAAGTGCTTGATAGTCACGGTTGCCATGTAATGACAACTATGAAAATAAATCATTGCACCACACTCGGCTATGACGGCAAACTTCGCCTTAAGCCGGTCTGAACTGCATCGCGGCCCAGTCATTTGTTCCTAGGATCAACAGTTCAGTGGCAGTGATTGAAGCCGTCACGTACCTTGATCATGTACTCGATCCGACTGTGAGAATGCTTCTCGATGACGGACTCGATCCAGATCAAGGGCTTCACCTGAGACAAAAAAAAAAAAAAGAGGACACATGTGAGCACACAGATTTTCACTCTATGGCTTGTGATGGGCACACCAGTTTAAATCACGTGTGACAGTCACCACCTAGTGGACAGTGGGTATTACTACAACAAACAAATGAACACTTTAAATATACACATTTACTTTGTTTCCACTACTTTGACAACAAATCAGTCTCGTATTCATATTTGAATCTATCTGTGCATCTGCTGTTGTGTGAACTCAGTGTTGCAGAGGAAATCTAGGGAAAACCACAGATTGCGCAAAACTTGGGAGGCTCTGGACACTGGGTTATTATGTAACATGTTTCTCAGGGTATCCATCTTAAAAATAGACAGCACATCACCTGATCAGTACCAGAAGGTTATCAGTATTAGTCTTCAGATACTTGCAGTGTGCCATACGTGACGTTTTATTTATTTCTAAATACGAGAAACATGGAACTGACGGTGGACTCGTGTCGGAGCTGCCGTGATCTGCGTCGACAAACGCGGGGCGGCATTTCTCCGGAGGTGCACGTCAAACGGTTTCATAGGTGTTTCTGTTCCACAGTCTCACAGACATCACCACTTATGCAACAAGCTAACACACACCGGGACACTAACCTGGACCTCTTATTGGTCTAACTGCAGCAGGGCGTGAAGAGGAAGGAGCGACTTTTAAAGCAGCGCAGGTTGAGGAAACGTTCAGGGACGAATCTGCCACTAAACAAACCAACCCTAGGACTTTTTTATGCCTTACGTGCAAAGGCATTAAAGAAATGTGCCTTCCAAATAGATTTTTAAACTGGTATAACCTGATAGCTTGGAGGATTGTCTGGTGACATGTGGTCAGTTTATACGTTTAAAAGTCATTTCTTGGATCACCAGCTTTAAGCTACATATAAAAGAACTATGCTCCACTACACTACTTCCCTTCTGGCACTTTTACTGGCAACGCTATTGCAAAAGACTTGCCAGAGAGAAGTGTAAGTATTCCTGTATATCCTATTACTTCATTACACAGCAGGCATAACATTACGAATACGTTCCTAATATTGTGTGGGTGCCTCCAAAACAAAAGGGTGACTCAGCTAGAGACTGGAATGAGCCTCCTGAGAGTGGGGGGCCTTTGGATCCTATAGGTTAAGACGAGGGGCCTCTGTGGATCATCCCACAGATACTTGATCAGTTTGGGGTTTTTTTCTGTCAGGCTGCATCCTGCTCCCATCAAGGAGTGTCACTGCTATGGGGTGGGCGTACCTGGAGCTACATTACCCACATGAATAAATGCCAGGTCCAAAAGTTTCCCAGCAGAACACTGAATTATCACAAGATGGTCAATGTTATTCACTTCTCCTGTCAGTGGTTTTAATGTTGTGGCGTATCGGTGTATAAGGATTTATCACTGGGTTTAATGATGAAGCAGTTTTGCCTCATTTGAGCCCATCTCTTTTTCTAATAAACACCCACACGCTGCACTGACCATGGCTTAGAAACAGCTGTTCTGAGCATGTCGCCTCTATACATTTGAGAAACGTCAAACTCCGATATTTCCACTTCAGTGGCAAATATTTATCTGCTGAGCAGCTGTGATTAAAAGAAAAGAGGAAGAAACTTGAAATGCCGCACAGGCCATGTGTCACGATCATGGACTCAGCACTGAAGTGAATGGTGGCCCGTTGTAGCGGTTAAACTTGGTGTCCGCGGTTGATGACTGGTAGGATGAGATGAGATGTTTTGGAAGCAACTCACCGATTCTGCTGCAATATGCTGTAAAATTACCCGACTACCTTTCCATTCTCGTCATCAAACTCCTCTCGCTGCTCATTCGAGGGGATTCAACGGGACGCACTGAATAAACTATGACCATAGACGTTCACCGAAGACTGGAGACTGGCTTAGTATGTCACGGCCTTAAGACAACCTGTGACTGCAGAAGCGGGCCTATGTGGTGTATGTTCTTTAAAGTCAAAAAGGCTTTAAAGAGGTTTGTGCTTGGCAGTTGTGTCAAAACCATTTCAGACGCTTCATGTGGTTTGGGATCAGCTTCGCAGACACATGCTACTCACATGAGTGTTGAGGCGGTAGGACATGAGCTCAAACTCTCCGTCGGGAGGAATGAAGGAGATGGTGCGGTCGTTCTCGAAGCGAGACAGACGGACACACTGGTGAAACTTGACATCCTCCAGCTCCACCGATTTACTCTTCCCTCCTGCATTAGCACACAACAGATTTAGACAAATCCCAGTCTATCCCAGACAGCCTGCAGCATCAAATGGATGACACTTTATATAATAAAGGCAGGTAGGACAATCGTCTGAACGTACTTTTTTTGTCAAGAAAAACTTAAAAGCTCATCACGGAGTTTAAATAATTGTAATAGCAAACTCACGTCCAGTGTTTTCAAACAGAACCTTGTCGTTTAGACCCAGACGCAACTCCGGCATTCCAGACAGGAAGACGCGCATCTTAATAGAGCCAACAATCTCGCTTCGCAGAACATTTCCGTTGGCGCTGACCTGAAAGGACAGGAGGGGTTAAGTGTGTCAGTGGGTTTGATTTTTTATTTTTTTTTAAAAGTGCTGGTCATTCAAAGAAATCACAGCACAGACAACTGCAAGATGTTGTGACGCACCCAAGGAGGAAGTTTACAAAGACTATGACAGACATTCCTTAAGCAACACAGGCCTTCTAAATCAAGGGGCTCCTACCAGGAGGTTGACTGACTCAATGACGTCCAGGAAAACCTCGTTCTTCCTGTACTTGATGCCCTCTGACCTCCAGGAGACAGCGTTGGTGACTGTGGCGGGGGGTCGCGGGGCGCCAGTGTCTAGCTTGTGTCCCTCCTGGGTTATGTATCTGGGAGACAAAAAGGTAAACACGGAGGCAAAGATGAGAAAAGGGGAAATTAGCGGTCTGCGGTGGCGAGTTCCCAGAAAGCATCAAAGAAGAACAGAAAATCTCCTGGTTAAGAGGGAGGATTGTCTGACTTATTGTTGCACTCAAAGAACACCGGGGGGGAAATCCAGAGTTGGCCTGCAACACATCGCTTTCAGTCACAGTCCTGCAAAAAAATTTTTTTCATCATTTACTGTTTTGTTACCGGTTTTTGCCAGTAAACTCCTGTAGACACAGGGAAATGACAGGATGATTCTGCAAAACAGGGAAAAAGCAGTGTGCAATACGTGACTTAAGTGGAATGTGTGTGTAAACACGTAACACCAGTCAAAAGTTTATTATCAGGTAGAGATGCTGCTTTTCTTTCTCTTTTACACAGCTGGAATGGAAATTTAAGATTGCTAATTCCACACAAAATGAAAGTAGAACCAGTCAACACTACCAAATAAAGGCAGCCATGTTGCTTCACTGGTATGGAGATGGACTGGTTTTGCAAAATCCGAGGTGGGACAGTTCGCTCTGCTGGAAACAATGACCTGGCTCCAAAAGCACAACTAAAGAGCAACAAACTTTAGCAGCCACAGTTTCCAGTGCCCTGCTTTTTGATAAGGGACAGTAGAAATGGAAGGATGGTCAGTGTTTGATGTTGGGGAAAGACATGGTACTCATTTACAAGCCTGCATTTGTAAATATGTTAGAAGAAATGGGAGACTTGCTGCTGCCATCAAGGAGGGTCCTTGCTAAGGTGTGGGGGTACCTGATCTGGTCTAGGTGTACAGGCCCAAATGTTTCCCAGCAAAATATTGTATTGTCACAAGATTGTTATTAATGTTACTTACTTCTCATGACAGTGGTTTTAATTCTGTGGCTGATCGTTGTATCATTGACAAAAAAACAAACAAAAAAAAACTGAGAATTCATTTTTTGGGCTTATCGTTCAGCCCTATTATCAGCTATGAATGTGGGGTTAACCTTGAATTCTGTGCAGACACTGAGTAGGTTTGTTTGTTAACTCATACTACATGTGCACGCCTTCCCACGTGGCCAGAATGTGCAACAACTCTTGCGCCGTACGAGGCAACCGACCGGCCAGGTGGACATCAGTGCTGCCTTTGCCCATTGGCCATAACACAAAAGTTTATTCAGACAAGATGGCTGCTTCCTTGATGTCAACAAAAGGAGAAGCACTTTATTGTGCAAGTCTACAGCAACGTGTCTTGAGCATTTGGTGGACTCAACTTAATTATAAATATTCTGCACTTAGTCTTAACATAAAGCTTTTATAAAGCTGCATTACTGACCTTACTGTTTTTTATTTTAATTGGCCGTTTGCCTAGTGTTATAACTGATGGATAGACTGAAGAAATAATGTGAAGACATCAGTTTGGCAGGGAAAAGAGTTATGAACATCTGTCATATTTTTCAAAAAGCAATAAAAAATGTCACCAATAGTGACGTTAATAATTAGTTGCATCTCTTGTTAATGTAAATCACGTTAACTGCAGCTCAAAGCATACTCACTCTTGCAGGATCTTGCTGTCAGTGGTCTGAGGATAGCCAAAGTCCATCAGCTCGTCCATCAGCTCGTATATGATAACAAAGTTATCTCTGATGCTCTCTTCCTCCAGTTCTTTGAAATACTCGGAAAAAACCTGCAGAACACAAATTAGGTATAATAAACCCTTTTCCGTCCGTTGCTATCAACAGACAGCACGTGGCTTTGTTTGTGTTGAGAACTAGAACTGCTATAAACCACCGCAGGAAAAGCATTAAGTCCCACCTGAACAATTTTGTACAAGAAGGAGAAAACCAGTGAGACGCTGGCGTTTTTCTTGGACGTTGCAACCACTGAAGAGACGCGAGTTAAGAAATTTCGCAGCAAAAGAGGGAAATCCATGCAACACACAAAAAATAGACATACAATACCAATTGTTTACAAGCAACGTGTGCACAAATACCAGGAAGTAAACAGTAAGGATACAGTAGAGGTTATTGTGTTTGATCCACATGAAGCGGACTCCTCCGTGGGCCAGGATTGGAGAAAGCGTCCCCTCCTCCTCTTTGTCCATCAGAAGGGTCATGAAGTGCTCGATCTCTGACATGTCCACATCTCCCCGGTAATTTCGGCACACCAGGACCTGAATGGATGTTACTTAAGGTTATCTGCAGCACTACTGAAAACTAGACAATCATCATGGATGTGCAGTAATGTAATAATTTTGAAGTTATGAGGCACCACTAGAAATAAAATCAAGTGTTTTTTTTCGTTGGTGTGGTTTTGCACCTGCAACTTCTACTCCATCCTTTAAGACAGTGATGTGGGCGGGGATAAGAAAAATAAATCTTGAATACAACGGCTAGTTTTAATGCCGAATTTACCAGAAGACCGGCATGATTAAAAGCAGTTTGTATTTATGTAATACGAGACCTATTATTCCATGTTTACAGGCAGGGCACTTAAGTATGTAAATTTTCAAGGGAGCGTCGGAATCGTCTTTACATTCCCTGCAGCTAACAGCTGGTCACCTGATTAGTCAGCTACTTATTTCCCATATTCCTACAGCTTGAGATGTTTATCAGTTACATTCATAATATGAAGTGGACATCCTTGTTTAGACGCAAATTACTGACGTTAGTTTCAAGCCGAAACCTTTAAAATGCTTCTCAACTGCCGATTCGCTAGCTACCGTGCAGCGGATTGAGCCACATCATAATCTGTCAAAGAATGTGTTAGCAAGGCTGCTAGCTAGGCTAACGGTAGCTTAGCACCGCAGCCCCGGTGACTTACCTTTCCTTTCAAATCCAAGACATATACCGCGCTGGCAGACATCTTGAACTAATTTATACGAGCTTAGTCCTGCTCGTTACGGGCACCGTGTCGATAATGTTTGATAATCTCAAGCTGGGGGATACAATTAAAGAGCAGACATTCATTCATAATAGTGGAAAAAGAGAAAACGACCCTTCCCTTTTTTGCTACACCGTCCGTGAATGTGAGCGGCGCCCCCTGTGGAGTAGGAGGAGGTACTACAGGAGACAGGCAGGTGTATTTTTTTTTCTTCATACAAATGTATTGGATGAGCATTAAATCTGTAAATAGTGCAGTATGTGGCTGTTGTTTCACATTATAGGATTATGTTGGCAAGACAGAGGGTTAGAAGAGCAATAATAATAATAACTGTAGTGTGGTTTGAATAAATTATTTTAAGCTAAAATAAGATCATCCTTTATGGACCCTTCACAGGATAAGCAGTTACAGAAGATGACTGAATGAATGAATGAATTAACTTATATTGGTGGATGAGTTGGTCTTGGGTGGAGGTGGACTCACAGTGAAGATAGAAAATACAGTTAGAGAATATTAAGTATAGGGATGAAAGCCCTGTTGTTAAAGAAATAAAATGATATGGTATTTGTAAACGGAAACTACATCAACACACACTTGCACATTTCGAAATACATTATCATAGCAAACAACTTGTCTTATTGCTATATCTCATTCTTTAGTGAAGCCATTATAAAGTCATACATTTAAGTTATCTGTTGCTCGGTTCAGACAAGCTCATCTGATAGCAGGCTAACCCCTCAGAGGTTTCAGACTCTCAGTCTGGAGCCATCGCATCTCTGCAACTTGACAAAACTTAAGCAAATTATTATGCTTTAATTTATCATGTCATAACGTGATACTGATCCGTTGTTTTTTCTGTGGCAGCAATGTGCTTTATTTATCCCACAGTGGGGAAATTTGGAGGATTGCAGAAGAAGAAGTGCACACAGGAGATAAAAAAGCAAACATTATATGAATACAAAAAGTAGAAATTTTAAAATATAAGTAGATTATTTCACAGATATTACCTCCACAGGCTCAAGAGAAAAGATTCCTGCACTTCTGAGCCTGGTAAAGTCTGCAGAAGTCTTTTCCTGCCCAATATACTTTGGTGGTTTAATATTTGATCGTGTATAAAGTCACGTTAGAAATCATTTACGCTCAGTGAAGTGTTTTCAGGCTTACATTGTCTGCATGTGTCCTGAAGCCCTACACATTGTTGCCCTTACAATGCTTTCAGCGGTGCTGTACGGCTGGGTGCCAACCTGTACAACACGATGACTGAACATGTCATCTGCTGTCATCGCTGCCATGCCGATGAAAACTACTCACTCATTCTCACGTTACAGCCTCATCTCCCTTCTGCTGACATGGAATCACTAATCTGAATTTCTATTTGAAGCATACAGTAGTTCCCAAGCAGACATACACACTAGCTCTCTCTACTGGACGAATGGAAGATGTGCACCAGATATTTTTTTTTTTAGGTACAGTCTCTCTTACCACTTGACGATCACCACAAGATAGCACCATTCTCAACCGTTTAGATCAGCTTCAGGTCATGAGGACAGTAGTGGATCGTAATTAAATATGCTGGAAGCTACATAAAACAAACATGAGAATGATTGATATGGACATTAAATATCAATGAAAAGGATACTATTAACTTTCATGGCTTTTTTTTCCAACACTTTTCTTTTCCTTTACCTTTACCCTAGAAATTCACTGTGTGTTATTACACCTGTATATTAGGGTTTTTTTAAACATCTCATTCCAGAACTGTGGACTTTCCCTAAACTTTTGTCGTCTCAGTTTCAGGGGCTGCCGCTTTAGCTCGTTTCTTGATGAGCTGTCGATGTCGGTTGTGTGTGCGCCTTTCTAAATGAATGAGGCAAAACTTCACTTATGCAGAGAATGTCATTTGAGTAGGCGGGCCGTGGATGTGGCCGGGACTGTGTGCGTGTGTTCACACTGCTAAAGGAATGCGGTCCCAAGCAGCCCAGACAAGCTCCAAATGTGGTGTGAGGGATTTGATTTCAGCTCCGTGCGTCCTGGGTGTGTTTACACCTGTACTTTTAAGCAGGCGTCGCAATGAGATCACTCGGGACGGATGTTGCCACCTGGTCTGTGATCAGGGTCTGAGATTGGGGTTCTGCGCAGGCCCCTTCAACGCCCACCACACCATACTCTGAAAAGCATTTATATATGGACCTGACTTGACTCCTTCCATAGGAGCCATCTCAAATTCATTCAGTCATTCATCTTCTATACCCGCTTTCCTGTTAATGTTAAGGGTCGCGGGGTCTGCTGGAGCCTATCCCAGCTGTCATTGGGCGAGAGGCCTGGACAGGTCTCCAGTCCATCGCAGGGCTAACACAGAGAGACAGACAACCATTCACACTCACATTCACACCTACAGCCAATTAAAAATCACCAATGAACCTAATGATCATGTCTTTGGATGGTGGGAGGAAGCCGGAGAACCTGGAGAGAACCGACGCAGACACAGGGAGAACATGCAAACTCCACACAGAAAGGCCCATGGATTCGAACCCGGGACCTTCTCGCTGTGAGGCAACAGTGCCAACCACCTTTCCACTGTGCCGCCCACCATCCCAAATTATTTAAAATATAACTGTATGCTGTTAAAATTTCCTGTCTGAGACCAAAACTGTTGATCTAACAAAACCAGACATTCATTCCATGTTTTTAGCCCGCCAGTCGTTTCACAGAATTTTAACTTCTCATAAAAATGATTAAAATCTGTCCAAACCTTCACGGTCATAAACGCTGATGTGAGCTTTCATTAACTCCACTCACACAGATCTACACTCAGATGTAATTCAGCTGCTCATCCGGCCGACTATAACTGCTGATGTGTAAATATTAAAATGGCAGCCAAGACAACAAACACTGACTTCATCAGAGGAGATAAGACTCCTGAAACACAAGAAGAGGTATTGCTGTATCTAAAACTACGCCACTTATTAATATGTCACTCTAATGCACAAAGCTACCGGAGCTAATCACTGAAGTAGCTTGGGCTTAGCATTAAAATAACTTCAAGTCAGTCAAACAGCTGGTGCTTTGAACTCCTGTGCATTGTGACTAAATGTCAAGGAATGTGATGCGTGCTTTTGTTTCAAACAGACTGGGCAGTATCTGGATTTCCATTTGACATTATATTAACTAGGCAAAGGTACTAAAAGTGTGTTTTACGAGTGAAGAGTGAGCACAATCGCCTTATTATTATTATAATTATTATTTTCCTCAAATAGCACCACTCCCTTTTGGCTTGAGAGGCCTTTCGGCGGCGGGCTTGCGCAAGACAACTGTACCCCTTTAAAATGACAGATCTGCTGTCCCTTGGCTGGTGAGGTGGAGTCTAGACATTGTCAGGAGTCACACATACAAGTGGACTGAGTTACAGGGCTAAATATGCCGCCTGTGCCGCTTCCCTCATCCGCTGTTGTTTGTGCCTTGATAGTTGTGCAGCTAACGGGACATGTTTGTGCAGAGGCTTTGGGGCTGAACAGTGCTGACGTGTTTACTCTGGTCGATGATGAATTGGCTTGCCTTAGAAAACTGTGAGTCAGTGCATCACACAGGTGTTACATTTGATTAGTCGGATATGAAGGTATTGCGACAGCACATTGTTAAATATTCATTATTGCCTCCTTTGCTAAATGTGTTATGTTAAAGTGGTCGCTATTGTTAGTTTGAAAACATTCACGACCCAGTAGTGTCCACATATCGCTTCCATGACATCAAGCACTTAAGACTTCTAAAACGGTACTACTTCTTCATGGTGAGTGCACACGTAAACTCTGATCTGCTCCACCATTCCCATAGCTTTGTGATTTATACTTAGCAGGACTTAGACTGTACTCCCAAGGCGATGCTGTGGCTTTTGGGGGAGTTTTTACCATACAAGGAGAAGAGGAGTTTAGCTCTGTTTCCTGTGGGAGGGCTCTGATTTCTCTCACTCCTCTTCTGATTCACTCTCTCTTTTCCTCTCTGCCTCACCTCCTTTCCCCTCTCCCGGCTCTCCTCTCCAAGCCTCCTTTCTCACACACCTACAAAACCGGAACGAGTCAAAGGCTTTTTATTTCACACTCAATATTTGCTGCCGTACAGGTGATTTGTAATGTGTCAGCCTCCAGATAAACCAAACCAAATAAGGAACACAGTCACTGCCCTTATCGCTGAAGGCCATGATGCAACCCCAGGATTTTAAAGCTATCAAACTGCCACCACCTTCATTAATGTTTGCCAAAAAGGGCTAATGTTTCCTTCTCCCGTCAGTCTCTTACTTTCAAACGTAAGACAATGCTTTTTTGATATGCGTAACATTCAGTTTGAGAGGTTTCCAAACTCAAAAGTCACGCAGAAAAGAGTGTTTTACTTGTGTTCTTTACCTGTCTGTTGATGTGATATGACGTGAAACGGACTGTAAGCTCAGAACAAACAATCTCAGACAATTTCTGCATCACCCGAACTAGGACAAGACTAACAAAGGCATATTCCTAGCTTTGTCAGGACTAAATAATCCAGGCAAGAATTCTAAACTCCTGCAGATAAGACATCATTTTTGGCTTCCTGGACAGCACCGTTCATACAACGAGGACAATGCCTTTATAAACATCAACCACGAGGATGCAAATATCAGCAGTGGCAATGCAAACACATAGGATGCATTTGTCCGAGTTTCTCTTCAGATGTATGGCCCCTGCACGACGCACCCTTCTTTGAGTTTCCTTGTAATCTTTATTTTTAGCCGGGGCAGCTGAAAGCAAACACAGAGGCCCATCAGCTCTGATGTCATTAGCAAGCGCAGGGACATATGCGCCTCCCTGCTCACTGTGACAACTTCAGATTTACCACTGTTCGCATCCCGATTGATCCTGGATTACAAACAAACGTCATCTGTTTTCATTTTAAAAAGTTTTTTTCTTGACATGTAAATCTCTGCCAAATATTTCCAATAGCGACACGAAACCATATTCCTAGACTCTGTCTCAGAGGCACAAGTCATATTCCACAGTCAACAAAATCTTTTCATATTGTGTGCCGCACAAATTACAGAAAACAGATCTAAATAAAGGCCTGTCAAGCCTACGGCAATTAAAAGGGATCTTAATTGCAGTGGACCTATGGTTTATGTCTGTGTAGCCGGGCTGTAACGCTCCGGCTGCCTGGTGTAGATCACACGCAGACAGCTCTCTCCCCCAAATTTTCTTTGGCTGGATCATTTTTCCATGCAGCCCTTTTTCATTCAGCGCTAGAATGAAAACTATGTCCTTTCTAACCAACTCTGGTATTAACGTCAATTTCAACATTCCTAAGTAAGAACACAGACATATAGATCGCCCGAAGGGGGAAAAAAGTGACTCATATTACTAATGTGAACAATGTCTTTCTGATGTCTGGATTATTTTTCTTCTTCTTATCTTCTCCTGTTCTTCGCAAAACATAAAAATCCAAACAAGGACATACAGTAAGTGTAGGCCGGGCAGAGGCAGGACATCTACACCACGGTGTTCCTCTGAGGAGCTTTTGAGAGGTGAAGTTTAGATTAGGGAGGGAGGGGGGGACAGTAAGTTCTAGAGTAGCCTGAGGCGGGGAGTGGTGGAAGGGGTAACCGGTGGGAAAGGGCTGTCACTGGGGACTGGGGTTGTCCAAACCTCCAGTCAAGTTTAAATCACACAGAGCTCCACTGACTCTCAGTTTGCATCCTCCTCTCCTCTCCTGCGTGTCTGAGCTCCCCTCCGTCTCTCTCCTCCTCCCTGCATCTGCCAGTCGCTGTCCCAGCCAGGGCTCCTGCTAGGCGTCTTCCGCCGAACATCTGCAACGACTTTCCGCCTAAAGAAATACATTATTTTTAAGTTATTTTTTTGTTCCCGAGGCACTGAGACCCAACCGTCACCATGGAGGCCATCAAGAAGAAGATGCAGATGCTGAAGTTGGACAAGGAGAATGCCATCGACAGGGCAGAGCAGGCTGAGTCCGACCAGAAGGCAGCAGAGGACAAGTGCAAGCAGGTGAGATGTGGCTGATGGGTTTAAAAAGTAAACCGCAGGACGGATGAACTTTACTGAATTTAATTGATTCCAGCATGAGAATGTAGAAGTGACACAGTGGGAGACTTAAATAAGACTAGAATACTTTCTGGGTTGGAAATTGCACTGTAATTTAGAACGTTTGTTGTTGTGTTTTTGCATAAATTAGCTTTATCATGTTATTAACATTGACACCAACCAATTTGCCTCAATATTATTGCCCCATATTTGCTCCTTTCTGTACATCTTGTGTCTTGGTATCCTTCTATGTTAGGTTGGAGTGACTTTAATCCACATATGACCATGTTTAAGGTGTTGTAACTTGTATTTTTATGGGTGTTTTCATTTCAATTCAGTATATTATTACTTTTCTTTTTAAAAATAACTAGATGTGATTAATTTGCTGTCAGCATTTAAGGCTTTATTCTAACTCTAATCTGGGTTCAAAAGAAAAAAAAAACAAAATAGCATCAGCAAACATGTGCAGGCTGCAGAGAGGCTCAACGGGAAATGTCAAGAATTTCCCAAGAGAACCAAATGTTGAATTACAAGGAGCAGCTGATAATGAGCCCAGTGCTGAGTAGAAGCCAGGAGTAGGTGGAGGATATCCACATGGAAGCACGAATAAAACGGCGCGGTGGCGACTGCTGGTCGTTACAATCACGGTTAATCAAAAAGGGATTGCGTGACGCTACGAGGAGCGGCGGCGGTGCAGGAGTTAATACGCTGCAGCGGCTATTGTTTCAGTAGGCTCTATTGCTCAGCATCCTTATCAGAGCTGAAGTCTGAAAAGAAAAACCTCACAAATTCCAAATATCCATATTTGGTGCTGCAGCGCTCGAGGCTCTGACAGCTTGATATTTCCAGGCCTAGCTTAATGATAGCGTACTTATACCACTTGATACGAGCAAAGTAGAATCTGGAGATGTGACAGGATAGTTGAGGTTTCTAAATAGAGGCGATTATTGCACAGAGGGAGTTTGTGTCATCATTATGGTGGTACGAGAGGAATGCTGCAGAGCAGAGAGTTAAAGAGGCTCAGACAAAGCCAGGATCTACTTTAAAGGAAGTGGAAAGAATCCTCTCTCTGGTGGCTAAGCCCTAATCACACCCTCAGAGAGCGCAAGGAGTGACAGTTGTCAATGGCACCGCACATATGGAGCCGCGGTATGTCTACTGCATCTAGGAACAGTCAGAGTGAAATCCTAGAAGATTACTCAGAGCTCTTTAGCGTGTTGGGATGGCAGCGGCACAAGCACTGCTACGAGATGCTTTCTTTGCTATTCTTGGCAAGATCAACTCCGACTTGCAGTCAGGCCGACGGAAGGCACTGAAAATACACAAAACTAATGTAAACAGCTATTACACAGCACATCAGGCACGGGCTCCAACAACAATGAAAGGACTGGCTCGCCCAGATTACAAAATAATTTTAAACATTACTCTTGATAAACCACGGACATCACGAATGGTTTACTTTGGACCGTCTTCTACTGGAGAAACTCTGACAAGACATGAAATAAAACCTGAAATTATGTGTTACAGATATTCATGGTTCCCTAAGATTGATTTTTAATGAGACCTTTTATCTGGCTCCACCAATAGATTAAAACATTTCAACGTGTTTGGGTTTTTACAGCCATTCATAGTTGCCAGAAGATGAACTCTAGTGACTTTTGCTGCACCACCAAACAATTAAATGATCTGCTAAAGACAGTTTTAATGAAAAGTTCATGGTCACCATAGGATGAACCCTAATGAACCCTTAATAAACCACCCAGCTTCACCGATATAAGGAAATGCCCACTGGTAAACAGAGGGGCAAATTGTTTTTACAGTTAGTTTCTAGATGATGAATCTTAATGATGCCCAGACCTTTAATCAGGGCTTTTTAGCATCATGCTTTACTGGAAAATAAAAATGTCCTAACATGTCATAAATGGATGCAGACAGTGGTGGTACCCATAGGATGAAACCTACACGTCTTATGAATTTTCTGTTTCCTCAAAACACTGCTAAACATAAAAAAAAACAAGCTGAAATATCTAGAAACGCCTGATTAAGATGCGACGCATTATTTTGAGTCCTATTAATGCTTTTACTGATCAATAACTTGTTTTCCTTGCCGGCTGTCTCTCACATTTGCCCTCTCTCAGCTGGAGGACGAGCTGCTGGCTCTGCAGAAGAAGCTGAAGGGAACGGAGGATGAGCTGGACAAGTACTCGGAGGCCCTGAAGGACGCTCAGGAGAAGCTGGAACTGTCAGAGAAGAAGGCCACAGATGTGAGTCTACCACGAGGCCTGCTGGCATCTGAAACACATTATTCACATTACCCGGGAACTTCTGAGTTTCTGTCCCGCAAAGTATCAGTATCCACTCTTTCATGTGGACTGAGCTAAATATCTCCTCATGATCGGAAAAGAAAAAAACAACAACCGGTAACACAAGTTCCCGTCTGTCGAAATTGGTTTAAAACTAAATTACACACAGAGGAGCTTTTTTGCAGTCGGTTTAAGTGTTGCTCATTCTGCTTACACAAGCCCAAAAAGGCAATGTCTGGACTTGCCTTAATAGTGTTTATTACTTCTACCGCAACAAACCATATAAGGAATGTGGTTAAAAGGCTGACATTTAGATCTAGAGGAAAACATACAAACTAGCAGCCCCTAAAGTGAATCCTCAGACTTGCGTCTCCTAACCCAGATACTGCTGAGAATCACCGAGTTACTGCTCTCCGCTGAGGTCTGTAACTGAGATATTTCTCAAGCACAGACAGAACTTGGCCGGGCTGTAGTCGACCAGGAATCCCAGGAATGCAGCTTAAGCAAACAGAGAACCCCGTACTGCAGTGTCTAATGAAATCAATGCTCTGGCCTTTTTCTGGGGTGAGGTATTATACTCCTCTTTGTCTGTGCTTTACAGTGCATACCTGGCGCAAAAGGTGAATGGCCACTGACCTTTAAAGAGCATCTAAAGTTTATGTGGGTCGTGGATCGACTGGTTGGACATAGTTTTTCCACCCGAGATAAAAAACGCTGGCGCAGAAAAGCAAAATGTAGAGACAAAGAAATCTCAACAAACAGAAGCTTGGTTCAGTCTGGCCTTTTTCTTCTTCTTTTTTGGTGGAACTGTAGAACAAATTAAAGGATTATTTTATCTTATAATAATATTGACGTGTCACTCGAAATCCAAATCATGGTTTTACTAACAACCCAAGAGTGTCTTATCTCTTATTTTTCAGTTTTCATGATTAGATTTGATAGTAATTTCAGCTCTAATAATTGTTCTAGCTTTAAAATGAATGTATATAACCAAATAAAGTGACCCTCACGGTGTGGCCCTCAAATTCCCCCTCGCCCACAGGTGAGATAAGACCTGAAAGGTTAAAGGTGATGACAGATTATCTCAGTCTCAGATGACTGATCAGATACCCAGAGTGTAGGTCTATCCACTGCTATGCTTTATCCAAACGAGTCTCTCGCTGCCTATAGGGTATGCTAATACATAGAAATGATTTACAAGAACAGAAGGAGAAAACAAAGCTCTGAAAAGTGAGGAGGGGGAAGCGGCAGAAGGGGGCGCTGAAGGAATGTGTCGCCACCCTATGGCTGCGGGTCATGTCTGCAATCAAATCAATTTACATTCCAGGCCACTGCAGGCCAACGGCCCCTATTGACTAGGATTATAACCGCTCCACCCACCCTTGACCCTCCCTCCTCCCCCCTTTAGAAAAGTAAATCTTTGGACCTTTTCATTTCTATACATTCTACAGCTTGCCCCTTTCTGTTTTACGCACACGCCTTAAGCCGTCTCTACTTCCTGGTCTCATTCACACAACCGCGTGTCCGATTATGATTCATATTTCATTCCTGCTGACTCAGACCGCGCCATTCTTCTCTTTACTCTCGTGCCGCCTAAGCACCTTACGTTTGCCATATAAGTCCACAATAGAAAGCCCAAACTTCCTCTCACACGCAAAAAAAAAGTGACATTGCACACCTCTTTTGTGGAGGAAAAGACCAGTCCCTTCCCCTCCTAAATCCTGTGATGTCATCCGAGACAGGCTTCTTCACAGGATTGGAGGATCTCGCCATAAATTTCCTGAAAACTCCCTGCCCTTTTTTTTCCCCATCCCAGCCCTGCACGTCCCTGATTTCCTGCCCGAGTAAAAAAAAAAAGTTTTTCCTCGGAGCGTCGCATCGATAACTTAACGGACTCAGATCGCCAGTTTTCTACTTTGTTGCCTTTATTTTTGTGAACTAATCAACCGACATTATGGAGGCGGTGAAGAAGAAAATCCAAGCTCTCCAGCAACAAGCTGATGAGGCAGAAGATCGTGCGGTGACGGTACAAAGGGAATTGGACGCTGAACGGCAACTCCGCGAACAAGTGAGACTTAAAACTTATGTTTTAAACCAACTTCAGGCGCGTTTTTATGTTTGCCCTTAGTATCCTCATAGCTGGTAACCACCTTTACCGAGAACTAAAGAGTTTACGCACGGCGTCTCGGTGTTAAACTCCAGGTAGTGATAATAAAACGCCCATTACGCGCAAATAAAACACTCCAAACGGTGCCTTCGCGTCCCTGTTGTAGATTTGTTATACACATATGTATATTTTAATCTGGTTAAGTTCACTCTTCATCATTTTACGGGCAAGTTGGGGCATCATTGTAGCCACATTCCTTTGCAGACTTTTGTTCGGCTGTTATCTAACTTTAACCCGCCCCTTGTCTCCTTAACACCAACTCAGTTTCATATTAACGCGCTTGTACCGTATAAATGTTAAGACACTAGAGGTTTACAAACGCTTGGATCGTTTTACAACAGTTTAACTCGCAGGGGAGTGGCTTCTTATCGTTTTGTCCAAAAAAAAACCGAACGTTTTTATCTCTTAACTTTTTTACTATTTATTATTTTGTCAGAGTAACACATTTGTGGACACATTTGTGTGAAATCCAGACTTTGGGGGTCCTTCCTCCTCTTCCTCCTCCTCCTCCCCCCTCAGCTTACTCTTCAGCCTCTGCACAGGAAGAAGAGAACAGAAGTGGTTGTCTGTGATATCACTACTGCAGGAAACAGGCCGAAGGAGCAGTAATCTGTTGCTCCCACCCCGTTTCAGCCAGCTGCACCATTTCAGACATGTCAGGGTTAAAAAAAACAGCCTGTTATCCGTCATCAGCATGTGTCAGGTCAAAGTCCTCAACTCATCATGGTTGCTCAGAGTGAAACCGAGTGCTTGAGGAAAAGAAAACGGGAATGAATGCTACGGAGAATTGATCATATTCGGATCAGTTGGCTTCAAGAATGCTGTAATTACAACTTCCCTAATAGATAGCCAGATTTTTAGCATTCGGACTAAACAATGGCTTTCCTTCCTGTGGCATGTTTCCTCACTGACCTCTGAACTCTCCCTCCCTCCCGATCTCTCTCTGTGTGGCTGCAGGCCGAGGGCGAGGTGGCATCTTTGAACCGCAGGATCCAGCTGGTGGAGGAGGAGCTGGACCGCGCTCAGGAGAGACTGGCCACAGCCCTGCAGAAGCTGGAGGACGCTGAGAAGGCTGCAGATGAGAGCGAAAGGTGACAAACGGCACAGATCTGCGCATGCCGATGTGTTCACTAGGGGCCCCGCTGATGTGGAGGCAGATTTTGAGCCACTAAAGGAGGTTCTGCTCATCAGATACACATGCCATTACCATCCACTTAAAACTCACCACTGCCCCGCCCCATTTAGGATACTAGTGGCAGATGGTGGCAGAGTCTTTTCAACCCAGTGGGAGTATACAGCCCTTTTAAACAAGCCTTATATCTTCCAGGCATTGTTGACACTAAAATGGCGTTTTTCAGATTGACCAAGCATGAAATTTTGCTTGACCTGTTTGCTTCTCAGAGGCCTAGTGTTGCAGGATCTGGCAACACCGATATCCAGAAAACCAGATGCTACTAATTTAAAGTTAACGTTAGTCAAACAGTTTTGAGCAAGCAATAACTGTCACCTTAGATAAGCAATTTCAATATTTATTGTTAGCAAAAGCAAATATAAATCTCGTTCCCAATTCGCAGGAAGACTTCCTAACTAATGTATCCTAATTTAAGCATCACATGTTGATTTAGTTGCATTTATTTTTGGCAAATTCCGCACTACTGTGACAGGAAATGAAGGAAATTTCCCAAATGCGGGTTAAATAATCCTAGCTTTTCAAATTAAAGCAAGGCAATGTGGTGAAACTGTCTACAATCACTCAAATTTTCCTTTGTTGGAACCAGTAAGGTTGAGACTCATGGAGTTTTGTTCATTCACCAAGAAAAGTAAATCTTTGGTGTCTTTTTAAGGTATAAAAAAAGACCTGCAGTATATTTGTATTGCTCAGATGTCCTCACTGTGGACCACTGATAGATCATGTGAGCCTCGTTTGGATCCGATAAACATTTTCTTTTCTACGTGAAGCACGGAATTAAAAGCAGCCGCATACTTTACAAGATTACCTGAGCACTTAACTTAAACTTAATAACTTCTTTTTTCTTTTTTCATCAAGAGGTTTTCTGTCAAGAGTTCAAATCTTGACAATCCTCAAGCGGAGTGATACCGTAATGACCAGAGTTTTCTCAGGCGCGCCTCCTTACTTCAGTGATATCAGTATCAGTCTTGCTGAACTTTTTTTTTCTTTTCTCATCTTTAGAGGCATGAAGGTGATTGAGAACAGAGCCATGAAAGATGAGGAGAAGATGGAGATTCAGGAGATGCAGCTCAAAGAGGCCAAGCACATCGCCGAGGAGGCCGACCGCAAATACGAGGAGGTGCGACTAATTCCCACTTCTCAAATGGTGTCATTTTTGCTTCTTTTTTTCTCAACGGCGATTTCACGTCTTTCTAACAACAGGTTGCCCGTAAGCTGGTCATCCTTGAGGGCGAGCTGGAGAGGGCAGAAGAGAGGGCAGAGATTGCAGAACTGTAAGCACGGATCAGTTGTTGCTAAGATGACCTGCGACCTTTTGATGCGTTATTAAAAACTACACTTTTTCTTACTCCTTCAGTAAGTGTGGTGACCTGGAGGAGGAGCTGAAGAACGTCACCAACAACCTCAAGTCTCTAGAGGCTCAGTCTGATAAGGTAACTCCTCCACCGGCTTGCAGCTTGATTCAAAACGTCAAACATTTACATTCCACAAGCTTAAAAAGAAACCTGCAGCTTTAATACTGATATAACTTTTAACAAACGTTTTGAGCACGGAAAGATGGAATGATTCATTTTCAAGGACAAAAACTAAAAGTGTTAAAATTCATTGTTTCACACTAAAATGATTAACCACTTCTGTGCAGTACTCCGAGAAGGAAGACAAATACGAGGAGGAGATTAAGGTCCTGAGTGACAGACTTAAAGAGGTAAAATTATGTCAGCTTCAGCTCCCGTGTTCTCCGAGGTAAGCCGCGTCCGGATGATTAACGTGTTTATTGTTTGCCAAAGGCGGAGACCCGTGCAGAATTTGCAGAAAGGACAGTGGCTAAGCTGGAAAAGACCATAGACGACTTAGAAGGTAACTTTATTCATTTCACTCCCTTTTTTTTTGTTTTTATATAAATCTTCATTATTCCTGACTTCTCCTTATTCTTCATCTTTAATCTGATCTGTGTGATTTCTTTCCTTCTTCTTCTTCTCCCTGATTTCCCATCCGTGACCTTTCTGCTCTTTCCTCTGAACCTCCTGCGCCTCCTGCTCTGTCTCTGACCTTTGACCTGCAGATGAACTGTACACTCAGAAGCTGAAATACAAGGCGATCAGCGAGGAGCTGGATCATGCCCTCAATGACATGAACACCTTGTAAACCTCACGCTTTTTCCTGTTTTCACTTTCCCTCTGTTTCCCTTTGCCTTATTAAAAGATCTTTGTCTTGTCTTTTGTCACTTCTGTTTCACTGCTTGCGTCCTTTTGAACTGAAGCTCAATAAAGATACATTTTTCTCTTTTACCCTGTCTTCTGTCGTTGAATTTTCTCTTCTCTGGCTGTGAAATCCACATTTCTAGGTTTTGTTATACACAAGCTTGTTTATTTTTTATTGCTCTGTCCGCCCTGAAATGAAATTACGGTATTATCGAATCTGTTTTCAATTATCTGTCTATTCACTACTCACTGTATGTTAAATCTACTACCTTTGTTTTTTATTATTGCAGAGAGCCTATCACATGCTAAAGAGGAAAACGTAGGAATGCACCAAGTCCTGGACCAAACACTGCAGGAGCTCAATAGCTTGTAAAACGCCAAGAAGAACATTAAACAATAAGAAAGAAAAAAAACCTTCTTCTGTAAAAGATGTTTTCTACGTGCCATCCATTCTCTGTAATTTCACTCTTTGTTAAACACATGTAGCCCCCTTTTTATATTTATGGTTCTTTTGTTTCTCTACCTTTTTGAAAAAAACAAACAAATGGTTTTGGGTCCAAATGATTGTTGATCATTGATAAATTGTGTTGTAGACCAAACTCAAGAGCACAAATAAAACAATGACGATGACAGTGCTGCTGATGATTCGTGTGTCGTGTTGGCTTGTGTGTCATCCGTGTGAGTATGTGCATTTGTTTTGTGTGTGTGTGTTTTATGTGTATCCTAGAGGCGATTTCAACACATCCATAAACTGGAACAGGAGAAGAAGCTCGCCCTTCAGTTTACGTGTGCTAACACGCACAGTGATTTCAACTGCGACAGTGAAGTTGCTCTTGTTGCTAATCTGGTGCCTCTTCGCTTCCACAGCATAAGGTTACTGAACACTGCAAGTATTTTAAATGAGATACAGGCCACAGCATATTACAGACAATTCAATTTAAAGTCAAGTGTTGTTTATTCCTAAAAATAAGTAGAGCTTCAGACTTGCATTAATGTAAGCTATCTAAAGAATATAAATCATGACTCCAGCTGTTTAGTGTAGAATCACCACGCTGAGGAAGGCCATGTGATGCAACTTAATGTTTTGCAAACAGCAAATGTGATGAAAAAATAACAAATTCCACAAAATGTTGTGTACAAGTCTTGCAATACAGTTTTATTTCAGTAAAAGAAGGTTCAGAAATGCAGCATATATGCACATTTCATGTTAAACACTCAAAGCATCGAAGGTACGGTAAAAAGACGCCACAGGTTTGCATTATTGGTGTAATTTTAAAGCTGCACAAGACACAAATATGCAGCCCACAGACACCCAAAATTAGCTCCGCGCCATCATACCTACCATATACGTAAACTCCTTTTAGATAGAGATGTTTTTGTGGTCTGGTCAAAAATATAAACGTGGCAAAATGTGATCCTACAGTGTTGCAGTTTATCTTCAAGATAAGAACTATTATCAGCAATGTATACTCTACGCAGCAAAGGTACAGTGCAATGACTCCTTATGCAACTACTTTTATGTATGTATCCACTCAGACATGCAGCCACATGCTGTAAGAGTAGTGTTGTGAATGTCAAGTAGAAGTTAATCCAACATAAAGTTTCATATTTCGGAATTTAAACATTAAGCAAGTTGAATCCGTTGTTCTGGTTAATTTATAGCCATTTGATGAATACAGAGGGCTAATAAAAGTGTTTGAAAAGTAAAGTAATTTGCAAATTCAAATTATTAAGTATATACATGGATTATTTGAGTTGAATTAACTTCCTTTTTTCTCCATCATGACTGACCAGTGAACGTCTGCTGGTTCCCTGTCAGTGATAAACAGCAGGTGAATTCCGGGCCAGCAGGGGGCGTCCTTTCTGCACAGTCACGTCACTGCTTCGCCGGGCGGGATTTCCGCAATAATATCAAATATGGCGAAAACATACGACTATTTGTTTAAATTACTGTTAATCGGGGACTCTGGTGTCGGGAAGACATGTGTCCTGTTCAGGTTTTCAGAGGACGCCTTCAACTCAACGTTTATCTCGACAATAGGTGAGTTTTTTTTTAGGGGGGCTGATGTAAACTGTGACATTCTGTGTGTTTACAACACGTCAGTGGGCTGTATCTGCGGGTCTGTCTACTTGCTGGAATGCTACTAGCTATGCTATGTGGAGTACTAGTTTCAATTCGTAAGTTATAAAAACGTGTAGTTTGTTTACTTGTCATTGACATAGTGAAGTCAGCGATAAGCCGTGCAATGTGAATATACTGGTATGTATGTGTTTTACGTAAAACGTATAGCCTATAGTAGCCGTATTTTAAAACGTTTTATTTTAAAGTCATGCCGGTTGGCTCTCTTGCTAGCTAACGTTAGCATGTAGGCCCCCGTCTACATTCTGATAAAGCACCGGAAAACCCGATATGTAGCACGCTATGGTTGTTCAATACAGTTATTTATAACGTACCAGCCTTCTTCTATACACATATTACTTCTGTTTTGTTGTATATTCTCTATCCGTTTGTGTACATTTTTATTTTTTTATGTTTTTTTGGTACAGCCGTCACAGCCAGGCTTTGCCTGGGTATACTAAGCTAGCAAGCTAACGTTATGATTGACATGCATGATCCTCCTTTATCCCTGCAGGCATTGATTTCAAGATTAGAACAATAGAGCTTGACGGAAAGAAGATAAAGTTGCAGATATGGTAAGTTTATTTCCTTTAATGCTTTACATGTGACGTGAAGGAAGTGTTTTATCAATATGTACCTGATGGAGGAAAGCAAAATATGGGCTGGACACACTACTCAAGATGAGCTCCATACAGACAAGGGTTTATTATCGGTCTTACCATACAAATAATTGTCTTTTTTATTGTTTAGATATAATGTACAAGCTCTAATAAGTTTAATTGGCTATTTCTGTCTGTAAAACAGTGGATGTATAGCTTTTAAAATGTTTAAACCTGATGTATTTGTTGTGATTTGCTGCCATGTAGATCTTTATACCTTAGCTTCATGCCATCCTGCTATATCAGGTTGTTGGAAAACTTTTAATTAACTTAAAGATCTTGAGAGCTACCTGTAGTGAGAAATTGACTGAAACTTTCTCACTAATTTTCCCAAACACTATGATCGACATTTGTTTTGAAACTTGATATCTTTTGCACTTTTTTTTTTAGGGACACAGCAGGTCAGGAGCGCTTCCGAACGATCACAACAGCCTACTACAGAGGAGCAATGGTAGGTGCCTTCATATGCTGACAAGACAAATGTGACTTAAATCTTCTTCTCCTATAAAGCCACAACTCCTTGGCTGCGTTTGTTGCAACGCATCTGATTTACTTTCCTTTGCAGGGCATCATGCTTGTCTACGACATCACCAACGAGAAGTCTTTTGAGAACATCAAGAACTGGATAAGGAATATAGAGGAGGTATGTTCAGGTCTAAATATATCCTCAGTTACGTGCTCGCTGCCTGAATGGCACCTTGTAGGAAATTAAACCGCTCTTCTCTTAATCCAGCATGCATCCTCTGATGTTGAGAAGATGGTACTTGGCAACAAATGTGACATCAACGACAAGCGGCAGGTTTCCAAAGACAGAGGGGAGAAGGTGAGAAGTTTAATTTGATTTAATTGTAAATAATCTAACCGATGCACTGTTAATTTTGGCAGGTTTATTACATATTTGTTTATTTTTCCTCTTATTCCCTTTCAGCTTGCTCTTGAGTACGGAATCAAGTTCATGGAGACGAGTGCAAAGGCCAACATCAATGTGGAAAATGTAAGTAGCCTCTTTTCCTTTAGGAGAATTTGAATATATATTTTAATACTTTTTTTTAGTTTGTCAGCTAGTTAAATTATAAATGATCACCCAAAAAAATTGCTGTTGATTTGAAATGTGCCATCTAGCAAATATACCACCGCTGCTGTGTCATTTGCCAGTTCATTGGGTACATTAATGGATATGAATGCGTTCTAATGTTTAAGAGTCTTGCACTAAATCTTAGCTTCGTGAATGTTATAATGTTCAGTTTATGTTGAAACAAGAAAGGTGGAAGTTCAACTGTAAGTTCATTTTAGAGGATGTGATCATTTGTGGTGACCTTAAACTGTCTAGACCAACGACTAAAATGGGGTCGTCAAAAATAACAAAACTTGTGTCGGTACAACACAGTAGATTCTAACACTTACACGTACAAACCACAGCCTCCAAAACGAATACACGGTTGAATCAACACGGCTCTCAGTTGTTTTAGAGCACCATTACCTTCATGAAGCTAAGGCTTGGCGTAGAGTTGTTGCATTAGAATGAATCTGTTTTTATTAGTGTACCTAATGAACTGGCAAGTGAGTGTGTGTGTTTACGTGCCCCCAAAACAACAACTAGAATCTAGAAGAAAATTTAAACAGTGCGTCATGTTTATTGTCCTTTCCAGAAACTTGTCATGTCACCTGATGTTTACCCCGCGTTCAGCAAATATGTGCAACGCTGCATTTATTCCAACCACAGAGAAACAGTCGAATCAAGTGCAAATATTTTCTCAGTGAAACAATTATTGAAGCATGTACACTATTCCTATCAGTCTAGATCCGGCCAGTACAGTTGGATTGAGATGGTTACATGAGGCGTTTATTTATTTGTTTTCATGAGGTTTCTCCACTTGAAAATCCCGTTCCTATGAGTACTGAGCGTGAATTGTTTTTTTTTTTTCTTGCCTGTAAGGTTGAAACATGAGCTGGTTTCAGTTCTCGTCTCTATAAATGCCATGTAAACATCTATACTATACATGCACATCACAAATTTAACTCCATGTGTATTTGTTGTGGTTCGCAGGCATTTTTGACACTCGCCAGAGACATCAAATCAAAAATGGACACAAAGTTGGTAAGTAGAAGAGCTCATTTCACAGTGTGAGAATGAATCGGGTTAAAAGTGGACACTTGACAGAGCTGTGACCTGTCTGATGTTTTTACTTCAGGAGGGCAACACGCCACAGGGAAGCAGTCACGGAGTCAAGATCTCAGAGCCTCAGAAAAAGACCAGCTTCTTCCGCTGCAGCCTACTCTGAGGAACGGGGCCTTTCACACCGGCAGCCCCACTGGCTGGACATAAATGGACTGTGCTCGCTCTTAGCACTTCCTCCCTCCTTCCTCTTTCTCCCCCGTCATGGCCTGTCCTCCCAGTCCACAGAAACCATTATATTCTCAGTAAGCGGAGGCCTTCCCCCTCCTCTCTTCCTCTTCTGAAAGCTTCCAGAGGTGCATCTCTTCCATTTTAAGGAGATCTGTCAAGTGCTTGGCTGTTGGAGGACACGGCCAGGATCATTATCCAGATGTTCCACCTCACACAAAAGACAGGCTCTTACATCTGAAGTTAGTCTCTTCATTCTAAGCACTGATGTTTCGCACAGGCGGTAGCACAACCATGGATGAGAAATCATTTACTAGTTTTGGGATTGGAATACAAATGTGATATTTAGATATATTTTTATTAGAGCTCTTTCCCTTTTTATGTGACAAATGTCAACCAGAGGCTGATGGGCTTGGGCACCTGTGGAGCAGAGCTGTTCTCTTTTTCATTTCAGCAGCTGGTATCGACGGTAGTGAAGTCAAGGGTCAGAGAGAAATTGGATTGGAAAGGTTTTTCACTTGCGCTTCTCGACAATCATTTGTTGCATCCAAAAAAAATATGTGTTCCTACAAGCCCTGATATCGGCTTGCAACTCTTTTTAATATCGAGTGCCAGCTCGTAAGTGCTGGAAAGCAGTTTGGAAACAGTATACTTAAAGCTACAGCTTTAAAAATGTGTCTGTACAGATTCAAGTTCTGCTGTCAAAGTGTCAGCCGAACAATTTATGACGGCTTGGCATGTTTTTGTTGGACCAGATGTTAGAGTACGTAAAGTGAACGTGATTTAAGTACACGGTATTGGAACATATCTTGAAGTACTGGCTGGAAGTACTTTACAACTTAGTTTAAAGTTTAAAACGCCAGTGAGCCCAAGGAGATATCCTGGAGTCTAAAAACATTCGGCAGCAGACGAAGAATAGCAGCAAAAGCTCACATGTGAGAAGCTGAAACCACAGAGCGCTTGAAAAGCTCTTCTCTCTCGTTTGACTCGTAAGGTTTCTTCAAACAAGATAAGCCTTTCGTTTAGAAAAGTTTTACTCCCGGCTCTGATTCACAGTCGAGCTAAATGACGTCTCTGGTTTACTGATCAGCAATTTAAAATAACCACTCGAGGAGTCTCGCTGTATGGCCCTTCCCCTCTGATATCCATGCAGCTCTCCTTGCACTTTACCAGTATATTGTGTTTTGTGTGTAGCCTGTGCCAAGTGATAGTTACAGTTAATTAAAGGAAAATTCTTGGTAATATAATGGGCATATTATTCCTAAATTTACTTATAAATGAGTCGACCTCTTCTGCTGTTTCACTGCTAGCGATCCACTGTCCTTTTATTAGTTCACTTAAAGACAACAGTAATAAGTGCGTGTGTATTGATGAAAAAAAAAAAAGAAGAACGTTAAAGCCTGTGTTTCTATGCTACTGCCCTGCCAAGTGACATTTATAAAAGCCAGCTTGACCTAAAATTAAAGGTGATCTCAGTAGTACTAGTAGTATTTATACTTTCTCACACGTTCCTGTTAACTGTGGCGCTTCTGTTTGGTAACTAGGTGGCACCAGAGGCAGAATAGATGACCAGCAAACTCAGTATTCAATTAAGAAAGACACAGTTCATTTGAAATGTTTGATGCAAATACGTACCCTCCGCTCGTGTTTTACTCCGATGTCTGTTTCCATTGTTTCCCCATCTCTACCTAGATTTCGTTGAGTCTGAAAAATCAAGTTCCTATATGCACAATATATGGAGGAGGAATCTGCTTTTGCTTGCCTGCACCTTCTTAATATCGAATAATTTGGGACCTCATGACTACCGCGACCATTTGTCTTAACCGCTAGTACTCAAGTTCTGTCATAGGGTGAGCTATGCATTGTGAGTCTTGGACCTGTGCATATGTGTGTAATGTAAATTTCAGACATACTTTGTAGACCTGTGCAGTTGAATGTGCGGGTTTTTTTTTTTTTTTTGTTGATAATGTTACGTGTGATTTCACTGAGGCAAAAAAAAAAAAACGAACAGGACGTGCTCCGTTTATAGAAAACTGTTACATCGATGCAGGTCGGGTTTTAGCCACGCGCCGAGGCGTCGTCTCGGTTTGAGTACTGTAGCTTTAAGTCATGAACAGAAACAAATAGGGAGCAGACTTTTTTTTTTTTGGGACTCGAGCTGTATCGTTTTACACAGAGGTGATAACGTCCTCTTTGATTTATTTTTTTGTTTTTTAAACCATATCTTTTTCTTAAGATTCCTATCACGTGTCGTCATATACTCAGCGTCCCTTTTTACAGCCATATTTTCATTCCATTGAGTATAAAGTACACAGGGAGGATTTTTTTTGGGGGGGGTGGCGGCGGGTAATAAAACATTGTAAATATCACAATGAGAGAAAAAAAAAAGAGTTATACTTAAATTGTACTGTACTTTCTAAACCCATATAAAAATGTATCTACAATTTGTAGATATGTGTACTTTTGATTTAATAAAATAAAATGGAAAAAAAACTTAATTCTGTGTTTTTATTGGCTTATTATTAGAGTTGGATATCGGATGGCTTTCGTGATAAATGTCTCGCCCTTCATTGGCCTGCTGTGAACCCACTGGAATATTCTGCCATGTGTTTCTTTTATAGTCCGGTGTAACTGAACCCCTTTGGACACAAAATGCAAATCTGCTGTTGATGGTCATAACTAATGAGCCTTGTCTTGATGGGTTGGCCGATGCCTCCTCCTCCTCCTCCTCGCTGTAGACCTGCATTCACACCGTGGCTTGCTGCCGTTTTTGCTTTCGGAGCGAAAAAGAAATGTGGGCTGATTACAAACAAATCTATTTACAGTAAGGCTCCTTCTCAAAATTGAGATCTTTGGTGTTTTCAGTTCATCCTTTGGTGCTGATCCAAGTAGCAAATGTACAACGGCTGCTTCATTTCCTTTATATCCTTATGTGAAAGGTGCTGTGAAGACAAAAATAAGAACAGTTTGTAAATGCCTGTGCTCTTGTGTATTGTAGCTGTGTTTCATCATCATATCCACATGTGGTGAAATGCTACCCTTGCCCCCCCCCTTTTTTTTTCACCTGAGGAAGTCTGGCGCCCTGACGATCATGTGCTGGAAGTCCTCGAGCGACAGACGTCCGTCGTTGTCCAGGTCGGCCTCGTCCATCACCTTCTCGCACACCATCCTCACCTCGTCCTCGGTCAGCTCGTTACGGGTCAGTTTGTTCAGCGTCTTCTCCAGGTCGGACTTGCAGATGAAGTCATCGTTGTTGAAATCTTGCACATTGAAATAGAAATGAGAGAGAATCATTTAATCATTTTCTGCATCTCTGCTTTAACGATTAAGCTAAATATTTGCACAAAACGAGTAGTTTGACCGTTTCAGTAAACATTACAAAGTAAACATTTTTACAGCTTATATTTTCTCATTCTTCTTCATGATATACACCAATCTGCCACAACATTATGACCACTGACAGGAGGTGTACAAAACATTGATCATCTTGTGACAACACAGTTTTCTACTGTGAAACTTTTGGACCTGGCATTCATTCATGTGGATGTTACATAGACCTGTAGCACCCACCTAGACCAGACCAGACACCCCCCACCCCATACCAATGACACTCCTTGATGGGAGCAGCCACCCCCAGCAAAAAACGCTTTAGGAACAACTAAAAAAAACATGAAAAACAGCACAAGGTGTTGACCTGGCCTCCAAATTCACTAGATACCAAACTGATCAAGTGTCTGTGGGATGATGCACAGAGGCCTCTCCCCTCAGACACTACAGGACACCCTGTTTTGGAGGCACAAGGGAGACCTACACAGTATCAGAAAGGTGGTCGTAATGTTATGCCTGATCACTGTATTAAGTTACTGAAAAAAAAACAAGAATGCAAATTAAACCAGTGCTGTTCGTAATTCCTGTTCGTCTGAGTGTGACTAAGCTGTAACTCAGTGTCATCTCCCCTTTTACTGAATAATGAAGGAAAAGTCCCTTTGACCCGTGGCCTTGGCCGTTCGTACGTACGTACGTGTGTGTGTGTGTGTGTGTGTGTGTAACCTCTCCCTCCGCCAGCCTTTTGTTAATTAGAGGCGACACTGGTGCAAAGCTGCGGGCTGGGCTCTCACAGGCTCGTTGCCTCTATAATGAGCTGGTTAATGATTTAAAGCATTCCATGCACCGTCCGTCATGCTTACAGCTCCATGACCCTTCACCGTGTATGCTCTGTCGTCATATTAGTAAATAGTATGTTCGCTGACCCCATGACCCCAGGCCCCTGTACCTGACATTCTCTCCATCAGCTAAATGGTGCTTACTAAATGACTGTGGCCTCATGATACAGATCAGCTGCGGCTGCAGGTCAGAGATTGCATCGATAAAACCTGGTAAATTATAAAATAAGATTACTTACACTCTGTATCTGAGGGGATTTCTCTAATGTGGAATTTGACCTGATTCTAATTCGTTTTGAGACGTCCCTATCTTCTCTCTGTCGCTATGGTCTCGTTTCAGTAAACAAAATGATTATATGTTCCTTTGTGCACGGGTCATTTAACACGTGAAGCATTTCATTTTCTCTTGCAGTAGAAATGTTCTGCGTAGTTGTTTTTTAACTAGGCTGCGTTATTAAGTATTCAAAATAACTAGTAGACTCATTTCACATTTATCTGTGTTGTCAGGTAAAGTCAGACTCAGCAAAACGCACTAAAAACAGGAACTAGTTTTTTGTTGTTGTTTTTTTTTTCAGTCTTTATTCATCTTACCGTAAATTTTGAAAGCGTAGTAGGCCTTAAGGTCACGTGGAGCCATCTCACTGAGGACTGAAAACATGTCCAAGAAGTCATCCAGCGTCATGTTCCCCTCTCCGTCCTCTGAGAAAGCCTCTGCGATCCTCTGACGGAACGGGTTGTCCTGGACGGAGAATAACCAGGCCTCGTGTGTACAATGTAAACTGTCTTGTATCTCGCTTTCTCGTCTGATTTATTTCATTTTTATCTGATGAGGTTCCAAATAATCCGTCTCAATTTGGAATAATGTACGACCCAGACTTTTATAAGCATAGTGCAGCCCGGCTTACTTTCCCTTTCTCACACACCCCTGTTTACCTCACTGTCACTGTGTAAAGAGGCATATAATTGACCCATTTCCAACAAGTGTGCCCTCTGGGACCCACCAGCTTTCTTCCAAGTTTAAAAGAGTCGGGTAACATATAACCTTTCAATGAATTCTGTCGATTAGTTGGCCATTAATTATGGAGTGGGAACACAGGGAGAGAGCGGGTCTGCTGGGTGCGGTGTAGACCGGTGGGTGTACCTTCAGCTCTGGCATGCTGCCAATCAGCTCATATGGTAGCTTCACATCTGGGTGGTTGGTGTAGTCAAGAGGAACGAGCTGCGGGGCCAAATCCCGATAGCGGTAGAACAGTCTGGGGACGGGTTAAGGAGAAAAATTGACTTTCGGTATTTGTCTTGTATTTGTTATGATGTTTTTCTGCTTCAGTGCATTGAAGTTGCAAAAGTGGTAGCTTCATTGTCTCAAGGGTGCTACATTAGCAACCAATAACAATGCAGTTTAATGCCAGGCATAACATTATGACCACCTTCCTAATATTGTGTAGGTCTCACTTGTGCCTCCAAAACAGTTGTGACTCATCAGAGAATGGACATGGGCCTTTTGAGGGTGTCCTGTGACTTACTGGGGACCTTTGGGTCCTCTGTGGATCATCCTACAGATACTTAATCAGTTTGGGATCTAGTGAATTTGGAGGTAAGATCAACACCTTGTGCTGTTCTTCATGCTTTGAGCTGTTCCTAAAGCGTTTCTGTGTATGTGCATCCTGCTGGGGATGGCTGCTGCCATCAAGGAGTGTCATTGCTATGGGGTGTGGGTGCCTGGTCTGGTCTAGTTGGGTGCTACATGTCTAAGTAACATCCACATGAATGCCAGCAGAACATTGTATTGTCACAAGATGTTATCTACTTCTCCTGTCAGTGGTTTTAAGTTATGCCTGATCGATGTGCATCAGGAAGTACAAGCAGAATATGTGTGAGCTCACCTGAGAATTTCTTTTCTTGTAAAATACGTACAGTCCTGCAAAAAGAGTCAGATCACGGCAGGAGAGTATCAGTATTATACTAGACTCTCATAGTAGTTTCAGTTTGAACAAAAGTAAAAGCAAAGACGTTTCGTCAATAAAATGTACTTCAAGAAAAGTGAATTGTTGCTCGAGGAGAAGCTACTTTTCAGTTTCTGTAAGAGTTCTATATATTTTCCTTCATCACCTAATGTTTTATGTGTAAATTTGACAAACATATTTCCCTGTAAAAGTAACATCCAGTAGAGGACACATAAATCAAATCCAGTGACAGAGTAAATATCACTTATGATTAAATTTCAAATCTCTAACTTAGGACCTCAGATTGTAGGATTTGAGGTTTTAACTGTAAGATATACAAAGACAGACATTTGCAAATAGCTTTTTTTATTATTATTATTTGCAGAAGGTCACTTAGAAAATCAAATCAACAAACAGCATAAGGCATGCATTGACCCTCCGCTCCCCTTGCACCTCATGAGCTTTTACATCCTTTCGCTAATAAACCAGAAAGTAAAGAAGTCTGATAAATCTTGTTGACATATGTTGTCAGCTAGTAGTGATAAGAAAAGCAACATTGAACCTGAGCTGTTCTCATTCAGATAGAAACAGGACTGACACTGACCTGATATGCATCTAGCTGCTGCGCTGTAAAGATGGTCTGTTTATTCCCCATGTCTGAGCGCACAAACGCTCGGTCTCAGCTCCATCACTGCTCCAACATTTTATTATTTTTTTTTTCTTCTTCTTCTTTTCTGGTGGGTATGTCACTTATGAAATACTCTCACAAAAGGAGGCCAGAGCCAAAGAGGAGATCAGGTGTCGGGCTGCCACCGGGCCCTTTGGTCCCCGATATAATGGCAGCATTTCATCGTTTTCTCCGCTGTGAATAGCGGCCCCTTTGACAATGAATAAAGGGCTGTCGTTCAGCATCATGCCAAGTGGTATCAACCCCCTTTAGTGCCACTCTATGGCCGACGCCTCGTTCCCTGCTCGGGTTACGCTCTTTAGAGGCAGGGTTTTGTCGTGGGCAAATAGAGTTTTTGATAGGAGACAAGTTTTGTTTCATCTGAGGACTCCGTCGCTGGAGTACGGTTTCACCTCCAGTTTAAGGTCAGGTGCTGACATATCTGGCCTTAAACGAAGAAAAGAAGCCGGAGATTCAACCGTGACTTGAGGCTCTGATATAAAGCTTTGCCATTTATCCTTCTATTATAACTTACAATAGAGGATGCACAGTACGGTATCAAATTAACCTCACTCTATTGCAAGTAGCACAAGGGATAAGGAAGACTTAACAAACAGGGTTGCATTATGGATGTTATTCATTAAAATCAGTATAATGTTTTATTAGGATGACTCTACATCTGTGCATAAAAACCTGGTGAGCCTAAACATCCCTGGATATTTGCATCAGGGGCATAACATACCTTGATAGAAGGTACAAAGTAAAAGTAAAGATGTGTTTACGGTAAATTTGGCTGATGCAGGACACACATCTTTCACAAAGCTGAACGACCACAACTGTCTTTCCCAGTCTGTAATAATTCTCTGGTGGTCATGGACAAATATTGTGGGGAAACAATAGTCTTAGAAGAGTAGAATTAAAATGTGTTTTAGCAGAAACAACAAATGACGCTGTAGCCTGACGTCTGGGCTGGATACTGTTTCCTCTCTGGGCTTTTTAAAACGCTTGCAGCCTGGTTGTGAACAGGATTTGACAAATTGCATAAAGCTTTTTAAGGTGTTCAATTTACAAAAATATTTTCTCTGTCCAGCTGCTGACTGTAGCGACTACGTTGTTCCCGTTAAAGTGTTTCATGATGCCTTATGTCTTTTTTTTTTTTGCGGACATGTGCTTTGCTATCATTTACGTACCTAGAAAGTTTCCCTCCAGCTCTTTTAATTTTCCCCCGGCCTGCAGGTTTTCTACTCCCGATTTCACGCCCTTACAGAGCGATTTGACTTGGAGCTCATCCTGAAGTACAGAACTATACTATATATATTTTTTTAATATATGCAAAGTCAGGTTGTGCAAAAACACTGAGCTCAAGGCGATGGGAGGAACAGAAAACTATCTGAGGTGGTGAGGGGGAACTATAAGGACCTCTGCAGCTCTTTAAACAGCCGGATTATACATCCATCAAAGGAGGAGGACATCGCACTTCAGTACTGTTAGAATAAATGTTCGCTTAGGAAACTGGGTTTAATATTTAAGTGTTTCATTAATAATTCAAACTTGTTCTGTAGACTTCCTTCTGGGGTGTTATTTTAATTATTTTTTTGGCATATTTTCAGTTTTTATTGTGCATGAGTTTAGAAGAGCGTGTTTACAAAATTACAGATTCACATTAACAGCAAATCAGTTTTATATATCTACCATTGAAATAGGAACACGTCTTATTAACTGAGGCGGCTCCAGGTGCAGCTCAACAGTGACCTCTGGTGGTGAAGTGGAGACTGTGCAGACGAGATCCTAATTTTTAAAGTGAATGGATCTACTCAGCGTCCATGCGTGATGGCTGTGTTACAGATTCAAATAAGATTTTACACTCTGTCACTGTCCAACTAGTAGATCTGACAGTTGACACTTGTTTTGTGACTAGTGTGCTTGCACACACTTTTAAAGATGTTATTTATAGTACAGAGTTTGCATAGTGGAGCATACTCTGTTGTGAATGCATTTAATAAATGAATTAAGACCTGTACCATATCAGGACGTGGTGAAAAAAAAAGAAACTTAAAGTGTTTCTCACTGTGGCTTTTTTCCACAATACCAGATTTTTTGTTATAAGTCAAAAGAACGTTTTGTTTTAGTTTAAAATGGGCCAGTATTGTACCTGTGGTGTAGTTTTAGACATGCAAAGAGTTATACTCATAAAACTGAGAGAAGATGGTGAGCACTCTTCAAAAAAATGTCCTGACAGGAGTTGCTCAGCTTGCACACTTCTTGCACTTGCAGGATTGCTGATTAATGGACACACGCTGCAGCCTAACACATCTATTTAGTGACGTCCTTTTACGAATTTGACACTGAAATCTCTGTATTAAATAAATTCACAGGTCCGTCTTTTCTCTTTACCGCATTTATTCTGACTTGTCTAATATTTTACAAACAGAAAACATAAAATATACACATTCACGTCTTTCACTGGATATCACTTCCGTCGCTGTCATATATTATAATTTATGGATATTTACATATAATACAATGTGGCGTGCAGGACATCACCCAGTCGTAGCTGCACATTAGGCTCAGCTGGCTGAATCAAACCCCTGTTTACACGGTGTTCTTAGTGAGTTTCTGTGCAGCCCAGCTGGTCGCTGGTTGATGTCAGTGGCAGCCGCAGCTCCCAGCCACCATGTCGTTATACTGTTTCAGCACCACGTTCTCGTCGTCGTCAAAGTACAGCAGGTTGATGGAAAAGAGCTTGTCGGGCACGCAGCAGGGCGTCTCGACGCCTTTGAACAGCTTCAGGGCGTTGATGATGGACTGGACGGTGGCGTGGTTGGTTGGTCTCATGTTCTGGCCCAGGGGGAAGGGGCAGGAGCCTTTGCAGTGATAAGCGTTGTAACCCCTGGGAGATACGATCCAGCCTGACCAGCCGATCTCCTCGAAGTCTACATAGAGGGGCAGGCGCTGACAGGGCATAGACGCGCCTTCCTCCTCGGTGTAGTCCAGGGAGCGAGCGCTGCGGGAGGATGGACCTGACATGGGGGCTTGAAGCAGGCTGGAAGTCACTATGGCATCATTTGGATCTGGAGAAAGAAAGAGGAACTTTTCATTAGGACATGCAGTTTCAATGTGCAGTACAGTATGTTCCTTTCACCAGGAAGATATTTAGCAGCACCAGATGTCACAGTTTTAAGAAGAGGAGGAGATTTGAAAGAAAAACTAGAGTTTTCTCTGGTACCGCTGCTTCCCAGTTGCTAAATCACAGAACAACCCACACTTTGTGTTCTGCTATGACTGAACACAACCTGATCAGTCGAGCTGACAAAAGAAAAGAAATCTCACCTGCGTTCTCAAGGCTCGCTGATTGACGGCCATCATCGGTGAAGAGCACCAACATGGGCTGTTTGCTCTGGTGGTGGTTGCGCCCAGAAGCGAAGCGGATCAGTTTCAGATCCATCTGGCTTCCTCCCAGGGTCCGAACCACCACGTGGAGCCCCAAGTTGCTGTCTTCGTCCATCATCCAGGAGCGGACCTTTGAGAAGAAGAGGTCGAGTTAATCCCCACACTCTTTACTCCACATCCAGAGTTTGCTCAAAGTGGGTGATACTTACTGCGTGTGTGATTGTGAACACTTCCCAGCCAGTGGAGTGGACCGGGATGAGTCGAGAAGACAACAGCTTCTTCTCCTGGGTGTTGTTGTTCTTGCTTTTGTCAAGCAGCTGATAAACACTGACCTGGATGAAACACGAAGATTTTAACCAACAATAGAAACGTGCACCTGAGTGCGTTTAAATTCAACATGAATCCAACAGCTGTTGATTTTCCTTGGGCTACAAACCTGGCAGAAGTGATGCCTGTTGAGTGTCTGCGTTGCCTGAGGCCGCAGCTTGAAAAGGTGAAGCTCTGCAGTGAGAATCTTCTCGGTTCTTGCGACTGTTGACAAATTGAACCTGAACTCCACCTGCTCACTGCGCACTGCAATGGAAGTGAAATTAAATCATTAGGCACCGGAAACATACCTGATTATAATTTATCTGCTTTAGCCTGTTTCAAACGCAAGCAGCCACGAATCGGATCTTACATTTGTCAAAGAAACTGCGCACGGTATTCCCCTCCAGAAGATACGGGTCCTTGGTCACACCGTCCACATCAGCGACCGTGTTGTACAGATCGAGCATATACTGAGGTGGCTGCTTGTGTCCATGGATAGCAGGGGGGTCCTCCATCCCAAAAACTTCCAAAAGCCTCTTGATGGCAGCTGAGCGGACTTCCCCTGACTCGTTATCGGCGGTGAAATGGTTCTCCATGTTGTTGACTGAAGGCCGTGCAGCGGCGGTGCACACTAAAGTGGCAAAGCTGACGATCGCAAACATCAACATCTCAGACGTGTGGGTAGATTCCTGGTGCATCGGTGTCCTCGAAGCGCACGGCAACTTGGAGTCGGAGTGACTGCTGAGTCCTGGAAGCTCGACTTTTTATATCTAATGCCCCTGTTCCCTCTTCAGTGCCGCCAACCTTTGGTAAACAGCAGTAAAGATGCTATTTGGTCGCAAATGTAAATCACCAATCAGCGAATGTAAAGGGAGACTAATGGCGGTGTTAACGAGGTGTGAACCCGATTGCGAGTTTTATTCAGGCCCATTGTCTCCGCGTCTGGCAATACGTCTCAAATAAACTTCATTCAGCCTTTGAGTCTCATCTATATTGGATATATTTATCCATAAAGAACAAAAAGTTATTGGACAGAGTAAGAGTTGAGCTGATCTATTGAGGTACGTGCACTCGCAGTGGGAGGTTGACTGCGCTTAAATGAATCCATTAATTTAGAATAATGGGCACACTGTCTTGGGTGGAAACCAATTACTTCGATAAAGAGACGGGTGTCGCTGGCTACACTTCCTGAGATTTACATAACTGCTTATCCACTGCAGCTGGATAATCACCAAATTTGCAGTTATAGTTTAAAAAGGGAGCCCTGACCTCCAGCTGAGCTGATCTCTTGCATGTCATATGTGGTTAAATTACTTTATGATTTAGATTTACTTGGAAGACGATGCTTAAAAACATGGCTTTAGGTTTACCCTCCAACATCTCTCAGCATAAACCCAGGCTGTAGTAGATGGGTTTATGATATCATTTTAAACTCGTTTATTTTCATTTGATTTCTCAAAACCACCTCAGTTATTTTCTCGGAGACGCAGAAATTACGCACGGTGCCGTTTGCTCCCTTTGATCTTTACGCACAATTGCGCACGGGGAAATAAAAAGTCAGAATGATGCTGATGACTTTGTTTCCCCTCACCGTAATAAACATTTAGGAGATCAAAGTTTTTATGACACCTCGTAGACAAGCCATATAACTTTTTTTCTCCTCAGATGACACAGAAAGCTGGGCCAGTGTTGGTTCACACGTAAATAGGGAAGCTATTAACTACCTGCGCGTGTGTTTTTTCAAAGGGGCACTTACAAAGTCGGTTGGCTTTGTGCCCCCTTTATAGTGCTTCTTCAAAGTTTCATTTGAAACCCTTTGAAACTTTAGATGTGTGTGTGTGGCACACCTTCAGCTAAGATTTATGGTGCAGGGTAAACTGGGTCAGTGTGTTATTACCTAATTGATATTTTAATTAATTCATGCACGTATTAAATTGTAGAGAACAATTTGCCAGACCTTCCAGTACGTGCTCTTGTTTCAGATCACACACAAACATTTTAATAACACACTGGAGACCTTTCCAAAACGTCTGCACAATGACCAAAGTCACAATGATGCCCTCTCAAGTCTTCACAAATTGTTGTATTAATTTTATTTACAAAATTATCCTTATTCACATATATTACATATCATACAATAATACTTTAGGGGAGGAAGTTCTTTAAAAATTCAAGCATTTGGTCATCAGTGTCCTGCAGCCAGCGTGGGCCAAACTTTGAGAGTCCCTGTAAACGTTTGGAAGCTTTAGTCCCAGCAGAGGGCGCAGTGTTTAGCTTTGACAGAGGCAGGAGGAGATGGAGAGGACGGTCACAATCTGGCCATGCTGGTTGAGGAAGCTGTGGCTCTCGTGGCCCTGAGGAACGCAGGACCTGGACTGTCGTTCGGACCACAAGTGGCAGGTTTTCGGATCAGTTGGACTCCTGCAGCATGAAGCATGAAACGCGACAGGCTTAAAATCACATTCGTGCCACAACACATACCCTTTAAGTGCGTTGTGCATCTCCAGAAACACTTATTATTTAACGGACAATGTAAAAGAAACAGCTTTTACATTAGATTATATGACATATATGACAGTACAGTAACAAGTTTGAGAGGCAGGTTGGTCCTTACACCGTGTTACGTTAATGGGAGGAAATAATAGACATTTTACTGTATCTATCTTGTAAATGCTGCTTTGTTTTATTTTGTTTCTGATGCACGAGACTAGACAACAAAAACAATGCACAGCGAGTCTTGCAATAAGGAAATAAATCCAAAGTAGACTTTTCTGTATCTAGTTGTGCAGCATTTTTTCTTCCCACAGAATAAATAAACCAAAAGGTTCCCATTTAATTGAGATTAACTTGTATTAACATTGCCAGAATCTGTCCACCAGAATCTGAGCATAAAGAGAAAGTGTTAAAAGAAAGAAAGAAAAGAAAAGGGACATTTGGTGTAAGGATGAACCTTAAGGGCCAACATGCTGAGTGCAGAAGGTGTCAGAGCTCGCGGGCAATTGTTATGAGAGGTGCAGGGGAGGTGTGTGCAGCAGCTGTGTTCGTACTGACCTGAGAAGGCATCGGTTTCCTGTAGTGCAGCCTCCCAAACATCTACCCACATCTATTTCCTGTGGAAAATTAGCAACACAGAGAGAGGCAAATCAGCGCACAGCTGGTCACAAATATTGACCCAGTTGAGTCGGGGGGCCAGCTGCTGTTTATCATGTTAACTGCTCTGATTTATCACCTGCGGGGGCCATTTGTGTTTGCACTTCACTGGTGCTGAGACGCGGCAGAAGCCAAAAACTGTGCTGAGAAATTTAACATTAGTGCTCTGCCATTTATTTATTAGATAGAGTCTTGTGTTAAAATCTCAAATAACGGTTTCCTTCTCTTGGTTATGTAGTAATTAAAACGTGTTTAAGTCCCTGTTGTCTTCATATGTGGCCCACAAACTAGTTTAATTACACTTTTAATGCTGTTTTCCTACAAAAAAAATTACTGTAAATACGCTGTAATTTTGTTTTGACCTGATTAAACTTATCACATTTTGTCCCTTGGATGGTTATACAAGAAATTCATGCTCTGCTTTTGCTACAGTAAAACCTGCCAGCCTGTTTTTAGCAGGAATAAGCATTAAACACATCCTGAAGTCCTTCACACCTGTTGATGTGTGGTACCAGCCAGCGGATTAGTTTGATTAAGTGCCGTCTTCCACACATGTGCCTCATGAATGAAGACACTTCATTACTGTCTGGCGCTCAGCTAGAGCCTCGTTTCCTCTCAACTCGATGACAAAAGAGTGCGAAACTGGCATCACAAGTGAATCACTCCTTTCATAGTGTTAAGAATATGCCGTGCTAATCGTGAGAATGAAGAGCTGGGTTTAAAAAAAAACATGTGCAGAAGGGAAATTAACAGGAGAGCTGTGTTTTTGGTAACAGTTTCCAGGCTACACTCACTTTGAGTCTCTCCTCCTTGATGCCGTCTTCGTGGAGGACTGTTTCATAGTAATACTCCACATATGGGACCCTGTAGCAGCTCTCCTTCAGCTCACAGGCCACCACGGTCTGGATCAGATCCACTTTGTTAGGGGTTTCCACCAAGGCTGAGTCAAACTTTGTGGGGACACAGGAGAATCCCTCTGTGGAAGATAAAGGAAAAGAAACGGCTCCAAATTAAACCATAAGACAGAAACAGTATCATACTTTTAATACGGATTCTTTATCCCACTAGTATTTGAAACATGCAATTATGTGTGTGCATTAAATAAAAGGACAGGAACTTTAAATTCCTGACTCATACTGTGACCTAGGCTGCAGAGAGTGGAGTTTAACCTGAATTAAAGTCCATTCATGAATGTGCATTAAATAAAAGAGGCCGAGTTTTACTGTTTCAAGTGCCCTTGCTCAACTAAGTTCATTTCTGTTTGCTTTTTTTATTATTATTATTTAGCAGCTCTCTCTCACACACACCTGGGGAGCCCTTGGACCGGGAGCATCCTCCCACGTCGATGACCGTCTCATACGGTGTTTCTGAGTAGTACGTCTTCAGCGCGGGGACGCGGATGCACTGAGTCAGCTTGATCTCGCAGTGGCACTCCTCGATGACCTCCACCTCCCGGGGTCCCTCGAACAGCAGCACCCGATCCACGCGCATCCCGGTCGGCTCGCACACCTGGTTCGCCCCGCAGGACGGCAGCTGGCTCAGCGGCTCCGGGCTCTCTGGAGCAGCAGGGCCTCGCGTCCTCGTCTTTTAGTTTCAAGGTAAATGATTAAAAGTCAAAACGTGTTGGTGCATGGTACAAATTAAGGTTAAATATTTGAAACATGAGGTTAAAGAGTAGAGTTTGTTGCACAGTTTCTGCAAAGTGTCTCAACAAATGTTACTGAACTTAAGAAAAATAAATATATTGCATCAATTGATTAAAATGAATCATTGTAAGTGACTTTACATTGAGGGGACTAAGTTAATGACAAATTTGTGCAAGAGCAGCCATGAAAGATAATCTCAAAGTTGTAGCGCGCCCTGGTGGCAGAGCAGAGAACTGTCGCAGTCTTCCACTTACTTTTTTGCTCCTGAGGAATTCCAGCATTGAGGAATGTTTGGAGTATTCCTGCTGCCCTGCTTCATGTGACGATCTTGTTGTCCCCCCACAGTGTGACCTGCACATTCCCACGTCCACACTGACAGGACTCCCAGAGATGTCTGCAGAGAGAGAGAGAGAGAGTTGGTCTTTTTCCAAATAAATAAATAAATATAATTTTTTTTAAATTCATCTCTTTAACTTTCGATTCCCCGCAACCCCTTGAGCAGTCGAGTAACAACAAGATGGAGACAGACGTGTCGGTGCAAATGAAACCTCCTGCACACTCTGGGAAAGTGCATGTGGAGGAATGTGTTGCATTACCTTGTCCAATGTACACAAAGTGACTCTGTCTCTTGCAGCACACCCTCTGTGTGAACAGGTTCCTGTGATCGATGTGTTTGCTCAACACTCCAGTCACTAGAAGCAAAAACAAGAACATACCAGTGTCGTCAGCGTCTTCAACTAGTTTCGTTTCACCGTGTTTGATTCAAGAGCTCTCTCTGAAATCACCGTTGCACGAATGTGTTTTCTGTTTTCTTTTAATGATTCATTTACATGTATTTATCATTAGGAAAAGTTACTTTACACGGAAGACGTAAATGCATCTTCATATTGCGGTCATCTTGAAATATTCATGTTGGGTTTGCGTGGGAAAGCTTCAGTGTTTGGTTAAATGGAAGGAAATCTGATCCCACTTCAAGTTCTTCATCTTTTTTTCTACTGCTCATGTTTACCGGTTATATCAGAAGTAGTTAGTCGGTATATTTGTCAATTGAATAGCTCCTGCTGAACATGTCACAGCTGTAGTAGTGTAGAATAAACACAGAGTACTTACAGGTCAGGTGGAGGACACACAGGAAGAGAAGGAAAGTTTGGGGTATATCCATGGCTTTAGTCCAGATGTGCTCCTCAGCTGCCAGATCCCGAGTGCTGCTCTGCTCGGCGCTGCCTCGGATATTTATACGGGATCAAGTCAAATGTCACCCAAAACAAAAAAAACGAGGCCTTAACGTTTTGCCAGTCAAAAACAAAAAAGTGAGAGCTAATCAAATTTCCATGTTAAATGCCTGGTGGGATGGAGCTCGTACAGGCAGGGGCCACTTCAAAGGAAAACCTCTCCAGCTTCTCTGTTTCTGCTGCGAGGGGACCCAGCGGCTCGAGTGTGGTGCCCGGGCCTGAGCTCGCACTAATGAAGTGCTTAAGTAGGCTTGAGCCATTAAAGCGTCGCTCATTCAAAGGCATTAATCATCTTTTATCTCAGGGGGAAGGTGTTTAGCACCTCCGACTTAAAACAAAAACCGGCCCGAACACATAAACAGGATCAGCATGGGGGCCTGGGACGCCACCTCAGAAAGCCCCAGCACCTTTGTGTTTATTCAACATGACGCCAAATGGCCAAACCTCACAGAGCTGTCCTTCGAATCGCTGCCTCTCTTTCCCCTCAGGGAAAGTGGAGAATCTAGTATAAAACACAATATATTAAGCAGGTTTTAAGACTTGCAAGAGTGTTACATATAAACTTAACTAAGAATGTATTATATTGATAAAAAGGCCACAGATGCAAGTTTAGTTTGAGCTAAATGTGTCAACTAAACACCTTAATGTTCTCTTTTCAGCCCTAAAAAGTTTTAAATCATTAAAATAAATACAAGCTATGTTTTAATCTTGTCATTTTTACTAATTTCTCTCTCCGATCTTAACAAGGTGTCAGCCCCGCTTTGATGTGTTGATGTGATCCCCTCATTTTCACCAGGATCAACGGATCATCGTTCGGGGAGCCATCAGCACTCAGACACTTTGATTAAGGTGACACCCCTGCAGCAGTTTCGACTCCTTCCATTCAGTTTCAACTAATCTCATTGTTAATCTCTCATAATCCCGGTAAAACCCACATTCAGTCATAGCGATGACTTGATTTAATTACAGTCACCTTTTTTGTCTGTTATTAACATTATTATTAAAGAAGAGGAAGCCTTACAGGGTTTAACCTTCCTCATCAGATTTGGAGTTTCCTACGAGGTCACGTTTCCGTTTTGTTTCAGAGCACGTCAAAGGCTTGAGATGATCCCAGGTTCATTCTTGACCTTGCAAACAACAGCTGATTGCCAAACAAATGACCACAAAGAGAGAAAGCGCCAGAGCAGCTGCGATGGACCTCGAGGTGAGATTGTTTTGCCAGCTGCCGCCTCCAAGGTCAAGAATCTTTCAAACCGGTGTGTATTTAACAAAAGGTTTGGACATAATTCAAACCATCTTCGTCAAAAATACCTTTTAAACGGACCATTCATTTGAGAAATCCATGTGGTGACCAAATGTGCTGTACCTAGAAAAGTTTGCACGCAAAACTTGCATTCGCTATGGCTCCTCATGAGAGGCCCATTAGGTTTATGATAAATAGCCTTAATCCTTTAATCCACAATCATATATTTATGTTCTTTGGCTATTCACAGACCATGCACTTCTCAGAACCTGCAACTGGTGCCCTAGCCCAAAACAGACTTTAGAAAATGCCGGCAATTTCACAGTCACTCTTCCCTGTTTCGTTCACCTTTCCACAGAGGACTTCAAAACTGCACGTGCTGAGATGATCGGGTTGTGATTGGATTATAGTGAGTCACTTGCGACATGAGCAAGCAGCTTACAGCATGCATAATGACTACCAGACAATCCCTGGTCCAGTCCAGGCAGACACCAGTATGGACTGTCTGGCCGAGTGTCTGTCTGGTGTCATGGTCAGTGTCTGGCACACCGCGCTGCTGGGAGACCTGGCGCTTCCTCATCCGCTGTTCTCGCTTCCTTTAGCTTTAACATGAGCTAATTAGAGAGTGAGTGGGTTCATTCAGTTTGTTGCAGATTCACGAGACTTATTTGTCTAATTACCGTTCGTATGGCAACACAAGAAAAACGCTCAGATAACAGTGTTTAATTTATAATGTGAAAATTTAACCGTTAACCACAGGAAATAACATGAAACTGAACCACTTTCTATGCAGCTGTAACCTTGCCCCTGCTCGTTGACCCCTGTAACGATTGTGGGTGCATTGTAAAAGTAATCTCATCAGTGTCCTTTACCAGGTGTCACGTTCATGTCTAGGGGTTAAAGAAGACTTTAAAGCCCGTCTATTGTCTGTCTGCATGGGAGGAGTCAAACACTTAGGGATTACAGGGTGTTATGTGCAGTGGTAGTTCTGGATTATACACCAGGGCACAGTTGTGCAGTACTGGGAGGGAGCCGGTGACCACGCAGCAGTTGTATCGCTAGCGGCGTCCGTGCAGGAAGCTGGAGAGAACGCCAACGTTTTTCCTGATGCGTGCAGAGGGTTTTGCGTCTATACCATGCTGCACACATTCGTTCAGACAAATCTTTTTGCTCGTTTTTTGCTCTATGGACATTTGTTATATCAGTAGTCTACCACTGTTTTAGTTTCAAAGATTTCCAAGAAGACTGGATTTAAAGAAGAGTGTCTTCTGGTGTTTGGGGCAGGAACCATGTATTTCAACAACAGACACAAGGCCATCAACACAGACAGAAGCAAGAAGAACACAAAAGGAAAAACATGTGAGTGCAGACGCTTTGTTTAAAGTGCAGGCGATCATTCGAGCCACGGCCACCAACGTAATTCTTTTCTCCACCTCAGGGGCTCACCTGAAGACGACTCCACAGCAGGATGACATCTTCACCCCGAGAAAGGCGGAGACAGGGGAGAACACGGCGGACCAGAGGGAACAGTGCACGGCGCTGGGCAAGGCCTTGTACAACCTGAACCACTCGGAGAGGGTGATGGATGACCTGACATTTGGACGGAGGGTGGGGCTCTACGAGCTGAGGGGGGAGATCGGCTCTGGAAACTTCTCCCAGGTTAGATTGGGAATACATGACCTGACCAAAGGTGAGATTTCGGTTGCTTTGCTTTCTTCTAACTCCCCCGCTTTCAGGTAGGACGCGAGTTGGGTGGTCTTAAATCATGGCTGGCTATGGGCTCCAGAAACAAATCAAAATGTACTTGATGCACAATATGCAGTTGGATGCAATTATAGTGCATGGTTACCTCATTCATTGGAATTAATCTTTAAAACATGCACCAATTTATGACAAAGGCTAATGCTATTACAAAGCATTAGCCTTTACATCAATATAAATATAATGAATAAGGGTTAATCACTCCAAAAGTGATTTGGAGAGTAGCAGATTTCAGATTTGTAACACTGTCTGGACGGTAGATGCTCCTCTTTATTTGAATTTCTAAATGTAAAAAACAATTTTTAATTTATTCTTTCATACTGTAGGAAAATACGGAGGCCTTTCTGCCATCTAATAGAACTGAAGGTTTTAAAACGTATGCCAGATTGATCTCACGGAAGAGACTTGAGTTGACCCAGCTCAGCAATTTCCAGTGCACAGCCAGTCTGGTTCATTCCAGATATCAGAAGACATAACTAACCCATCATCCAGCCACCCTGTAATCCGCACTTAGCTTTCACAGCTTGTCTATAATGCTGCTGATAATCAAGCACGCTGTGGAAAATATTAAAAGGCAGAAATGGAATTATTTCATTAAATAATAGAGAGTGCGTTTTTTTTTTTAATTAACCTAATTCCCTCACTGTCTTTGTCAACATCTTTCCTGTAGAAAGAGTGGCTGTGAAAATCCTGGATAAGGTGCGTCTGGATAAATGTTCCCAGGCTCTTTTCACCTCTGAAATCTCCTGCATGGAGAAGCTGGCGCATCCCAACGTGGTGCGCCTGTACGAGGTGGTGGAGACGTTCAAGCGGCTCTACCTGGTGATGGAGTACGCCAGCGGAGGGGAGCTGTTCTCCCGCATCACCACCAGGGGGCGCATGTCAGACCTGGAGAGCAAGCTTGTGTTTTCACAGGTTCTGTCTGCAGTCAGACACATGGTGAGACAAACAAAAAGGAGGAAGACAGAGAGACCACAAAATCAAAACAGCAGAATTATTTTTAGAGGCGGTTGCACACCAGTTAACGTCTGAATTTGCATTGTAGGTTTGTTAGAGATTGCATATCTTTAAAATGTTGTGCAGGAAATGTCATTACGTGTTCCCAAATGATGACATTTTTATTTTAGCTGATTTTTTTTAATAGTTTAATGTTTAAATGTTTAAAAAAATGTTTAGTTTTAACTATTTCTTTAAGATTTTGTCAGTTCTGAAGTTCAGATTTGATCAAACAGACAAAAACTACAGCTAAAGACTTTTATTTTTATGTGTCACCCCATTTTTTCAGTTAATTCTTAGTCTAGGTTTTATCTTTTGAAACAAGTCTAACACTCTAAACTATGCTTTTGTTTTCTCCTGCTCCAGCATGATAGAAATATAATCCACAGGGACCTGAAGGCCGAGAACGTCTTCTACACCAGCACCTACTGCATCAAAGTGGGAGACTTTGGTTTTAGCACATACTGTGGCCCCGGCGACGTCCTCCGCACGTTCTGTGGCTCTCCACCTTACGCAGCTCCCGAGCTGTTCAAAGATAAAGGTTACGTGGGTCAGTATGCAGACCTGTGGGCGCTGGGTATTCTGCTTTACTTCATGGTGACTGCCACGATGCCATTCAAAGCTACAAACACAGGCAGGCTTAAGTGCTGCATCCTGCAGGGCTCTTATACTATACCCACCTACGTGCCACAGTCATGCCAGGAGATTATTAAAGGACTCCTGAGGCCGGTACCAGTAGATCGCCTCACTGTAGCAAAGATCATGTCCAGCGACTGGATGAGAGGGGTTGAATACCCTCAGGCCTACCCGGCTTGCAGAGCGACGCCCTCCCATCTGGTTGAGCCCAACTGCATCCTCACCTCGGATGAGCTAATTGTGAAGGAAGCGCTGGAGGATCTCGGCATCACCAAGGCCCACATTCTCAGCAGTGCAGACTTGAGAAGCCCCATTACGGGGGCGTATCGGATTTTACTCCATCGGGTTCAGAAGAGGAGGTCCGTGGAAGCCGTGGGTTACATCCAGACGTGCACCAGAAAGTCTCAGAGCAGACTCGGATGGAAGGCCGGGTCGGATGGCGCGCTATACAAGCGCCACTCTGTCGTCTGCGCCGTCATGTAGTTTTGTTTCTTACAGGAATACGGGGAAGTTTACTAATAAATGTCGGCTCAGGGAAATTTATGACATTACTTTCACGCCGGTGCATCAAGTGTGAAATAATAGCGAGAAAAATAAACATATACCAGCACCACTGGAGCTCAGCATGCTGTGTCCTGTGTCAAAACTCCAGTGTGGATTTAGAGAGGGCATTCTCCTGCAGGTGTCCTGTTTTCAGAAGTGGTTGTAAAAAGAGCAGAACGTGGTTTCACATGTGAATCTAGCCGTGAAAGTATGATTCCCTGTCCATTCAAGCAGAAACAGTAGCAAACTCTGTGACCGCACCTGGCACTGGTAACTTCCAAGTTTTTTACAGCATGATGTGCGTTTAGACCAAACGGGCATGAAAGAAGTTTTGTGGGGCATGGGGGCTGACGATGACCCGGTGACTCCTCTTCCAGTAAGCTAACACGAATGTGGAGTTTCAAAAAGAACCCGAAGGTTTTATTTTTTTTCATTTCCTAATGAGTCAAGTGTCAGTCAGAGAGCTAACGGGGGAATTACATTTCATGCACATTTTGATGTCAGGCTTTGTCATTCTATCCTTTGATAATACATCTTTGATCACATAAATGGGAGCTTAATGTCACCCGTTTATAGTTTTTTAATCCTCTCGTGTTCATACGTTAAGCCGCCCATCAACTCTTAGACGTGCGCTTCAACTTTTGCTGAGGAGTAAATAGTTCTAGGGAGGAAACTTGAGATGAAGTTGTCTTATTATTATTAATGATAACCTCTCAATAAATTAGTAAGACTAGCACCTTTTCATGTTTCCTCTACAAAGAAAATGCCATCACTGTTGTCCTTAGTGATCCTTCATGAAAAGAGAAGTCACTGTGTAAAGTTTGCACTCTTCTTTAATGTTAAATAAAAACATAAAAGAAACGCGTGTGCGTACATATTTCTGGAAAAGCATCTGCAAAAACAGAAACAGACACACATACGGGCGAAAAGAGAGAAGGCAGACAGCAATAAGTAACAGGGATGCACTGTAAGATTACTTAAGTTGCGTTCAAAGATGAATGAATAAGCAATTAAGGGCATATAAAGGATAGATAATAAACTATGGGAGCAGGTCGGTCAGTAACATTTGATGTAACAAATCAGAGATCAGACATTCAGCGGCACATTGAACTATATTATAACCATGATTGAAACTTGCATCACAGTGAAGTTATTCTGATAAGACGTATTGCAGAACTCTTTACTGTCGCGGCTTCGTGTTTCCGTCACAAATTAGGATAATGCATTTGATTCACTGCTGAATCGCATGAATCAAAGCAGCTGTTATGACAGGCTCTGAAGTGAGATTAGGTACGACAAAATATTATGGCAATAAATATAATGTCGTTACCAAATACTTCTGTGACGTGCAGTGTTTTACAACTGCTTTCATCTTCTCTGTCTAATCCGTCCTGATTTATATTTCTATCATACACGTTGTTTTTTTGATTTTTTTTGGCACTGAACTCAGCCCAGGAGTTTTCAGTAACACAAGTGTGCTTTCCAGTCTCCCAAGCGTTCCAAACATCTTATTTCCTGTAATTCATCACGTTTGTTTCAATGTGAAGGGATTTTTTTTCCCCCCACGTATTGTTTTCATACTTTTGCATTTATTCCCCTAGATTAAAAAAAAATGCATCTACTATTTCTGCAAGCCTATTTCTGCCCCAGCATGCAAGAACAAAAATCCAGCGCACATATGGCAACTATGTTGTGATATAAACAAAAAGAAATGAAGCCTCAGCACCAAAATCCTTTTCAAGCTGCAACCCAATTCTTTGACCTGGAAAAGCGGGGCATCTGTTAGTCATGCGGTGCAATTCCAAATGTCTATCAATATCCTATATGCCATTAACGTCTTAGTAATTATAATGCCTTTGCCAGACTATCTATCATTTTTGCCTTTGAGCTAAATTGGCAAACTATTCAAACAGACTCTTCACCTGTGAGCTTGGAAGATTTTTCGCTATAATTTCTTGATTGCCCTTCCTTAAATCTTTTTTTTTTATTTTTTTTATGGCAATATAACTCCAGTCTCCTTCTCCCTGGTGCATTGGCTGAGCAGAGCTGACTGAACCCAAGAAGCTTCCACACCTCTCCTTTAATCAACATCAGATAATTAATCCACTGTCGTAATTTTCTATTGAGACACACAAACTTGTTTGTTTCGTCTTGCTGTTTGCAAGACGGTGCTAATGCAGGGCAGATGTGTGATCAATCACTCCGCACATAACAGAGTCAAACACGGGTGCATTACTCACAGCTTGAGATTTTATCAACTGCAAGTCCCAGCAGTTCTTGTGAATACCCATGAAGATGAGAGGACAGCACTCACAGATCAGTGGGGATATCCAGCTCTGTGTCAGTTCAGACGGTCTGCACATTTCCATCTGCAGGGTTTGTGCTCTTCACTTTTAGGGTCCTGCTGGCTTCAGTTGGGTCTAATTAGGCAGGTAAGTAAGGTAATTAGGTAAAAAAATAAATAAAAGTTGCATCACAGGAAAAATGCATTGGGAGAAAGAAAATTCGAGACTCACCGGCACAGTGGCGAGGTGGTTAGCACTGATGCTTCACGGCTGGCCTTTCTGTGTGGAGTTTGCATGTTCTCCCTGTGTCAGTGTGGGTTCTCTCCAGGTACTCCGGCTTCCTCCCACCATCCAAAGACATGCTCATTAGGTTAACTGGTGATTCTAAATTGGCCGTAGGTGTACGTGTGAATGGTTGTCTGTCTCTGTGTTGGCCCTGTGATGGACTGGTGACCTGTCCAGGGTGTACCCCTGCCTCTCGCCCATTGATGGCTGGGATAGGCTCCAGCAGACCCCTGTGACCCTTAATAGGACTAAACGGGTACAGAAGATGATGAATGATGAGACTTAAGGATGGAGGATGAAGCTCATTCTGCAAATAAATATATATATATATATATATATATATATATATATAGATATATATATGGGTGAAAATGGATGAATGAAAAAAAACTTCACAGGCCTACAGTAATGACCAAATGACACAATAACTGCCTGTAAGGCGGCGAACTTGACTTGTCAATTTGGTTGGCACATATTTCACAAGGAATAAAAAGGAGTTTTTATTGCAGTGCTGCTTTGTTCAAAGGTCTTTAAAGGTGTGTGTGTGGTTACATATCTACTTTTCAAATAGAGCCTGCTTGCATCTTCTACTGTATTAGCATAGTTAAATAGGTATTGATGACGATGCAGCTAGAGTTCAGTCATTATTCATTCATTTTCTGTAACCGCTTGTCCTGCAAAGGGTCGCGGTGCTGGAGTCTATCCCAGCTGTCATCGGGGGAGAGGTAATCAGTTGCAGGGCTAACACAGACAGAGACAGAGAGTCTTTGGACAGTGGGAGGACTCATGCAAACTCCACACAGAAAGACCCCAGTCAGAAATAAAGCAATACCTCTCACATCTATCTATCTATCTATCTATCTATCTATCTATCTATCTATCTATCTATCTATCTATCTATCTATCTATCTATCTATCTATCTATCTATCTATCTATCTATCTATCTATCTATCTATCTATCTATCTATGATATCATATCAAGACAATGTCCTTTTAATAAACCATTTCCACAGTAAAAACGCTTCATTATGTCCAAAGAGAAAGTTAATTAAGTGTGTCCCCGACTTCTCTTTTTCACACACCGCCACAAACTCTGAGTAGAAAACACAACCATAAACTTATATGAGTCAGACATGATAAGACAGTTTACTACTAAAAAGCTTTTATTGGAGCACAATATAACACAAAATGTGCGAAAAGTCATATAAAAAAAAGTTTAAAAGAATTAAAGACAGAGCTTCTCCGTTTTCTATGACGCTTATCACAAAAAAGTTGAATGATTTACTTACATCGACATGTGTATTCATATATAAACGTGTATTTTATAGACATCTGGACACATTACAGAAGGGATCACTACACATTACATTTACATTCCATCACCATTTAGACAATTAAATAGCTTATTTATTAGCGTATGACTTTTAAAAGGAAAGACAACGGTCATAAATGTTTGTTTTTTCTCTGAAGCAGTCATGCATTTAAAGACGTTTATATGTGTCGTGTGCCTTGAGAACAACTGCGACACTAAGCTTTTGACCTTTGACTTAGTGTAGAGCGAAAGCAAAAGTAGAGTCAAAGATTTCCTTGGCCAGCCTCCTCAGTTGGCTGCCAAGTTAGACGCCATAAAACCACAACAAAACCACTTGTTGCCCAACAGCGCTCTCAATAAAAGATGGCAGACGGCGAAAAATGAGCGGAGACGGGTGCGTCGAGCCTCAGCCCCTCCTTGAATGATGTGAGTGCTGTGAAAAATAAAGGCATCAGTTTGAATGTCACTTCAAAACACACAATCAGATCCTCAGGTCAAACGTTTTCTGAAGCAGTTACCTTCATGATGGGAGTCCTGTCAAGCTTTTCCATCAGTTCGATGACCCACTTGTCCGTGGGGTTACCACAATACCGACGCCCCTTCCTCATGGTAAAGCTAAAAAAAAACAACAACAATTCCTTTAAGTTTATTTTTAGAAGCAAAGAAAGATAAGTGAACTGAAGAGTGTGATCAGTTCAGAAGTGGCTGTTCTTATTGTTTGACCTTACATTACGGCGCGGAGGTTGCAGTCTCCATCAGACTTCTGCCATCCGTATTTCACTACGTGTTTTTGCATGATGGGGCCCATTGATGTCACATATTTCAGACAGCAGTCACCGAAATTCACTGGAATATAAGAAATGAAGCAAATTCAGTGCCGCTGTTTCAAGAGCAGCGTAGCAGAATTTGAGCAATTTGATCAGTTTGTGCAACGCTGAGTCAAGACAACTGATCCAATCAGTGAGTGACAAAAACTGTTGCATGCACGCTGCACGATTTTTCAAGAGATGACTTTGAGATAAAGTGCCTTACCGTGTGCCAGTGACAGAGAGACACAGGAAATGATCAGCATGAAGAAGAGCGTGTTGAACTGCATGGTGAAGTCTTTGGCGCCGGCTCTGAAAAACAGCAGAAAGGAAAGGACTTCTTAGCCTCGGCTGCAGTACGTCTTATCGCTTTGTGATTATTGACCATAGCTCCTCCCATGACTTCCCCGCAAACACCTGATACCTTAAACCTTGAACAAACATTATACACCAGCTGCCTTTGTGTTGCTAGTTTGTGTGTAACGACTCTTTAATGAAACCAGTTTTTAAACAAATCTCTCCTTTTTGCATCACTTTGTTTTGGGATATTTGGATCTCCATAAATCTTTGTCACCTTTTAGGTCTTTTAGGTGTCGGTCAACGTCAGTTTTACAGCTTGTCAAAGACGCTTAGGATTACTGATGAGCTTCCACTTTAAAGTCTAGCACAACTACAGGACATCGTAACGTCGTACAGCATATTAATGTGCCCTGTTATTTAAGAAGTAAAGTTGCACAAAGAAATGCAACAATTGCTAAAAATGATTTATTAGAATATGGATTAGTAATCAACAAACCTATTTTGATCTAAGAAATCCAAAGGGTATCATCTCTGTCTGCAACAGAGATTCTTAGACACCTCAGGTTTACTCACCTCTGATGCTCCAGGTGTAGTCTGCTGCTTTCTATTCCTGTGTCTGTAACCTGTACAGGCGAGTCAGTCTTTATAAGCACCCTGGTGGCATTTTGCCAGGATCATATTTCAATAAAAGCTCATCTCTCAGTTCTTTTTCTTTTTTTGTTCGTTTGAAATCCGACATCAATGCATTAATGCGACGCCCTCCAAGGTTTACGATGGACAAACAAATTACTCTTAACACCAGCCCACCCCTGGCTGCCCCGTTATAAAGGTTTCACAAGACGGCTTTTGCGTGGAGACGGTGTTTGTGCAGGAGACGAGGATGCACACGCGTCTTATTTAGTCTACATCTAATTGGAAATGCACATATCTTACAGCAGAATTAGCTCCCCTGATGCCTGGGGTTGTTGTTGTATTTGGATTCTGGCACCTTAAACCCTTCAAAGGTTTAACATCCCCTCACGCTGACAGTTACATGTTGAGAAATGCTCCTAATGGGTGCTGAATGGAGGTGTCAAGTTTGTTACTTCTAAACGAAATATTTGTCATCAGCTCTTACCAAAAGGTTGCTCTGTGGAAATACTTAGACGAGTCAACCGACCGATGACTCCTGGGTGGTACTGCGTTGCAAAGCTTTGCAGACACATGTCCACCTGTTCTAGCTCCACCAGGCTACTTCAGCTCTGCCTCTGTAGCGGAAAATATATAAATTCACAAATATACGAACATTTGATTGAGAACATTTAACATGTAGCTTCTGTCTGTGCTTGTTTCTTGTTTGTTCTTCTTTGTGGTGAACTTTGCTTTGGTGGTTCCTGTTCTAGTTTAAGCCAACATTTCAGCCATTCAACATTTGAAACCACCCAAGGGTGATGCATGGCCTTGCAAACATGTCTCTCTACTGTTGCATTCAAGTGTGTCGCTTTAGGTTGGTTGAATTTGATGAGTGTGGTACCTGAAACCAGCCTTTGAGGCCATTGGACCCTTGTGCTGAGATGCAGCTTTTGAGGCATTTGGAAGCTTCTTAAAACACACAACTCCTTGAGGTGGAGGGTCTCAAAACAGATCAGATAAGGTGACACTCCTACCATCAGAGAACACAAAGCCGCTGACAAAGACATGTGGCTGATGAATCTCAACCAAGGACCCAGTCTGCCTTGGGTCCTGGTTCACTTTGGACCAGCCTATCATGGCTTCCCGTCTTCTAGTGACTACTTCCTGCAGGTTAATACACCATGTCTTACATAAAGATAAAGTCACAATAAAACTGGTTTCGGTGAGTGACTAGATTGCGGTCAACAGTTATTGAACAATTACTATGTGATTGGCTTGAAAGCAACCATTATGTAAATAATGTTGTGCAATTCGTCCCACACACAGGCAATATAACAATACCCCTACAAGATTTGCTCTTATTTCCAGAGAAATCCACTGGAAAGGCTTAACGGACACAATTCATCACACTTTCACTACGTAAACTTGTTGAGAAATGTTCTTATCTGGAATCGTTTTTTTTTTTTTGAAGACTGGTTTAAGGGTATTCACTAAATGTTCTCCATCAAGAAAATATGTTGAGATGATGAGCGGATGTTTCACACAAGTGTTGCTGTTGCTCATTTACTTTTTTAACTGCCTGAAAGTCCCCGACAGGTGGTACGCCAAAGCTTTATTAGGGCCGTAAAGGTTATATCTCAAAGTCAGCATCGGTCGACTGGCCTGACAGACACAAATATGAGAGATCCATACTGACCTTTGGAGGGTAATATTAAAAGAAGAAAATCAATGAATCACTAGTCATAAATGTGTAAAATGGCTTTTTTGTCTGAATTAATATGACACGACCTGAAGTTTTATGTTTATTATCTGTGGTCCAGACCACACTGACCTGCCTAGTGTTTACACAACTCACCTGTAGTTATTCATTCCTAGCTGATATGCATAGTTCACCAGTCTGTTTATACAATATTGATATTTCATATATTCATACATTATATCTGCCTGCTTGGTCTCTTATCGCTGACTTGATGACAAGAATTGTAACTTTATCTGCACACTGCATACCCACTAAACCATTATACAACTATTACTTTATCCAGATACACCAATCAGCCATAACATTAAAACCACTGACAATAGAAGTAAATAACATCTTGTGACAATTCAATGTTCATTCATTCATTCATTCATCTTCTGTACCCGCTTATTCCTGTTAAGGGTCACAGGGGACTGCTGGAGCCTATCCCAGCTGTCATCGGGCGAGAGGCGGGTCTACACCCTGGACAGGTCGCCAGCCCGTCACAGGGCCAACACAGAGAGACAGACAACTAATCACACTCACATCTATACGGGCAATTTAGAATCACCAATGAACCTAATGAGCATGTCTTTGGATGGTGGGAGGAAGCCGGAGAGAACCCTTGCAGACACAATTCAGTGTTCTGCTGGGAAACTTTTGGACCAGGCATTCATTCATTCATGTAGATGTTAGTTAGACATGTAGCACCCGCCTAGACCAGACCCCCCCTCTATAGCAACGACACTCCTTGAAACATGAAGGTTTAGGGTTACGGTTAGGGTTAGGGTCCCAAGTATCTGTGGGATGATCCATAGAGCCCCCTCTCCTCAACTCATAGGACCCAAAGGCCCCCACTAACATCACCCTGTTGCCAGGCACCACAGGACACCCTCAGAAGGCCCATGCCCATTCTCTGATGAGTCAGAACAAGGGAGACCTACACAATATTATAGAAGGTGGACATAATGTTATGCCTGATCGGTGTATATGTAAAAAGGAATTTATCTGCTACTCCTCTTATATGTCCCGCCTCCCTGTTTTTTTCTCTCTCTCTATCCAGGTGGCCTCAGTCAACCCGCAGGAACTGAGTATTGCTCAAGGGTGGGAATATATATAGATAAATGAAAGTGAATGCAACTGAAGTAAGTTTATTCTATTTCCGCCTAATTTAGTCCGATGTCACAGTTTTCTGCTCATTTATGTAATAAATAAACCCCCTATCTGCACGTTTGATTTGCAGTATGTTGTTATTCCCCTAACCCAAGATGCACCAAGGTGGACATGCACTAGTTAAACGCTGAAAGCCATGTTTACTTTCTATATTCTGTACGGAATGAGATACGACATATCCTCCCTTCTGTCACGCTGAGTCCTGAGAAACTTTCCGTTAAAAACACTTGTCAGCATCGTCATGCTGTGTTGTATTCAAAGCGATGTTTCTGCTGAACACTACCACATGTGACAGGTATTAATGGGCCTTCTGTGCCTCAGTGGACATCTGATAGCACCACTCAGTCTTAGCTCATATCAACCTGCAAATCCAGAAAGGCATTTCATTCTTTTGTTCTTTAGTTCTCCTTTACCTTCAAGATGGCCAATGCTCACCTTTGCTATTTACTACTCCTGTTCACAAGCGTGTGTACGGCCTTTTACTGATCTCTTCCTGAATGCCACCCAGCCTCCACAGCAGTTCATACACTTTTGGTTTGCTGTGAGTTATTCCGAAATTGCCTCAGTCTTTTTTTGTGCAGTTCTGGTCTTGCTGTGAAAGTTTCCTGCTAGCAGTGTGGGTTTGCACAAATGAACAGAATGTTTGCTGGCAAAACAAGCAGTAACTTTACAAGAAAAGAAAAAAAAGTTGGCTTCGATGGTCTCTGCTCTTGATAGTGATTGCGAAACCATCAGGATTTTTCGATTAATGGCAGTGAATATTCAGTCAAAGATGATGGTCCACTGCCAAGGTTACTTGGACTCGGTCCGCGCCATGATACACTGTGTTGTCTTCAGCATTCCTTTCACACAATATGATATGTTGTTTTATCCCTTCACTGGGCTGTCATGTATCGTGCAGATTAAAGAAGACATCTCCAAGAAGTCATTTATCAGCGTGTGAGGATGAGGACAGAGCTGTCTCGTACGCTATAAACTAAATAATGATATTGATTGATTCACTTCACTTCTGTTGCAACCAGCCATTACTAGACCTCAATGTACGTGAAAAAAAAAGGGAAAACCTTCCTTCCTTCCTTACTGTCTTTTTACTTTCTTTCTTTCTTTTTGGCATGGAGCTTGAATAGGCGAAGTTAAAATTCAACGTCAATGCCAAAGTGATAAATCCATTTGATAACTGTAACTGTGACTTGAGTGTTTCAAGAATCAGGGTCAACAACATCAAAAGGCAGCTGGATCGGTGTGCCGAGCAACCTTCAACACAATCCAGCCTTTATTTCTCACACGCCAGTGAGAAACAAAGGGAAGGAAATGTCTCTGAGCATAAATATTTTCCCATCATGAGTCAGGGACTGTTACGGGCATTATTAGTTACGAGGCAATGACAGGAATAATTTGTTAGGTATAAATGTGTAATTGTGATTTATTTTTTAATACAGAACGTAAAGTCCCCAGAAGTCCCCATTCAGTGTTTATAACATGTGTATAACAAAACCTAACATCATGCAAGAGTTGATATATGATAAACGTAACTGAATACCAGACAAACTTTGTATACATTCAAAGGCTGTGCAGAATAGTGTGTGCATTTATCCATGAAGTGGAAATTACAGTTGACTGACCGGTTTGTGTTACATCTGGCCTTTGTTCGGGATACCAGAGTTTGTCCCCGGTGAAAGATTAGAAATTAAATCCATGCTTCCATTAGCTATATCCACTTACCCTTGAGATTTGTGCAGCCCTGGAGCAACGCCAAGGTGACAGCGGTTCGTAGTCAATCGCAGGACGGACAGACGGGCATTTACACCTACAGGCAATTAGAGTTGGGAGTGTGGCTCAATTGAGGATACAGCGCTAACTATTGAACCGATATGCCAGGTACAGCGTGTGTCTGAGAACCAGTGGGTTAGTGGTTCGATTCCCAGGTCATGCCTCTTAATAAGATGTCCTTGAGCGAGACACTGAACCCCAAGTTGCTTCCAGTGCATGGCATTGTATTTGAATGAGTGTGTTACCTGTGACAGTAAAAAAGAAAAATGTTTGAGATTGAGTACCAGTGATTATAAAATATAAGCACAAGACCATTTACAGTTTCCAAAAATACTTAAATTCACTTGCTATTGCAATACAAGTATTTCAGACGTGTGCTAAATTGCATGACACTTGCAGAAATGTCTATACTTCTTTACAGAGTGTGGTTAAACTGAACATTACTCTCTACAAACCCTATTGTGTATGCGGTTTTCAATCTGGCATTCTTTTGTTATTTTATTACGCTACATCAGACGTAATCTCAGATCATACTTCTCAGTAGATAAGATCAAGTATTGTATTACCACCAAACAAATAAGGCAGTTGCAATTTTGAGGGAAAACGTTACATAATCATAATTACCACATTTTTATTCCAGTGAAATCCCCCTGAGGTTTCTATTTAGGTATAAGTTACAAGTTAAGTCTGTTATGTAAGAAATCTTGGACTGCAACACGGATGTTATATCCTCACTTGCCATTTCATTAGGTTCACATGTAGAAACAGTCTAAGAAATTTGGTGCTTCATCTATATGATTATTCTGGAGGATATAGTTGCAGTGCCGTTAAACTTAGTACAACACAGTACAATTCAAAGGACAGTGGGTCAGCTTGTCCCATCTCTGCTGGACTTCCAAATAGTCACTTCTAACAATGCTACAGAGCCAGGCCCAGACATTTAACTGTAGTGTAATTGAAGTTTAGTGAGACTGACGTTTCCTGGCCTGCCACCAATACAAATACTGCATGCTGACACTGATGTACAGTGGCCATCATCTGCACTGATGGATAAGAAAAGAGGTAAAACTGTAATAGCCCGAAGCGCAAGCTCTTCTGACAAAAGAGGCCTCTCTGTGGCAAGCAGCTCAGACGCATGCAGCGGCTTGTTCAAGTGGAGCCCAAAGGGGAAATCTGAAGCAGGAATCTTTCTGAAAACTCTTGGTCAACATTGTTCAGTACAAACTCCAGATGTAATGAGCTCCATTCAGAGTTCATTAACTTGAACCGATGAAAGACAGCAACTCCTTTGTGTTTTCTGTGTCTACAGCATGTGCCGCTTCTTTATCTGCTGCTGTCAAGCACTTGGTCACTTTCTAATGGCAACATGGCCTAGAAGGAGCTGTCACTTTGATCCTTATTTCACAATGGAGCAAGGTTTTATGGGAAAATGACAAGGCTCTTATGTTTTAACAAACAGGGAAATACAGCAGTTTCAAGGCGTATTAGTTACCTAAAATACAATAAACATTATTTTGAAAACCTTTACATTTAAAAACTGGGTTATATATGTGAAGCTGTGTTATGTATCTGTGAATACCCTTAATTTGAAGTCTGAACAAGTGACAACTGTTATACACTGATCAGCCACAACATTATAACCCCTGACAGGAGAAGTGACAATATAATGTTCTGCTGGGAAACTTATGGACCTGGCATTCATGTGGATGTTACTTACTTCAAGTGGATGTAGCGCCCACCTAGACCAGACCAGGCACCCCCATACCAATGTCACTCCTTGATGGCAGCAGACCATCCCCAGCGGGATGCAGCCTGACACAGACACACACACAAAAACGCTTTAGGAACAACTCAAAAAACATGAAGAACAACATAAGGTGTTGACCCAGCCTCCAGAACTCAAACTGATTAAGTTTCATTGGGATGATGCACAGAGACCCCTCCCCTCAAAGGCCCCTACTAACAACATCCTGTTGCCAGACACCACAGGACACCCTCAGAAGGCCCATGTCCATTCACAGATGAGTCACTACTGTTTTGGGGGCACAAGACCTACACAATATTAGAAAGGTGGTCATAATGTTATGCCTGGTCGGTGTAAATGTGTTATTTGCCTTTGTATTAAACTCTGTTCAGCTGTAGTGACTTAATAAAGTCCTATCTTATCTTATCTTAATGACAGCTCGCCCCCTGGTGGCAGGAAACATTAACTGCATCGACAATACATTGGGAGATGCAGTTGAAGTTAACATGACATGGTCTGAGATTCTGCGTTCAACACCAACAGTTTTAATGTCAGACATAGTCCAGATTATGGATTGCTTCCCATTTGTCCACAAAACAAGTGACACACCTGGGTTTGATAAGAGAACAGTGAATATCTGTTGAATTTTACTGTTCGGGGAAACAGTCAGGCATGCAGCCCACAATGCTTTAATGTTTCATTCACCGCTTAGTGATTGCGGCCCCCATAAAAAGCACCAATAAAAGAATAGAAGAAGACAAAAGAAGAAGAAGAAGAAGAGTTCAAGCAGGTGTAAACAACCCCGGCTTTGGAAAAGTTTAATGAGGTCAGAAACACACCCAGCACGTTTTGTACACTTCCTTAACTGAGTCAGCAAAACAGTAAATTGTTTTTATATTATCTTCATTTATTCATTTACACAGTGCAAGTATTTATATTTGCCCATCACATAAGGTAAATAAAGACACCATTCTCCATGGGGATACTGCACCAATGGCTGTATAAGATAAGAAAAGATAGGACTTCCCTGTGGAGAAATGAATGTGTTACAGCAACAGGGAACTACAGTGCAAAATACAAAAACAAAACAAACAGAATAAGGTCAGACAAGAGAAACTATGTAAAAGTAAATATGCTAAAGGTACAAAACACAAACCTAACCTAATTATTAATTATGACTAATACAAATAACTACAGTTGGTGAAAAAGCAACTAATGTTAAAGGAAGGTTTGTAGGAGACTGAAATAAATGAATTAAATGTAAACATAATGATTACAGGAAACACATAATCTGAATCCATGAATCCATTCATAGTTTAGATTAGGTTTAGATTTACATTCCTGGTCGTCATATTAAAGTAAACAGCACAACCACCTGTAGCCCACAGCATCAAAACTAAAGAAAGGCATGACTGAACCCAAAATGTAAATAAACAACAGTGTAAAGACTGAACTAGTTGACAGACTATTTATTTATTTATGTATTCATTTATTTTGAATTTCTTAATTTGTATTAGTAGTTCCTGTGCATAGTTGACAGCAGGCTACGTTTAAAACATGTGCTGTCACATTAGGCCCCAAACGAGCCACTGTAGTAGTAGGTCAGGCTCTGCAAACTTTATTTGGCTGGGTGAAACATGCGTTTAATTAAAAGCATATAAACACAATGACAACCATGAACAAACACTATTTCGTGGCTCCCTGTGGGGGAACGGACGGGACAAGGGGGGGGGGGGGGGGGTCCCCATATTGGTAAACGGTGGCAACGTGCTCCCTGGCAGTGAAAACATTTCTGTCTCAACTTGTATTATCTGCGCGGTGGGTTGTGGGTGTGTGAGCGTCGAAGTAAAATGGCGGACTTGGCAAACGAAGGTGAGTAAGTGGCAGTGTGAGAAAAACAATACGGCTACAGTGGCGATGTAAACAGCACCTATACGTTGTCTGCATATTTGATACCTGAAAAGAAGCGACTCTGCCGCATGTTAATGGGGACTCCAGGGGACGGGTTAGCTTCGCGGCGTTTACAAGACTACAACGTTAGCAAACAGGCTAACAATGCTAACGCTTCGGCTGCGAGTAATACCTGGAATGCCTCGGTACGCCCTCGAATGCTGCCTGCCACCAACCGGCTTACTTCCTAACGCTAGCACCAGGCTATTAATAGTCGGCGTGTGTTGCCATTTGTGGTGAGCTAAATGGTCTAATGTGGATACAAACCCGAACCCACCAGGCCATAAAACGAAGAGCTTGTAATGAAGCTAATGTGCAAGGGCAACGCTGGTCTCCTTAGTGAATATGAAACGTTTACAGTGCGACATCCTCCTTGTGTTTTTTATGTAGCTAGCTCTTGGTTGCAGGGTTGCCAGGCGTTCATTTAGGCGCGTAGAGTGAAAAACGCTAGCTGAGACACAATGCTTTGGTGTAACCTCCGCATTTTAAGAGTCTGTACATGTCCCGCTCTGATCTGATTGCTGTGGTGTTCATGATTTAAGCATACTAGACTTCATTGAGGATCTTGGTGACATTGCTTGTCAGCCGAGATGACTCATGCGGGAAGAAGCGCATTAGCAAGCTAAGCTCGCTAAAGCTACATTCGGCATTAGGGAACAAGCAGCGACACCGACTATTTCCTGGAATGGGTCAGATAGTTTACGTGCTAGCTGGTTAACATAAGCCGGTAACATCTCGGCTACTTGAATTTCTGAAGCGGATACCGGTGTTACATGCCGGAATTTTCACATACATGTGCTAACTGAACCGACTGCAAGCCGCAGACGGATACAAAGGTGGATGTTAAATATAGGTCACACAGCATTTTCCCACGTTTTATTGCTTCAAACGTGTTTCACGCACAAACGACTTGTATTGGCCTTGAGGGCTTAAGTCTGGAGTTTGGATGTCGGGTTAGTAAACAATTGTGGCTGTGTCTGCTGCAGGTAGTTATCGCATGTATTTATGCCCCGGTAAGGCTCGCAACCACAACGATGCTACACCTGCCCTGTGTAATAGGCCCGGCCCAGACTCAGGAAAACCTTTGTCTGCTAACGTTATAGGATTACACATCTTACAGAGGTTACACGGTGACAGTAGATGCCTTGAGTGGCCTGAGATAACATGCAATTATCACCTAGCTCAGGTGATTAGCTTTCATCTTAGTTATCACAATAGCTTATTGAAGCAACACATCTTGAGCTTTAATAAAAACCTTTCATTTGGAAAGTAGTTTCTGTTTGTATATATTTCTTGATTGATTATGTATTCAAATACATGTGCGTTTACTTTAATGACTCTTAAATTTGATGTTCATTTTAGGTCAGCATCTCATTCTTCCACAAACACTTACTGGGATTGCTTGATTAAGTCGAGCATCCTGTGTTCGTGAGTGTGTTGCTCAGGACTCTGGTTTGAATTTCTCAGGTTTGGCAATATAGGCATGTGGTTTTGCAAGTCACCATTTGGTCGTTTGGTTTATCACTTCCCTGCTTCAGTTATTTTTGATCCCAGTAAATATGACATATAAATAAAGTTTGTATGCCAAGTTTTTATTTATGAGAATTGGTTTTATTTTGACTAATATTCACACACATGTATAAGGAGGAATATATATATATATATATATATTATATATTATATAAAGGAACAATAAGGGGGGATGTTAGATGATGTGGACAGACTGATTACATACAAGATAAAGTCTGTGTGTCATACTTTCTTTTAAATGTGTGATATTCAAATGCACTTCTGCATTTTGGATGACTTTTGGCACAATTTCACGTAAAATAAGTGCCTTTGTGATATCATGGCTACGAACAGATATATTGTTTTCAAATGTGAATCATGATGGAGAATCAAGCTGAACACTTTAGGTTAGTGTTTGGATGACCAGCCTACACCTTCTCTTGACAGACAAGCCTGCCATAGCGCCTCCTGTGTTTGTTTTCCAAAAAGATAAAGCACAGAAGGTAAGTTTCTGTTGTGTTATTTACATGTTTATCAAGGTTTACTCTGTATTTTACTGTTTTTGTGGATGTGATTTTTACCTGAATTTTATAATGGCACATATTCCAGAAATGTTCTTGGCCTCAATTTTTTTTACCCCTAGCAGATTTACCAAGACTTCATGGAAAGTCAAAACCCATCATTCTTGATGCGATACAGATTTTCAGTGTTATTCTCTAGCAATATCAGACAGAATATTATTGAGGCTAAGCAATCTAGGTTTGTTATGTTTTTTTTTTTGTGTCTTTAAATTTGAAATGATTTTCATTACCTCTCTTGCAGCGATCTGCGGAGGGTTCAAGTGCAGAAGATGGAGAAGGTAAATAAAAAATGCGTAAAATGATCACTTTCTTTGTCCCTATATTCACAGATTTCATTGATTTTATTTCTTATTATTTTCTTACCACTCTCAGATTCAGATAAAGATGAGGGAAGCTATTGCCCCCCTGTGAAAAGGGAAAGGACCTCCTCATTCCCACCCCCACATTCTGGTAAGGGCACGTGGTGACAAAACGGAGCTTTTCTTTTTTTTTTCTTGATTCTTGCTTGTGGTGTACACATTGATTTGTATGCTGAGTGCAATGCCTGTCTGCTACTTTGCAGTTCCCAAGAACAATGTATTCATGCCCTCAAGTTTCTGCCAGTCCCCGACTAGGAACTCTGACTCTGAGCCAGGTGAGGCATCAAGACCACCATTAGTTTTGTTTTACAGCTTGAAGTCCCCCTGCAGTAAAACTCTTTCGAAGGTCAATCACATCATTTTCAAACAGTTTAAGGCAACAGTCTCAATAAGTTGACTAAGATTGGTAAACAATAACTTTTGCTAGCCTGAGGATTGTAGTGGTTGTCAGAAATAGTTTTTGAAAATATTTGTTTCCTAAAGTTACAGTTGCCAGTAAGACTTGAGTGAAATTTGCCAAATGCCGCTATCCTCAGATCTGAACACAGTTCTCGCTAACTCACATGTGGTAATTTCCCTTCTGAGCTTGCCTCTTCAGTGTCTGCTGTGGAGGTCTGGCATTATTCATGAACAGAGAAAAATGTGCAGACCTAGAATACAACTTCCACAAATGATGTTAAATAGAAGTGAATGTGCTCTTGAGACTCGAACAATGAACAAGAGTTTCTGGACAGCTTTGTATTTGTTGAGGCAGGTTTTTTTTTTTTTTTGCATGAGGCTTCTCTTTGTAGTTTGTGTTTGGTTTTTCAGTCATCCTCACTTTCTCCTCATTCGGCCCATGGCTGCTGCACTGATTGGTCTAAGTCTGTTGCAAACACACTATGAAATACATCAAGCAGAGCAGAGAAGTGAACCGTTTTCAGTTGCATTAGCCTGTTGAATCAGTTGTGGGTATTAAATGTAGTTTAGGAGTTTCTTCTCTTTGAAACTATTTTATTGTGAGAACATAATGATCTTGAGTGGCCTTTTATCATTCCTGCACATAATATAATTGACTGCAATTTTGGTGAATGCCAAAGGTCTCTTATCGTTCGATGTCTTAGCGTCATGCGCTGATAGTTGGCAACCGTTGTGTGTAGTGCAGCTGATTATTTCAGAGGAATAGCTTAGGTATCATAAGCCAGTTTATTTAGTGCTGTTGGCCCACTGCGTTTATTCTGTGTGAGTCTTGAATTTTACAGCTGGTCCCATGTGCTTCTGGTTTTTGGAGAAATCAAGTTTGTTAAGTGCATTTCCTTGTTTGTGCAGGCTCTATAATGCAATCTGAGGTCCAGTTTGGGTCAAACTCAGAATCAAAACACTTGTATTTTTCATGTTGCATTTGGCAGCATAGTGTTAAGCATGTATGACACATTTCTTGTTAAGGAGAATGAATCGTTCCTACAAAATGATGAAATTGTGACATTAAGAGGTCACACAGCATTTGTGATTTTTAACTGGGACAGATTTCTAAAACAGTGTGATATCTACTGCAATATATGCAGGTGACCTGTACTCATGAAGATGGTGGAAACACAACAAACCTTTTCCTCCGTTTCAAAACATTGCATTACCATCACTAAAAATCTACAGAGAGCCAAAGCTCTTCTTTCCTTCGCTGAACAGCCGATCTCACGAGCGAGCCTCTCGTAGTACTTCAAACCCCAGCAGCAGTCGCTTTTGTCCACCTTTGCTTTCAGTTTCCGTGATTGGAATCAAACTATTTGTTTATGTGAGACTTAAAGTAAACCAGTGGGCAGCAGCTGATATTTGCAGCATAACATGTGGTGTTTATTTAAAAGCATTGTTGGAGTTGCATTGTTAAGATGGAAATGTTACAGTCTTGGGTGCAGAGAGTATCAGAGTATATAGGTGATTTGGAAATAAATGATAGATAGATAACAAACATGTATTTGCTTTATTAATGATTCTGTTCTGCACTATTCAAATGTGATAAGGTCTAAAAGCCATTGCGTACATTTCCAGCCTCATTATTTGTTTTATTGGACAAAGCTTGATTGGTCATTTATAAATTAGACATTCAGTCATTATATCTAACTTCAAAACAGTGGAATCACTAAAAAAAGAAAGAGATTTGTACTGAGAGTTGAAATTAAAAGGTTTTTTACTTAAATAAATAATATAAAGCTTCATTGCGGTAGGACATTTATCATGTGCCCAATGAAAATGTAACGTCCTAGTTAATTTTTTACTTGAATGACTTTCATTTAATGAATATACAGTTTAATTTTACATTTTTAATAAGAGGTGACATGATGTCTGCCACGTTGCTGGAAGTAAATTCTCAATGTGTGTGCAGTGCTGGCTTCAGACAGTTTTATACGAGGTGCCCTATAGACCCAGTTTAACATCAGTGTCTGCCAGACACAGGAACGATCTCTTAAGAGCTGAGGACAAAGAAGATGCATCTCTTTTCTTTTTTTTGTCTTTAAACAAATGCTCTTGGCTTTTCTGCTTCAGCACTGATTAGGGCCAGGTCATGCCAGGCTAATAAAGCCAGTGAGATGGAGAGGCAGAGGCAGAAATAGATCAGAGGCCCTAGAGCCTGCCATGTTTCTGCTCAAGAGTTGGATTGCAGCACAAGTCCTCAGGCTCTATAAGGGTTGCCGTGGTAACCGGCCCTGTGGTTAGAAAAGTGCAAAGACAGAAGGGACGTACCTGTTTTATGTGGCTTTGTGATGTTTGAACAATTTTTTTTACTCTCTTCTGCTTTGTATCCCCAGAGGAGAAGCCTATGGGATTTCGCTTAAAGCCACCAACTCTCATACATGGACAAGCACCAAGTTCAGGTGAGTATTTGATGTAGGTTGGTGTATTCATACTGCACTGTACTGGATTTACTAAAAAAAAAAAAGGTTGAACTTGAACCCAGACTTGCACACTTCACATCAGCCCCTTAGAAATGGAAATGGCACAGCTAGACGTGAGCATATAGACCCAGGACTTATTGAGACAAGTTGCCTCTGTTGCAGGCGTCCCAAGTCAGAAACCCAAGGAGCAGCAACGCAGTGTCCTACGCCCTGCAGTTCTCCAGGCACCGCCCTCTAAATCACATATAGAGTCCAGTGAGTACAGCTTGGAGTAACCTGTACTCTTTAGTTGATGCCTGTGAAACATTATCAGCCATCACTAGAATTTTCTGTCTCCCCGAGTCCATACCGTGTTGTCTTCATTTGTTGTGCAGGTGACATTTTGAATCGGGTCGGGAAAGAACCGTAAACTAATCCTTTTTCTTTTCTGTCTGTACATTTAGATTCCAGTTGTGGAACCAATGGTGTGAAAAAGTCATCGGACGGGGCCCAGTCCCTTTTCCTGAACAACACAGAGCACTCGGCCACACTGGCTGGCAAGTCACTGGTGAGTAATTGAAATTGATTGAAAATTGCCAATCACACGTGGTTGTGTTTCTCTGAGGAGCTTTTATTGCTGTGAAAATTCACACAGACACAATTCATTCGCAGAAACGCATTTACAAATGCTTTGGAGGGAAATCCATCCACACAGAAAAGAGCTATTTTTATAAACATATTTAACCAAAAACACACACAACAAGTATTATGTAACACTGCTGCCTCTTCTGAACTGGGAGATAAAACTTGACTAATGACTAAGGGATTAATTAGAGGATTATCTTAAGTGTATAAGATGAAGTTGCAGCAGTTAGTCTTAAGTTTGTATATTTTTGACGTTTGCTCCCCGAGTGATCAGCACAGGCTTGTGTTTTATCTGTTTGTGCAGGCAGTGTAAGAAGTTGTGTTCGCTGCTACTGCTGAAATTAATTACGAATAAATAACATTTTAAAACTCAACACTCCGTTAACATTCAAATTACTCTACGGCGGTGACTCATTCGCTTACACGTTGTTTGTGAAAGCAGACCGAGCTTTTCTTTTGTTTTTTTCTCTCTCATGTCATGAACATTACACTTCAGATAAATTGTATAATAATGATGCACAGATGGGTTTTTATTTTCTTGCTCAAACAACATTTATATGAGTGTGATCACTTTGGGGTCATTTATTCGTTAATGGATGCTGACGTAATAGAGGCAGATGCTTACACTTGTAATTATGTTTTCAAATTGCAGCAAAACGCAGATTTTTATTTATTTATTTTTGCACAAATCAAACTTGTAAATACTTGTATTCATATCCTGATCACCTGAGGTGCAATGCAGATTCTTACATATTCCTTATGCACACCAGTAAAATGTAACAGCCATGTAGATAATAGGCTGCTCAACAGTGTTGATGCATGCAGGATTCATTTGTTATTGCAAAGCATCTCTTTTGTTTCGCACTTACCCCAGCCCACTGCACGCAATGTGGAAAGTAGGGCTTGCATTGAAAAGGGCTTTCCATAAATATTAATGAACCATGCCACATGTAGGGGAAACTCTTGAGAGATATCTAATGAATCGGTCTTATTAAAATGTTCTTTAATCTTTGCTGTGGGGCTGACACTGGATTAAATTGTATTTTTTGTTTCCTATTTCAGAAACATGAAAATGAGGAAGACGGAGCAAGTGGTAACAAAGATGGCGGCAGAAGAGAGAAGAAGGAGACGGACGTAGCAATATCTTTTGTGTTTGGTCAGAATATCAAAGACAGAGCAAAGGTGGGTTGTTTTACACTTGAATGTGACAAATCTGAGGAAAGAAATGCCAGTTAATAGAGAGTCAGACATGGCTTTGTGATTTCACTCCTATGCATTTCTATTCTTGCTGAAGAATTGTCTGTAGTGGTTTGTTCTGTGACTCCAGTTCCTGTTATGCGATGCCTTCCTCTTTTGTTGTTTTTCCTCTAGTTGGAGGAGAACAGTACAGAAGACAACTCAAAGGATGGCGTGTCACTGGACTCTCAATCAGAGGGCACTAATTATTTCTTACAGTACATCTCTACCCCAAGGTAATGAACGTGTGTCCTCCATTCTATATTTTTAGCAGCTCATTTGATATTCGCTCACTAAATCCTGCTTTCTTTTTTCTGCACCTTCAGTTCAAAAAATGCCACAAACAGCGCAGACAGCGGAGCAAAATTTGTTTTTGGGCAGAATATGTCCGAACGAGTTCTGGTGAGTTAATGCATCTCACGGAATAGTTAGTTCCTATCATACCGGGGGAGAAACCTCCGTGATTGAGCATTGCAGAAGTACCAATGATCTGTTGTGGTTTTCAGAGTCCCCCGAAGGGCGAGTCCGCAAATGAGGAAAATAAAGACGTTTCAGCTGCCCCTGCTCCAGAGCCCTCACCACAGGAAGCCACCCCGGAGAAGGGTAAAAAAAAAAAACAATCTCACTGATTATTGGGAGAAAAAACAAAGCAAAAAAAAAACCAGTTGCTGTTTGGCTCAACTTCTGAGAGATGGAAATGAGACACTTGGCTAGACTCCAGTGGAAACCACAAAGACATCTATCATGGTTACAAACAAAATAAAGCAGCTCTGCAGAAATGCAGCTCCAAAACCGTAACCATAAAAGACATGGTCACTGAATTATGTCTTCATTGGAGTAATGTTTGATTTAAGAATGAGGAATGTGTTTACACAAAGTGAGACTGAGGGATAGAAAAGTGTGTCATATTTATCGTTTCATAGCTGCCGCCTGCACAGGCTTTAATGTGGGCACAGATCTCAAGTTGATTCCACTTTTCAAAGTGATTGAGAGCAGCTTGTTGTGTTAAGTGATGGAGGGTCAGCCAAGGCCCTTGATGGTCACCCCGTTGCCCTGGCTACTCAAGAATCTTTGCAGAGGATATGGTTTTTGTGTCATTTACAGCACTCGTCAAGGGTGTGAGAACAAGCTCTCTGAACTCCAGCCAAGTGCAGATTTTTCACCTTTGCGTTTTAACTCCCCAGCGAACAGCGTGTCAGAGTCTTTGGAGGAGTCTGCAGCAGCGTACACCAAAGCCACAGCCAAGAAGTGCATCTTAGAGAAAGTCGACGTGAAGACCGGAGAGGAATCGGAGAGCAACGTTTTACAGGTTAGAAGACGAGGCGGGCTCGCTGGATTGGAGACGTGCAGCGAATGAATGCGGCAGAAAGTAACGCGCTCCCCGTTTGTTTGTCCTTTTATTTCAGATGCAGTGCAAGTTGTATGTTTTTGAGAAGACCGCTCAGTCATGGATAGAGCGAGGTCGAGGTTTGCTGAGGCTCAATGACATGGCGTCGACAGATGACGGCACGCTACAGTCCCGTCTAGGTAAACACACCCAAAGTCAATTCCTGGTGGTTGCAAAAGATAAAAGCAAATTAGATTAGCAGTTAGCAATGTGCAACTTTTATGGGAAACCCACATAAACAAACAGTTCTGCCCTCTGACCCTGCCTTAACAGTGCATTTATCAGTGTCGGCGTGGATTAGAAACCTGTGTTCCATGTTTGATGTCTGTCAGATTGGCGATAGTTTGTTTAGTGATAAGGTATCTAGGTGAAAACAAAAATACGTTTTTGTTTCCATCACCGTTGTTATTACAATACCTGACACTGAACACTAGGGGGAGCCCATTCCTCTACTACTGGAATCTGGCAGCCACTACTATGGTGAAACAAGAAACATTTAACAAGTTTAAATTCTGCTTTTTCCCCCCCCACAAATAGTCTTATGGTCTGTTTTTTTGATTGTAAATATCTTTTCAGTTTTACCAGGAAATCTAAAATGGCACAGAATTATATCTGTATATTTATTACTAATAGCAATAGCTCCTGTTTAATTTATTATATGGCACAAAGCAACTCCACTGAGTAAAGTGGAATACCATTTGTCTAAATAGACCATATAACAACCTTTCATTCATGGACTTGCCATTCACTGCGGGTGTGTATGTTTATGTGTGTGTGTGTTTGTGGTCCAATCCTTTCAGTGATGAGGACCCAGGGCAGCCTCCGGTTGATCCTCAACACTAAACTTTGGCCTCAGATGCAAGTGGACAAGGCCAGCGAGAAGAGTGTACGAATCACTGCCATGGACACGGAGGACCAGGGGGTCAAGGTCTTCCTAATATCGGTATGTTTCACCAAACATTATTGGAGTTTGTGTAACCTGAACATAAATACTGCACAGAGACAGCTGTAGAATGCCACTTCCAGATGTTTTACTGAAGTAGAGAAGAGACATCCAGTTTAATATCTTCAGTTTGAAATGCAGAAGCTGAAAATATTCACATTAATTACAGCTATTACTCATTGGCAAGAAATTAACTTTTGTCTGTTGTCTGATCCATGACAATTCAGTTTTCTAAATTTAATTCTTCTTTCAGTAAAATTAAAATGAATCCGGGCCGAGTACGTTCCCACCACACTAATTGGAACAATTCATCGTATTGTCTCATCATGTTTGACGCTGTAACGCCCCCCAGTTTATCTTTTCAACTTAAGCTCTGATTTAAATCCTGTATTTCAGTTAATATTACCAAGCTACCGTTTATAATCCGTTTATAAATTCAAAACTTCCTGCCCAGATGTTTCACATTAAGCGCCTTCCAGTGCCATAAAGTGCAGATTCCTTGTCTTCCCCAGCAGGCATTTAATGCGAAACATCTGCACATATTGGTGTGATGTGAATGTGTGTTGTCAGTGTGGCTGAGCTGTGTCTGCGCTTTTCTCTTTCACGCCTCCAGGCTAGCTCTAAGGACATAGGTCAGCTGGCTGCAGCGTTACACCACCGCATCTTAGCCCTGAAGAGTCGGGCGGATCAGGAGCCCGAGGCCCCGGTGACGACCATCCCTGAAACCGAGGTACCGCAGTCCAATGAGGAAGACAGCGACGAGGAAGGCAATGCTTCTGCCTCTGCTTCCGCCTCCACTCCTGCTACAAGTCAGTGACTTTTATTACTAAATTTGAATGTGTTTTGCATGTTGCATGTTTGGCTCTCTCTTAAACTAATGCTGTGATTGACAGGGTCTGTGGTTTTATTGCTGCGTTTTGCTTCTTCATACACCAGTGGTTGCAGCGTGTGTGATTTGTGTAGTCGCATATTGAGGCCACTCACCTACAATGCCTTTGTTGACCTGTTCCTTGCAGGTAATTCAGAGGGAGGAGAGAGCCAGGCAGCAGGAAGCACATAGCGTCACACTTGGATAGCCTGCTAAGATGCCACTATTGAGGCATTTTGCTGTAGGCACCTCCATGGACATCCCTTGACCAACATGGGTCCTCCAGACCAGTACTTTTGGATATTAGAAGTCTAGCTCCAGGAAATAACCCCCCGTGCCGGAGTGTCTCACCCAACTCGTGCAGTTCATCTTCTCTGCATTCAACGTAATATCTGGAGTTGTTTCTTCCCTCCCTCTCCTGTTTTGTGTTTTATTTTTGTTTTCGAGTATTTTTTTTTTCCTCTCCCCGATAGCAAAAATAAAGACTTCAAAGCTTTGGTTTGGGACTTTTCTGCTCATCATATTGATGAGTGTAAGGGTGTTTTCCTCTACATTTTAAAGTATGGCACATGTTAAGACTACAGTTTCTACTTGGGGACCTTTATACTCACTCTACAGTGGTACCTCTGGACGCCACACATCCAGAGGAGCTTCATTCACAGTGTATTTGACTAAATCATCCGGTCGCTTGTTCCTACATCAAGTCCAACCTTCCTCTCGCTCCCCCTGCTCCCTCCCACCTCCTCCCATATCCATCCCGATCCAGTCTGTGCGTTAAGTTTTTTGGCAAATGTAATTTATTTTGGGCCGTCATTTTCACAAGTTATCTCAACACATATGTGCTGTTTGTAATGGCTAGCCAAGACCACTCAAGTTGTCATTAATAGCAGTTTCTTATATTTCCTATTGACCTATATTATAGTGAATAAAAGACTGAACCAGTGTCGTTTCTGCTAATGTGAGTTAATGATGTGAGGACAAAAGGGCAGAAGGATTCACATCAGATCTTTAAATTAATCAGATGTTAGTCATTCACCTTGTGAGTTTTTATTTTTTTTCCAGATCAAGAAAAGTTAACCCATCAGTCTACATTCTGCATGTAACTGTTGCTTCTTCTTTTCTTTTTTTTTCTTTTCAGCATCCCAAGGGTTTATTGTGTTGATACATATTTTTATGTTGAACTATACAGGCTTTTTATCCATTTACATTTGGAAAAAATGTTGGAATGAAGACTTCATGTGTGGAAAATTTGAGTTATAACTGTAATACCCTTTGAATGTCATGTACATTTGAATATATCATTTAGTAGCGCACCATGTTTTCTCATCTCCTCCAACTGCCCCCTTTACAAAATAAACCATTTTGGACTGACAGATTTTTCTTCCTCTGAAACTTGATTATTATTTTAGGTTAAAAGTTTAAAGCTGAATTTCTTTCCGCCAGACCTGTAACATAACAGAATTATAACCTGTAAGTGACACCTCCAGACTTTTTCTGTTTGTTTTAATGCAAAGAAGAACAAGTAAAATAGGCGGACTTTAACATTTAATAAACTAAACTTTAAAAAAAAAAAAATTTGGGCACATTGCAGCCTGATGTTTAGTCTTGGGTCCTCTCTTTCTAAAAGCGTGGACAAATTAGGAATAGCAGTTATTTTAATGGAAAAATTACAGTCTTTGTAATTTGTAACTTTGCACTTTCACACTGTCCAAATTAGACCATCTGATGGGCTGCTTTTGGCCCGCAGGCCTTATGTTTGACACGAGCCTTTTAAAGAGCGGTGTTGCCGCTCCAGGTAGCACTACAGTAATGAATAACTAAAGCCAAATAGAGCAGATTTCAACCTTGGACATAAGTGAATACATGAAATAAGAGTGGCTCAACTGTTTTGTATTCATGTTTTGCCTCCGGCTTACAGGTTGATGTATGCTGCGCCGTGACTGCGCCGCACTGAGACTTGCTTATATACAGTATTCATCAGGCGCAAGGTCATGAATATTTGATGCATGTACCTATCATAAGAGCCCAACGCAATCATATACATCCAAACTAGAAATATAACTACTGCCACTCTTAGAGTCTGCCTTATCTGCCCTTCTGTGGTGACTCAGCAGGAGAGCTTCTAGCTCTGTGATGTGTTGTGAAAGTCAAACGGAAACAAGTTCCTACCATACCTGTCACGGTCAACATAAAGTTGACTAAAGAAAATGGGTACTATTCATCATATCCTGACTTTAGATTTATGGAAGAGTTTAACTTAACTGTAGTCAGGCCTTGACATCACCAAACAGAGGTTTGATTAAAAAGAATTATAATAATGGTGTAGTCATTTGGGTAAAATATACAAAGAAATATAAAATACAATACCATGACCACCGTCCTGATATTTCCTGATACCAGATATTTGGTCAATTTGGCATCTAGTGAATTTGGAAGCCAGGTCAACACCTTGTGCTGTTGTTGATGCTTTTTTTTTTAGTTGCTCCTAAAGCGTTTTTTTGTGAGTGTCTGTGTCAGGCTGCATCCTGCTGGGGATGGCTGCTGCCATCAAGGAGTGTCATTGCTATGGGGTGGGGGTGCCTGGTCTGGTCTAGGTGGGTGCTACATGTCCAAGTAACACTTTAACATCACCAGTCAGTGGTCATAATGTTATGCCTGATCGGTGTACATACTGTACATCCAAATTCAGCTGAAGGGTTTAGGAATTACAACCATTTTTTCCCAGAGTCGCCTATATTCAGGTAATCAAAAGTTATTGCACGATTTAACATAATCATACGTAAAATTTTAAATACTTCCCTGTCTGAACTCCAGAGGAATCACCAAACAGTGAGTTTTCCCCTTTGAGATGCTTTGCCAGGTCTGTCGTTGATGTTTTGTGGCTCTTTCTTTCTTTCTTTAGTTTTGTCTTCAAGCGAGTGACACACAGGTTTGTTCCAGCCGAGAACAGTTCACCGAGTCGGACATCTGCAGAATATTCCACTTCTTTACCCTCACAACCTCCTGGGCTGCATCCACAGAGTGCTTCAGGTCATTGTCCATCTGTACCGTCCAATCAACTTTGCTTCATTTGACTGATTCTGAGCAGACTTCAGAAATTCCTCTCTTGGCTTCTGTCTTTCCGTCACGGCACCATTAAACACTAATGATCTGAACATCTCACACCTGCCCATAAGACAGCTTTTGGGTCAACTGTCCAACTTTGTTTGAGTCTCTTAAAAAACTTTAAAAATCATTTCATCCCTCTCCTCTTTCCTCCAGTTTGCTACTCAAAGAATGCGCACTTAAAGCAACTTCAGTGTGGTTTGATAAACAGCTAAAATAATAACTCCATCCATGTCTGAATATATACACATGCTGTATATATTTACATTTTGTGAAATCTTGAACTTGTGAACACATATTTTGCAAGCACCTGCCACTGTAAACATAAACTCGGCGTCATCTGCAAATATCTTCACCTCACTGTGATTTCAAATACACAAACTTCAGGCCCATGTAAAGAGAACACTTTACTAAAGAAAGAGGCAGATATAAAGTATTTAGATGTTTTCCCAGTTGGTTACAAAGCTTTAATGGAAGAAGAAAGGGGAAAGTGAAACATGAAAAGAGGGGAGAGAAACATAGAAAGATGCAGATGCAGATGCAGCCTTCTGTTTAATCACGTTGCATTTAATAAAAACATAACAGACGTTTATTGAAATTGTGCAGAAATAGTCTGATTTTGCAGTGCTCTGCTCTGGAAAAGCGATTTCACGTGTGGCTCAAAATGAAGAAACAGCATCTTGTTGTTGTGTCACAGAGAACTGACAGGCCATCAGTCACACGCAGGGGACTGTTAAAGAGTCCAACACGAAGACAAGGGACAGAATGACGAATGGAGGAGCTCGTGAGCCAATGTAAAGCGAAGGAGAACACATTTGTTATTGTTCTTGTTTGTATCAAAGCATCTGTTCCTCTTAGCGAGCTTGCTCATCCTCCACAGGTGGAAACCAGACTTTTGTTTCACTCGTCTTCTTCTTCTTTATTGCTGTTCGTGGGTTTACATGTTGCCAGCCTGTGACTCCTTAATTAAAAACCCTTAATTGAAAACTCTTATCGCAGGATGCATGTATATGACTCATCTACAGCTCAATTAACTTTCCTCCCGCCGCTGTTTGAACATTTAGAAGCCCCGGAGATATGAAATAAATGCTGCGTTTCACAAGACAAAAGCAAACCGCGAATCTTGCCTTCAGCTATTTTCACCTCAGTCTGGAAATCATCTCTTCAGGTGAAAGATCTTCTCGTGTCCAAAGTGCTCAGTTTAGCTCAACATTAACCAGAAAATACTAAAACATATTAAAAAGGCCTGAAACTGAAATTCAGAGTCAAGTCTTGAAATGCCCTTAGTTTTAGTTCGTCACCAGTGACGTGTACCTATCGTGCATTATTTTGAGTTTTGGAGTCACTAAATATTGGATTATGTTTTTCCACCATACACCACTTATTCAACCTTACCTCATGCATTATAGCTGTGTTCCCCTGTTACCCCCAGCTCTCCTCCTAATTCCTTTTGATATGTTGTAAATTCCACCTTGCACTGTAATAAAAAGTTATTTAACTGTATATTAATATCAAAGGCTGGAAGAAAATAAATAAAATCTAAGCAGAAGTGTTTCAGTTTATTTAGTCATTTTCTCTCTTTACAGGGTGAAAAATGAAGCTCATTCTTCTCTCACGTCTTTGTTGATTAAAGAGCTTTGGGAACATTACGCAACAGTTGTTTTACTGGGGAGCAAACGTTAATATTCAAATACGGTGCCGGTTCGGCAACATCATGTTGCAACACAACGCTTTAATGAGATTCATTTCTTTCGTTTTTATTGGGAGGCCTCAGGCATCAAGGTCGAAAAGAGATAGAAATCATCGCGTTGTTGTCATGAGCACTTGGAAACACTTCATGGGAGAAGTAATAGTTACCCATATCATGTCAGATCTCCTTGCCGCATGTTATATTTCATTGCCAACATGAGGAGGTTTGTTTTATTCTTTTTAGATTAAATTAAATAACAGAGACTCATACCAGCCACGGTCTCACAGACCTTCATTGTTTTGTTTTGTTGAAGCACTGACAGTTTCATTTACAGGATATTTACAATTTTATAGAAACGTTTCTTTTATAACATTACTGCATGTATGTTCTGCTTTTATTGTCTTGTAACCTTTACAGATAACCTCACGATCCAAATATTAGTCCCTTACCCCAGTTTGGAAACCAACCAGTGGCAGGTCTTAGAAATTAAACGGCCTGGCCAAAAAGAAAGTCACCATCTAGATTTGACTAAGCAAAGCAGGTACGAGCCTCCTATTGGATAATTACTGCATGGGTGATTATCTTTCAGCTGTTATTTAACCCCAACTGATGCAATGAGTAGCTTCTCAAACAACCATGTCTAAAGACATGCTAGGAAAAGATGTTAGTCTGTTTGAGAAGGGTCAAATCATTGGCATGCATCAAGCAGAAAAAACATCTAAGGAGATTGAAGAAACTACTAAAACTGGGTTAAGATCTGTCCAACGCATTATTAAAAACTGGAAGGACAGTGGAGAACCGTTGTGTTCCAGAAAGAAATGTGGTCGGAAATAAAATCCTGATTGATCGAGATCTGTGATCACTTAAACGTTAGATGAAATCAAGCTTAATGTTTAATTGTGAAAGTAAGAACATTTCCACACATAAAACGAGAAGGGAACTCGAGGGATTGGGACTGAACAGCTGTGTAGCCTTAAGAAAACCACTAATCAGTGAAGCTAACTGGAAAAAATGGCTTCAGTTTGCTAGGGAGCATAAAGATTGGACTCTGGAGCAATGGAAGAAGGTCATGTGGTCTGATGAGTCCAGATTTACCCTGTTCCAGAGTGATGGGGGCATCAGGGTAAGAAGAGAGGCAGATGAAGTGATGCAGCCATCATGCCTAGTGTCTACTGTACAAGCCTGTGCTATGGGGCAGTGCTATGATCTGGTGTTGCTGCAGTTGCTCAGGTCTAGGTTCATTAGCTGACTACCTGAATAAACTGAATGAGCAGGTTATTCCATCAATGGATCATATTCCAAGATGACAATGTCAGGATTCATGGGGCTCAGACTGTGAAAGAGTGGTTCAGGGAGCATGAGACATCATTTTCACACATGGATTGGCCACCACAGAGTCCAGACCTTAACCCCATTGAGAATCTTTGAGATGTGCTAGAGAAAGCTTTGAGCTGTGGTCAGACTCTCCCATCATCAATACAAGATCTTGGTGAATAATTAATGCAACACTGGATGGAAATAAATCTTGTGTTATTGCATAAGCTTATTGAAATTCCACCGCGAGTGCGTGATGTAATAAAAGCTAAAGACGGTCCTTTTTCTTTGTTGTTTTTGGTCAAATAATGAAAAAAAAGCCCCCTCTCTGTTTCGACACAGAATCTGTTTGCATTGATTTTGTCTCGAATGAATATTCAGCCTCTGTTTTTCCTGCAAATGCAAATCAAACACATTACCTCAGACCAGGTGGAAGCTGTTGTAACGTGATCCCTCTGACTTGCAGCAGCTCCTGAGTTTTTCTCGTGGCCTTGGACGACGTTCAAGCCGATACATGTCATGATGTCAGAATGAGAAGCACCTAATATGCAATGTTAAACGAGTAAAAGCCCAGGAATTAACCTCTTAAGTCATTACTCAGAGAGCTTCTTTCACGAATTCCTTAGCCGATACAAATTACAGCCGCTAACACGACTCCCATTGCTCTTCTTCACATGGTCGACTCTGCTGTTTTAACTCAAAGGGATGCAGACTTTTTTTCTTTTTTTTAAAAAAAAAAAGGCCTGTTATCACCTGCGAGCTGAAGCTTATTTACAGAAGGCAGATCCGGAGTTGAGTCATGTAGTTCTGGTTGACTTGGAGAAGTTCTGGCAGAGCTTTAAGGACGATCGTGTCAGGAGGGATTAAGTTCAGAGGAGGAACTTGATAAAAGATCAAGATGAAGACACTCAAAAATGAGAATTCAAGGAATGCTCCGATGGGGAGGAGGGAGTCGTGTTTTTACATCGGTGGACGGAGGTAAATATTAGTCAAAGTCGTGGTGTATTCTACCTTCTGAGCAGCTTAGGTAAACAGCAGGTGCCACATAAAAAGCAGAGTGATATTTATATCGTCTCCCATAAAGGGGCTCTCATTCTTCTTTATTTGTGTCATTTATTTCCTTACAAGGAGTCATCTGCTCCTAGGAGGGCTGGGAAATTAAAAATAACTTCAGCATCATATATACAGTAGATGACAAGGCCGTTACGAGAGACATCTTCTTTGAGGATGTTGTAGAAAGCAAGATTTTAGTTACATTTGCCAACCTCATTTAATACAGAACATAGTTAATATGAAAATAGTGAGATGTGCTTGTATATTAGTCAGTAAAAAACAGACAAAATGATTTAGTTTACATATCAGCTGCATTTGACTCTTTTTCCTACAGTTTCCTCACAGGATAAAGTTTAGATATTGCAATGTCCGTATCAAATATGTATTTAATTTAACTTATTTTGGACCTTAACGACACAAACGTGTGACATCAACGTCAAAAAGTAACTTTAATACCGCATTTAAATCTTTATTCTGTTTAAAATGTGTGTTCTTGTGCTACTATTAACTAGGTTCTAACTGTCATTCCTCTATTCGTCCACAAGGCGGAGCTGTGAGGTGAAAAACAAAAAATATCTCAAATTCATAAACGCTTAACACTGCATGATTTATTCTTGGATTTTAAATTGCTTAAAGTTTAGTAGTGCTTCGAGGTGCAAAATTTACAAGCTGATCCGGGTGGGAGATAATATTCTCTTCTGAGAAGAGGCGCAGGGCAGGCACTCACGAGAAGCATCAAATATAGAGGAGGACAATTGTGCACACCTGTCCAAACCAAGTGATCACACTCCAAATACCTCGTATTTTAATCCAGATTTCAGTTAAATATTATGATTAACAGCTCGAATTCAGCTGAGTCATCTTTCTATGCCGTACATTAGATTTATTTGATTAGTCTCACGCAGTCAATCTGAGCACCTTACCCTCCAAAATGTCCGGTTAATCATCCGGTCTGGTCGTAAACAAGATGGAAAGAGTGCGCGCAGTACGCTGGAAGGTGCAGGATCATCACTTCCTGCGGCCTCCCAGCTCTACACCCGATTTCTTTCTCTCCGCCCCTTAATCCCCCCCTTTCCATCAAATCCAGCCACTCCCTTTGGGTGATAACCCCACCCAAAAGCCCCTACAAAACGCTCGTGCACACAACAAACACTCGCACACCCTGCGAGCATGGAAAAATAAACATCTCAGCACGCACACCCCTGTTTTATATCTGACTCAAATCAAAAGCATGTTAAATTAGAACATCTCTTCCCTGCCCATGCAGTGTTTGAACTGTGCAGGCCTGATATAAAGAGAGTCAATGAGAGGCTTGTAGCTCAAAGGTGTGGAGCATGTTCTTACCTTATGAATAAAAAAGAGATGATAACCATAGCGTCACAGCCAGTACCACAGAAATCATAAAAGGAATATCCTGAGGCAAAGATAATTGTGTTAGCTTTACCACGAAAGCCTGACCTATCTCTGCATACGATCACTAATATCACATTGTTAAACAATGCGCCCATTTGCAAAGTGTCAGCCCTCCAGAGAAACAGCAATCAGCGGCATCTCCGCAACCACAGCCACCTCAGGAAGCGGCGACTGTTTGCAGACACTGAGTCAGACCCAAGGACGTCACAGCCGTGAAACAGAAGCTCCTCTATTCAGACGCACTCACGCCAGCCTGCCCGCAGAATGGCCGTCATTATTTTTCAGGAGCAGCGACGGGGCCATGTGAGATCTGTTTGGAGACAACACCGCTGAAATTGAGCAACCTTTGCACCTCCAGCAACAAAGCTCCGGCGCAGAAAAGCCAAACAGAGAGCCGTACCACCGCCTGGACACTTTCAAATAACAGATACCAGATAACACACTGAATAGATTTTTTTTTTTTTTTTCAGGAACTCAAACTGTACACATAAATTGTCATCTTTTTCACGGGTTTAGTGAATTATTGATGATTATTTAGGTTTAAGTCTTTAAATATTTATGGACGCGGATAGCCAAATGAACTCGGACTGTGAGTGAGTCATCGGCCACATTTCTATGACTCGCACACATCTATTCTTAATATAAAATGATTTATTACATGATCTAACGTATCCCCCTTAAACATACCCTGTATAAATCTTATAATGTAATTAAAATTGCAACGCCCAGTGTCTTAATGTAATCGTTTAATTATTATTTAAGGAAAAAAAGGGGGGCTAAAATGGATTGTGTTAATTCATCTTTTGGAGAGTTCAGAGTTGTTTAGGAAGAGGAGAAACACCTGCTCGCTGCAGTTGTTCGGCCTGTCTGGGTTCTCCAGAGCGGCCGCTGCGTCCTCCGTCTGTCCCTCCATCTTCCTCTAAAGAACTCACCAACATGCTGCAGCTGGAGATGGGAGGGGGGTTGTAAAACTTTGGCCTGTTTATTGTAGATCTTGTCAGCGCCGTTACCAACAACAGATGTCTTGTATACACTAACACCATTATCCTCCGATGTTGATATGAGCATTGAGGGGGTTTCCTTTCAGATCTGCAAACACGAACAGCGATCAGTTTCAGCTAAAACGTGCTATTCTCAAGCGCCATGTGCCGAGAGCTGACGGTGGATTTTCACGAGCAGAGGGCAGGCTAGAAACCTGCAGGAAAAAAAAAAAAAGAAGAAGAAGAAAACATACACATGATCGGTAAAGCCATCTTCTCGGTTCAGTTTAAGTTTCTTGCTGGCGGTGATTTGCACGTCTTTCAAATTGGACCTCATTAGCTCCCGCTGGCCCAAGGTCTAACCTGCTATTATCACCACATGAGAAGTATGTTCAGGAAAACAAACAGCTGTAATGATTATTTCTTTGAAAATGTCAAACCGCAGTCCAAAAGCGGCACAGATTCCTCCAGCTGAATCATACGTTGTGATCAAATGAATGCCATGTGTTATTATGCAGCCTGATTTTCCCACCAGTGTTGCTTTGATTAAACCGGCTATCTGCTTTTTCTTTCCCGCAGGTCTTCCAGTCCTCTGCTGTGCATGTGCAGGCGTCTTGGTTTTGAAGACCGTTTGCTGCAAGTGGCAAGTAGCGGAAATATCTGTTTATGTGGGCGGGAAAGGGACACCTTTTTCAGCGCAGTTATAAACAAGTTAGAGCAAATTCTGAGCACTTAGTGTGTGACAGACTGTGAGGAAAATACACGAAGAAAACAAAGTAACTACGACACGCTGGACGAGTACCGCCGGAGTCCCTCCAACTGGAGTGAAAGTTGTCATTTCAGGGGGAAATTCTCGACATTCAGCATTTAATTAGATCCAAATGTCTGAGGGAGATGTGCCTTTGATGTGACAGAGCCGCGCAGCTCTCTGTTATTCTTCTAGCTGGCTTTAAAATGTGAAATTGTTCGAAATGCAAACTGCTGAAATCATTTCACCCCCACAGCTGTAGTAAATACACTAACTCGCAGTCGAGCTGAAACATGTGCTCACTCGGCCAAATAAAACCCAAAGGGAGAAAGATTTTTTTTTTTTTACTCACAAATACACAAAAGTTTCCCGGGGACTATACATCAGCCGCGCGATTCTCTAAACTCAGGGAACTCAAGCTGACTTCTGCGCCACCTTCAAGCGCCTGCAGTCATGGTTCGAGTCTAAACGCAGAGAGATGGTGTTGCCTCACTGAAAGCGAGCAGGAAGTTGTATAAATCGTGTTGTCTGGAATTTGCTGGGATTTCTGTCTCCTGGGGATAGCAAGCGCTAAGTCGAGGCGTGTACAACTCAGGAAGAGATCTCCTTACTTAATTTAATGGATGAAATATGGTGATAACATATTACATTTGAGATAAATGCAATCAAGTGCACAGATTTCTAGCAAAGTGAGAAAACCCCCTCATTGCAACATGCACTATTCCTGTCTGCTAGACCTTCGGGGACAGACTGTTTGTGGCCAGAGCTGGCATCTGCTGGGCATATACCTCAAACAAATACTTCCCTTGAATTACCGCCACATGAAAAGGTTTATTTCCAAAACAACACTCTGCAGCCAAATGAAAATAAAGCCTTCTGACTTTAATTTAAAGCCAAATTCCTGCTCAGATTCTCTCGTGCCGTTGAGTGGCGTTGTCATGAAGTGGCGTTATTAGCTTTTTCCGACTGAGCCTCGTTCCCCAAACGTGCCCCGTCGGCTTTCCCTCTACGTGGTGCAATCCCCCAGAGCTTTCTCACACCTAACATTTGGCCTTGGCTCGGCTCCATTTAGATATTAGTAATGTCTGGGAGGCAGTCACGTGGAGGGAACGCAGCCGTGATTAATTAGATCAATCACACATGTACTTAACTTGATATGTGTCAAAATGTCAACTGACTGTGACCTTGTAAGTTATTCGCTGGCAAACATCAAGACTTATGCCCTTTAGCTAAAGATATGTTATGTCTCTTTTAGCTCCCGCTCTGCTCATTTGACCATTACTGTTGAATTTTGTGGTTCAGCTACACGTGTATGTCTCGACATGTTGAAACATTAGTGTTACATAATTATTCTTCACAGTAGTCTTCATGGTTGAGTGGCAGCTCCTGGATATATAGACATATACGTACACCAACTAGGCATAACATTATGCTTAGTTGGTCGGTGACCAAGTTGTGACTCATCAGAGACGTGGGCCTTCTGCGGGTGTCCTGTGGTGTCTGGAAACAGGATGTTGTTAGTGGGGCCTTTGAATCATCCCACAGATACTTGATCAGTTTGGGATCTAGTGAATTTGGAGGCCAGGTCAACACCTTGTGCTATTTTCACGTTTTTTCAGTTGTTCCTAAACCCTTTTTGTGTATGTGTGTGTGTGCATCCTGCATCCTGCTGCCATCAAGGAGTGTCATTGCTACGGGGTGGGGGAGGCTGCTCTGGTCTAGGTGGGTGGTACATGACTAAGTAACATCCACACGAAGGAACGCTGTATTGTCACAAGATGGTCGATGTTATTTACATCTCCTGTCAGTGGTTCTGAAGTTATGTCTGGCCGCTGTATACTATTGTCACTGACTAAATTTAGCTCACTGAGCTATTAGACTTATAAACAACCGGCTTTCGGTTTCTACTGAATTTCTACCAAATTTCTACTGAAGCGGTTTAAACAGAGGGGAGTGTACCACTGAAGAGAAGTCAGAATCAACACTGACCGTCACTCTTGATCCAGAGTGTTTGCTGAGGGTTTTTTTGTGATGCGACTGTTTAGCTTGGGGATGAAGTGAATGGACAAGTGAATGGCCACAGATCTTATAAATTAACTTAATAAAATAAATGATAAAAAGAGAAACTTTCCATGTCTAAAGGTTGGTTTATACGTCTGCGATAGATATGTGCCAGAGTATATATATATATATATATATACTTCAAACAATGTAGTTGGAGCAATTAAATGTTAAGCAACTTTACTTTTACTCAAATCATGGCAACTTGGAAAACAGGTAAGACGGCAGATCATGTAGGATCAATAACAATTACAGTTACAGCCGTTGGCGTCGCTGCAACATTTAGTTTAATTTCTCAGGAGAGGAGGTGCACGTCATGTGTGGGACATGGAGCGGTACCAGATTCAACACAGTAACATAGACTCTGGCTTTAAAACCCACACAATATCTTCAGCAATTCAAATGAATCCAAGCTTTATGGATAAGCACTGGAGCGTCCCCTCAACCTGCCAAAGGCAGAAAAAAATACTGTAAATATGTTTAACCAGTGAAGTTGAGATCAACGCAACTTGGCCCGCAGCTATACGTCAATGGCCAGAAAAACAACTCTTCAATCAACTCCTTGCTCATCCTAAGTGATTTGTTAGGGGAGAAGCTCTCGCGCATTAAATAGGTAACACAAACAAGCCATTCCTTCATTCCTTTGGAATGAATATTAAGTATTAATGGATGATCCGCTTCACTCTTGACAGTTTCACAGGAACTTCACATTGTGCTCGGCGTGTTGCGTGGATTATCCACATTTACTGGACCGCCAATTCTGTAAAGAGAAATTGCTGGAGAATTATTCCAGAAAGGCGTAAATGAACTGTTCTCCACCATTAATAAATATAGTTGGAGGTTAATGGTAATGTGTTATTTTTATGTGCAACCACCCTTTCTCTGTGATTGCAATTGTCTTTAGATGTGCTGAGAAAGCGCTACAAAGTCCTCATCAAACCTTTCTGATAAACCCAAAGGTGAGCACTACAAGTAAGGCTGTCTATGTTCACCTTTGGGAATTTTACAAGATTCTGCTCTAAAATAGATTTACATTAAATATTCCAGCTTTAAAGGGGAACTGCTGTTTTTTTTGTTGTTGTTGTTGTTTTTTTTCAACCTGGACCTTATTTCTGGCATAAAATATGACTGTTTACTCACCCATATAACTTTTGTGTAATTTATACTCATTCAGGAGATAATTACATCCGCGTGTATCCATATAGTGGAAGTGAATGGGGCACCGAAACGCAGCCTCTAAATCCAGGCTATGTAGATCGGCCTACAGACCCGAGACAGGACGATGTCTTCTGACCTGCATGATGTCATCTCTGAGCGCCGTGCACACCTGCGACAGTCGGCTTGTTTACCTGTAATTTACTACAGCCATTTTTTTTTTTTTTGCAGAATGGCTGAATATTTTACAGATTCTGAGGTTGTGGATGAACCATAGCATGATGATGCTAACAGGTAACTCCGGAATCAAACGGGGAATAGCACCAGTGTACGATAACAAAATATTAGTGAAATTAACGAGTTTTGTGACAGGTAATGTGTTATTTAGAGGCTGCGCTTCGGTGCCCCATTCACTCCCACTATATGGATATACACTCATGTAAATGAAGGACTACAAGTTACACAAAAGTTATATGGGTGAATAAACGATGGTATTTTATGCCAGAAATAAGGTCCAGATTGTGAACAGCTTTTGAAACAGCTACGTGCTGTTTAACATGGAGTCATCTGTGGATTCGTCTCCGCCTCACATACATGTTCGAGCTGGCTGTTTCCGATACATGTGGGATTGACTCATTGATGTGTATTTTTTTGTGCTATTTCTTCGGAAAACAATGACTTGGCTGCTTTGGCTGCTCATGGTTGTTTTTGGATTGACAACAAAAGAGAATATTCTAACCATATTGTCTGAGATGAGATGAAGGAGAGAGGTGTTTGTTTGCTGGATTTGTTTGTCTGCTCATTTGTCTGGCCCGTGGTATGAGCTTATGTCACCGCCGTTGCTCCGTACAGTGGCTGCTGTGTAACAGATGGTTTTGCACAATGAACTGTCACAGACAAATATATTAGCATGACAACGTTTCTGTGCTTCGGTTTATTTATTGGAATCTGCCTCATCCGAGCCCTCTCCACAGGGATCACCTTCTTGTCGTTATCTACATCATAATTAACAGCATCGTGTGTCGTTAGAGTTTATTATTTTATTTATTTTAAATACAATCTGAGTACAGAACATCTGACGCCCCAAGAGTAATATCTTGGGAGAAATGATGAACATCCATAGCTCTGAAATTATATTTATTCAGCAGTCAATATAGAACGTTAGATAAAACATTTTTTTGGCACAGTTGCTTGATGATAAGCTGTCCTGTTTCTGTGTCGTAATCTAAATAAATATGCAAAACCATAATTTATTTCCCAAATAAATACAATATAAACTACAATAAAGATGCACCGCATCTGCACCCCACACTTCACCTCCTCCGGAAGAAAGACAAAAAAAAAGAAAAGAAAAACAAAGAAATTCAATGTACTTCAGGCAGCTGCAATGGGTTCAAACCAAATAAATGACGTTGAAGGTGAGACAGATGCTTCATAGTTCATTCCAACAGCTCATACATCCCCTAATGGTCTACCAGGCAATACAACAAGGAGGCATTTTGCAGGGCCAGTAGAAGGCTGTGCTGTGGGTTTTGTGTTAAAAAAAAAAAAAAAAAGATGACGTGGTTTTGTGGATGGGTGCAATCGCAACTTCAGATTCCAGCATCTATTTCAGTTTTCAAAAAGACAAAATAATAAAAAATCCTTTAGGTTTTATTTAAAACCTCTTAAAATGTTCACAAATTACATCTGGGGGGGAGAAGGATCACACACCTTATAAACCTTTGTGTATTCACCATATGCTGTGATGTGACTTGGTGTGTTTTGGCAATTAATTGAGGAAAAATAATTCTACGGAGAACATATGGTTGAAATGTTGACGTGGGTCTATTGCTAACGTGAGAGTGTATTCATGTGTGTGTGAAGAATTCCCTCGTTCTTAATCTCCCAGAAGAATACAAATAATAATAATAATAATAATAATTAACGTATAAAACACAGTTTATAAGGGTGGGTATTAAACCTGGAACTACGGTAAAAACGCTTTCTCCTATTGAAGTTGAAGTTCCTACCAGTAAAGCTTGTTGTCTTACCTGTGTAATAACACTGCAATCAGTAACAGTAATGCCAACGAGCAGGCCTTCAGAGTCATAACAGCGACTCCACACGCCTTTAAGTCAATATCTTTTCCGAAGACAGCTGATCGCAACGTGTCATAATCAGGTTAACGGGTCAAACTGTGCCGTGCAGGAGGTAAAGTAAACATTGGTGCAGTGTATCCGTGATTTCCGCCGATATAACCGTGTAAACTAAGAGGTTTGGACGTACTGAAGTGAACACCTGCAGTAACAGAAACAATCTAGTCCCACATGTCTCATCGCCATGATTCTATTGCATGTACGGCTACTCAAATATAATACCACAAACATTATGCTGCTACATTTTTGTTACACCACAGTTTACAGTGTTACTACACAGATAGAAAAGATAAAAACGTCTCGGTGTAAACAGTCACTTTCTGCCTTTTTTTTTTTTTTATTTAACATTGGATCCTTGCTGTCCATGTGATTCGGTTCCAACTTAGGGTGACAGGCACCCAGTTGTCTGTGAAAAAAGGCTGCTGTGGAGCAGTCATGAGCGTATTCCCTTTCCTCTCCTCGTCTCCTTGAGTTTATATTCCATAGTTTTTGTCTTTTAACAGCATCCAAGTTTGAGGCTGAGAGCAGCATGAAGTAGTGATGAGTCCGTCTCTCTGGGTCATACGCACCCGCAAGTCTTTGCGGACACGTTGTGTATCGTGTGGTAGTGGCTTTCGTTATCCAGGAAGGAAAAGTTCTTTTCAAATGCAGTCGGTCTGCAGCAGGGCCCCGTGCTAACTTTGTCCTTGCGGCCCTTCTTCCTGAACACTACCTCCCTCATGTGCTTCATGGTGATGTCGTAGTTGTGCCGCTCCGCCTGGCAGTGGCCCGTGCAGTAGTGCAGCAGCACGGTCTCGTCGCTCTTGTAGCCGAGACCCAGTTCGCTCACTGTCAGCTCCAGCTTCCTCAGAGAGCAGGGCTTAGACCTGCGGGCTCTTTTAGTCCTTCGGGCCGGGTTCTTCCCCAGGCGCTGGCTCTTCCTTCGCTTCCTGTTCAGCAAGGTTTCGACCACATGCTGAAGCTCGCCCTCCGTGAAGCTCTGGAACATCGTGGAAACTGGCAGAGACAAGATAAACCAGCGGAAGCATTATCGACAGGTGATGAGGAAGGGATTATCTGGTTTCTGGGTAATTTTCAACAATGTGAAATTCCAACAAAACAGATTGTCCTCAGAGATTGTAGATGACTAGATAATGAAAGTCAGTTCTTATCACTACCAGCATGACAGGTGCTATAATTCCACAGAGACAATTTTGTTGATGGATGTCTATCAATGGGTCACGTGAAGAGAAAAGAACATTTGATGCACCGTCCTCTGCTGGAGGTTTCAGTAGTTCTGTGGAACAGCAGTGAACTATGAGGTGCTAATTGACTCCGGGCTGTCGTGAGAGACATTAAAACCTGCTCTATAAACAACACACCCGGGATTTTAAGTGTTCTGTCTGAACCCTGGCAACCCTTTCACACGACACCTTATCACCCAGCAGACAAGGAAGAAAGAAAAACAGTTTGTCTTACGCTCTGAAAGGAGGGAGTTCATGTTGTCCGTTGAGCGGACCCGTCGATGGAGACCACCCGTCTGCTGCTGGGACAAAACGGGCGAGTCTGCTCGGGAGGAGGAGGAGGAGGAGGACGGGGATGCTGTGGATGAGGTTCTGGACGTCGACTCTTCGGGCGATGAAGACGATCTCGATGAGGGTGAAGATATGTGCGGGTGTTTTGTCTTGAGCTGGAACTGTCCGACGGTGGCCATGTTTCTAACGAGGATGGTGGACAGGGCTGCACCACAGAGCACGAAGGCAAAAGTAGCACCTTTCCATAACTTCATCTTAGAACGTGGAGGAGCATTGAAACTCTGTCGAGAGAGAGAGAGAGAAAATGAACCACCTTCAGACATGTTTAAACAGTCACACCTTCAGTCATGTATACCATCTCCTCATCTTGTCACGTTATTTATTTCATACATTCAGTCACATTCCCGTGACCTCTCCATAGATCCGCGTCTATCATCTGAGCTTTCTCTGACAGGGCTTCCCTTTTACCCCTACAGTTTACTTTTTCCTGATTCTGCTGTCAGCTCATTTTCACTCTTAAGTGGGTTCAGGATCTGTGAGCCCGACATCGCTTGCTGACACCTGAGAATGCCGTGTGTGTTTAAAGTTGTTTCGCTGCAGCCTGGAGAAAAAAAAAAAAAAAAAAAGGCTAGCGCTAGTTTTTCATTTCAAATCAAGAAATGCAGAATGAAATTTGTGACCCCTCCCGCGCCCTCACCGCTTGACAACTGTTAAAGGAAACTACGCATTACACATTCCGTCCTTTTCAGGAATCTCTTACCCACCACACCTATTTGCAATGTATGATGAAGCCTCCCTGAACATGTGTACATCCCTTCACCTCAGGAGGCTCCTCCTCACAGCCACTCGTGCCTTCCCCTTCTTTCCTTAATGTCAAGCCGCCCGGGCATTTCAGGAGGTCTATACACTCAGCTTCTTTGTATTTTTCATATCATGTCACCAGTGAGCAAAACATTTCCCCAGAGCCGGAAATGGTACACTGGCAGTGACTAACAGCAAATCCAGACCAGGCTTTACAAAGTGTTTTGCCAGACTGGATTCTGTAGAGTACGTATATATACAGGCTGCAGGCTTGTTTATAACGAGACAAAACGTCGCATATTTTTCTGCGGTTGATTGCAGAAAGATAAATCTGACATTAATTTGTTCGCAGCATGCGTGCAGCTCCTGTAGATCACTTTAAACACGGTCAGCGTTTGTAGGGGGAAAAAAAAACGATTAAGTCAAACAAAACAGAAGAACTATAGGCGCATTCAGACGGTACTCCGCTGCATTTTAGGGGTTTGTTCACCGCAGAGGAAAAACACAAAGAAACTGCACACTTGACTTGCAGTGGTATAAACATCATATAAACAGGTATAACCAGTCGTATCAGTCACAGCTTGACTCATCACTCATAATTCCAAATGGGTTTGACTCGGCGAGCAGCCCGTGCACAATGAAGGGGTAGAATGGCATTCGTCTGGAAGTCAAACATTTCAGCTAACGGCCCCATTTTGACGCACGGAAACAATGTGACACTGCAGCAGAGCGTTAGCCGGCGCGCGTCTTCGTGTCTGACGTTTGTTTCTCGCCGCTGAATTTAATTACACGGCGTGATATATAGAAGCCTCAGTGGAAACTTTCATATTGTTTCTGTTGGTTCAACACCAACTCCTAACACCGGTAATCTCGCAGCTCCTGCTCTGAAAAGTGATAATTCTCAGCTTTATAAGGGCCAGTTTGTTATGATGTATAGCTGAGGATGAGATCATTGTTGCCATAAACTATTAATAGGTGAGCTTGGGACAATTAGTCATGCTCAGAGTTAGCATTTTCACACAGCAGCGATACATCAGTGTCCTCGGCCTGTTAGCTCTGCGGCTCATCTTGATAAAACAATTACCTCATGAAGAACAGGCGAGTCCTCCACTGTCTCGGCTGCTTGTACTGGATGAAGCCCGGTCACCAAACACTGACCTCATATTCCTGAAAACACTTTGATTCTCATAATTGCTCCACTCAAAAACACATTAGTCACATCTGCGGACGATTGGCGGCAATAAAGGTGCCAAGGAGCGTTTTGCGGCTTGTTCGGAGGGTCACGGATGATTCGTTTGCACAGATATTTAATATCTACCACCGGCCCCTTCTGCTAACGATGTAAATACACAGACACTGATAGGGAGAAGGGGGCACTGGCGTTTTCTTTCGAGGAGCTGACTTCCTGAGAAGACAAGCGCTGCTGTTTTCCAGCAACGAGAGAAGAGGAACAACGCAGAGGATATAGCGAAACCCCAGAGGCCTCTCCAGCAGAAGGAAAAGCCATCCTCAAACCGAGACATAAAAGCGCAGATGAGCTGCAAAGACAACTAAACCAGCTCCTACACATCCGCAGCGTGCCTGGTTGCCTCACGGAGCATCGCGGGCCGATGTGCCTATGCACGCTCCTGTAGGTCGGCCAAACGAGCGAGGCCCAAAACAAACACAGAGAGCCATCTATTCACGCGGAGACGCGGGTTCTCAGGCATGAACGTCTTCATAAAGATTCTCTGGGGAGGAGTGGGAGCGACCGTGAGGTATGCACTGGAAGAAACAAGCGCACCTGTTGTTTCCTGTCCGTCCGTGCTCACCTGAAGTGCTACCACCAGAGCAGCCTGAGAAGGTCATTAACGTTTTGTTTGAGGCGAGCCATGAGCGTGAACCGTTTAGCACCAAGAATCCGCGGGCCTGTCAAAGCCATTCCTGAGACATTATGTATTCTCCTACTCACGCATCGCACAGTTGGAGCCCGGTCGTCAAGCATCAACCAGGCTCTTGTTGCAGCTCAAAGATCGCATTATTTCAAATGACACAATAAAATTGATGTTGTCCAGAAATAATTGGGTCAGTGGCCATGGTGCTGCTAAGCTGGTGGTAATGTAATTACAGCGGCATGGCACTCGTGTCCACCCCTCCCCTCCCATGCCAGAAGGGAGACAGAATGCCACAGCCTATAGAAGATGAACTAGAGATCTGTCAAAACGGGGATAAGGGGCGCCTGTGGTTACAACTTTTCAGTGAAGCCAGCAGACAGGGGGGCTTTCTTGTCAGCTCGCTTGGATCTCGACCAGTGTGACATGATTACAGCGAGAGAAGATCACAGAAAGGCGTCAATGAAGAGCTTCTTTGTGCCGGGAAAAAAGCAGATACCAACTTTTATGTCCCGCCACTGTGTAGAACGTCTTCCTATATCTTCCCCAAATACAGCCTGGTCTGTCTCACTCTCTGCCTCATCGCAGTGACTCATGTATACCATAAACACTACAGCACTTGCGTGGTTTCACTTTTCCCCAAATCATCTGACGCACTGTAGAAACGCAGACGAAGTCCAGCCTTCCTCATGCTGCCCACTCCACTTCCAGCGTGCATCCCCAGCATCACGAAACATTATAATCCAGCTTGCGTAATACCTGCTGCTTCTTTATACCTAGAAACACCCACAGGTTCACGCGCTGTGGACATGCTGCTGCACAATCTGAGGCCTTTACCTACAGAACGTTACTGCAATGCTGTGTTTTTCAGCTCTGCTCCACCCATGTGACCGGCTGTCTACGCTACTCTGAACACACCCCACAAATACCTTCACTGAAAAGATAACAGTAGCGTAACAAACAGCGGGAAAGGCACCTACTGTTGTTGTTGCAAGGAAACAACGTGCTCTATGGAGTCCTAGAGAGGCCTTGTCTTGTCTTTTCCCTCTTAAGTGGGCATCAGGAGGCCTGAGGACAGCTAGAGAGTGCTTGGGAAGGTAATAGGGACATATTCCAAAGATCAGGGCGGGATTAGCACTAATGCCTGCCGGCTTTATCTGCAGTCACGTGGGTTAACACCTGGCTGCAGCGTTGGTGGCGGAGCCCAGGGCTTGCCTTATGTGTATGTGTTAATCCATCAGACACCTCTAACTCAGGGGTTAGACCTGCATGCGGGGCCCACCGAGAACGAGCACAGAGAGGGCGTTTTCTTACCTTTAGAGCGTGCACTGTAAGAAAGTAAGAACGGCAAAGAAAAGTGACAAGCTGGGTGAGTGAGATCTGTTGTGTTGGCACCAGGGTGGGCCAAATGGCTGTAAAACAAAGTGGATGTTCTGAGCCAGGATTGGCTGTTCTAAATCCAGCCCTGGTTTCTAATGCAACTGAAAAAGGCTTAGGTTAGACTGCGCTGTAATTTTGCTGGGCAGCCACATTGGTTGGCTCAAGCTCTGTCGCTCAGTAACCATGGGATAATTAAAACAAGCCTGTTTCTTGTTAGTGAGAAAGCTGCTGTTCATTATTGAGAAAAGAAAAAGGGAGAGGGGGCAAACATCTGTGGGAAATACCAGAAAAATAGTGATCATTGTTACGCACATTCTGCGAATTCTGAACATGAACGCTGAGCCCTTTTAAAGTGCTGGTGGAGGGTAAGTGGCTTAAAAAGCTTCTGTTTTATTTTGGAAAGTGTACTATCATGTCACATGGATTAGTTCTGATTAATCCAGTGACCCAACAGCCTTCAGCACGGAATCTCACCACTCAAACCTGTTGCTGTTCAGGCAGCATTAACGAGGGACAAGGGGAAGATGCATTTATAGACGGCTCTCGTCTTAATTTATCTGCCCCCTTTGCTATTATGGGGAGTCTAGATATGGCTCTCACGATACTTTGAAATATCCCCTTTTTCACAGACGAAGACGTTTTGCATGAGACAGCCTCATCGTTTTTTGTTTTTTTTGTGTGTGTGTGGCGCGAGAGTGATGGATGTCCCCGGCGCCACTTTCTAAAGAACAACCCTATGAGCTGCTATTCCGGCTGCTAATCTGTCTGTGGAAGATCCTCTTTTAGCGCAACAGCATCGCCTCTAAACCCACGTTAAACACGTCGATGTTGCTGTTACAAAAGGTTGACGGCCATCTGGCACACGCTGAATACCGCTTTCAAATACAACCGAGCAAGCACAAGCAAGTACAGGCGTCGGAGACGTGACGAGGTTTCCCATGAGCGCTCGCTTATGCGTGCTCCAAACCATTAATGTCTCGTTTATTTGCATGCACGCCGCTGCACTTCAACACAAATATGGCAAAGGGACAAAAAAAGCAAAGGATGCATCGGTGCAGCTTCAGCTTCCTGCCGTTATGATAAGCTTTGGCAAGTTATGAAAGTTGAACAGCTCAGTTGACTTTAGGCTTAACCTCTATCCGGCCTCGCAGTGCACAGCTAGATACAGTATAATCTCTACATATGATATGGGCTTAGTGCAAAGGGGATCAGTGAAATGCAAAATCTCATAGCACTTCTAGTTACTGTGATCCTGATTCCCTAATTATTTAAAATATTAAAGAAAAAAATATATAAAATCTCGGCAATGATGAAAAAAATTATCTGAAAACACTATTTCAAGTTGTGGACCAACATTCGGTGGGGAGCAATCACGCGTGAGAATGAGGCAAACCACCATGCTGGACAAGTGACAGCAAAAGAAAATATTTCTCACAGACAAAACAAACTTCAGCCAGCGTGGTGAGCGCTCGTTTCGAGTTGTGCAAGAAAATTATAATAATCACTTCTTCTTCTTCCCGCTGTCCCTCCAACATGAAGGCATGCCACTGGTAATCTACGGCGACCGCTCGGCAAACATATCGTGACAGGCCGCCAGTGCACTACTGTCATGTGGTTCCAGAGAGGGGCGCTTGTTGATACAGATTATCCAACGTGTGTTTTCTGCCACTCAAGCGCTTGGTGAGGCATCTCTGTCAGTGGCACCTAACGCCTTCCTCATAAGCCGCCGGCTTAAACTAACAAAAGAAGATGTGGTGTCCTTACCGTTCGGCCGGCTAATCCAGACTTAGCTGCGTGGCGTCGTCTTCAGCTGACCTCCACAGGCAAGTGCTGGCTGGGTAAGTCCATCATCATCACAGGCGAGGAGTGAAGGCAGGACTCCTGCTTGTTTCCATGAAAATCATCACAACTCCCTGCGCCTGCAAGTAGGGGAGGTGTCCTGACTTGATTCAGGTCCAGGGTGTCTTATTCTTTTATCATTTTTGCACTTCCATAGAACTCTTTCAGGTCACAAAGATCTGAATCAGCATTCCTCTGATAGCAAACATGCGCTCAGTAAGATCCATCCAAAACGAGGAACGTTGGGCGATTAGAGGAGTCCCTGACTTGGCATCGTGCTCACTTCGGGAAAGCTCCTGCCTTCACGCGCGTCCACAGAGAGCTTCTGGTCCCCTTACGCACAAACGTGAGCCTAAAACAGAACAACGGAGCAGAAACGAGGGTACAGCAGCATGTCATAAAAAACCAAAAAAAATAGACCACAACTTTATCCCTTCAGCTGCGACTCTCCCCTCCACAAGTTTGATTCCTCAGAACAGGACTGACAGAAGGATAACGCACATCTCCTTACCCTCTTTCCAGCAGCAGGTCTTCTCTTCAGCTCCGAGGAGGGGGACTCTGCGGGTTGAGAGGATGGGTTAGGGTGAGGAGGGAGAGCGTGGTTGCCGTAAGTGGAGCATAGAGCTTCTCTGATGCCTCTGCCTGCTCCCCCCGTCAACTGTTGCTCCTCCTCCTCAATAGTTGTGCTTGTGGGCCGAGTCGGATTACTCCTGACATGATAATCTCCCTGGCTCTAACTCCAGGAGCACTAAAGGATGCTTTGGCCTGAGCAAGGGCTTACATTTACCTTCTGCCGCTAGAGAGGCTGCCATCTTAAGCAGGCAATTGGTAATAGCCTCAATTGGGCAGAGATCAGTGCAGTTAGAGGGTCTGCTAAGGCGAGCGTCTTCCAATCTTTTAGGGGGAATTAAGAAAGTTCACAATTGGTTTAAATGGGGCTAAGACAACATTAACCCTCGCTAAATAGAATTATCACAGCAGAGGTATTTCGCAATGATTCAATCTACAATTGGCCAGAGATAAAACCAGGGGTGTTGTTGTTGAGGATCTCACACTCACGTCTCCTCCAATACAAACCAGTATTTTAGCCTCTGAGCCCTGAGCGGCAAACGAGGAGCAGATGGCCGCGCTTTTGGAAGGTATCAGGCACTCCAGACTGCAATCTAAATAAATACTCCATCTACGAAGGAAATGCGTCAGGTGTGTGGGGTCAGCGGTATATAAACAAAAGCCAGCCCGCTTGAGCCAACGGATGGACCTGGGAGGGGTGAAGCCTTACAGGTGCTGCAGGGAACCGTAAACCAGTCGAATCAGATATGAGGCGTCGCTGTCGATGCTTGCTCAGAATGGTGGCTGGATCTTCACATGATGATGATGATGTAGAGCAGCAGTCTCTGAAGCCAACGCCACAACAGGAAACAAACCATTTGCTAACAAATATCCCATTCTAACAACATGAGTCATGCCGATAGCCCCGGGCCAAATTATACACAAATCACGCTTTGCAGAGTTGCACCAGCGAGGCAGAGCCGCGGCCGAACACAAACTTTCTAGGACTTAAAATTCCGTTGCTGTTGACCGAGAGAAAAAGGGGAAAAACCAAAGGAATCTTTGCCCAAGCTTTGTGTCATTCCAGCGATGTGTGTAGATGGATTTTCTGCGGCTCTTTATCGCGGTGACCTAGAGGGTAAATTTCTCTTATGGTCTTATAGTGAAGCCAGCTCTTGCCTGAAAACATCAAAATGAACACCGTGCCACAGATTAAGACGCCGTCTTCACGATGAAAACAGCCGAGCAGGTGCAAAATAATCCACACCTCACCTGGATAAAACTCGCTGACATTTTTACAGCAAACACCTCAATTACTGGCCAGAGGAGTGGATTTAAAATCATAATGACTTCCATTCAGCGGGGCATATGTTGCTTTTCTGACCTTGAACAGGAACTATCAACACAGAGACATTTCCTGACATGAGGCGGGAACATTTCTCCTCCATACATATTGTTCGCAGATGTGTAAAGTTGTCTTTAAGAGCAGGCCCGGCTGCAATGAACATCCAACAGCTGTTAATTGGTAAATCAAGTCAGAGACAGCAACGAGTGATACACTTGATCTGTACACGAGGGAAAGGCTCAGTCACCACCTGAGGTTGCATTAGTCATGGGGGACAGTCTGACACGAGGTTACACAAGAGCATGTTTCCAATTTCAATATCATAGAATCCCCATACACATCGAATCTTTTCCACTGGGCGTGGATAAGTGAAGAAACACATTTTGTTTAGGTTCGGGCAAGAATTTAAGGAAGCCCTCAATCAGTAACACTATAAACAGACCATTCCAGTCGAGGTGTGATTACAACGGATGGAAAGAAGGCACAAACGTTGCTACTACGCTCGGCGTCTTGCACAAGATGCGGTTGGATGATTAGACAAGTAGCCCGTAGCCAACTGTCATCTCAGTGAGTGGAAAACTACTTCTTCGAGAACCGAAATCCAAACAGGCATTTGTGAAAATGATGCAGGAGGACAATGAGGGCTTTTTCATGCTGAAAGACAGCCGTTCTTTTTCCCGAGGACGTGGTAACAAGGTAAATCCATCCTGGCCAGAGAACAAATATACATTGCAATTTTCGGCTGCTACCAGACGAGCTGAGGCCCCAGGGGCGCAGAGGGCACTCGTGTTTCAAAAGAGGCTCGTAGACTCTGAGACACTTTCCCCTCGGCTTTTAAACCACCCTGAGTTTAGCTTACACTTTGTACCTCCAGCTAATATGTATTGTAGTCCACATGCACGGTTCTGTATTTATTCCCTACTTAAATAGAGTATTATGCATCTTGACAAACATAGTGAGTTTTTACAGATTTGAGAACACAGCTAAATGCTGCCCCCATCTGTCACTGGCTTATAACTACACGCCACTGAATAAAAATCATAAGAAGCGATGCCAAGGCTTAAAAAGATTGAGTTGTTTAATGCAAATAATGATATTTTCTTTTCTTTCTAAAGCAAACTGTTGCTTCACATCAAAAATCAGCTAATACTGCACCATACACGGGAGTCGTATCTCTTTCTGCTGCAGTGACTTCACTCTGCACTGAAACCCCCTCGTGCCATCAGGGCCGAGGGGCTGACGCAGCACCTTTTGCGTTGAGGAGAGTAGAGCGTTCCTGTGACCGGGCCCCTTTGGGTTTAACGCACTGGCTGCAAATTTGCGCCTGAGCACCCACGGGCTGCAAGAATACTCTCTGCCGTCTCCAGAGCACAAGCTCTTCGTACTATACCTCTGATTCAAACCAGACTGGCTGGCTTTACAGCTGGGGAAAACCTGGTCAAAGGAGCCTTCCATGCAGCTATCCGAGTACGTCTGGGCCTGATATGTGTCTGGGGTTTCATCAGAAACCTTAACTGGTGAAGGAGGTTTCTGCTGCATTAAATCCTTGGATATTTCAGGTGGATTTTCTTGAGAAGGCGTGTCCTCTCCAGGCTGGTCCCTGTTTTCTTCTACTGATGATTCCTCTTTGGGGAAGTGATGCATTGACTGGAATCCCAAAGACATCACACACATGCCCTTCCCATTAGACTGCTCCTCTTCTGCCTTCAGGGCATTGTAGGCCCTACGGACCGCCTCCAAACTATCAAACTTAACCACCACACATAAATGTTGGCCAAGCTCCTTGTGCCGTTTGGCATAGCATTGCAGCTCCTTGGGGAGTTCCTCGCCGGGACGCAGGACCCAGACTGAAGTAACGACGCCATGAACGCTGAACTTTTGGAGAATCCTCTCCGAGAGCGAAGGATGCTCCTCTGCGTCGCCGTCGTTGCTTTGCAACTCAGGAATGTTCCAAACGAGGAGGAGCTTGCTGGTGGGACAGCACAGCAGCCATTTGGGAAGCGGCTGTACGCGCCTCACTTTGGTAAATTCGTCATTCACTTCCAGAAGGTCTGAGTGTATCGCTCCCGCCAGAGTCATGTACCAGTTGGTGGTCAGGGCCTTTATCTGCGACAAACATTGGCAAACTCGCGTTATTCTCATTGTAACTGGACTGTTTTCATTCAAACGGCTGGAATGCAAACACCTCAGATAGCACGCAGAGTCTTGCTAAACCGGAGAAATATTATTTACCTTTTTCAAACAAGTGAGGAGCTTGAGACTGACGTAGCCCTGCTTGTTCTTCTGCACATGCTTCAGCAGGAAGCCGTCTTCTGCCAGGTGACTGTCAGAGAACAAATCCTCCAAGAGGGCTTTAATCTGCAAACAGAGCTGCTCACCTTCAGGGTCTTCTTCGCTTTGGAAAGACTCTACATCATCTCTACAAAACACGGCTCAGTGTCAGCATCCACTCTAAAACCAGCAGCGTACATTAGGCAACAAGAAATGTCCTTACCCCATTGGATCACTCATGGCAACTCCTACGGATAGTGGTAACAGGACACTAAACTGTGATGTTGTTTTGTGATGTTTTCTACTGAAGTCAAGACATGCGCTAAGCAGGACCAGCAGTTACAGTAACGCTCCTGGAATGGAGGGAGGAAAAAATGCACCTGGACACCGTTCATACAATCACAATATTTTGTAAAATGCTGCAAGCAAAATTCCACGTTCCAGAGTTCAAACTCACCAACATTAAATTAAGCTAAGCTAAGCTAAGGTCCGGTCTGCACGACAGAAATAGCAGCAACACAGTAACATCATTAAAGGTGTGAATTTCTGCAATGTGGCTTTGAGTTAAAACTGAAATTAAGAAAATTGTGACACTGCTTTGACTCACACACACACAGCAGCACTTAAGAATAAAAATAGCATAAAAAATAAATTCTTTAAATCCTGGTTTGCATCATGTCCCAGTTCTTTTCAGCACTGATCTGCTGCCGTGTGCTGAATCCATCACTTACACAAAAACACTTTGTTTCCTTGTTTTTAGTCGGAATCATTTGCACATGCCACACTCACTGTATGCATGGCAGTCTTGTTTTCAGCAGGTTGGGATTTAACAGGCTGTGTGGGTTTGCTGGTGAGAAGCTGAGCAACTTTCCGAGGGGGACAGGAGATGGTGAAGCTTTTATTATGTGCATTCACACCCACATGGGCGTATAAGCATCTACATATAAGGAGGTAATAATTATTTGTTGATTAAAAGCGTTCAAGAGATGTTTTTGTTTTAAATCATATTTACGAATTCCTTGTTAAGATTGCAACACTGATGGTGGGTTTGGTCAGATTTGAGTGCCGTCTCCATGGTGACGCAAACAATCAACAGCTTGTGTGAGAGATGCCCCTGTCTCCTGCACCACATCCCTCTAAGGTGAGCTGTAAATTGAGCTTTCAGACACATAAATCCACAGATGCACCGGCATCGTAGATCGTTAGCGGCCACGGCGCTCACAAAGGCGGACGCGGTAAATATAGTGCTCAAGATAGTAAATGTGGATAATGGTCTATCAGTGGGAGAGCACAAGCAAACAAACACTCCATCGACAGTCATTAAATTCTTTAAGTGCTCAGTTCTGATTGGTCCATGTACAGGCATGATGTCATCTTTATGTCAACAGAGCTCCGCCCACTTCAAGCCAACCAGAGGGTTATAGAAACACTGGGAAATGACCACTCCTCATCTAATGGGCCCATAAATGCTTGCATGTTAGTGAAGAGAGATTATTGTCGTTATGTGTCATCGATGACAGCAATCAAACAAGTGTTTTTAACACCTGAAAAAAAAAAAAATGTGGCACATTGCATTGTGAAATACAAAAAAATATAACCCAAAAATAACAACGAAAAAAGGTGGAATAATTAGTGTTGACAACCAAGCGGGGAAAAAAAGTCACTATGACAACTGAGCATCTGCTGCTGAATACGGTGACATTTAGTTCAGCCTCAGGACAGAAAAAGTTCTGTTATTGGCCAAACATATATATATATATTTTTTTTTGCATATGACTCCACTTAGTGGATTAAGAAATATTTGAATCTGCCCTCTCACTGTATTTGGATATTAAACGGCAAAAAAACAAAACATCTAAATTAATCTGTTTCATTAGAACTCCCCGAGGGTGGGTGTGGTTTGTTATCTCCATGGCAACAAGAGCAACAGTAGACAAAGCTTAAGTTCATTTCGGCAACAACAGTTGGTGGCAATCAGTAATGTCGGTTTATGTTGAAAACATTTGGGGTGGTGGGAATTATACAATAGAGTAACCTTGACAGCCAGATCCTGGAATGTAGACTAGTGAACAACAGTCAGCTACAAGGAGATGGGAAATGAGCAATTCACCTTATATGTGGACACACGCGTTTAATTGTTCCCCAACGGAGCCCCACCCACTGTGAACCAGTGATCTCTATTATGAAATAACCAGAAATATTCAAAAAAGCTGGGTTAATGACAACTAATCCAGCACATCAGTTGGTTGCAGTGTGCAGTCTCACCACTAGATGTCACTCAGTTCTACGCAGTGGTCCTTTAATAACATTTTGTATTTGGTGATGAAAGAAAATATTTTTTAGGAGGGAAAAATGATTAGGGTTAGGAGGTCGGTGGATATCTTTTGGAATTTGGCACTACACCTCTGCAACAAAAACACAAACAAAAACAAACTAATCATAAAAACATCCTCTTTCAAGTGTCATAGCAGCAAATTGCTCACCAGGAAATGGTTTTGGGCCGAATAACTCTGAGATAAAACAAACAGAGTTCAAGGTGTCCCCGAATCGCCGCAATTTCAACCGTGAGACCGCAAGATCAAGAAACGAAGCGCCACAAGCCAGTCTTTGTACAAAAACCCAATTATTTAACTTTATTAACATCAATGTTTTTTCTTTTTCATCAACAGGTTCTTTTTAAATTCCAGTTTATTATCAACAAATAGAAAACAGACTGTGTGTACAACAGATCGAACCCCTACAGCACTAAGCATTCACAAGGTAAAAATGAACATTTTTGTTTTTTTTGCCACATTTTCAAGTCCCCCCTCCCTGCCACCGCCGCCGCCACCACCACCTCCACCTCCACCACTACTACAAGTACTACTGCGTAGGCCTCTGGGATCAGACGCTCCCCTCCTGCGGTTCGGGTGGGAGAAGATGTGTGCTTGAGTGGTGCGATGGCTCGTGCTGAGTGAAGAGTCGTCCATTTGGATAGGTGGGGAGGGGTGGGGGGTTGTGCTGTTTTTTTCCTCAGTCGGACGGACAACCAGCTGTCGAAATTACTATGGTAGTACAGTAGATACAACGGTGTTTCCATTAATACACACTCTAGGACAGCAGGCTCTCTGCAGTGTCTCTAGGTAGATCAGCAGAATTAATCCTTTTTAACAATATACTTTTGAAGCTGTGTATATATCTATGTGTAATTGTACATATATATAATCAATCATAATTATATATATATTTATAGTTCTATTTCTGTATAAAATAATATCAGGTTTCAGTCCAAAGGGCCAAGTCTCTGTCCCTCTGTTAGGAATGGTTGATTCTGTACAGGTACTGACGTCGATGGCTCTGCTCCTCAGCCCGCGTGAACCACTTCCGCTTCCTTTACGGCCTGCGTGGTTCCACTCCGGCAACAACAAAAAAAAATCGACCGGGCTAGAGGCGAGCGCGGAGATGGGAGGGACTTGAAGAGCATCTATATTCAGAGATCAAGAGTTTATTTTCTGTCGCCTACCCTTTGGGTATAAAAGTCAGTTTTCCTCAGGTAAAGTTCTCCGCTGTGGAGCATGAAGGCCTCAATGCCGTAGGCTTCTGATGAAAAAAAAAACAAACAAAAAAAAAAAGGACGAGAAAACAAACAAAAAAACATACAAATAATGTGCTTTCTTTACACCGTGTTTCTGTACACCTCTGATTTAGTGTCTTGTTAGGTCATTCTTTTAGCTAGCTACCATGTTTTACAGAAGCACAACCACAGCAAGTCTGTGCTTTTAAATCAAGTTGATTTTTTCTTTTTTTTGTCTGAAATGCTAAGTGAGAAAGGCAAGTTGAGCTGTTATTGAACTGAGAACCACCAAAAATAATGTTTATGACACTTAAAATATGAATAACAACAATAACGTCGCGTGACAAAGAAAATCTGACAGCAGCTCAGAGAACAGTGGTCCTCCCGTATTAGTACCGCGGGACATGATGAAAACACATGTCCCTTGTGTTAACGTACCCTAAAACTGATTAGGAAAATAATGCGTGCCCAAGGCTGGGCCGTGTAAGACAGAAAAACACGTCTGGTATTAAAATGATTATTTAAAACAACAAAAAAAAAGTATACTAAACAATAACATTTGACGTAATGAATCATAATATTGACGATAAAAAAAAAGAGAATTCTCTCTTAGTGCTACCAGTAGCCTTTGACAATCAGGGAGGTTTGGCTTCGACAGAGCAGAGAGGCGAGCTGCCCGTCTGCGCTGTCGTATCTGTACAAGTTGAGTTGTCACATTTGTCACAGTCACTGTAATGTTTCCGGCATTGTTTTTGTTTTAAAGCAAAAAAATTAAAAATTAAAAAAAAAAAGAAAGAAATCTCAGGTGGTTGGTTAACGCGTATATCTCTGTGATTGGTTAAAACCGTCGGCGGGTCTGCGAGCTCGCCCCGCTCTCCACCCCCTCCGGTAGCTGGCGAGGGGATTGGGTTTTTTTTTTTTTTGAAGGGGGGGTCAAGTGAGTGGATGGCGGCTGAGATGGGACACTTGGCACACTCCTGAGAGGTTTGACCAGGGAAGCTGCTCGGTGGGAGTGGTTACGTTGCATAGTGGTCAAAGCTCCCCAGGTACTCCAACGCTGCCCTGTAGCACAACTGGTACTGGTCCTGGAGAGAGGAAGAAGAGCGACTGTGAGCGAATCACTTCACAGGAAACAGGAACTAAAGCAATAAAGTGACATTTCTGGTTTCATAACTGTAGTCATTTGCAGTATTTTCGCTAGAAGTTAGGACAGTTCAAGTTTTAAAATCTCAAAACATCTATGAACTCATTTAAATTAACACCATGACAGTTTCATGAATTATATTTATCACTTCATAATTTGAGGAGAATCTGACACTTGGCCGCTGCGATAACACCAGATGAGTTTGCGGCGGGATTTTCTGATGCGCCTCTAAAACCTCTATTAAAAAAGGATTTGTCACTAAGTATTTGTTTTTGTGGAGACGTCTACGAGAAAAAAAAAAAGGGATGCTTCAGATAACATCTAAACTTTGAAACGGCAAAAAAAACCACACGACTTTGAAACGCCACTGAGTCTGAGCAGCGTCCTCGCCCGCGTGTCGTCCTTACCTCGGTCTGCACCATGGCGGGCCGCTGGGTGCGAAGCGTCTTCACCGTCTGGAAGAGGTCGACCACGCCTTCGTACCTCATCCTCTCCAGCACGATGCTGAGGGTGATGAAGACTCCGGTCCTGCCAACCCCGGCACTGAAACACACGTGTATTCATTCTTACATAAAGTCTGGATGTTCAGGTTTGAGCTGTTTAACTATTTAACACCGTAATGCCCGAAATTAAATCTCACTGGTAAGTTATTTCAAGTATTTCTGAAGGAGGAAGAAGAAGAAGCGCCTTGAATCTACAGTTATGTAAATGTTTTATGCTATGTATTATTCATTTGGGTTTACTGAATTCTTAACAGCACAAGCTTAAAAGATAAAAACTTTTGAAAGTAATTCCTAATCTGAGCCAGTGTTCCTCTTTACCTGCAGTGTACAGTGATTGGTCCGTCCTGTCCGAACTGCTCCTTGGTTTTGTGCACTTGTCCGATAAAATCAATGAAGCCCTCTCCGGTTTTTGGCACTCCTTGCTCGGGCCAGTCGGTGAACTGGAACTGGCGGATTGTTCTGGACTGTCCATCCTAACGGGGGCAGCAAGTAAGGAGTTTAAGTGCATTTAAGAGGCCGAGTCTCTGGGTAACACCCTGCTGCACTTTGCAGTTTGTGCTTCACAGATCTCCGAATCTGTCTGTGAGCTCAACCACAAAAAAAACCCCGCCGCAGAGGCTCCGGGGCCGAGCTCCGCGAGAACGCCGGCCGCCACCGCAGCCGCCTAATCGTTACCACGTGGGATGTGATGCGAACAGAGCTGACGACCTGGACGGGAGAAGCTGCAGGGCTGCGGACGAGCTGCACATTTGACAGCAGGGGTGTTGTTTCTGAGTGAATATTTATAGCGCAGTTTCGATTTGTTGCAATTATTTACTCATCCTTGACTTAAATGGTCCGATTTCACCCCCTTTCTTTTGCATGGCCCACGCCGTCATAAAAGCTGGTTCATATTTAGACAAACATTATAGAGAAAAGCAGGGAGGAACATACAGACACACACACACGCATATACTATATATAAAGGAAAGGGTGGATGTGGGATTAGAGTGTTGCTGGGCCGTGAGCCTTCAGATGACAGTAGAGTATATTTATAGCTCATTGAAACTACTGCATCACAGGGAGTTTCAGCGCTGGCCCTCGGGGATTGAAGGCTATGCTTTTCATGTATTTTCACAGTGATCTTGATGCGCACGCACTTGTAAGCGCGCGGACACACAACCCACAGCGCGAGCACACTGTTACTAAATCCGGGTAAACATGTTTGATGGCGCGCGCACTTGATGCCAGCCTGTCAGGAAAAATAACACGGGACGCGCTCTGATCATCCATCTCCACCTTGAAATCACAGTCACCGTAATTCTTAACACTTAGCGCGACCGTCTGCGCGTCTGCGGGAACCTGGAATTAAGATGAATCTGAAAGTTGTATTTGTGGAAAACGCCAATCAATCCTCGGCCCCGGACGCCTACACATGCACACAGACACGCACACACAAGGCAGAGATACATACCCTGGCATCTGTGACTTTGAACTCTCTCAGGATGTACTGAGGCATGTTGTACTCAGCCATCGGATCCACCACAAAGTACTGGTACCTGGCTGAACGCTCTGCTGGCCAGTACTGATGGCACTTCTCCTGCAAGAGGAAAAAAGAGGTTTTCAGCATTTAAATAAATACAAAAATACACAGACTTCTGCATAATGACTGCCAGGCGAACACGTGCATGATATTTTTGTGTGTGATCAATCATTCTGAGTCACGAGAACGTCTCTGCCAACAAAACAAAAAAATCTCTGTAGACTAGTCCGGGGGTTTTGAAATTTTCTTCATCTGAGGCGGCAAAATATTTACATAATTTGTTTGTTTTAACTGCGGCGGTGATGTGCACAAGGGCTTTTTGTCATCAGCTGTGATTGTGGCTAAGAGGGTGATAAAAGCTCCATAATGCGTACGAGCACCGTCAGAACGGCACAGTCACAAAGAACACCTCAGATATTATGGATTGCATTAACGCGGCATCAATATGAACGCGCACACTTCTGTTCTTAAACGGCTACGGTTTTATTCGCAGCCTTGCAGAAAATGAGTTGAGGCGATCAATGCCGCCCTCACCTGTCTATTAAAATGTGAAGCTGAGAGGCTGTTTTAGCTTGGCGTTAAGGCTGAATACGGAGGAAAAGGGCTAGTCCTGACTGTGTGAGGTGAAACCAAACCGGAAGAGAATCCATCAAGTCACTTCTGTTAGATGCTAGCTGTTTCCTACTGTTTCCAGTCTTTGTGCTAAGCTAACTGCCGTTCAGCACTTTAGAAACAACTTTCTCAACAAATTAAAAACTAAACTTTGCATTTTAATCTACTGAAACGAACAACTTTCTTATGCAAGCGTAATAAGTTCATGCACTTTTATCAGACGGATTGGTATCATTGACATTTCTAACACAGTGACGCGTTTGCTAGATTCCCCCAGGTGCACTCCCGTCATTGTGATAAGCGAGTTAACTTTCTACTAGGGCTATTGTTCAGCTTTGGAATGAATTAATATTTGACCAGCGTGACGCAGCGGTTCAGTGACCTGGACGAGTGCTGTTTGGGTTCACGTTGGGCCTGTGTGTGTGTGTGTGTGTTGTGCCTCTTACCCGTCCCATCTCTCGTAGCTTGGTGAGCATGACAACAATGGTGGAGTTGTGCTCCCACAGCATCCTCCAGAAGTCTTCAGTGGTCTCGGCCAGGGGACCCTGCGTGGCCAGGTATGCTTTCTGCTGTCTGAAGACGCAAACACACACAGAGGACGCAGAGGTTAGACATGGAACAGCACAAAGCAGGAACCGAATGAAGGAGTAAATGCTTCGACGTGCAATTTAAAACAGATGTCTTCTGAAGCTGTAAAATATATTCAGACACAAATGTATTCAGTTTCCACATTTATTGGACATTTATTCCCCATAAGATTACGTAGCTTACATAGGTGATAAAACCCACACAGCCATGCTGAGTATCTGAGGTCCTGTTGTCTTTGTATTCTTCCTCAAATGTGACAATGCCTGCTCGTTTAATGATCCATAGCAACCATCGTCATCCTTGAGCAATTCAACCCTATACAGATCCTCCGCCTCTTCCTCCTTCCTCTCTGTACCACAACACGGATTTAGAGAGAGAGAGAGAGAGAGCGCTTGATATGCTCACAAACTAGAGATGAGCTCATCCACTGAGGTGCCAGAGCTGTGCTGGTGTCCTACGTGACTTTGGTCCAGCTGAGCAGTTCTTCTGTCAAACAGCAGGTGGCAGCAGCACGCTGACCAACGCGGCGAGACGGGAGCTGAGAAATCCAGCACACGCATAACTGTGCAAACTCACATGTTTGCTGCACATGTAAGCCCTGCATCCAGGTGTAGGCTTTTTACGCTCGCATGTATATTCAGATCGTACGCGCAACTCGGCCGCACGGCGAGCAAGCGGCTGAGCGGCTAATGAAGGTGCTGTGGGCGAGGAACTAATGTGGAACCGGAAGATTAGAATATGCTCAGGGCCTCGCTCGCACAAATACAGGAACAACAGATTGGTGGAGAGGAGATGACACGCGAAGAGGGGGGAGGCAACAGTGTGGGGAATTAAATTAAAAAGATGAAAAAAGGAGGAGGAAAAAAAAAGAGCAAAGTATAGAGTACAGAGAGAGAGGATGTGGGGAGGAGATGAAAAGAGTGAGCACTGCTCTCTCCAGCCAGTCATCAGAGTGCAATGTAAGACTCACTCCAGAGAACGAGAAGAGAGAAAACATGACGAGAGGAGAAGACGGAGACAAGAATGCAGAAAAAGGGAATTTGAGAGCAGGAGAAGAAAGGGTAGCAGGAGGGGAAAGCTGGGGATGAATGCTAAGTTTGAAATTGGTCTGGTGGACCCCTCTAACCTCCTCTTAAAATGGCCCCTAGCCAAAACAAAAAAAAACTATTCTAACCGTATCTTACAACAATGCTGACTTCTCTGCACACAGTGTCCCGATGAGCGCGCTGCCAAACTGCACAGAGCACTCTCTGCATCATCCCACATGACTGCAGTGCTCGAGGACATGGTGTTTCATTTCAACCTCATTACAATGCTAAAACTCCAGCCTGCATCGGAGCATATCCAAGGCTCGCGCCCCTGATAGCATGGCTAGAATCAATGGTTCGCCTCTCATTAGCTTAGCATATTATTGGCTTTTCTTGAAGGCGCTCGGGTGGAGGGCACTGGAGGCCCCTGTTTAGGTTTTATTTATGCCCGCGTTTTAAAAGCGGCTTAATTACACAGCGCCGCTGGTGCACACAACAGGTCCCTACCCGGATGTCTGTCTTTGCCATGATGTTTGGACGGAAAATTAAGATGGCGAGGGGAAGAAGAGGGTGGGAGGAGGGAGCAAGAGAGAGAGAGAGGGAGAGGATAAAAGTGCAAAGGAGAGAGATTAAAGAGGAGAGCAGGGAGAGACGGAGATAGAAGGGGGTAAAAATAAAGAGGGAACGCGGAAAAGAGGAAATGAGGAGGAAGAGTGAGGGAATATGGAGGAGAGAAGGGAAAAAAAGGGAATGAGGGTTCAGGAAAACGCTTCATTACAACACTCACTTGCTGCAATTATGCTATTTACACAGCAACAATGGAGGGTGGGCCTCTGCGGAGCACCTTCTCATTAACAACAGGACTGGAGAAAGAGGGGGGAGTCGGGAGGTGTTGCCTCTGTCACGGCCCAATATGGAGCAGAAGCCCGTGTGGACTAAATGGCATTTCACACTCGCTAAATCCATCCCTCCACTTAAACCACTGAAGAGTCAGCTCTGTCTGTCACTGCCCATACTTATATAGATATAAAACAGAGAGCTGCCTTTTCATCTTCCTCCCTCTAGGAAGCAATTTAGACGGCGGAGCGCATGAGGATATGCAGCAGCTTCTATCTAAAAGCGGCGGCGGTGGCGGCTCAGCCAGCGAAAGCCACATCGACAGAGCCCGGAGTAATTCTCGCTGTCGGATTGCGCCGACTGTGACCCCATCTTCAATCCACTCCCATTCGTTTTTATCAAGTCCACTGTGAATACGTATAGTATTTTCCACACCCGTAAGAACCTTTGATGCCAGATCTGTTACAGTGAAAGCACCAGGATAACGGTGCAATTTCTGTTGTGTCGTGTCTGTACTCCAGGGTGTCGGATCTGAAAGAAATCAGTGGCTGCCGAGTCAAAGTGCAGAATCTCAGATCAGATTTAAGGATGTTTACATCCACATCAGAGGAGCCATTCGGGGACTGGAAAGCTTTTCATGTAAAGGTGCGTGAGTGAGGAGTGTCATTGTAAAAGGCTGAGATAAAACTAAAGTTGTAAAAATAAAACTGAAGTCGTTGCGGTGTCTTCCCTGGTGAGGCTGTGCCGGCCTGCAGACGCGTTCATCATCATTTTCTACTTTTAGTAGCGCCCTGAGTATGAAAGGAGTAATTTACTGTTGCCACAAAGTGGATCCCTCTAACAACCATGACTGATAAGGCTTCAGTTATTCTGAATTTGTTGAATGTCAGTGACTCAAAAGATAGAACCAAACCCAGCATTAAACCTTATACAGCCTGTTTCTCTGAGCCATAAATCTTAATTGTTGTCCAGCACACTGTTGCATTGATTGACGCCTTGATTTATTAAGACGGAACGCTCACACCGCAGCTCGTTTTCAGCCAATCCAGCATCGACGGTGTCTGTCCTGAGGCCGCAGACGTAAAGTGCGTGCTTACACCTGGCCTGCGCGTTACTGCCACCTGGTGCGGCGCAGTAGACGGCAGTGAATTGTGGGACACAACCAGCTCTGAATAACAGTTTGAGGCATGAGGAAAATGGTGCAGGAAATATGTTGTCATTTTCCCAACATGGGGCACACTTGCTTACTACCCACGCCATCTAAAAACATTTTCCAACAAATGTTCCTTTTACTCCTGTTACGTCTGCTAAAAACTACACTACCCTGCTTTATAGAGAAATGATTTGGGCTTGTAGCCGCGTAGCTGTGACTTTTTTTTTTTTTTTTACACACAGAGTTGGGAAAAACGTTTACTACACCACTAGTGAGGCTAATGATTTTTTAGGTTTTTAGTCTCTTACGTTCTCAGAAATGAGAGAATAAACCACACTCAGTGTCAACTCTTTAACTTCACAGTGACTGGATTCAGCTAAGATCTTGAAGTTCTTGAAGATGAAACGCTTTGCTGACCTGTAGCCATCGATGCAGCTGGCGTTGATGTAGTCGGAGCCCTCGACGCCACGGATGGGCTGCAGGCAGACTCGTGTGGACTCAAAAGGCATGATGTTGACCAGGCGGTTCTTGAACTTGTTGCAGGGCAGGTTTGCGCTGATGAACCGTGACGTGTGGGCTTTGGAGTTGGCCAGTCTCTGTTTGGGAGGAGAAACCAGAGAAAAAATGAGTGACTTGAAGTTAATGAACTCCAGCTTTAAACATTCAGACTTTTTCTGTCATGATGAATAAGATATTCAGCTAGAGATCTGCTGACGGGTAGAGCCAAGCGTAGTGGTCCCAGAGCTTGTTTGGAGGACCGTAGGCGTGACAAGCTCTGCGCTGGCAGTGGACAGAGCACAGATGGACAGCACAGGAGTGTGTATGGACAGTCATAGTACTCCAGGAGAATGTGTGTGTGTGTGTTGTGGCCAGACTGTGTGGGCACGGAGGCTGCGGCCTCTACGTACGCAATCATTCTCTCACTCTTTCATTCTCCTTTGTTGGCAGGAGTGTAGACGCTATTATCACTTCAAACAGAATGGATCATGGTCATAAGAGGGCTAATGGCAGAGCTGCGCTGGGAGGAAAGTGTGTAATAACATCACAGTGGATGGCTATTGACAGAAGGTGTGCGTGAGACTGCGACCTTGAACGCCGGCCGTGTGTGTGCGTGCGAGCGCCAGTCGCTTTCTGCGCTCTCCCTGTGCAGGTGTGTCGACGTGTGTTTGCGTAAGTTCCGGTGAGCTCGTCCCTGAGACGTGCGTCTGTGAGGATGACGATGCTGCTGTGCAAGACGCTGTGATGCATCAGCACCGGTGTCACCGGGATTAATTCCTGTACATTGGCTGATTTGGTGAATTAATGATTTCCGACAGTGACGTGCAGGGACGCTTAAACTTGGGTCAAACAGCAGCACTCTGCAATGGCAGTCTGCTGCATTTTTAATACAATAAACATAGTTGGTGCAGCCTTCTGGTAACTTCTGTTAATCAATCACTTCTTGTGCAGTAATACAGCGCCCCATAATGCAATATTGAGTGCTGCATGAGTCAGATAAAGCCGATATAAAAGATGAAAGATGAAAATAACTGGTAAGAACAATTTGTCGTCACTCAGAGCATCTGCATGACACGCGCGCTTCACCTTGAACTCCAGCTCCATAGCTGTGACCGTCTCGCCGGACGGGGGCTGGGTGAGTTTCTGGATGTGGGCGTACAGGTTGCGAGCCGGGACCTCAGTGTTGCCACAGGTGGCGGCCTCCAGCAGGGCTTCGTGGATGAAGATGTACTGGTCCTCGGTCTGGACCATGTAGTTCCTCTGGGCGCGCATGCACGTCACGTGGCCGTAGATGTCCACGGACTTCTCGTGCTTCATGCGCTCCAGCATGGCGTCGATCACGATGAAGCAGCCGGTCCTGCCCACGCCCGCGCTGATGGGGAGAGGAATCATAATAATACGTGTCAAACTGTTTTCTAGCACTGTTATGCTCGCTCGCTCTCTGTGATTGACAGCTGTGAATAGCTCATTATACTTTCCATAATGTCAGCTGATTTACACCTGCTAGCATAAACGTAGGAGAATAAAGAAAGCGTTGCTGCATCATGGCTGTAACACATGCAACACAGTGACACATTCAAATTACTTTAATGGATCAAGAAAAGATTTGGTGTCGCGTTTCTAGTATTACAGCATAACCCACCTGCAGTGGACCACCATGGGCCCTGCATCTGGAGGATTGCAGGTCTTTACCCGGCGTAGGAAGGACAAGATGGGCGTGGGATACTCGGGCACGCCGTGGTCCGGCCAGGCCATGAACTGGAACTGCCTCACCTCTCGCTTCTCGCTGGAGCCGTTCTGCGCGAGAATCAGTGGAGTCAGTAAAGCAGGGAGGTGTCAGCGTGAGGGATAACGGATACTGGCATAGTCAAACGCAACTGGCTGCTGTTCAAAGAGAAACTTTTCATGCTGGGCGATTATTATTATTTTTTTTTGAACAAGTAAAGGTCATTCTGTTTTGATGAAGGGACATGGAGCTCTACGGTTAAAATGCGAAAAGAGCAAAGTGGTTTGATTGTCAAAACCGCAACTATTTCGAGCTAAGGAACTTGTAACTTTGATAGCAGCTCATAATGCACTCTACTTTTAGGCCTGTGATCTTTCTGCGAGTGTAGGTGTAGATAGCATGAATAATTTTGGAACTGAACTCTGGCAGGTTTCTCTGAAACGGTTTCTTGGCATGGTCGCCGTTCCTGATAGAAACCAAGTAAACGCTCCAGCTACAGACGAGCATTTAATTAGGAATTCTAATAATGTTCGAAATTATGAAGTTAGTAATGGAAAAAGAAATGGAAGAGGAGAAATAAAGGGCAGGCCAGCGGTCACATCATCACTGCGGTGAAGTACATGAATCAAAGTCACTGGTACTTAGAAAATGAGAGATAAATCTTGGAAGTTAAAAAACAATTACTTCAGTGAAAAAATGATTCCAGTGGTAATAGGCCTGTATTCGTCTTGAAAAGAATGAGAAATTACATTTTATAATGTGACCCTGGTTCTGCTGAACTGCAATTACCTGCTGGGAACATGTCATTCATGGATGTGCCTCGCTATATATGCAAAAACCGCAAATGGAAAAAAAAAGGCAGCACTCTACCTTATAGAGGGCGAAAGTGCGGACGCTGTAAGTGGCCAGCTCCACAGTGTCCAACATGGTGACCTGGATCATCCCGTAGGTCTCTGTTCCTCGTGACGGCCAATACTGGTCACACTTCACCTGGCAGGGAAATGAGAGGGCACACTGTCAGGCGTGAACTGCTGCTAACATCCACCACAAGGCTAGCGAGAGGCTTGTAGGATCACACTGATTAACAAGGAGGGAACATTAAAGAGGTCAGATCAAAGCCTCAGTCCACTGTCCAATTAAAAACTGAAGACTCAAGAGTCAGCTCCTGTGTCTGCTAAAAAAAAAATCGGGCGTTTGCACGTGCATTCAAGTGTGTCTGCATTTGAAGCGGGCTTCAAAAGAGCATTAAAAAGCCCCACTTTGTCTTTACCAGCCTGTGATCATTTTCAATTAGCTAATTGTCGGGTAGTTAGCAACCCTTTGTCATGTATGCTTTTGGCGCGTTTGTGTTAATTTGGCTGGTGCATCGTGGAGGGAGATGTGTCTAAAAGCCGGTTCTGGCCTGTCGTGGAGGGACAGCAGGTTGGGCCACCTGGCTACATATGTGCACAGAGCAAACTTCACTGTGGATGAGATGGAAGATTCTCCAAACACTGGCTCCGAGTGGCTGTGCTCCTCTCTGTGTATCTGTGAAAATGACAGACTGGCCTTTACCATAATATTTACTTTTCTCCTTGTGGCTTGGCAAGGTGCAATTGGCGTTAGATTGGAACAAAAAAAAGATTGCAGAGAGACGTGCTCCTCGCTCAGACACAAACGTGAACGTTCTTCACCGGGCTGATGAAATGCATTTCTGGGTGTCTTTGGAATCTGGTCTACTTTGCATACGTTGGGTAAATGGTTCCAGATATTGAGTCAAAAATAGGTCGTGCGATTGTACGATGCCGCTTCATTTCAATTGTGTAACATACAATTTAATAGTTGTTCAGACAATGAATCACATCACTCGGCGTATTGGCTCCAGCCGCGGGGCTCAATTTGTTCTCATAAGATGTTAAATCATGTTTGGAAGCACTTCAACTTCAGTTTGCTGACTGTGCGTCTTAAACAAAAGGTTTAAAACCAAGTTCACGTCAGTTGAAGCTGCTGATAAAGTCAATCCAGAGAGGCACCAAAACTCTGCTTAGCTCAGACTTTCCAGAAAAAATAAAGAAGCGGTTTTAATGTCAGAGCTGCTGGGACTAGAACTTACTTCCTATTGATGTGAATAACATGACAGGAAGAGACGTGGCGTGGGTAAGCTAATCATATTGATACTGCGGCACTGCGCTGACATTTGGAAGCACTTTGGCTGTCTCTGTGAGCTGGTACAAATTGACAAACAAAATGCGCTGAAATTCACCCCCTCACATTTCACCTCCCCTGGTGACAGCTCCCATTCGGAGGCAGACCTTGCAGGAGAAACTCAATTGAGTGATGGCGAACCGCTTGCAGTACAAACATATGGATTAGCAGTCACCAGTGTAATGAATATCTCGGCGCTGTCTGAGGCTGGGTGGCATATTCTCTCTCGCAACGAAGCCGCACAAACAGATGCAGCGCCACGCAAACACACACACGCGCACGCGCTGAGGTTTTTCAATGTCATCTGCTTCTGCTTTGAACCTTGCCTCTCAGATGTCGCCACCTGGCCTTTCGCAGTGGGCGCGGACCTCTTATCGACGCAAACACACAAGTGAGCAATACCTCTGGTCTCATTTCGAGCCCTGACCTTTTAGGATTTTACTAGCCGGTAATGATTGCGCAAGAGGAAGCAGGAATCCGCCGGCTTGCCGAGTCTCGCCGTGTTTGTCGAGCTCTCGCTCTGTTTGGAGTAAAGCATCCAGTCTAGCTGAGTGGTGGGAGGTTGACTCACTCACCGTATGTGAGAAATAAAGAATGTGTATTTCTGTCCAGGCGGCGGACATCTCTGAAAATCCGAAACAGTCATGTGGCAGAACAGAATCAATTATCAAATATGGTTTGATTCACGCTCAGCATATTGCACTGAAAAAAGTCATTTAAAGTTGCAACAATTAGTCAATTCCTGTCATTTAATTAAACATCTCGATTGTTGCAGGGCATGTTCATATCATTTCTATCAGACTAATGCACATAAAAGAGTTTTTTTTTTCCCATGGGGGGTTTAGTCACCCTCTCCTGGTTTGGAAGTGGAACTGCTGCCCCCGAAGCTTACTCCAAGCCCTCAGTGATGTCATAGCAAAGCTTTCAGAGTAGCGTGATACAAGTGGGAAAAGCATGTCTCCACCCCCGGCTGGCAGAAGACAAGTTCATTGTTTTGTGTGTCTCTCCACAGCGTTGGCACGTTAGTTGATTTTGAAGCGTCCGTAGGAGGTGGTGGGGGGATAAGCTCTGGAGCATCTCTCTTTAAGTTCCTTATGTTGTGATGTTTCGTTTAATCCTCACGTATGTAGTACGCACCTGATCGTCAGACTCAGTAACTACACTGCAGAGGAACGGAGAGAACGTGGAGTCAAAGTCATCCTGCTCGAGATGCTCTCCAAGGTGCAAACAAACAAGCTCTGGTGTGGGATGACACAGCGTGCTCTCAATTTGCCTAAGTGATTGATCGCACTGATTCCTCCAAATTAAAACAGATGATATGATTAGATGGATGTATATACAGCGAGCTTCCAGCTACGAGCTACGAGCTACGAGCGTCAGGTAATGATTTTCTCTCCCAAAAAACATCAATGTTGTGGATTTTTTGGAAATTAATGCTTTCCTTTAAAATTTCCTGCTACTTCCAGCTCTCAGTCTGGGGGACTATCTTTCATTATGGCACCACGCTTACCCACTAATAAAGCACCACACACTGGCAGGGCTCCATGTGAATTAGTATTATTTTTTTAGCGTCTCTAAGGAATTCATGATTTTGTGATGGTACTCTCAAGTTACCATGTGCACCCTCTCCCCTCTCTTATTAGCGCGAGTGTATTTTAGGAGCATACAAATGTTGTCGGGTGACAATCCCATTTAAGTCCGACTCCGTTTCATCACCGCGCTGTGGCTTTTGTGGGCCAAATTCGGATAGCGCAAACACAAACGAGGCCGCGGTTAGGTACTGCAAAAATAAACATGCAGCAATCAAGGGTATTGAATTCTCTGAGCAGTTTCTAAATAATGAAAAGCGAGTTCGCACTATTATGAAAATCTAAATATAACCGCGCCGTGCGTGTGCATACTTTGCCTGGAAATTGTTCTTACTCTCAATAGCGAGCGTGCATGTGTTGTTATCATATGCAAAGTTGCCAGGGTAACTCCATCAAACGTGGCAACAAACAACGGCGGCGGGGAAAAAAATAAAAAAGAACAGTACATCACAGGCAGATTTAGAAAGAAGTCATGCAGAAGTTTTTAGAGATTTGTGAAGACTGAGACGCAACATGAAGCGATACTGTCCACAGACAACCAACACGTCCTTTGAAGTCCTTGTGACTTTGATCAGGCTGACAAATCCTGCTTTAAAGTAGGACCGAGTGTCTATATGCCTTCAGGCTTTGTTGGGTGTAGAGTTCCTCAGTGTCGACCTACATAAATATATACATAAACATGTCAGGAAACTTCACTTCTTCTGGCCACCTTTCCGTTTTCAAACACCAGCGGTTGTGTGTGTTGCAGAAACAGGTATTTGATTTCCTCTTAGTACGTCACTGTGCCTCCTTCGTAGCTGCAGCTGGTCGCTTTGGTCACTCAGCAGCGGTGAAGGACGTGGTATCACACAATAAAGTGAATGAAAACCCTCAATGCCACATTATTGATGATATATCTGGCTATGTTTATCATTTACGACGGCATCATTGTTCATTCACAATGAATCATTTATAGTAATCTAGCTGTTCACTGTTAATAGTGTATGTAAATCATTATTTGAGCGTACGCTTGTCAATAGAGCCACGGAAAACGGATGCACTGGGCAGGAATTAACCGGCGTCCGTGATTGATTGCCTTATTCGTTGCACAGTGAATGACAACGCGTCTCTCTTTACCCGCGACTTCTCCTCCAGCCTCGTCATCATGACGATGGTGCTGGACCTCTGCTCCCACACCATCCTCCAGAAGTCGCTCAGCGTCTCCGGCAGGGGCCCCTGAGTGGCGATGTAGGCATTCTGCTTCCTGTAGCCGTCGATGTAGTTGGCGTTAATGTAGTCGCTGCCTGGAACGGCTGCAACATAAAAAGCATTTTAGAGTTATTTTAATCAAGATGAATGATAATTTATGGATTTTAAATTTTTTATTTGGAGCACATTGACCTGTGACGCCGAGGGCTCCCCAATTTGCATTTTATAATTAACAATACATATTGAGCCATAAAAGGATAGGTAGGGGCTCGTGGGTGAAGCTGTTTTTAAAGCAGGAGCTGCAGAAACAACAAAATGCCCTGGCACATTTAAAGTAGGCCTCAATTGATCTGCAGCCTCAACAGCTATCTGAGTGGCTCCGCGAGCTCTTACCATCAACCGAGGTCAGGACCACTCTGGAGTGGTCATAGGCGATGACGTTTGCATAGCGGTTCTTTGGTTTGTTGACTTCCATGTTGGAGTTTTCCCAGGTAAACTGCTGGCCAGGATCAATGGACTGTGAGGGAGCGTGGAAGAGAAAGAGAGAGAGAACGACAGTGATTATAAGAGAACGGATGGAGTCGTGGCGCAAGGGAAAGCAAATGGAGGCACAAAAGGAGACTCTTGAGTGTTACACGGGTAAGGGGACAAGGCGAAATTACCCCGCTGTCACTCATTCAGCAGCAGTAGGCTGCGGACAACAAAGCCTTTTAAATGGAACATATGGCCACATCGTGTCTCTGAGGTTTCATACTGCGGTTGACATTGTGCAGACTGAGGAAACCTGTTAACGAAGTGACAAATTGCTGGATATGCTGCAGCTGCTGTTGATGGATTAAAAGGTTAGATATTTGTATGACATTTGAGGTCTTGAATGCTAATTAAAGAGAAATCCAAAGGCACTTGTTTTGGTAATTTAAAACCCCCGCCCTCACCCGTAAACTGAAAGAGGACCAACGCGCTGCTTACATTTCTACACTCAACACGGCGAGCGTGTTTGTTTTAGCTGGGAAATGGGTTAAGGTTTGGCAGGAGCTCGCGAGCCACAAACGCTTCCTCTCCCGTTTTAATGGCCCTATCGAATTCCCTTATTCTGAGAAGCCTGATGCCTCGTCTATTTCGGATGCCGCTTGCTTTCTCGTATTTTTGTTCCCACCTCTCCCTTTCAGCCACTCTCCGTGTCTAACCCTTTCCCCTCTTGCGTCATCCGTCTCCTTGGGATAAGACGACAGCAGACTGCATACATATTGATCGGGGGAGATATGTGATGGCCTACTATCCCTTGCTAGATAATGTCACAGAGTCTCTTGTTATTCCATATCGACCTCCCTCAGCTTGCAGCTGAACCATGTCCAGTAATTCCCCAGACCTTTCACCTCACAAATCTGCCAGGTTTCAGACCGATGCCTCTGACTCAAAGTGGACGCAGCACACATATGTAATAATTAGAGGTTATTGGTTCAAATGGTCAAATGTAATAAAAATAATTATTGGATAAAGGATAAAACTGAGTGCAGTGCCTGGAGGAATAGAAACTACATCTTTTATTCGTAAACTGATAAACAAAATATCGTATTTTTACAGTTGTGCTAATCATTACCAAGAGACTGAAATCAAGTTGACACTTTTTTAGTTTCTGTAAAAACAAAAGTCATGTAGATGCTATTTATTTGTGAACGAGATATGAAAAATGTGCACACATGCTACGACTCCGAATTGCTCAGCGCTGAGAGTCAAAGTTGCACAGGCCTCCGTTTCTGCTGATGAGCTCAGCACTGCCAATTTCTCTGCCCATGTGAAGAAAAGATTTCAATTGCAGTCAAAACATGTCATATCCATTTGAGAGCTTAGTGAACACAGCGGGCACACTAGACTTATGACAACTAGCAAACAAGTTAGGTAGACGTGGTAGAAAGGGGCGAGAAAGTATTTTCTGCGACACGCTGAAAACACTTTCAAATGAACATAATGATAGCGGTATGATGACTGCAGCGTGATATCGCTTCCTTGCGATAAAAAAGAGTGCCAAGGGAGCTGGAGCATGCCTGATTGACAAATTCTGCTCATTACCCAGTGTGCTCATCGCTCAGTGTGATGCGGAGTGGCATTGGTGGTAAAGGAAGTGTCAGGCTGCCTAAAACATCGGGGAGAGGAAGTGGCGAAGCCTCGACAAATTCTGTGCCTTGGGGTACGGCGTGATGGGAGCAGCCGGCGAACGTGACTGTGACAAAGCGCCACGAGCCCTGCCACAGCGCCTCGGCTGGCACGGAGACGAATGGCCATCTGCCGGGCGATGGAGGGGGTCTTCCCTGGCTTGGATTGACTGTTGCAGAGAGGGAACGGTGCCGGGCTGGTTGCCTGCAGTCATACGAGGCATTTCTCTGGCTTGATTCGTTTACACTAACTCAACAGACCGGGAGGACGATACGCTGGAGAGGCACTGAGCAACACAAGAAAGCACTTAATTGAGTGCAGATTTTTACCCGGGCCTAATTATCTCCCCAGTTAGCTGTTAATTTCACAAGCGGGCCAGAAAAATCCATTAAAACATACAATGTATGGTAGAAAATATGAGCCTTATACATTATAGTGGCCACGTTTATATAAAAAATATGAAAAAACAAAAAAATTATATGCTTAAAATTACAGCAAAAGCCTTTAACGTTTTAACAAAACGGAATGATTTATTGAACGGTTTTGTTTTATCCGTCAGTGACAGAAAATCCTTAAGAACTCTGAGAGGATAAAGCCTTATTCACTTATATTCACTTTTTCTGCTTCATGCACGATATGCAATGAAATATATAGTGATAAAAAAAAGATTTAATTTTCCCTGTGAACACTGGATAACAGGAACAGTCGTTGGCTAATGTTTGTTGCTTTGGAAAAAGTCACAAAGTCACCAAAATAAATCTGCCGTTTCCCTCAGGAGTGTGAAACTCTGCAGCGAACATTTTCTTGACCCGGCAACATATGCCGGGCCCAAACAAAACCAACTGCCAAAACACAACCTTCTAGATCAATACAGGAGCAGCGTCGCAATCGTCGCGACAGCTTTGTTGGACCCAGCGGTGGAGCGGAGCTGATTAGACGAAACAGATCAGAGCAAATAAATGAAAGGCAGGGCCTGTTCTTTTCTGTATTCAAGGATGCCTCTGCTTCTCCATCTGGCCTTGAATGGTCTCCGAACCAAGTATGTGCCACTTTAAATGCAGATTTTCTACCTTTCTTTTTTCTTTTTTTTTGTTGTTGAGGAAGAACACTGGCAAGAGATAATCCCTCACTGTGTAGTATTGGATAGAGCGCCTGCAAAATAACATTCTTCAGGGAAACTTCAAGACGCGCGCAGATTGTTTAAGCAACTCGCCACCTGCAAGTTTTATGAAAAGCATCTCACAGCATTTAATGTAAGTGTTGGTGTCCTGGTGGGATTGGTAATGGAGTTGTAAAAATGACTGAACAAAGTCTGCGAAAGAAGTCTCCCATAATCCATTAGAATACATGCATATTGGATCAGAGAGGGACAGTTCCTCCGAGATAACAAAGAAACACATTTATATGCCCCAAAGAGCTGGAATCACTGATGCAGCATTAGTGCACGGCTCTTACCTCGTACTCCTGGGAAAACCGGAGGCCGTCGTTGGCCTTGAGTCGCTCTATGTGGTCAGCCAGGTCAACGACTGGAATGGGCGGGTGCTCCCTCATTCCTGAGAGAGAAGAGGAGGGGGGGAAGGAGGAGGAGGAGGAGAAGGAGGAGGAGGAAGGGGGAAAGAGTGAGACCTGGCTGTTCATAAATCCAACATTCACGTCGACTTACACAAACACTGGTTGGACCACAGGGTGAGTGAGGCTGCCAGTGGGACCATGAGGTGGCTGTGTAACGGTGAGGAGAGTGCACTTTGTTCAACAATGCATGAGGAGGGGGAGAGAAAAGAGAGAGGGGAGGGTGAGAGGGAGAGAGAGAGAGAGAGAGCCAGGGCACAAGTTGAAACAGGCTGGTGACATTTGGTGACATTTGGTGATGTCGTCATGCTAAGTGAGGAGGACAGAGGTGGGGCTGGCGCTGAGATGCACATGAGTGACTAGGTGAGCCTGCTCCTTGAGGGAAGCAGGAGGCAGACATCTCTCTGACTCCACGAAGCTCAATTGGTGGCAGAGGTGGGGCCAGAGCAAGCGTCCACAAGTCTATATAAATCAGTCACACTGTCACTTCCTATGGAGGAAAAAAAAACCTGACTGGTCACCAGCCAAAACTCATTTCTTTGAAAATCCCTTTCCTCACAATAGTCTATCTTTCAGCCTGCGGCGCTTGGGCTGGATTAATTTCAAACGACCCCTCTGCCGCTCTCTAGATTTCTCATCGCTGGGTTATTGGATGATTTATGGCTAATCTACCGACACAAATTCCCCCTGTGCCTCTGAACTTGGCAAGGCTACGTACTTAAACGGATTGCCGGAAACATGCCTTATGCGTTGAAAGTTAACTGTATGCAGTGCATGGCAGCACTTTAAAGTTACACACAGAGCGTCATTAACCTTACATACAGCCTTGAAGTCACATAGATCTGACACTTTAAAAAGGCATGAATATTAACCATTACTGCCTTTTGGCTGAGCGCATCTGTGAGGTCACGGGTCAGGCTTTCAGCCGTGAGCTTATTATCGCTGTAATGCTAATGGCTAATGGCTGATAACTATGGCCACTGTACAAGATGAGACCTGACCAATTACACAAATTTAATACTATCACACAGAGGGACTTGTGAACACATTAACATGGGTGTGTATGTGTTAGCGCATGTTCCGCCAGGTCTTTTACAACCATGTTGTTGGCCAAATGGAGGGTGAAGCCATCGGCTAATGTACGCCAAGTGTAATGTCCGCACTGCTCAACTGTCCATGAAACCATCTAGTCTTCCGCTTGCACATAATAAAGGTGTTGTGACAAGTTCACAGTCAAAGGGGGACATTGCTGCATCCTTGGAGTACCAGAGGCTACAAGCTTGAAGGCTTGTGATGTCTGTCAGGACTGCAACAAGGAATGGGTTTGGGTACAAGTGAGAGAGGAGGAAATACTGCATGTGTGGGGGGGGAAATACACAGTAGGCGAGAAAGCAGACTAACTTGGAGTGTTGGGGCAGCGATGAGAGCTGGGACCTGTAGAGAGAGGAGAGTGAAGGAAGGAGGGAGGAAGAAGAACACTCAATCAATCAATCGAGGAAGGTGGCTCAGGACCAGACTGGGGCCAAACAGTATCTGCAAATAACATTTGGAGCTAGCCGGAGTGCGGAGCAGGTGCTGTTTGCCCTCTCAGGACAACCTCAAGCGGCGCCGCTTAAACTGTTAAACAAACGTGCAAACAAAGGTTGATTTTAAAATACTCTCCTGTGAGTGCACGTGTAAACTCAAGAGTACTGCTCAGTAGCTGCATAGTTCATCTTAAAGGACAGCTTGGGTGTAATACTGGATATGCTAATCAGTCAGATAATCGTTAGCAAAGAAATACTGAGATCTGGGAACTTTAAATAGACTGAAAAAGGTCTATTTGAGGGCAAAATAAAACTCAGTCCATCGGATAAGTTGGCCAATCAACGCATCATTGCACACAAACTGCTGTGCATGTATAAGTTCACTTAGCAGCAAGTGGTTGTTCAAATGCTCATCATTTTAAAATTGCCTTTGTTTTCCAAACCTGATGATTTAAACCCAGAACGACGGCTCCACTGAACTTACTTTTAGCGATGTCACCACATTCCCAGATATCAGCTACTTATTATTGCCATTATTGATGGGATTGGTGATTGATAATTATTTGCAAATACTATCTGAACCAGGTCTGGCGAGGACAAAACCAGGTCAGTGACTCCTAGAACCACACGCCCGCTCCCGGAGAGCCACGCGCGTCAACAGCCAAAGGTCTGTTGAGCAAACCGACACGCCGGAAGACACGGGCGGCAATCTGTCGAACCACTCGACAACAATCAGAATCAGAGCAGGAATGTTCACCTGCTGCGGGCGAATCAAAGGGAGAAAGAGCGAGGACAGAGGATTGAGGCTGCCCCGGCGTTCGCTCGGCTCAGACTCGGGAGTCTGACGCGATTTCGCCGACTAGACGCAGCCTCGGTGATTTCTGATAATCAGCACACTTGAAGCAAAACAGCGAGGTGGGAAAGGAGAAGAAGAAGGAGATAAATGTTGACGTACGAGAGAGAGAGAGAGAGAGGAAAAAAGAAAGAGGGAGACGGGTGAGAAAGGGAAAAAGAAAGAGATTACCCTGCAGGGGGATATGGAAGACAAAAGACGATAGAGGTGGAGTGGGAGGATGGGAGAACAGGGCTCTTTCAGAGCGGCAGCACTGCTTAATTCCTCTGCAGGGGTTCAAAGGGGCTGTGAGTGTGTGTGCGTGTATATATATGGCAAATGGGATCTTTAATAACCCGTGAGAAGGGGTACACACCTACACACACACACACACACAAGAAGAAAACACACAGATGCACACGCACACACGCGCACACACACGTGCACCGGGGTTGACATTTTCTCTCAGCTCCATTGTTCCCTCTGCCTGGCTCACCTTGACATCAGAGGCAGCAGGACTCATTACCAGCTGGGGGGAATGAAAGGAGCTCAGGGAAGGAGGAGGAGTGAGGACCAGGGGAGGAGGAGGAGGAGGAGGAGGAGGAGGAGGAGGAGGAAGATCAGGAGGAAAAAAGGGAAAAGGCTGGAGCAGAGGCGGGCACCCTTATACAACTTCCCCCAACCCACCCACTTTCACCACCGTGTGTGCGTGCGTGCGTGTGTGGATGGAATCTGAATTCACTCGGCCTCAACTCCACTGATTCTGTCAGCAGGGCATGACGGCAAACATTATTCGTTTATTTTCTCTTATTGACCATTTCTGCCTTCGGTGAGATTCACAGTCTGGGGATAAATAACGAAACAGGCCGGACATGTGAGTTTGATGGAGCAGCACCTGCTTCAAAGCGCTAATAAACAAGAGATCCATCAAACGCACGAGGAAGGCGGGCGCGTTCGTCGCGAAAGTAGATTGCTTCTGGTTCATTTCAAAATGCAATATCTACCATTTGAAGGGAGAGGAGGTTGAAAATAAAAGATATTAAGGAACACTGTTAAAGTTATGAGTCACCTTTAGATATTTCCTTTCAGCGCTGGAGATGGAATCTGTGTTTTTGAATTACTGACTGATGAATTTCAGGAGGATTTTCATTTGGGGTTTTCATTTCCTCAGTCACAAAAGCAGAATATTCTTCTCCTTTTTTTTTTTTCCTGAACAAACGTTGACTGAACTTTAACTTTTTTTTTCAGTTCTTCCCTGATTAAAATCCACAGACTTTCGCACAATATAACAAGACATCACGATCCTCACGTTACAATGAGAGCAAGTGGAGGCAGACAGTCTGTTCATTCCACATCGAGTCTGCGAGCTTCCGACTTGCAAACGTGGTTTCCATCAACATTCAGCACACAGGCAAAGCTCTGAACGCTGTATCAGACAGCATTTTAATTCTCAGATCAACCCTGAAAGATTACAACACTGTCTTGATGACAAGATGCCTGCATCATCTGTGCCATCTATCACGTTTCTCAAGGACAGCTGCCGAGGGAAAGCAGAGAAAACGGCGCATCAGACGTACATAGCTACATATATATGTCAGACTTTTATTACCTGGGGTCTGGTAGTTGAGTCTCCTCATCTCCACGGGGTCGGAGGAGTTGGCCAGCAGGGAGTCTTTCACCCCGCCTGAGTGCTCATCTTTGGGTAAGGGCGACGCACGCTTCCTGAGGTGGCAAAAAAAATAGAAAGCAAGACCTTAACTGAACTGTACGTGCCAAAATACAAAGAGATCTAATGCAGCCATCAGTTCCTCAAGCTAACAACGTAGGAGTGACAGGATGATTTAAAATGACATCAACGATTCCTCCGTGCGGTTAGAAAAGAGGAGTGGAGGAAATGCAGCACTTTGGCTGTGCTGCACACTTGATGAGGTTAATGGCATAGTTAATGGTTCTCAAAAGTAGTTTAAAGGACCAGCAATTCAAAAGAAAGTAGGTACGAGGGCTTTACCCGCATTAGTCTGGAAAACTGGAGTGTAATGCGTGTGAAGAAACACCATAATTTTCCTGGAGTGGGCTAGGTTGGGTTTGTTTGCCGCTGGATAGGTGACAGCTGCTGTGTGGGAATGTGCACACGAGTGTGTGTGTGTGTGTGTGTGTGTTTGTGCGTGGCAAAGATTTAAATGTGTGATTTTCACTGCTCTGTGTGTGTGTGCTAACAACACATTGTGTTTACTGACTTTCCAGATTGAGAGGAAAACAGGCGGATGCTGTAATTAGCTCATCAGCTGGGTGGCACAACACTGGGTAATTAGACCAGTTCTGCAGCACCTGTGCCGCCGAGCTAGGCCTAGCGGACGCTAGCGTGGCGCGGAACAGACCAGCACGGCTCGGACTGGCTCGGCGCAGTCGACTGTGGATTTGTCCATCAGGCGGGGAAAAGGATAAGAAAGCGCAGCCTGCCTGTATTCAGACAGCCAGCATCTGTTGACATGTGCACACATGAACGGGCACACAGATGTACGCTTTCCCAGCTCTGTCACTTTTACACACGCTCACACAGATACAGCTGCAGACTCGGAAGCCTTCAGACTGCAAATGGAAATGGGCGGAAGGAAGCATCAGGGCGCCCTGTGGAAATTTCACATCTCATTGCACACCATTTGCAAGTGGCGAGCGTGGGTTTTAGGAAGAGGCAGGCCCTTCTGTTGAAGCCCGCCGTGGTGAGAATACACAGAGCTGGTGGTGCACACACAGTCTTAACCCGGTCCACCTCAGCTGCTAGGGCCTGGGCCTCACCACCACCTGTTATCTTATGCTACAAGGGCTTAAGCTAATGCTAGCTGCATGACGGCTAATCTATGACAAGCATCTCTTCATCTCCAGCTGAGAGCTGAGCCGGGCCGTATCCGGTTTTCCCAGAGATCACTGCTGAGGCTGGGCAGGGCTGAGAGAGGGGGTGAGAGAACTGAGAGCGTCTGAGATCTGTTCTCTCCACACCTCATCTATCCCTCTGACCACACTGGACGCCAATCTACATAACACTTTAGTGCTGGCCTAAACTAAACATGGCAGCAGCCTCTATGGGTTTATTCATTTCAGGCTCAAACTGAGGGTTAAGACATGTGAGAATGTGTCCGACACACACACAGAGTGCAGTACAGGGTGTGCTTAATGAGGGTAGAACAGGGCCCTTTGTTGAGACTCCTGCCACGAGGACGCAGGGAAAGCAGGAAAAAGGGCTTAAAGTGGAGGAATGGGTCTCGGTGGAAAATGTCAGCTTAAAAGATGGGAACATTTCTTTTTCAGCAGTTTCCCCGTCTGGCATTTACTTCACAATGGCCCATTCAACAGCAGGTGATGCCTTGGCATATTCAGATGGGGCCAATCTTGAAGGGGCGCTCTGACACTGGCCGGATAATGAAACACAGCACAGAGACAAACCACGGTCGACAGGACGATCTGAAGAGGGACCCTGACATTACATGTGGAACACGCAGTGATACACGGACGTGACCCGGCCGTTCCTTTGACCTCAGCTATCAAAGGCTGCAGAGTCGGCTGCTTCTCACGTCTTGTTTCGTAGAACTGACCGAATCAGACTAGACACGACTGTTTAAAGATGTTTCCATTTAGTTCTATTTGAATACATTTTTTATTTTTGGAGCTGAAGCTGAGACGCAGCTAACTCTGCAACCCAGCAGAGCTGATGAATATCACGAATGAAACAACACAAATGGAAAGGACTTGGGTAGTGGGAGATGAAGTCGTGATTGACGAAATAGTGACAGTACCCACCTTTCCTGTTTGCTGCATTCACAGGGGCAAAAAAAGAAGGAGGGGGTTAAAATGTGTCATTTTTATCCATGTCGATTTATAACTCTTTGCTTTTTTTTTCCCCCACTCTGTACTATCTCCTGAAAGCCAGAAATTGAGGCGAAATGTCAGAAACACCGGATAAGAAGTTATCTTAACAATCACTGGAGACTTTTTTGAGAATAACCTCGTCATTGTTCGCTGCTGGTGTTGGTCTTGGCGACTCTGCAGGTAGCAATAACAACCAGAGCTACAGTGTGATTATTCCTTTGCACATTTACTGCCAGTCCGCAATGAAAAGGGCACAGAGCCACCTCCCCACAGTCCCCCCTGTCAATCTGCGTCTACGTGGAGAAAGGGCTTCCAGACAGAGGATGTGCTACTCAGCAGTGAGCTGTCTCAAGGCCTATTATTAACCAGTCCCTTTCTAAGACTGCTGGAGACGGCAGCCACACAGCAGTCTGCGGGGCTGCTGTGGATAGCAGGTTGGAGAACAGGCTTGATGTAAAACGGAGAACGTGTAATAGAGCCATCAGGACGAGATGGGAGGTGGAATTTCATCAGGAAGAAATCCAGTGAGGTAAATAAAGGCTCGTAAGGTCAGAGTTATTCCAATTATGCCCAAAGCACGCTTTAGTTATAATAACTCTCTCTTCTGCTAACATGCAAACAGCTGTGTAGCACTAACACGCCAAAAGGATCAATTAGTCCGTTAATCAACAGAAAATCACTCTGCAACTATTTTTAGATGAACTTAAAAACAAATTAATTGCAGCACCATTACTGTGTTACGCCGCAATTTGTCATTCACTTCTCTCCGTCTGTTAGTTGTGTGATTGACTCATCATTCATTCGTTGCGTAAAATAATGCTGAAGCATCCATCAAAGAGCCCGAGGCGGCGGAAAGTTGTTCAACTTGCAGAGACGTAACAGAAATGCTGCCACTCCTCACGGTTTAGAAGCAAACGTCTCTAAAGTCTGTCTAATTAATGAAATCACATCTTTCTCTGCTGATCGCTTTTTGCAGGAGTATTCTTTTCCCACTCGTCTGCTCCCTCCAAATACCTTTCTCAATCTGTGTATAATCATGGTGTGCTGCACACGGGCAGCTGAAGTGCTTTAAAGAGATATTGACAGAGCTTTTGGTTAAGCCCTCTGTTGCAGCCTTCTGTTTCTTATTTGAAATGACCAATGGTGTTGGCCAAAACACATTTCTCACTCCTAACTAAGAGCTTTTGACAGCCAAGCTGTGCTTTTTACTAGGCAGGCAATGTCAGCTGCCATTTTAACTGACACTTCACATAGCACTGCTGAAAACGGCCAACTGGGCCAAAATCTTCTGTCTGAAACACAAGTCAACTGCGTGTTGGGCTCCTCTCCCATCGCACTGTATACGACGGTATGGAAATTGGATGTTACAGTTTGGTGCATGAGCAGCCTGGTGCAAGTGGCAGAAGGGAGGCATCTCTCATTACCATTCCTGATGCAACCAAAAGAAACCTACAATCACAAGTGTCACTGCAGTTCGACCTCAAACAAACGGAGGAGAAAGACTGATAAACAGGAGCGCAGCCGCTTACTTCTTAAAGAGCAGGATGGCGATGACGATGATGATGATGAGGACCACGGCCAACACCGGGCCCATGACCCACAGCATTTCAGGTTGCTCCATCCCCTGAGCCAAACTTGCAGTGATCTGGATCGGGTCTGAGTAGGGACTGGCTGAAAATGTCATCTGTTAGGAAGAAAAGGGGAAGAAGAAGTGAATTAGAGCCAAGTCACTTATCTAGGAAAGGTTTTCTATTCTTATCTCAAAGAAATTGGATGGCTGGAAAAAGCATGCTAGTATGTTGCTAGCACAAACTCATAATGCTGCACAGGGTTCTGGTCTATTGTCTGTCTTTCCCGTCATTTCTACAAGACATTCATTAGCAGTACTTTCTGCAGCTGAGGTAACATTGTTGGAAAGAATGTAATTCTAAAAATATAGTGTTTACTAAGTTATAGGCCACAGTGCAAGAAGAGTCAGTGAGCAAGCTCAAATTACATTCAACAACAATAACACCTTGGCTAATGACTTTCCTATATTTGCATTAAAGACGTAGAAGAAGGCGCTGTGGCAGCGTACGGCAGAGCCAGTGTCAGACGAGACAGTGAGATGGGTAGAGACAGGGATAAGTGTGCATGTCCCCTGGTCGAAGAGATAAATGGGGGCAACAGGAGAGGACTCATCTCTTCTTCATTAGTGTTCACACCGTGACGGAAGAGGAGGAGGAGGAGGTGACGGCGAGGGTGCGTTTCCACCTTGGTTGTAAATGAGACATCTTTCTACTTCACGTCTCCAAATGACGGCGGGGTAGGGGGCGGTGAGCGAGGCACGTAGGTGTGTGTGTGCGTATTTGAGGAGTGTGTACACGAGGCGATGCCGTATGGTGTTTAAAAAATGTCTGAAATAGAGGGAGCCCAACTGCGAGAGAGCAAGCTGACAGATGAGAAAGAGAAAGAGGGAGGTGCGAGGCATCTGTCATTAGCGCGCAGCATGCCACCTATTGAATGACGATGGGAGATGCAGGTTGGGGAAGGGAGAGGGGTGTACCGAGGGGTATGGGTGACAGATCGCAGACCTCGAAGGGAATTGAGCTCCCAGCATGCAGCGGGAGTGGCGGGGCAGCAGGCAGCAGTAATCCGGATCATTAGCCGCACAGCAGCCTGCTCTTCGGCACACAGGCAGATATTAATTGGAAAGATAAGCTGAGATGAGCTCAAAGAGTCCTGCGCTCTGTCATATAGTTCGGTTATCTCTCACACTCTTGGGCAACCGCTGGAAAAATTTACACTGTGGATGTGTGCATCAAACTGTGTCTCAATCGTGTACGTGCAAACCAGCGTTCTCTGATATTAGACACAGACACGAGATATCTCAAGCAGGAGAGTGAAAAGATTCACATATGTAACAGCTGTAGTTTAAAGATGTAATGTTTTTCATTTGTCTTTGTCCTCCCACACACACATGTGCACACAGACAGACACACCAGACACATGTGACTAGATTCGGTGAGCCTTTGAGAGGAACCCATTATCTAAGAACAAAGAGGAACAACCCAGTGATGGGACTCTGCTGATATGACGACACCACAAGCCTTCCTGTTCTTTCAGGAGGGCCCAAAAAAGGCTGCAGGATACGGCCCTGCAGGGAATCCTGGGAAAAGACTTTTTTTTTTAACTGGTGTAACAAATGACTGCAGCTGTGCTTTCAGAGAAGGATAAGGGAGGAAGAGCAAACGCAAGAGGAGAGGGCTGAACAAAAAGAGAGGGCTTTTTGTCTGTTGGTCACGGCGAAGTAGTGGGATCATCCATTTGAACGGCCTTAATATCTGATAAAAGCTCAGTCACGCAGCTCCTAATGCCCCTGCCTGCGCACAGCGCTGTCACAATGGAGTAATGGTGCAGTGAAGGAATGTGTGAGCCCGAGAGTGAGTCAGTGAGAGACGTAAGTGTATCTGTTACAACTAGGGATCTGTGCGTGTTTCTGTGTACAGGATGCACACGGCTGGGTGTGAGTAGGAGAGAGGTACAGTGTAAATCCTCACGGCGTATGTATGATCAATGTTGTGTATATGACAAGGCAGCAAGCTTCGCATTTTTAACCTCAGCAGTCCATCATTTTGTGTTTTGAAATGTCTCAGCTGAAGCAAACTGACATTTACTGCGTACAATATTTACATAAGATATTTACACTCGAGCCAAAGGGAAGATTTCAGGGTTTTTTGTCTCGTAAACTTGCATTTCTTGCTAACCAAAGATGAGCGGAGAAGGTAAACAATAAACTGTAGCACAGCTCAAGGACCCGGAGTGGACTGCGTGTCACTTTATAAATATAATACTAATCAAATCGTATAATATTCTCTGATATTTTAAACAATTACCAGTATTTGGAGCTCGAAAGTAGTAGAAGTAGGATTAGTAAATTCTTTCAACGTGTCTCAACGTGTTTATATTAATTCAAGTGACCACTCCATCAACAGCCTCGCAAAAATAGCGAGGTGAATCGAAATAGATTTCATGAGGGAATCAAATTTAGAGAGTGAATTAGATATCAGAGCAGATTTGATCAGATTTCTACTGAATCTTCCGCTAGTCAGATGAGACAGAAGAGAGAGCGGTGACTATGACTTTGCTAGGAGGAATATGGATTTTTAATGTAACATCGTACCGTTTATACAACTACAAGTATTATGAGTGATTAAATGTACAGTATTTGCTGTGTGCATCCATCAGTAGAGAAAGAGTACCACTGTGCGAAAAGAACTGTGTGTACGTGCGGGTGCATGTGGAACATCGGTTTTTCCGAGCCTTTTCTCAAACTCCTCTGAGCCTCCACGAGTGAATGTGTTTGTCTGGGTCGCAGGGGCTGAGAGTTTGTGTGTACGATCGTAAGTGTTTGTCTGAGACGGAGCAAGCGAAAGAGAGAGGCAGAGTGGGTGATGAGAGATGACAGAGAGAGCGAGGAGACGGAGAGGTGCTGCGGTAGTAGCAGTGTATCCAGGCTGCTATCTGGCCCGTGGGCTGCGCAGCTTCCCCAGTCAGCCGCCGCTCTCGCCGTCCCCTGAGCACAGAATCCGCTACACGTTGCACAGGCACATTTGTTTCAACTCGCCGCTGACCCTGCTAGCTCCCCGGCTGTCCAAAAGTGGCTTAAATAAGCCGCAGGGTGCGAGCCAGACAAACAAACAAACTGGCAAAGACGGCTATTATGCATCTGCTGCTCTCACTCTGCGTCCCCGGGGACACCGAGGAGCCCACACGCTCCTCAGTGCTGCATGACATAGTGAAGGAGGGAGGAAGGGAGGGAGGGAGGCAGGGAGATATAAAGACAAGAATTGAGGAAGAAAAGTGAGAGAGGAATATGATACTAGGTGCGGGTATGCCTTTATCTTTGAGGAACAGAAACATGGCTGCAGGTTCTAGTCTACCCCGTATGATGACCCCGCTCTTTCGTTCTGTAATTCTTTATTCATATTTGTCCTCCGCTTCCTCTTCCCCGTTCAGCTGCAGAAACTGCACTCCCGAGATGTCCGGAGGCATCGCTAGAGGGAGACACTTCCAGGAGCGGCAGTGACACGGCACAGTTCAACAGAGCATCCCATCGATCTCGCCTATATTCCTGCCACCCTCGTAAAAAAAAAAAAATTGTTCCCCGCTCGAAAAAGAAAACATCTTGTTTTCGTAATTCCCTCTTGATATTGTTTGTCAAAGCCTTTTAAATTTCGCAAGAAGCCAGTCTTCCATGTTAAGGGTGTTTTAAGCCCAGAGCGCCAACAGAATTAGTGCTACAAAGCCAATTCTTCTTGAGAGTGAGTGGAATATAAATGCCTGGATGGCACCGCAAACTGTGGTAAACACATTTGAACACCCTTTGCTTTGGGTTTGCTCTGTGCCAGGAGCTCACCTTTTCCTTATCAAAAGAAAAGCACGCATTAGTGCAATCTCCTCCCATACCACCAGTTCACTCTCCTCTCTCATCCGAGCTTCACAGCCTGGACAGGACACAAGACAAAAATGTTGCCATCCTCTTTTCCTCTGTGTCTCACATCACACAATATTTCATGCTACCTCCCTCCCTCCCTCTCTTCTTGCATTAAATGATACTGTTTATACACACCCAGCATCTATCATCCCATTTCACACTTCCCCCGGCTTGTTTATCTGCCTTGGGTGCTGGGGAGACATGAAGGCACAGTCTCTTCTTCTTCTTTTTCCCCTCCCTCTCTCATTCCCCTTTGACTTCCTTCCTTCTCTCCTTCCCTGCAACCACTGCTGGCTGCTTGTGGCCATTGATATACGAGGGCTTATTAAACCCTGGCGGTCTTGTTTGATCTACACAGGGGGAGTTTGGGTGGTGGCGAGGAAGTGTAGTAAAGACACAAGTCGTTTATTCCAGCACTTGTTGTCTTATTCTCCCGGGTCTGGTGAAGATCCTGCTTGAGGCAGCTTCTGCCGACTGCTCGATCTTGCTGCACACTTTTACCTCCTGCACCCGTGTGTTTGGAAATAAACGGCTGCAAGTGCCGCATTGGGGGTGACAAAAACAAACACTGCCGTGGTTGTCTGAGTTTCCCAACGAGTGCAGTGAGGGGATTTGTAAGGCAATCAATGACAGCCAGCCGGGAGTAGCCACCTCACAATTCACTGTGTTTAAAGGCACGCGTGCAGAAATGTGACAGCATTGGTAAATATTTTACATGCATTGAGATAATCCTGTCACTGGTTATTACATGAAGAAGGTCAGTTACTGGAGAAACTTGTACTTGCAGAAACAGCACGATGCTGCAGCCTGAAGAGTTTTTTTTTTTTTTTCTTGTTTACATTTAGTTTTTGAGTCCACTTTTAGCTGCAGGTATGTTATTGTTTTTGCATCGCAGCGACACCTTTCTCACGCATCCAATGAAAAAGCTTTATAAGAAAACCATTTCAGTTTATGCACGATCAAAACTTGCACTGCCTTTTTAACCAAGTCTGTGTTACTCCCTCGCTGCAGTGCAGGAAGCCGGGTGCCGTGTTTGCATGAAGTTTAAATACTCAGGTTATTGCAGAAAGCTGTCTATAACCAGGTTACTGAAATGAAGGTAAACACACGGACTCAGCCTGGGAGTCAAGCATGATTAATCCAAGTGATTAAGTTTGAAGGGAGGTGGGTTCGACACAGTTTAAGGAGGGGGAGTACACGGTGAGAGACTTGAGCAAACACTGATCCAACATGTTGTGTCTTGCAGGGACGGTGAGAGTGTTGTGCAGCGATGGGATTTAAGCATCTCCTTTGAAGTGAAGTGTATCATGGCTGCCCACTATAGCCTCCTCTGTGCGTCCCTCCCCTCCTGTGAGTGAAGGAGTGGGGGATTACAGGGGGAAGGGGGGGCTTTAGGGACACGTAAAGCAGCATTTCAAGGGAATCAAGCCTGCTTTACAGACTCCCTAGGCCCTGAGACCAGGCCCTCATCTCCCTCTTAACTCCAGCTGCACTAATCAATCTCCTCTGCTGTCTTCATGGTACAGAAAGATGTGGAGAGGGAAAGGAGAGGCAGAGCGAGAGCGAAAGAAAAAGAGCTGAGAGAGTAAAGAGAAAGAAGTAGGTGAAAAGTCTGGGATTTGGTTTCGGACTCGGAGCACTCGCTCTCTCCCCTTTTACAGTCACTCTGGGCCCAGCTGCTGAATATGCATGTCCCGGGAAGCAGAGGAGCCCAGAGCAATCGCAGGCTCTCGTTCTTCCTGCAGTGAAGTTTACCCCAGACCATCCCAGGGAGACCCGGGCCTCCGTGTTAGCGCTGTTTGACGAGTACACGGGGCCCCCACTTAGAAAGTGGAGAGTCTCGTATTAGCATTGTAAAGAGATCTGCGCGGGAACCCTGCTGGCTGCTCAAATAGGGAAGCTGGATGTCTGATGTCATTGTCAGCCGATAAGGGAGTTATCCAAACAGGCTGCAATGACTTTTACAGACGGCTGTGTTAAAAGGCAAGTGGCGATAAAAACAACAATTTGGCTCGCCGCTGCCATTTTGGAAATGCTTGAGGCGCGGTTAGAGGTTGAGGATGGATGATAAACTTTAATAGTCTGTCTGAAAAAAAGAAATTGTGACATGCACTGATACACAGCAGGTGAATTTAGTTTTACAGGAAATCCTAAGTATTTACTCATGCCGTCGACAACGGTTGTGTGCCCTCACTCAGGAAACGGAAGTTTTACTTTCTGTGTTTGTGTGCGTCTTACATAATTAGCAGTGTTGTCTGTCTCCTCATTTCGGAGTACGGCCAGGACGAAGCAGAGGTACTCCTGCGGGCTGGTCAGGGGTTTGTTGTAGAAGCCGTTGTACCTCTTCTCGTCGCCCAGCGTGAAGGTGGTTGGCAGTGACGCCAACTTGGCAGCAACGTACGGCTTGGAGGAATCCAAGTGACGCCTGCGTCTCAGGACCGGACCTTCAATTGATTTGAGCAACTGGATAAAATGCAGAGTGTAAAGGTTATGGTCAAAACAGAGCATTAGTAGGGGAAAGGAAATGAAATCTCAGTAACAAAGACTCTGAATTCACAACTCATGGTTTGTAAAAGGACAAATAGTCACTGAGAAATGTTTTCTGAGGTCCTGTGCGGGTGAAAAATAAAATACAGCACGGCAACAGAATTTCTAAAATCTCAACAACCCCTAAAATCTCCCAAGCCTTTTCATTGACACTATATGTCCATGGCCTGCTTCTCAGCATGCCTCCAAGTAAGAGATAATGATCCCACACAGCTAAAATGCCCTTTGCACAGAGACACAACTGCAAACAATGCAGCCAAGTTACGAAGCGAGCAATTAGCGCTTGCTCCAGCACACAATCTCAGCATGACTGCCTGCCTGGTTAATAAATGAGCAGGAGCGTACAGCACTGCAGCATTGTGTTTGCAGCGGCATTTTGTTTTCTGTCAGTGATGTCTCATGTGCTGCTCCAGATGTAGCTTTATTAAATCATTATGTCGGAGGGAGGAGACAATGGCCTGCTCAGTGTTTAATGACTCAGGGAGTCCCATCCCTTTCCCTCTCAGTCTCTCCTGTTATTTCTGCAGGGAGCTTGAACAATAGCAATTCAAACCAGCGAGCCTCGCAGTTTACTTAAAAATCAGGCTATTAATATTCTGCCATGTCATTTAGCTTAAACTCCCTCATGGACAAGGAAGACCTTTATTTATCGGAATAATAAAGCAGTCATAAATCTTTATCCTTATTTGAATACCTCATGTAAAACTTTCTTTGTAACTATAAAAAATTTAGAGGTACAGCAATACTTTGTAAATACAGGCCTGAAAGTACTGTTTAAATAAAGTTTAGCTGCTTAACATCTACACCAGTAGTTAAATAACATTAAGACTATTTTCTGTGGATGCAAACCGTTAGATTCAACAGATGGGACTGCCTGCTGACCTGGCATCCAATCAGGAAACTCCTCACCTTCCCGAGTGAGTCACTGTTTAAAATCTCTCTACCACCCCTTCCGTCCAAAGCCCAGGAGGGCACAGCCAATTAAGCTACAACCAGCGACATCCTAGCCAGTTGGAACGGAAGATGCTACCCGTGACCCCTGACCTGACGCATTAGCCAATCAGCCACCGGCTGGCGCTCACCTCGTCCAGGTCCATCTCGTCTGGATTCTTCCACTGCCGCGTTGACTGGGACACCGGCACCACCACGATGTAGTACCACCTGCCAGGAAAAATGAGGGCTGCGTTAAGACAGGCCGGCGGAAGCACGTGCACGCTGAGATCAAAGCGGGCCGTTAATAACACTGACAAAAACATCGAGAAAGATCTCACTGCGAGGCTCGTTGGACTGAATTTACAATTTGAGCGCTTACACGAGAGGGTCCACCCAAGGTCGGACACCAGCAGATTGGCACTGCAGTCTCCAATTAATGGCTAATCACTAAGAACATCTGCCATGTAGACTGGAACAAACACTATCCCAGTGAGGGGAGCATTCAGTTAATAGAGCTCCCCATAGGATTTCTTAGGTTAATAGGAACAGCTATGTGACTGCTCGTGTGTTCTTTTTCATTATAAGGACCAAAATAGACGGAAGACATTACAAAGACATTTAGGGTCAAATTAAGGAGATGGAGGGTAACGAATGAAAGAGCACGCCAGCGAGTACACAATGTACAAACGCCTGCCTCTGTTTACTCATGTGCTGCCTCTCTCCTGCTCTCTCTCCTCTGTCTTCTCCCAGATAAAAGTTTTTCCCCCATTGCGGCATTCAACTACTTGTAAAATCAGCTGCAGCAGACAGTGAAAGCAGCTGCTCCTCTCCAGGCCTCCAGTCTGTGATTCAACAGTCACTCAGCTCCGAGAGTGGGAGAAGACATGTATAACAAGAATCCTCACCCTCCTCCTCCTCCTCCTCCTCTCTGCCACGCATACACAAGCTTCAACTCTCCCATTCCCAATCACCTGCACTTTTTGCCTGTCAATCTGTGCTGGACCTTGGCCAGCCCTGACACCCTGTAATCTTTTTACCAATCAACCCGGAGCACTCCTCCCGCACCGATGTGTGTGCGTCTGAAGGAAAGGCTTTACTCACAAAGGGTCAGGCACAGTTCTCCTCTAAACACTTTAGAGTCGAAAGATAATGCAGCTCGACCTGATCTTAAAAGTCTCAATTATCATCAGCTGCTGGGTGATAAAGATGGCTGAGACTAAAAGTTGAAGTTCAGCGTTTGAGAACAGTTTGATACAAGTCCCTTAGACGAGCTGTTCGGTTTCTAGATGCGGGTTAATTAGCTCAAATGTGTTTTGTTTTTGGGGCAGAGGGTCACAAACTAGCCCCAAAGCATTCATTAACAACGTCAATCTAATGTTTTCCTTGTTTTTTTTTAACTGTTACAACGATCAAAAACTATTGGCTAACATCAGCCATCATCTGTTTGTGGGTTTAGCCCCAGAACAGATTCAGTCCCGCTTCGCTCTGTACCAACCTGACTCGTGTGGTGGCCTGGACCTTGGGAAGGTTGACAGTCATCTTGCCACCCTGAGCCAGATGCGTACTGGGTTTGGTCTTGATGAGGTCGGGGGCTGTGCGGATGGACACCTGCTGCTGCAGACCTCCAGCACTGTTGCCCCTGCTGATCAGTACGAAAGAGTAGTCTGTGTCTGGCTGCAGCTGTGTGATCAGCTTCCTCTTCAGGTTTCCCAGCACTTCCACGCTTTGCTGGTTATACAAGATCTGTAGGAACACAGGGGGAATACAGAGTTATGGTTCAAGGTAGCATACATACGAGCACACAGAATCCCCGCCATTAATACTAATATACTTATCTCTCTAAACACACATGAAAAAGGAAAATGTCAAAAGCAGTACGTTCCTCTGGGAGATGCCCGTCTCATCAGACACCTTATTTCATGTGCCTCACTTGCCCACTGGTCCATTTTAGTATTATTAACACTCCAGATTGTCTTTTCTCCTCTAACATGGAGTGAGAATTGATAAAATATCATTTTGACAGATTATTACACGTCACAAATGAGCATTTTAGTGCAAAACAGTGAAAGCCACAGAATCACACCTTACTGTAAGTGTTAAGAGCAAACAGTGTTCTGCTGCCATGGACTTATATTATTAAAACTGTTTGTACAGTACATATTAAACAGCATTGTGATAAAAGCTTTCCAAAGAAAACATCCAGAACTCATTGTTGTATTATTATATTACTTAATCAATATCATATCATGTATAATTATGTATAATAATAACTGTTATTGCAAAGTATTGTAGTTTTTTTAAACTGCTGAAGAAAAAAAAATGTATTTAGTAGTTGCTGATTTAAACCATAGACTGTATGTAAATATGGATGATGCGGTCCCACTTCCTCAATTGGCCAAACTGAAGCTACTTTCCCAGGGACACAGTCGGTGCCATCTTGCAACTTTGGAGCAGTATCTACAACCCAACCTCGCTTCCTCCACTCACGTTTCAATTAATTAATAATACACTCTGCTGTGCCTCCACCACTTGCAAAGCAATGTTGGATTATACACTGTACTTACTTTTAAAAATAGTTTTTACAAATCTCACGGTCTCACCAGCCGTGTCACATCCTGTTTCAATATAATAACTTTAACATTATTAAATATTAAGGACCTAAAATGACAGAAACCATCCTTGAAAATGTTATTTGACGTGTATTTTAGTGGAGTTTATGAGCTATACCACAGCCAGCCACTAGGGGGAGCTCTACTCGCTTTGGCTTCACTTTTGAGAAGCAGCTCCACCATCCATCTTTAAACAGTCTATTATTCAAACTGTGTTTATGATGACATCATGTTTCTGTAACTGATTTCACTGGCTTACCTTGAAATGCGCTTGGGACTTGTAGTTTGGAGGCAAATCCCAGGTGAGGAGAACAGATGTTTTCATGACAGACTTGACGCCGAAGTTCAGGGTGGGAAAATCTGTGATGGGAAAACCCTCCGATTAATATCTCAAGTAAGACATGTCGTGCACCACCGAATATAATCTCTGTGCGTAATTTAATTTCACACTTCTGTAAAGCAAAGTCGCCCCCGCTTGGTAAACAATGCGAACACATTCTGCAGCAGATACCTTATGACCAAACCTGAGAAGCCATGGGGTGTTCAAAGAACGTTAACAGTTTTGTTCACGCTTGATTACAGATCACAAATATAGCCTTCGTCTCCCTAAGCCCGTTCAATTTATTCCACCCCATTCACAAAAAGACATTAGGAACAAGGCCGACATCTCTGATTACCGAGGGAACGTAGAGGGCAGTGGGAGTGGCGACATGTGTCTTAAAATAGGCATCATGCGCGGTTATAAATAAGAAATCGTACATTTATAAGATTATAAAATGCATGAGGAGGTACATGCCGGGCACGCTTTAGATTTGTGTGTAATGGGAGGGAGGATGAGGAGGCATGGCAATGTGACTGTAGCATGTAATGAGATTAGTACCCTATAAATCAATAAACACAGTGCTGCACTGTACTGAGTAGTAGATCAGAAAGACGTTGCACCAGTAACGGCGGAGCCAGTTTAAAACAAGCAAATGATATTATGCACGTTGTGGGCAAGCCCCTATTTATGCATTCATGTATTAAACCCTGATATTGTGTTTTCAAATCAAACATCCCTGTTGTGTTTATGTCTAAATGCCATTCAGGTGTTTCACCACTTATCTTACCGTTCGACATGGTCCTGCTCTGGATGCTGGGGCTGAGCGGTCCCCCGCCCTTGCTTGTAAACGCCTGCACCCGGATGTCGTAGGTGGTGTCAGGATTAAGGCCCTGGATGGTCATGTGCGTGTCCGACGTGCGGTTGGTGCTGTTTTGCTGACTGTTGATGTCCCTGTACACCACCACGTAGTGTAAGATCTTGCCATTCCTCTCCTCCAGCGGCGGGGGCTCCCAGGTGAGCTGGGTGCTGGACTGGGTGAGTCCCGTTACTTGGAGGTTGGACGGGTAGCCCGAGGGCACGTCTTCCGGGGTGCTGATCTCCTTCACGTAGGCCTCGCCAATGCCGGCGCGGTTACGGGCGCTGAGGCGGAAGATGTAGGTGGCGCCCTTGTGCAGGCTGGTGGCGGTGAAGTGGTCGTCGGTCTTTTTGAGCTCGCGCGACGCGTAGGTTTCCTCGTCGTTGCGCTTGTACTGCAGCTGGTAGCCCATCAGCTCGCCCACCATTTCCTTAGGCGGCTGCCACTGGATCAGCGCCGTGTTGCCCATGGTGGTGCTGATCATCATAGTCGGCTTGCCCGGCACTGAAGAAAAGAAGAGCAGCTTACAATAGATAGAGCAGACTACAGGTGACATAACACTTTAAGGTCGAACCAGTTTGACTGTGAAACTAATATGACATTTCAGTCATGTGTAAAGGCTTGTAATCCTACTACTGTGATGAATGAGTAAGGTGGGGGTCAACAGTGTTAAGCCTTACAGATATAGATATCCTATATCTTGTACGTTCTCGGCTTTTTACATGAAAATCCCGATAACACCGATTCTGACCTGCTCCGGTTGTGGTGATGACTTTAGCTTTGCTGCGAGCTCCGTCTCCTTTGGTTGTGTACGCTGCCACAGTGACAGAGTAGGTGGTTTCAGACTGCAGTCCGCTAATGACGGCCTCCTGCAATAAAAAAAAAAAATCACAAGGTCAGACATTAAGAGGAAGCGGTGAGCCTTTGTCGACACCTCGTCAGCGGCAAAAACACGCACGCCCCCTCACACAAGCTCCTATCCCCTGACAAAACACACAGCACCAAAAGAAACCGTGGTAAGATTAAATCCCCCTTCTCCATCCACTTGTAGTGTCTGAATCAATTTCCCTATAAACAAAACAAAATGATAATTTAAATGGAAAGGCACACAAACAGGAGCAGGAACTTTTCTTTGTCAAGAAAAACTCCTGCACCCGACTGTAAGGCACACGCTGCACCCATTAATCAACAAACCAACCAAATGAACCAGAACATCACCAGTGTGTCAGTGTTCATGTCTGCTGCACGGATAGGCATGAGATTATAGCCAGAGGAGCTTAGGATCATCACTGCACTGCAGTCTGTTAGACATAAATCCTTAAGGTAAATAAATGTCAGACTGATTATTAATGATTTCTTCTTCTTTAAGTATTATTTTTTAATTTATTTTTTATTTATTGACCTCTGGCTGAATTCCCAATCTCTACACAACAACACAGACACACTTAGGTGGTTGAACAAATCAGCAACTCAGCAGTAAGGAACAAACAGACAGAAAAAAAAAACACACACAACTGAGGTAACGCAGTGTTATTGGTAACCTGCTGCAGTGCTGGCACCCACTTCACCAGACTGCATCAGTCTGAATAAAAACACACCCACACACTGGAATTAAACACTCCGTGAGCTCGCACAAAGCCCGTATGTAAACAAACACACACATATATGTGAACGCACATACTCACCGTGTGTACACACATTATATAACACACACAAATATATGCATGCATGTTCAGACACACACACACAGACAACAATGATACACACAGGCGCGCACACACATACACACACACACCCCGAGAACAAATTAATGCCTGCAGCTTGAGCACACACGCCGGAGTTATCTGCGTCTGACTGGGGCCACTGAGAGGACGAATGCACAGATGCCTACAAGGCTTCCTGCCGGATCTCCACGCAAACTTCTCAGACTCTTGGAATATTTTACGGCTTTGCCCTAATGTTGTTTCTCTAACTAATGAAGTTTTAATTTCCAAACCATAGAAGAACATTTAACGGCCTGCGTAAGCCAGCGCCGCATGACAACGCTTTTTTACGGCGTCTCTCTTTAAGGGACATTCGGGTGTTCCCATTCTGGCCTTTAAGAGAGACGGGGAGGGGGGGGGGGGGGGGGGGGGGGGGTGAAGGAGAGATGCTAAATTGCTGTATCATAAAACCATTTTAACTTTATGGAGGAAGTCTCATTACTTTAATCATACAAAATGGCTTTAAGAGTCTCAGCAGTGGCAGCTGCAGAGATCGCTCTTCGCACTGTTCTGGCAAGGTCGATTCAGGTCTAGTAACACTCAGCATTAAAAAAAAAAAAAAAGGGATTCAAAGTTTCCTTCTGAGCAAATGCTTGGAGCAGCACCAAAGGGCATTACAGAGATTATCAAGTCGACTAGTTATAGAAATGAATTCTTCTCTACAAGCCTCCCAACACTGCCATCCTCACTTTAGTGGAAACTACCATAAGAAGAATGAACAGCTTTGTTAAAACAGATGTAACCGCTTCAGATAACAAGTCTTCCAAACTACAGTATCTGACGTTCTCTGCGCTCTTCAACATCTTCAACAAGCCACGGGTCAGCGACACATGCTAATGTTTTAGCTGCTGACATCTGTCCGTGGCTAGTCACAGCACATTAGCTACCTGGCACACGGGCTGCTGGCGCCTAAACATGGGTGCTGCAGACAAAAAAAAAATAAAGATGTGAGAACAGCTGTCCTCCTCTGACAGCGTCTAGCTCTGTGTCTGTCAGGTGTTAATCAACACATTAAAGGGAGATAGAGGGAGGGAGGGGGAGGCAGTCCTGACTCACGCCATGTGGGCGTAGCTGGAGGAAACTGTGTGCTGCTCCACCAGATTTCTGTTTAACTTGGCGCTATCAGATAAACACAACAGCCTGCATAGATCCTTCTGGCTCGTTTGGAGAAACAATTCAGAAGAAAACTGTGTTAAAAAAATAAAAGTGCTATCGACGCTAATGAAAAAAAAAAAATCCTTGCAGGTGGCAAAGGTGGATTTCTGACTTGGAGCACTATAAAGCTCTGCATTTATGCTGCTGCAATATGGAGTCTAGGGGGTAATAAGCCATAACAAAGGGCTGCATGACAGCCATGGAGCAGCGAGCTGCCATCCGGGCAAATGAAGAGAACATAAAAGGCTGGTGGCAATCTGGGAGATGTGTGGAGCTGATAAAACACACAGCTCCTCCCCTCAGATAGACATGTCATCCGGAACAGTAGGGGAGACAGGAGGTTAGGTGAGCCTGATTAATGTCAGCATCACATCGGGATGGTGACACACAGCCCCTGACTGGGTGAAAGCACTCCACGCACGGCGCACTAAGTGCCTCAGATCACTTGTGAAGCGCTTATCAGTTACGACGAATTTGTCTTACGGTAAAATGTTGAATTGTTAGACCTCAGTCATCACTAGAAATAATACTCACGCTTTCGGCTGAAGCAGCTCTCACACAGAAGCGCACACATAAAACCCATTTGGACGTACATTGCTTGCTGCGGTTAGGATTGGGTTACAATCTTTCACGAGGATTCACACCGAGTGGATTACACAGAAATAAAGACACACACTCACGCACAATCACACACACACACACAACTCAAATAATAATAACAAAAAAACATAAGCACACACTGCAACCCCAAAAAACTGCAGAGGGGAGAAGAGTCTGCCCTGCAAGACAACCCAGCAGCACACATGAGGGTTACTCACATGCTCGGTGGACTCCTCAATATTCCACTGATGGGAGAGAAGACACAGGACACAGGGCGGGGAGAGAAATGAGTCAGAAACAACACAACAGGCAGGGAAAAAAAGCTCTGGTCTTTTTTTCGCAGACGGATGAATGTAGGTGTCAGGAGAGTCATGCGGTACAAAGGAACTGTGATAGAGTGTGATGGCAGAGGCGCAGCCGAAAGAAGAGAAGAGAAATTAACACACATTGAGCGGCTCGAAACTAATTGCGGAACCGAGGTCGGCAACTGTTGTGAAATTCGCTTCGCCTATGATGCACTGCCTTGTTTCCTATTTGCTGCAGCTATAAATCCATAGGTAAAGGGATTTTCTTAATCTTGAATTTCTTTCTCTATATCTCAGCGTGATAAGTATCTCGCCGCGGACGTGAGTCATAAACTACGCAGAATCTATGAAGCCTCTTTCCTCGCCAAAACGGAGGCAGGACCTTCTTATTCATTATATTTCAATATGTTTTCAAAATGTTCCCCTTGCTCACTGTGTTTGGCCGAGTGATTCCTGGGGGAAGTGAAAGCCCATTTCGTGCCGCGGGGCTCCGTCAGTGCCGAGCATGAAATCCTATTACCACCGCCGCTATGCTAGCCCGGTGACATCAAACCCCATCGATGCAGAACGCGACCGCTGGCGTTTACCAGCAACACGCTGCACAGTTCAGTTGCTGCAGAGGAGTTCACTGATGGGTGGCCCTGGCCGACAAGGAGTAGAGGAGATGACGCCGGTGACACTGATGAGGGACAAAGTGGGGAGCGTAAAAAAAGGGGTGGGTGAGGAGGAGGAACGCTGGGTGAGGATGGAGCTGCCATACAATTGCATTTGATCATGGAGGATGTGCAACTATTGCAACAGCTGCTGGCGGTGGTGGTGTGGCATGAGCCTGGGACAGGAAGGGATCCAAAAAGGAGTTTAGTTTTGGGTTTATTTGTTCACATTCACCGGCGTGTGCATTTCTACTTCTAATTATGCTAATGCATGTATACCACACTGCTGTGTTCTGTAATTGCGCCGCTAAAACACCAGTTGGCGGCCGCTCAGCTTTGTTGAGTTTCTCTGCGACACAATGGAGATTGGATCTTAGCGGCTCATGTTGGAGGTGAAGCTACTCTTGCTGCAATCACTGCAATGCAGAAAAGAGAGACGGCGTCCAGGCTGACGGTTTGCACAAGGCTGAACGGGGGAGAAGCCAGTCCGGCCACTGAGACGCGTGGGCAGGAAAATGCATTTCGGTCCGCGGAGATTCAGGCTATTGCAGTCTGCGTGGCACACACAATGTGTGGTTCTGAGAGAAGGTGCATGTCAGGTACAGAGCTCTGACACCAGATAAGGAGCGAGGGCAGAATGAAAGAGATAGGCACACAGGGAGAGAGGAGAATAAAGAGTCTAAATGTGCTGAGCTAGGATTTAACCTTGTTTTTTCATGATTAGGAGCCAGAAACTATCCCTCAAAATAAAATCCCAAAAAGTAAATTCGTATATTTTCCTTGACGCAATCATTACTAAACAAGGAAAAAAAAAACTTCCACAAAGTTTAAACCTTCATGAAAATATTCCTACTTTCCTGATCACCCATCTTTCCCTTCTAGACTTTGACAAACAAAGGGAGCGAGCCTCACACACAGCTGATTCATGGTGCAGCGGAGAGACGGCGTTCATCATCCTCTATTGACTGCTGGCATATGAAAAGACAAAAGACCCAACTTCTCCGTCCCCCTCCCCGCGGATGGCGTTTATTACCAGCCGGCTGAGCGAAGCATGAGCTAGGCCTCTCTCAGGTCCCAGTCGCGACTGGTCGAGACACATGGCGCATCAAAAAACGGCTGCCTCGCGCTCCCCTGACATAGCGGGGCACTAAAGAGCACCATTTAAGAACAGCTGCTATTTAACTCTGTGAATAACAGTTTGCAATGTCTCTAATTGCTTAATTTGTTTACCGTCAGCTCCACTCAGCGCGTCAACGGCGCAGCGTACACATTAAGGTTCGCAAGAGTTCCTATCTCATCTCGGGCTTAATCCCTTTCTATCACAACTGCTTTTGCTTTCGGCTTAAATCCATGGGAGAATTATAAATTATCCTCCATTTATATTTCGAATGCCAACGCAAGCTGAAAACACATCATTGCTGATAAGCGTTGTTTGTGGAAACCGAGCGGTATAATTTGCAGGCGAATGAATGCAAATGTGATGACATGGGCTGGGACGCGTGGCTATAAAAACGGGAACGAGGGTGAGGACGAGTGATGTGGAAGAGAAGGAGCTGTCATGATTGATGGAGTGAAACGGGCTGAAGTGCTTCTTTTCTCTCCCCCCCCTTTTTTTTTTCTTTCTCGATTCCCATTCAATCCCAATCTGAGGCGGCGAAGGCCGTGGAGGCAGTGGAGCGTCACCTTGCTCACACAAACTACAAAAACGCATGACTGGTCAAACAAAATGAACCGGGAAAGTATTGCTGAATAAAGGCAAACTGGTGCAGGAAAGCAAACATGTGCAGAAAATCTTAAGAAGCACTGACAGCAGTGGCTAATGGCTTTAAACCCAATCACACCGTTTGCAAACTTCCACGGACGCGCGCGCGAGCCTAGAGGTTGCCGCGGGAGCCGAGTGACGGGGCGGGCTGTGTGGGGTGGAGTTGCCAGCTCGGGTTCAGGGCACTTCTCTGACAGAAGCGTGCATGGCTGCGAAGGGGTCGATAACATCACACTGTTAACGTGGCCTCTGGTTTAAATTTAGCAGGGAAATGAGGGCGCTGTGTGGGCTCCCGCTCGAAAAGAAAAGAGGCGCTTAAACCGCCCCCGCGCAGGCAAGCTCTCCCAGCTCCTCTCCCAGCATTTCAGCCCTGAGAGAGGGTGAGAAGGATAGAAGGAGCCAGAAACACAGAGACAAAGAGAAGGGGAAAGGTGATAGTGATTTTTGACGGGATCTGCAATTCAATCAGTCAGCTTAGAGTTGTGATTGAAGTCTAAGGTGAGCTCGTCGGTTTGTTGTGAGAGCGCCCTGGAAAATTCGGATCTCTCTCTTCCTCCTGGCAGGCTTATTGTGCATCAAATTCAAGTGAAAGGGTGGATATGGAACTGATTTCACAACACATTAGGGAAATTCTTGAGGAAAAACACTAGGGGATGAGCCAAGATAGAAGAAAATTGTTTTTTTCTTTCCCTTTTTTTCCTCATCAATTACAGGTGTGTGTTTGAGGGAATTGCATGACTCCTGGATGAGTCAACGTTTCTCGGCCAGCTGGAACGCCTACTGCAAGGTCGCTGTAAGTCACAAGCGTGTTTGCTCATGTTATCGCCGTTGTTTTCTTTCCACTCGCTGCCGTGGTAAGTCAATGGAAAGATGAGCGTAAAAAGGAGGGATTGTTCTGAAACCAGTTGGGCGACCGTGGATGAGGGACCGTTGGCTGGCTGTGTGGTCTTTAATGACGTCTGGGCAGGTCCATGCAGGTTGGCTACTCAGTGGTGTCTCACGGAAAACAGTCTGTTGAGATGACTCAGTCAAGGGTAACCAACCTGCACGCAAGCTTCTGGTAATTACTCAAGCAGCTTCTCGAGCAAGAACAGAGCAAAAAGGAGGCCACGGGAGAGGGAACCGAGGGGAAGGAGAGGAAGACGAAGAAGAAAAAAACGCAAGAGGATGTGAGATGAAACGCGGCGTCTGCCAGGGATGCGACCGTGTGTTTGATAGGTGTCCTGGAACACGAGAGCCAACCTGGGGGCCAAATTACAGCGTGTCTTTGTGTTTATTGTGTGAACATGGCACAAATGAGACGTGGCGGGGAGTATTGTTTGCATAACAAGCAGGGTCACGCTCGGTTCAGTTTTCAGCTGGAGCGCAAAACAAAATCACGCCGAACGTGCCGACGCGCACAGAGAGCGCTTCCAGGAAGACAAGCAGCCGCCATGTTTTTCCTCCTCTTCCAGACCAAACGATGCTGTCCAGGCTGTCAGACGCTCTCGTACACAGTCAGATAACAATGAACTGTCAGCAGCAGCCGCCAGAAACCTGCTGTAAAACAAAGCTCGGACTGTGTTTGAGAGTATGGGGGGGGGGGGGGGGGGGGGGGGGGGGGGGCACACCTTTGACCAGGTGTAGAGACACAGGCAGGCTGTAATTTACTCTCAGAGAGCTATAATATACATTTATTCTGAGCTCTCTCTCTCTCTCTTTCCTTTTAATGTTAATTTAAGCTGCTTTGGGGGAATGTAACCACGTTCGGCGTTTTGACAACCACATAAAAATCATGCATTGTATATTTATCATAAAATGCCAACTGGGATCCTACTCATCACTCACTCTCTGGGGATGGAAACAGTGTATGCATCGTGTCAAGGTGACTTCAACAGGGTTTTCCTCTCCTGTAATGATGAGGCGATAGACAGCGGGGTGTTTGCTAAAGCAAACGAGGGTTAATAGCTTCACTCAAGGGCACAGCTGTGCACACAGACTGGGAACTGAACCAGCAACCTGCTGGTTGCTCTAAACGCTGCAGCAAGCACGGACGGCAGTTCGGGGATTTTTTATTTTTTTTGCTGAGTGTCTGCAGCCGGGGAGCATTTACTTGCTCCAAATTAGATGCTTTTGTTGAAGGCCGTGCCGGGTGGCGGGGAACGCGTGCTCTCGCAAACGTTACTCCTGGAAAACTATCCGAAGGAGGGTTCTTAAGCTGGTCTCCCCCCTCTAACACACACAGAGGAAAGAAGTGAGAGTGGGGTTTTTGGTTTTAAGATATTCATGAATCTCTGAATCCCTCTTAAGGATTACAATCTCTCATCCATCTCATGGTGTCGCGGAGCTTTGGGCAATTCAGAGGCTGCATTAATGTGTAAAGGACGGTGTCAGGGAAAAAAACTCTAATTTATAAACATAGTAACAAGGCAGTGCATATATATATATATATATATATATATATAATATATTTCAGCTAAAACCGCTGAGAGAGGTGCATTGATTCCACTAAGCCACACCCTGATGTAACACATATAAAATATTTAATAGCTATTACTGTAGAATTAAAGTGGATCTTGTTATGACAGCTAATCCAAAGCCATGGGAGCAGGGCACCAATTTCGAGTCAAATGTCACATGTGGGGAAAGATTTTTTTTTTTTTTTTAAAGGAAGGGGTAGGAGAGATATTACGGTCGACAGATAGAAAATTCCATGTGTGTCACCAAGTATAGAGGAAATGAAGTGTGAATTCAGACAATGGAAGGGAATAGGGGAGCGATGGAGGATAAAAATAATGGGAAGTGAAGAGGGTAAAAAAAAAAGGAGACAGAGAGAGACTGGACGAGAGTGAGATATCATCTAGTACCTGCGCCTCTGGCAAAGCAATGTCCATAATGTTAGGCTGGCCTCGAGGTTCCCCGTTCTCAAGCCGGGAGAAGATGACTTGGTAGCCCCGGATTTGCCCGTGCTGCTTCCCCTGCACCGGCGGCTTCCAGGTGACTCGGATGGCCGTGGAATTTATGGCCTCAACCTCCAGCTTCCTGGGGGGTGCTCCTGGCACTGTGAACCAGATTAAGGAGGGAGGGAACAATGAAAGAGTGAGGCAGACAGAGAGAGAGGGAGAGGGAGAGAGAGAGAGGCAAAGAGAGTGAGAAAATAAAAAGTAAGAAATATGCCGAGCTGGTGATTTTCTCCGGCTCACTGTGTTTCGTGATGAGGAGCCAAAAATGATCAAAATAATAACTTCTGGGGTTTCTTATAGACTAGGGCGCTGTAGAAAGGGAAGAGATACAAGAACAGGCCGTGAATCAAAACATCTCCGTTCACTTCAGACCTTCTTAGACTACTCTGTCCTCAAAAACCCCCATGCAGGACAGCATGTGGTCTAGTGATGTCTATAATGCCCTTAATTCCAGTATGAAATTAGCTGTGTTGCAGCAAACTTCAAACACATTAATTATAGACGACTCTCTCTTAGGAGAAGCCGCCCTCTATCACACTGCAAACAAAACGAGGGAAGAGTGAGGATAAGAGGCGAGAGTGACTGAACGAAGAAGGGAGGCTCTGCTCCACTTCTGTTCCCCAGAACAGAAAAAGAGCACAGGGAGGTGTTTACACAGCGAAAGCAGAGGAAAGTGGTGCAGAACGGAGGCCCAGGAGTGACGAGCCTTAACCTGCCATAGATTTAAAGTGTTAAAGCAATAGAGAACAAGCTGGAAAGGGGAAAGAATGAAAGGTGACCCCTTCTGCTGCAAGTGGAGTCTCATTAACTTATAATTGATCAACAGGACAAAGAAAGCTGTGCAGTAAAAGTCGAAGAGGGTGAAGGAAAAGAGAGACAGACTGCGGCAAGCAACAGAGACTTGAAGAGTCGAGGAGCACTTTGCTTCAAGGGAGGTGTCAACCTACCATCTTCTTTGGTTCTCATCCTGACTGGGGCACTCTCGGGGCCCGGGCCCACATCAGTGTGCGCCCTCACCCACACCTGATACTCTGTCCACTTCTCCAGGCCCTCCAGCAAATAGCTGGTGGCGTCCGCACCGATGCCCGCCACCTCATGCCGGTCCGTGTCCTCTCCAGCCAGGGCTTGGTAGCTGATTGAGTAGCGCACAATGGCGCCGTGGCGGCTGGCAGCAGGCGGGGGCACCCAACTCACCTTGAGGCTGGTGGAGGTCAGGCTGACAAGGTGCACCTCCTGAGGGGGGGCGGACGGGGCTGCAGGGGGGGGAGGGGAGGGGAGCAAAACCACACGGAGGAAGGGCACGGATCAAGCAAACAAAAATAAACTAAGACACAAAGAAAAAATAAGGCAAAACTGCGGAAGCTTTTTGTGACGTTATCAATATAAAAACTAAAACGGGATCAAAACGGCAGCAGCGTTTTAGCGTTTTTGTGTCCGTTTTTTAAATTTTGTGAGCTTTTGTGAGCTCTACACTCAAGTTTCAATACGACATTTTGAGTTTTTATACTGAACACAAAAAGCTTCCATACTAAAACAGGATGCAGCCTCTAGACTGAGAGATCGGATGCAAAAGCACAACACCAGGCTACTGCTACAGCTGAGTTTGGCGCCGCATTTACGCAAGAGGCCGCGAGACTGCAGGGTGAGGTGACCATGTTACAAAACACGGCAAAAACTTTTACAAGGCAGCGCTTTTCTAAAGACGTAGCTTGTCCCTAGCCGCCCTCTGCAGAGCACGCAATAAAGCGGGCGTAGACGTGTGCGGCGTAGCTGTGCTCGGCAGTGTTGACTGGTGTTCGCTGTTTCACAGCAGAAGCTCTGGGCTCCGTTGCAACGGTTGGCTGCAGCGGAGAGACGCTGGACGGAGTTAAGTGAAGCTGTAATTTCATAATCATTAACAGCTAAGAACATTCCAGCCAGTGTCAACATCTGGTTAGTAGCCATGGAACATTTTTATTTCTGTTAGATGGGAAAATAAATCCCAAATGTGCAGGATTTACTGCAAAACATGTTGTTGTGATATTAATCCTTGCGTTCGAATGGCTAAAATCATACCAGGAATTCCCTCTATGGGGCCAATTAAAGGATTATCTTGTCTTATCTTATCTTACATCGTTATGGTTATTGTCCTGAAATGACATGGGCGACTAAATCCACCTCACCCTTTTATGTTTTATAATCACACTGGACTGTCATGTCTCGGTAAGAGACACAAATAACTTCTACAGTATCTCCACAGAGCTGGAAATCTCTAGCTACACCTTCTGCCTGGAATAATAAGATTACTCCAATAAATAGGATTAAAATATTTACTACAGCTGCAGTATAAAATATATGCAAACTCTCTCCAGTCTAGAGGTAAAAACAGAGAACCAATAAACAACTTTAAAATAAGGAACAAGAACAAAACTGAAAATAAACACGACAGCATTCACATATTTCATGCACCTAACCGAATCACGAACTCATTCAACTCTACAAGAAAGGCCTCAGAAGAGAATAAGAAAAAAAAACTAAATTCAAAGCAATGTGTTGCTGCAGAGCATGCCCGTGGAACTTAGTTTTTAATAAGCAGAGCAATGAACAGTGAGCTCAAATACGAATCCGGTAAAGTAATGCCAGAAACACGAAACTCCACCTTTAAAAATCATTAGGGCTTAACAAAGGAGAAGTGAGTCTCATCAGGTGGTCGCTGATCCACAAGAGAGTGGACAGAAAAACTACAAACACTCCACGTACTGGGGGAGAAAAATAAAATAAAACAAGAATGCGTCGGTGCGAATCACAACAATGGTGATGATTTGCAGAACAGATTGTGGTATTGAGCTCCTGATGAGAAATCTGCCGGATCAAAGTAAAACTGGACGAAGGGGGGAGGACAACGCCACAGGAGATGCAAACAACTCAGGGGCCAAAAATCAGGGAGGGGGGGAAAAGCAGAGGGCTACACTGGAGCTAAAATAATAAAAGCCCGATGCATGTTAGGTTATAACACACAGTACATGTGATCATACATTTGAGGTATATTAACACACAGCTTAGTGTTTTAGTTTATAGATGTAAATTTGGCATCATGTCTGTTTCTCATAGTTCAGTTTTAATACTGCCTTTACTTCAGAATTGGACTTTGGACGGAAGACGTCCTCATTAAATCTTGTTTTCAATCCATCCAAAGGAGTGGCTGTTTATAACGTACAGTCCTATAAATACCTACGAGTGTGGCTGGATAATAAATTGAGCAATAACCAAACACATCCACAAGAATTGCATGAATCCACTTTGCTTGCTTCAGGACATTTAATGCATCCATCACAATAGTGAACATTCATCTACATCTACTATCAATGTGTGATAACTACTGCACGTGCATGCATTGATGAGTACAGGGTTGAGTAACTGCTGCTGCTGCGGACGGCAGGATATGTCTTTCGGGGGGGGTTCAGCCTGGGTCCCACTGAAGGTGGTCGCTGAGAAGACGACTGGAGATGTTGGACAACCCCCACTCCCCCACTACACCAGACAGAGAACAGCAGCGGAGGCATGTTCAGTGACAGACTCCTCCTGCCCTGTTGTACCACAGAAATACAAATACAAAATACTCAAACTTAACGTATCAGCCTCTCTTTCACAGCTGCTTGACTCGACTGCATTTACTGTCATTGCTACATAGTGAATAAGTATAATATGCGTGTCCTCTAAACCTTAATTTATTGAATTTACTGTGTAGCGTAAGTGTGAGTCAATTGAGAAAGCCCATCCCGTCTGAAATCAACACCTCTCCCCTCTCCTTCTGTCCTCTACCCTGCCTCTGTCCACCCCCTCGCCTCCAAACCACTTCCAATGATCTGTGAAGAAGACGTCAGGACAAAAGAGCACGAAAGGCCCCCAGCCCCAACCAGGTGTCTCTCTCCCGTGCAGACCAGCTAGTCGCCATCTTAAAATAAAGGAGAAAACACACATAAACGGAACTGACCGCGCTCCCAACATGCCTAAAGCGCACTGCATGATTACAGGGTCCAAAAAAAGCCTGCGTCTTGGGACCAAACGACTTCCGATGAGTTGCCCCAGCAGCGCAGACTCAATGCGGCACCCCTTCGTCAATTCAAACGGATCAAGTGGAGGTGCATGTGCACATCGGCTCAGCCTTTAGAACAGTAACATCTGCAGGTTCCTCACCAGCACCAGGTGAAATCAGCATCCTCAGGTTCCTGTACTCTTACCTCGGCTCTTCTCTGCGTACAAAACGACTGCACGCCCTGTACTCATCTGTCACGATCCTAAAACGAGCGCTTTCTTTTGTTGCTACAACAACCTGGAGCTAAAAATCAGTAAGGCAGCGACACTGGACTCTAAACATCTCCTCTACTCACAATCTACAGCTGCACAAGTCCATTGTCCTTAACATCTTGCAGGGAGAGAGGAACGCTGCTGCCATCGCAAAGACAGAACACCGGGTGACGCAATTTCAACGCCACACAACGGGACAAGGTCAGACTCCAAAGGGGCAGGAAGGGTCGCGAAGCGGATCATCAAGCCGGACCAAGCTGCCCTCTCTGCAGCACCTGTACATGTCAGCTAACAGGCTGGGAGAATAATAAGAAAGCCCCTCACATCACGTCCTGCACACGGTTCAGATTTTGACCCGGTGCCATGCGATGCAGGACTACAAGAACTTTGAGACGCCACGATGGTTATAAATATGAGGAACACCGCCCCGCAAACCTCAATTCATTATCAATTTCTAGCACTGAAACTACACCTTTGCCTCTTTTCAGATAGATAATCAGTAATGAGATAATCAAGTGCCAGATATACGTCCTGTAACGATTACATGCAGAACTGTAGCTTCATGACAAACCAATAGAATTCCAGCAAAGGTCATTCTCAGTGTTGTAATTGTCTTTTAATTGCGACACATGCAGCATCGCTTGTGTTAGTTGCATTGTATTAGTGCAATTTTAGTATTGGTGCAAAGTGACGCTCAGTCTTGTGGATGTAACAGGGATATTCGCCCCCTTACGGAACGAATAAAGCGTCGTCAGTCTATCCAAAAACTGTGAGAAGTTTTGCTGTTGACCTTTTTCCCGCCCTCATGTACTACTGTAGAAGATTTGGCATTCATCCTTTGTTCTATCTGTTGGCATTGAAGGGGATTATTCTTCTTTTTCCCCCCACCGCAATAATGATTTTTGACTAAACCATTGTTACTTACATCCTTTCCCATTAGGTAAAAGTTTCTGGCAGCCTTTACAGACTGTCAAGTCCTTGGCGGAGTGGTGGAGTTTATACACAGCAGCAAAAATATGAATAGAGCTCAATTCTGTTCATTGCTCTGACTCTTAAAAAAAAAAAACTGAAAGAAAGAAAAAATATGACACTAAACATTTAAATGCAGCCCTGGAAAATGTCACACTTTCCCACCGTCTGGTTTCCCTCAGAACTTTCCCAAGGCTGCTGTTTATTTCATGCACACCATCCTTCCCCTGCATGAAATCTGAATTCTTTTCACCAAATTTTGAGTCGGGTGTCAGCAGGGGGACATAAACTCATCGCCACTCTAGGTCTCAACTAAGGGGTAAGAGATTATTATTCATTTTCTCTGCCCTGATGGGGAGATATACCCACACCCCCTGTCGAGTCTAGTCTAGTTTTACCGAATTGCCGCGGTTACCTCGTTAGCGAAACTTTAATATAGATTAATAGAGTCAATTTGATGTTATTTTCAAAAGCCGTCTATTAAAAAATGATCACATTGTGCTAAGATTGCTAGCTTGGGGTTTGAAGAGGCCATAAGTGCATAGGGATGTTGTGCAATAATTCTAAAGTCGGGTTTGGGGACAATCCAGGCTTATTTTAATATTTTAAAGGGTGTGCAACCGCTAAAATCTTCCCTCGCTGGACTCGGCTGTGATTTGTCCACCAGATAATGGTACTGTTGCAGCTTAACAGCCACACATAAGCAGCATTATGCAAGTTAAAGTTAGTGCTCGAATGTGCATGCAAATCATTTCCATGATTATCATTACATTCCGATCACATTCAAAAATAATAAAAAAAAAGGTGGCATTTATGCTATTGTTATGTACATAAGCTCCTCTGGGTGATGTGGCATTAGCATTGTGCCACTGCAGCAAGAAAATATGTCAGCTGGCAGAGAGTGACATTTTGAGAGCTGGAACTGTAAAAGCACATAATGATATGAGGCAAAACAACACAGCACGGCTCACAGAGGTGGGAACAAGACACATTAAACGTACCTTTGACACAGGGCCTGCCCTCAGATAGACGGACGGACGGGGAGGGGGGGAGTTAGTGTTGGTGACAGAGGGGGGGTGGTGGAAGCGTGAAGCTGACTGGGGCGGCTGCACCGTCAGCGTTTTATGTTGCGCTGAAACTGACTTGACATTCAAGTTGCCCACGCGCTCTGATTTAAGCTCTATGAAACTCAACTGTCTGCTGTCTCGCTCGCCGAACGAGCCGACTCTCCAAAATCACTGGTTAGTGGGTAACGAGTACATATGACAAACAGAGAGTCAAAACGGTGCACTTACTGGACTGGGCGGTGCGGGCCTCGATGGGCTGGGTGTAGACGCCTAAACCCATTTCAGAGCGGGCCGCCAGGGAGAAACGGTACAAGGTGTCAGGCTTCAAACCATCCACAGCGTAGGAGCCGGCTGGGTCGATGATCACGTGTTTCTGGAGGAGGTTTTATAGAAATGGACGGAGAAATGCAATTAAAATTAATTCAAATTAAAGACTATCGCAGACGTCTGCTCATGCGGCCAGCTGGATTAATGTTCCGCTGAAAATCCTGCAGCCTAAACCGCCGTCTCCTCTCCTTCATATATCCATGGAAACTGCAGAATACGGCCAAATTTGAGAGGAGCATGTTCCAAAAACAATTTGCCCTCTAGTTTACAGCTGGTGCCGCGGTCCAACAGAGTTGAGTGAAAGGCCACAGCAGCAAGACATAAATGAGCTGTTGTGTTGTGTGTTACTCCAGTAAATCTGAATGCATCGCTGTAATAACACTGTTTTATCGGAAACTTCTCGTGCAGAGAAACTGGATCGTAAACGGCAAAATAAATGTGTCTGCAGTCTCACGGTCGATTATGGCAGCGTGAGACAGACAGGCGGACAAATAGCGTAAGAAAAATAATTATTACACAATGTTTTTTTAAGAATTCAAACCTTGTTTTCTGAGCCAGCCTCCCAGTACTGCAGCTCGTACTTGGTGATGGGGTCCTGCACGGGCCACAGCCACGTTAGTACGATACGGGTGTCGAGCTCGGCTTCAGCCTCAAAGCTGGACGGCTGCGCAGGGACTGGGAAAAAAGCAGATGAGAAGACAAAAGGTTGAAGAATATAACGTGCAAAAAAGAGCATCGCTAAAGCTAAATGTTCTCCATGTTGACAGCAGCAATTATCACCTCCACAACTCTGACTGGATGGCGGAGAACAAACAAAAACACAAATAGCCTTATGAGCTGTTTCAATGCTGTGCAGAATACGCAAAACATTAGCCAGCAGACCTTCAGCTAACTAGACACACAGACATTCAAAGCTGTACGCAGAGGCTGACTGCTCACCTCCCTGCTGGGTTTTGACTTGCAGGATGTCAGAAGGTGGCCCGTCTCCCACAGAGGTGAAGCCCAGCACCCTGAGGCTGTAGGTGATATCAGGAGTCAGGCCTGAGATGGTAGTCAGGCTGCTGTCGTCAGTGTTGTGTTTCTGCCAGGCGCTGAGAGGAGCCGTCATGTCGGAGCTGTAGTAGACACGGTAGCCCCTAATCTGCCCATTGGGTTCATCGGGCGGCGCCCACTGGACCAGCATTGTGCTGGCGCTCAGCATGCGCGCTTGGACGTGCAGGGGCGGCGAGGAGGGGGCCTGTTCGCCGGTGCGCGTCTCCACGGAGTCGCTGGGAGGCCCGCGGCCAATGTTGTTGACAGCCATGACGCGGAACTCGTACTCAGAGTATGGGCTGAGTCCGCCGATGCTGTAGCGGGTGGTAGCTACCCCCTCCACTTCCTGGAAGCCCGTGTCTGAGGTCTTGGCTCTGTACTGGATCATGTAGTAGGAGACAGGCTCTGGGTTTCCAGAGTCCCACGTGAGCGTCACACTGGTGGCAGTGGTCTCGGTCACAATCAGAGAGGTGGGGGGTTTGGGTAAGGCTGCACAGGGAGAAGCAAAGAAATCATTTTTAATTATTAGGAATACACTCCAGGGGAAAAAATGGACACGTGACACATTTGAAATAACACTTCACAAAATGTAGACACAATACAACTAAACACAGCTCCTCTGAAGAGAAGACATGACTGGTCATGTAATTCTCTGTTCTGTAACTAATAGCGCTAAAGTGACTGTTTCCTATGCTAATTCTTATCGTACTGTCAGCAGCCATTATCCCAGAATGAATAGAAAAGCTAAACTGAAGTCCCAATTTTGTGTTTAATAACGGACCCGGCCATTACTGACAATAGCAGAAAATTGCAAGAGTGGTTCCTGTTGTGACAAATGCACACAAAACAGAGGGTCTGTATTATGGCTTCCTTGAAGAAGGGGGTCCGTACATCTGTGCTGCCTCTAATGACTGTGACATTTGGTGTATCGATCAGTTGAAGGGGGAGTGAAATCAATACAGACAATAAGTGATAAGAGAGGCTGTAGTGAGCGGGCGACACGGAAACAAAGTCACACACAAACAGGGGCCAACTGTAGAAGCACATTTACACAAACAAGAAGACGCAGGCAGAGGCACGTAACAGCCTCGTCTGTGCAACAGAAGTTTCAGAGGCTGCCTGAAAGTCGTTTATCCTGCTTTGCGTACGTTTTATAATCTGTACGTGATTCTCACCTTTGACAGTAACCTGAGCTGTGGCTTCAATCATGCCCAGAGAAGACATCGCCACACATGTGTAGTTGGCTGATTCACGGATGTTGGTGACCTCCAGCACGTTGCGCCCCATCGGCATCTCCTCCTCCTTGGTCAGGTCCACCTGGCCCTTGGTCCACTTGACGTAGGGCATCGGCGAGCCCACCGCCACGCACGTCAGGTTGACGCTGCCGCCTGGCATCACCTCTTGGTTGGTGGGCGGGATGGAGAATCTGGGTGGGACTCTCCGCACTGAGGTGGCGAAGAGAAGGAGGGACAGAGAGAGAGGGGTGAGTGGGGCGGGAACAGGTGAGGTGAACACTTTCTTTTTCTTTTTTTTGCGCCCGCACGAATGATCTTACCCCATCCGACACCGCAAGGCTAAAAGCTGACTCAGAAAAGCTAATAGAATGGAGGGCTGATCGCTTTTGTCCAAATGTGCGGCGCACAATGGGAATAATAGGACTGTCAGAAAATGGCTCGGGAAATTGTAAAGAAATCTTTGAGGGGGTGTTTTATCCTCTTGCCTACAAAAGAGAATATAATCAAAAATAGCCCAGTTTTGCTGGAGACTGTGTCTGGCCCTCTTTTGTCAGGGTGTCAAATGGTGGCGAGAGTTGCATCATTGAGGGACCCTGTGGAGATGCCATTGTTTGATTTCTCCTCCCTCTCCTCTCTGGCTCCTTCTGCTCAGCCTCCCTCTCTCTCTCTCTCTCTCTCTCTCTCTCTCTCTCTCTCTCTCTCTCTTGTGCAGTTCTGATATGCAGATAGGCTGACATTAAAAAGGGGTTCCCATGGAGACAAGAAGGGCCCGTTGACGTCGCCAGGGACAAGGCAAACACCAATGTAGAGGCTCCATGCAATACTGAAAAGCTAGCCTAGAATAAACAGGCAGCCAGCATTTACATATGACTTGTTTTCCATCTAAATAAAGATGCACAAGAAACGCCAGCCGTATTTGCACATTTCAGATGTTTTTTTCTCTGCCAACTTTTGGCAACCACAACAAACTTATCTGCTTCGACGTGGTAAAGAAAAACTCGGGCGTGGCATCCATCAGTGTCAGACCCGTTAAATTTATGACGTGCTGAGTGTTATCATGGCATGTGCTGAGGGGAGGGTGCTCTGTCTTCTTTAACCTTTATTATGGAGAACGTGAAGCTGGGCCAGACTCCTAGCTCCCTACTGAGGATGCATTATTGTCATCCTGCTACCGCTGGTCATGTGTTTTGCATGAAACTATCCCAGTAGAATTCATGCAGGTTGCTTTCCCTAATGCACTACAACATCTCTGTGTCTGTCTGGAGGGGGTGGGGGGGAGAGGAGAAAAAAAAAAAAAAAAAGCCCTTGACTGTAATTGCTCTTTTGCACCGGTCTGCATGAAAATGGATTTTCAAATATGAGTCTCCCTCCACCTTCTCTTCCTCCCCCCACCCTTCACCCCTCCCTCCCCGATCTAATTTGAACCGGAACGTCGTTACAGCCATGCTTGTTATTCCCCTCATTATGTGGTGAAATGGAAAAACACAAAAGCACCTTTTGAGATTCCAGTCAGGAAAAAGGCTGGTTCTCTGGACCGCACTACAGTTACAATAAGAGGGGACCTGGTTCACATTCATCCGAATTTTCCCATAATAACGGAGGTGCGGCGCACAGACATTCCCCTGTCTTAATCAACGCAACTGTGCAAATCATATAAGTATTACACCGGGAACAGTAAAGAGGTAGGACAAGCTTTAGGATGGAGTAATGATGAATGATTCACAATAACGTCATTTGAAGGGCTTTATCCTGGAGTAAGGTGGTACACATTTAACATTTGGAAAGATTTACATCAACCACAACTTCCGATCGCTGACATTCATGGGAATATGGGTGATTTTTTTACATGCTGGATACAGGCTGAGTGGTGTAACCAGCCTGGGAACGGGACGGGAACGACATTCTCAAGGAAAGCATGCACAGGAGCTGAGGAAAGATATGGGATCGGGAGCCAGAGTACACTGAGGGAAGAAGATAAAGAAAGGACTCGGTCCAATTTTCTCATATAAATGACTTAACATCTGATTTCCACCGCGACTAACGCACTTTCCTTTGAGCAGTAAGTGTCCGTATTCCATTCATGCCGGCGGCCACCTGTGTTCTTCTCGCACGAGAACTGAGAAATTCTCCAAGTGCAGCTATTTTTCACAACACACGCGTATGAAAGAGAGAAACCTGAGAGACGGCGGTCTGATGCGAAACCATTAAGCGCAAAGTGTCTGTTATTCTTTCATGATTCCATAGACTAAACAGTGCTAAGAGCAGTCAGTCAATGGGGCCCGTGTATATTGAACACTTAATGCTGTGAATAATTCATGGCGTGCGGTTAAGTTTGGAGAGGTGCTGTGGAACAAAATGACTAGAGGGCAGGTAATTGTTATCGATTCCCCCGAAGCCTCTCTCCTGTTGAGAGCTGCTCGGAGAGATGGGCTCCGGGACTCTATCAAAACCACAAAATAAGCCCTGTCTCCACTCTGCTTGCCTGCTTGCTAGATACCTATAAATTTAACTGCCTTGACAAAGTGCCCAAGTATAGCAGAACCTGTTCGGTCAATCAATATCTGGCACAAACTGGCACGGAGTCAGCAGGCTCCAAGGCTTCCTGGCAGCCGCGCCGGGCTACCATGATGGCTGATCATCCTCCCTGTCAGCAAACTGCCAGCTCATTCTTAAATATTCTGCAGGTCAGCTCTTTGCGTGGCAGAGCTTTACAAATGGTACACGAGGAGAGATAATTTCCAAAACATTACCTCCATCACGGGCGCCGTGAATGTCATCCTTCTTTAACTATAAAACAAGGTTAAATATGTCGAGGAGGGGACCAAAAATAAACTGCTAAGTATATGTAAATAGGAAAGTTAAGCATATTCAATTTGTTGCTTTTTCCAATCCGTGTGTATATTGCTTTAAAAGATGCGTGCAACAACACGTTCTGCAGCGTCACACTTGGGGAAGTCAGCTTCTCATTAGTCTAACATGTGCCCATCACATCCTTCAGTCTCTGGGCGGAGGATGCCCACGGTAGTAAAACAGACATAATCCTCTAAGAACGGCTTTGTCAGTTCTGATACCCATGTCCCTCAGTGGGGGAGCAGGGGTGTTGCTGCCTAAATACCTGACAAATCCGGTTGCCACCTGAATACCGGAGTAATCCATCACACGCCTCTGATGGGCCCACAAAGGCGGATGCAGAAAGTCTGAGAGTGAAAGCCGCCATAGTTTTACAGTGGAAGCAGTTGACGGGGACAATATGGGCGCGGCGGGGAAGGATGCACGGCAACACAACACGGCACAAATCTAATAAAGACTTAAGCTAACTGCTCGAGGACTTTGTATGCTTTGGCAAGACTAATCGAGACACAAATTTGCGGGAGTGGCACGGGAAGGCATGCAAGAACAATTCGGGGATTCATGCAAACAAGTAGACGGCACCGCACGTTTACACTAGGGGGGATTAGGGAGAGCTATTCTTTCATATTTGGGTTTTTCAGAGTCTTTAGGGAAGAAGGGACGGACGACCTCGCCTAAAGAAAAAAAAATTACAAAGAGTTAAAGTGACCAACCTTCACGCTGATCTGTGGATGGAGTGATTTGATGGAGGTGAGCGGTGGAATGAAAGGACACAGAGTGAAGAGGAAGACAAGACAGTGAAACAGAACAGTGTTTCCGTGGACACAGTGGAGGTTAGTGGCGTGGCACAGAGTGTAATGCACAGATACCGTCCCAAGGAGAGAAACTCACTTTTAATAATAACGTGAGGCGTAAAATGCTCGCACTGATAATTTCAGACTTTTGCTTTAATCATTTCATCCATCTAGCCACCTGTGATGGCATTTATTTTCTACTCCAAATTATTTCTCTCCCTTTCCTGAGCACCAGGTGATGTATGAGTTGCTGGATGTGCTCTTGCGGCTTAATAAAACTGACCTGAATTGATTATTTTGCAAGTTTCCCTCCTCGGCACACAAAGAACAGCACCAAGATACTTTGTTGAGAGAAAAGCTGAGCGGCGGCACTTTATCCTCAGTGACATATTGACATGTCACATGGATATATGAAGGAGTGCCAGCAGACAGAAGCTGACATCCCTCCTCCGTTGTGGGATAAGCACTTGACAAATGAGCGCTCATGCACAATCACAGCACGCTTGTGATTCTGCCCACGTTGATGGAGTCCTCCTTTAGAGGAGGGGTCACCAAAGGCGACCCGCTGCAAACCGGTCGCACTTGCACACCTACAAACACACGAACGCTCTTAATGGATGAGAAGTGGAAGGACATAAATAGATACGAAGACAGGAAATGGAAAAAATAAATAAAAAAAAACATCTCATGAGCGGACCCTCTCATCCTCAAAACCGCCTCTGCCTTCAGTCTCCCCTCCCCACCCACACAGAAATGTGAGGACATCACTCTCCGGTGGCTCTGAAATGTCAAGGCAAGGGGTGGGGCAGCGTTGCCGGTGTACCTGCCGCAGACAGGAATCGGATGTGGCGGCGGTGAATGGAAAAAGAAACAGAAACACATTCGGAGACACAAAACACCCCTAACAAGCACATTTAATGCAAGTCTGACAGGAGTGAGCGTGCGTGCATGTGGGCGGGTGTTAGAAGGGTGTTGATGGAGAATAATACCACTGTTCTCCGTCTCACGATAATCCTATGTCACCTTGAAATAGCACAGGCTTTATTGGCATTTCAGGACTCTGGATTGTTGTTCTACACAGGGACAAAGGGATTTTTGGAAGGTGTTGAATTGAATCAAGCCAGAATTTTATAATGCACTTGAATGTTAAGAAAGAAAAAAAAAAAAAAAACGGAGGAGCGCTGAATTGCAAAACTTCAATGAATTGCTTGCTTCCCTTGTTTGTTATGTTTAAATTTGACAGCAGATACTGAAAGCTCCAACCCCCCCCCCCCCCCCCTTCTTGAGTCTCTGAATGAAAAAGGAAAAACTCATAACAAGAGGAAAGGAAGAAAGGCATGTCAAAGGCCACGTGCCTCAAGTCCCTCATGTTTTAAACCCAATCTAGCCGCCCGGCGATAGCACAGCCCCAGGTCTCCTCTCCTCATTCTTGCGGCGGTAACAAAGATGGAGTGAAAACATGGCTGGAGCCTTTGTTCTCCGTTCCAGACAAGTCGACTTTTAAAAGGTTACGGTTGGTTTGATTTCTATCTCTCCACTGGTGTGGTGAGGCTGGCGGAAAAGTTGGTGTTAAGGCCAACGGGTTGACAGCTACCTGGGTGGTGTTACAGACTAGCTGGGCCCGGGGGCCCTGCTGGCGCCAAGCCACACAACTACTGTAATTACCTGTGAGGTGGGGAGGGGGTGGGGGTGGGAGAAAGGCAGCGTCTGCACCTGTGACAGACGTGTCCTGATTAATAGACAAGACTCGCATCCCTTCCTCGCCTTTGCTGTTCGGCCGACTACCTTCCCCTGTCAAGATTTAAGATCTAAACCTTCTGCAGCACACCGTGTTTAATCTGTGAATTTAATTCCACTGTGGTCTTTGAGGATGATTTTACCTCTGATTGCTCTGATCCAGGAGAGGAGTACCAAACACATTTATCGTGGATGCCTGCCTAAGGAAAAATTATGTTAAATATTAATAGCTCGTACCTGAGTTTACTTAATTTGTTTTTTTTAGCAGATGGGTAAAAATTGACCCTAATACATTAATTTCATCTTGATACCATAGTAATAATTTATCCAGAACATAGCCTGTACCCTACACTACTGTACGCTTTTAACAAAATCATAAAATGATAGCCAAGCGCGTCTCTTTCTTACCATGACACCTTCACTCCCTCCTTTTCTCCCTCCTCCACCCACACTAACAACTGGAGCAGCAATTCTGTTTCATGTACATCAGACATGCTGGTGTTATCCGCAGGGGCTGACCTAGACTACTCTCTCCCCTATACCAGCTCTTTCCAGGGTGGGTACAACTCTACCCTTGCCCTGCATTAGTCTGCTCACAGAGACGCGCCGCTACAAAAACAAACCCTGAAACTCCAGACCCCTCGGTGCCTTTAGGGAGCTCTGGGTCGTGCGGGGGGGAATAATGGAGCCTTTCGATACAGTCAAAATAAAAGAGAAAGGAGTCCTGGCATCAATGCCAGCAGAGGAAACGCTTTCAATGCAGCTGTTTTCTCAGAGGCCACACCTGGTCGCCTTCGCAGCCAAACAGGAGGTTGAGGTTAGTTCAGCTCATTGGTATGGGAGAACTCGCACGGTAAGGATAATGGTGAGAGAATTCGTGAAGCAGAGACAGACAGAAATAGTTGTCGAAATGAGGGTATTGGAAATGACACAAATAAAAGCGTTTTCCACAGCTGTTTTCACATATCCAGGCTGATTAAAACTTGAAGGTGAGCGGAGCTACGCTGGGAAACACTCCATTCATCCACAAGAATTAAAAATCTATTATAAGGTGTAATTTGTCCCACTTTTTCAGGTGCAACAAATGCAGTCGACACTCCTACACACTCCGGAGAAGTGCTTGAGTCGTAGCATATTATATACAAACAGGGAATTTAACCTGGAGACATGAATAGTTCCTTGTGATTTCCAAGTGCTAGAGAGAACAGAAATGGTATTAATGATTGATTAACTCCACAATTGAGAGAGACGTTTGACTTTACCTCGTACGTAGAGATTGGCAGGCGCAGAATAGCGGGTCCCAGCACTGTTCATGGCAACGCATTCGTATTTCCCCTGGTCCGACTCCTCGCTGTTCTCAATTTGCAGAGCTCCTGTGCAGAGGATTAACAAATTTAGCTGCTTTGACAGTTGTGGAATATGAGATGCAACTTGGCACGAAACCACAGTAGATATCCGCGCCGTTGCCTCGCTAGAGAGCCCGCAGTCAACTAGTGTAACCCACTTCATGCTCCGAACACGGACACAGTTTTGTCAAGAAAATTGTTAAGGCAACGCGAGCGTTTAGCAGATGTGGCAAATTTAAGAAAGCTGCTGAATGGCTGTTTGTGCAGTCGCGTTAGCGGGGGGAAAAAAGACCATGACTGAAGGTCAATTAACCGTTTGAATAACATGTCAAAAGCATCACAGTCTGATTAGGCCTTCTGCTTATGGAAATAACTGGCAAGCCATAGTGTTTGCGTCGCGGAGAGTTATCAGCGTCAGCCAGATGTTAGCACGCTGCTAAGCTATGCCACATCAAAGGCAGAAGACTGAATGTGACGCGTGCAGCTGCAATCAAACCGCTGTTTAATATCGTGCAGTTTTACCAAAGGACATTATTTGAAGCTTCAAGAAGAAGTTGAGAGAAAGTAATTGTTTTTTATTTTTTTTATTTATTTGGATATTCTGTTGAAACAAAATTCAAATCAGCGCGAGTTAAATGTAACTGACGACTGAAGCGTTCTCCTCAGCCATCAGCTGACTGCAGGTATCTATTCCTCAGTCGCTGCTGAGCACACATTCAGCAGTCAGGTCATTATTAACCACCACAGGGGAAAGCTCCTCTTCCAGATGGCTTTGATTATTATTCCCAAGTAGCCGTAGTCATCAGAGAGAAGGCTAACATGTTGTTCCTAACAAAGCATAAAAGCCCAGGAGACGTCTCGGTGCGGTCATTTTGGCGCTCCGTGTCTACAGCCATCATTTAATTATCGCTATTCAATTGCAAATGGCTGACGGACGAAGCGCGTTACAACTCCACACACCGCGAAGAGCAACTTACCTGCGCGGCGCAAAATACATTTTCAAAAAAAAACAAAAACACTTATCTCGGCAGCGTATGTGCGTGCGTGTGTGTCACAGGTGAGTGATAACAGTTATCACGTCTCCAAAGCAGCATGGTACTAGCACGGAAAGGCAGCCAGCCACCATGCAGTTTGAAAGTGACAAAAATACTCGGCATACGATGATGTCAGGATACATTTTTCACATCATGCAGTATGAGATGAATGCAACAAACAGGTTCACCACCAACCATAGGGGGACTCGGATCAAGACGAGACCAGAAACAGAAGTGAAGCGGGGCGGGGCAGTGACATGTGATAATACCACTTCAGATCTCACGACAACACATCCCTGCGAGGTGTTTGCTCGGCTTGCTGAGCTCATCGCTGTCTGATTCAGCACTGACATGCACCTGCATATTAATGCCGTTGTCACCAATCTGTCAATCTGCCAGCTCTCCCATGGGAGAAAACAGTGTGAATGCTACGGGGATGTGAAAGGTTACAGCTGTGGCAGTTGTCAGACTGCAGCTCTAACCTGCTTCAGTTACGTCCAACTACCCAGACGAGGGTGGATCATCTACAAGGTCACTTCACTTGTTTTACAGCCGAGCAGGAAGTACCACATGGATACAGATGCAGCATTAAGGTCACCGCTTTGTGAATCTAATTGAAAGTGGGCTTTATTAGGAGCTGCGGACACACAGACGGTTTGAAATGCATTCAGCTCGAGCCGGACTTCCACTGTTTACCTCACTGTGGTTGGAGGGAAATCACACTTTTACTCTCGGGAGGGAAAAGCAGGTCATTTCCATAGAAAGGAGGTGAAGCTTCCACCTTAACAATCTCAAGCCGGCATTCTGTTCCCATGCTGGGGGGCAACGCTGCATAGGCTGTTTGCAAATGCAGTCATTTCAATTTACATTGAGGCTGCATAAAGGAGGCAGGTAGATCCTCTTGTGGTGACGGTGACCTTTAGTTTAAAATGCAACTGCTGGCCCCTTTGTGCAGAAGGAGGCAGAGTAGAGACTGAGGCCACGAGACGCTTGTTTCTCTATGTGTGCGTGTCCTTAAAAATAAAGTTCATTTCTATCGGTGTAAGAAAAGCCTTGGAGAAAAAAAAAGCTCATTCACAAGCTAGCACAACGGAGTCTTTGCTTTCCCATTCTGGTCGAGGTTGGTGATCATTTGTTTGTTAAGGAGCAGACAGCAGACAGAACACGTTGAGGGTGGTGGTGGTGGGAGGGGGGGGGAGACGAAGGACGGGCTGGCGCCTGCAGCGTGGATGAACCTGGTGATGTGGTGTCGGGGAGAATGCAGAGGGTCTGATGTGGGTGTGAGGGAATGACGCGGACGTGATAGTTTCCAATACACTTTATTCATGATTCTTACCTCTAATTGGTGTACCACCTAGGTGGGAGTAATTTCGATGCAAACAGGGTTGAGAGATAAGTTAGTAATCTACTTAGAACAGTGGGAGAGAAAAAGCATGGCTTCTGACAGGCCACAGGTAAAAAAATTAAAAATAAGCAAATAAACTGATACAGAGTAGAAGCCACTTAAATGCAACAAATAAACTAAATAAAAAATAAGCGCTGTGAAGCAAGTATACATTTAAATGTTGTCTGTAAACGACGAAAAGGGACATCTTTAACTATAACGCTCCTGCTTTTTGCATCTGTAGACAATAGCGGCAACCACATTCGCCCCTTGCTTCACAGCGGCGTTAAAATATTCATGACCTGTTTTTATTAAGCTCCCAAATTTAAGATGGCACCCACTCTTTGTGCAAATCAGCAGTTAGTAAAACGGGCAGGAGAAATTAATGAAAAGTCAAACACAGTAAATAATGTGACGGACAGCAGGAAGTATCCACGTCGGAGGTATTAAATCGGAAAAGGAGTTAGTATCTGTGCGGAGTGAATGATTCGGATGGCGGGAAAAGAGAATAAATGTGTCTGCGCGCTCGGTAAAAATCGAGCGAGTGTGATGCAATGAGAGGAACTGCTTTTTCAGGAAATTAATGTGCTTCTTTTTTTTTCTTTTTTTTGTTCCTGGCCTGATTTCAGGTCACATGGAGTCATGTAAATCCTGATACACTAGCAGATGTCATGGAGAGGCTAGTGGATAAAAGGGAATTGTTAGTCTGAAGGCATTACATATCAGCACATTTTCAGGCACCCCTCAACGTATGTGCGAAAGAAAACTAATTAAAAGTTTGTTGCTGGAAGTAAAATAAATAAATCCACAGTTTTATGCACAATTAAAAAAGCAAAAACTGTCAAACAATGCGGGAGTTGTGTTAGCGTCTAATGTGCAGAAATAGGTGTCTAACTTGGGCTGAGCTGGTAGTTGAGTGTTGAGTGTTCACGTGAATGTGAAGTCGGTTTCCACTTGGTAGATCTAGCCAAAGGTTTTGACTAGAGTAGCTCTCATCTTTAATCTGCATGTCCTCTGAGCTGCAGCCTGGCTACTCTCTCCCTTATAGCCAAATCGACCTCACGTATGGTCTGTTCAGAACTTGCTTTAAGATCCTACCTGGATGATCACATGCATCTCTGATCTGATCTCAGTTTCACACTCTGTATGCAGATAAACCCCGACATCATCCGAGGCGCAATAGAATATTTTAACAGCGTCTGTCTCTAATGGATCTCCACCGCCGCTCCAGACCCGAGAATAGCATGGTTTTTATGAGTGTGCGTCACGACTTTGACTTCACACGTTAGGTTTATTATTTATTGATGTCCGTCCTGACGTCGGTTAGACCGGCATAAAACTCAGATTATAACTCCAACCCTGGGGAGTTTCCAGGGACTGTGACTTTCTCAGGTAATAAATGAAAATAAAGACATCAGAGATACATAACTTAACCACACGCTGCTCGTCATACAGCCACATGACTGCATCAGTAATTAATAATAATATCTCATATTAAATACTTTCATTACGAGAACAAGACCACCTCCAGAGCTCCGTGTGAGATCAGATCGCTCAAATGCAATCTCAGTGCATCCTGGGGGGTCCTTTGCATGATCGGATCCCCCAGATCGGATGTCAATGCAACGTCTGAACAGGCCCTTGGTGAAGTTCACTGCAGGATCTAAGCGATTTAACAGTTAAACATTGATTGCGGTAACTAATTCCACCTTGCACTTTTTCCTTCTGATCCGGGTCTGGCAAGAACTGTTTATTAATCAATGGGGCCGCTATGGTGAACAAAGAGAGAACCTCATTGATTTTTTTTTTTTTTATTTCGCACAAGGTTGAATTCGAGCTAATGCATCATCGGCTGGCCTCACTGTGACCCTGCTGCATGTTTATGAGGGGATTAAGGATTATTTAATATGGTGAAAAATTCTCTTTCGGCACTTTAAAAGGTTACAGAGCTCATGGATCACTGTCAGAGATTTGAGGAACGCGGGAACAATGTCGTCGCAGGTTTGGCTTCCTTGTACGAGGCTGCCGCGCCGTTTGAGGAATAAAAATTCTGTCAGCCCAGTAATCAAGGTGACAATGACAAGCTGAATAAAACTTTCATACCCTTTGTGATGAAAGCGAATACATTAAAACATACAAGAGAACAAAGGCCCTTTGTTTTTCCACATTATCCTCGTGTCTAACACGTCTGTTGGTTTGCACTAACACCTTGCATCTTGCCTTTGCTGCATTTACATCAGTAAATCATTAAAGAAATCGGATCAAACTGCACCTGAGCGGAGTTGTTTGATGCGCCCGTTGCTGCTGCTGATGTCCACGGGAAGCATGTCCTTGAACCAGGAGATTTCTGGGTCTGGGTTTCCACTGGCGGCACACAGCATCGTGGCTGTTCTGGTCTTTTCAACCACCTTCAGCTGGGGGCCCATATCAATGGAGGGGAAGCCGTGGGGGATCTGGTTCTCTGAAAAATTTTGGAAAAAGCAGATTTTAGTATCGGCACAGACACAAAGAGTAAAAAAATAAAAAATAAGAAAACCGAGCGAGAGGAGGAAAGACGTGTTTTCACGGAAAGATTCTGACATGAATAAGCTTTCACTTGCTATGAGAGAAGTTGAGTTCTTCGAAGCTGTGGAGCGGGCAAGGACAGTGGAGAGGACTGAACGAGAGCAAATACATTTTAGGCGCTACGGGCCAAACAGTAATCAGAGAATACGCATACAAAACAAAACGGAGCAAAAACATAGTGGAAAAGGGAATATTAGATCTGGTGCTGATTTAGATTTCACTGGAAAAAGGAAAAAAAGAGAAAAAGAAGAATCCTGCTTGTGATTGATTATCATAGCAGGCTTATTACACAGCAGAGGGAGTCTCAGGTTCAGACAGAAGAAGGATAGTTTCAATCTGCCTCTGGGTAGCCATGCATGGATGAGCCGCCTTAGGCTTAGCAAACGAAACAAACCTATTTGAATAATCCAACTCATCATAATGAACATAACGGCATATCCATGACAACACATAAAGCGTAATCCTTAAAGCGGTGTTGGAGATTCCGAAAGAAGGGAAAATAGTCTTGAACGTTCGTCGAAATCATACCACACCGTGAAAATATGTCCCAAAATCTTACACAGACTACCTCCGATACGGCGCGTGGGACGCCAAACGTCACCTCGCCACGCGCAGCATGCATCGGCGTCAAAGCGACGAAGTGTTCACTCGGTTTTGAAGCTGCGTCAGTGACATGACTTAAGTGTGCTGAAAAAAAAAAGGAGAAACCTGCGAAGCCCTCAACCTTACACTCATAATAAATCCTAATTTAACCTCTGGACAGCGGTAATAAAGAGGAAACATGATAGCCCTTGAGAGGTGTTATTATCAGCTGGCTCTTGAAGCGGTAATCTATTTCACCCGTCTGTTCATATGTAGATGTTTTTTTGGGGGGGCGCGGGGGGCAGTGTGTTAAGATGAAGAAAGAAAAAAAAAAAAGCCCCAAACGATTTTAACTTCTGCCTTTGGTGGTCCATGAAAAGATTTACTTAACTACAGGTTATCTAACACTAAGCAAAGGAGAGCCGGCCTGCGGGGAGGAACCTAATTAATAGAAAAAGAGACGTCCAGAAAGGAATGATAGTGTCAATTCACCCATTCATCCGCTCATCAATTATCTATACCCACTCCTTCTTTACAGGGAGCCTATCCTAGCTAACGTTAGCTAAAAGGCATGACGGAGCGATTAGCTGAAAATGAACTCCCCAGGGTGTCAAATCTCAAAGTACCCCACTGGAATGGGACTGTAACTGCAGGCGTGTATTAAAGAAAAGGATTTAAAAGAAGAAGAAGAAGAAGAAGAAAGGAAAAACAGCAAATTATTTGATTAGCGGAGAAAAACACTTCCTGCTAGGATTGTCCATAAAAGCGCAAGGTCATCATTAGCAATTAGCAGAGTCTGCTTTAAGAGTAAGCGTTGCACTTTAGGTAGTCCTCTTAGTCCTTTTTACTTAATGGATGTCTAAATCCCCCTAAATACCATTTTAAATCTACTACTGACTCATTCATTACTATCTATATTTGCTCCACTTTAGCGGTGCATTTTTTTTTCTTCTACTTTCTTAAGCAGATATTTTACATCATTCAGATCCCCTAAAATCACATCAGCGCGTCTTAAGGGACGAGTTGAACAGGATTTTCTCTGCTTCCTCCCCTCCTCTTGACTTGCCCGAGTCAGAAATCCATATGTAAACTTATACGTCTGGAGCACGAACAGGAGGAGCGCGAGGTTTGTTCTGATCCTCGGCGGAGCAGTTGTTCCTCTTCTCACCCCTAGTGTTTGGCCTGTAGCCCGGATCGTCTCGTATTCAGATGCAGTTGACAGATCTCCGCGCGGCTTCTTATCTTTTTTTGTGGCGAGCCTGGCTTCCTGTCTAGCGCTATACAATTAGTTTTCAGACATCCTAACCTCCACAGAAGAGGATACCTCTACAAAACAATGAAATAAAACTGTACAGTGTGTCACCGTATGAGTGATGTAAAGGCCCTGTAGTGGCCCCTGCTCCTCTGTGGTTTGTTCTCGCTAACCTTCAAAGACAAAGAGAAGGGCAAAGGTAGAGAGAGCTGGAAGAACAGAGTGGGGGAGAAAATTGCCTGGTAGAAACACAGAAGCCGCAGCACTTGTCTCAATAAGGGTTTATTAGAAAGAAATGATTTTTAAATGAACGGTTTTGTGGTTTTAAAGAAATAAATTCCTCTGCCCTTTTGAGATGAAATGTGGGGAAAGCAGTGAATTACGCCAAACCATGCGGGGGCTGAACTCTCCTCTCAACCTACTTTTGAATCTCTTAGAATATGTTCATAACTCACCCTTCAGAGGAAGCCCCTTTGTGGCTGCGGACATGAACCCAATTTTCTCATGCATGCAGTAACTGGGTTGGCCAGCTGGTGTTGGTCCTGGTCTTCAGGACAGCAGGTTTGGGGTTGGGAGCTAAATTAAACGCTACGCTAACACTATTACACACTGAAATACTTCCACGTGTGTGCATTTTATACGATTATTTTGTATTGAATCAATTAATATTAATGACATTTTCTGTTTAACTGGTAAGAAGCAGGGATATGATGCTAAATCTGTACATTAAAGCCTATCTACCGTACACCACTGACTGCTGACACATGCCTCGTGTCAATGCATGCATGCAGTTTGGACATGTATGCACACGACTGGACCCCCCTGAATGAAAACAATCCGAGCCAGAAAACTGTGCAGCTTCTCTAGTCACAGCAGAAACCAATCGATTCAATGAAGCACGACACTGTAGTGTCAGTTACAGCCTGTTACTCTAGGGGGTTGCACAGGAAAACTGAAACATCATCCATACACTACTTTGAAGTAAAGTCTGATCTATTTCCTCCTAAATATACCTGTAGCAGTGTTACCATGCCTTTCACTGGTACACTGCAGGATACTTCCCACCCAGCCAGTGTGTACTGGCTATAGGATGTATATGATTATCATTATTGGCAAATGTTCCTAGGCTGTGAAAAATGCAAACCATTGGTAAAACAGGGTGAGAGACCCCAAAGGAGTTATTACACGAGTCAGTGGTTCTGTCATATCAGCGAGCACAAACAGGGAATAATTTAAAAGCTGCTGCAAAGCTTACAGTATATATATACGTATATGACTCTATCCTTGACTTCTGGTTAATGTTTGCATCGCAGGTGAACCGTTATTATAACCGGCACTTTTTCACAGTCGTGTTTCATTCCCTACATAAGGGATCGTGCATGCACGGCTGCAGCGCATTCCTTTAATAGTGTTTACTGTTGCGGGAGCAGGAAACATCCAAGGTAACATGCGTTTGAAGTCGCGTAACCGGGGAAACAAAGAAAAGCAACCAAAATGATATCAAAACAAGATGTTAAAAGCAAGCGTATTAAATGTTTTTTTCTTATACCACATTCTTTTACACAATGTAAAATAGCATAAATCATTAAAAAGGAATTCAAGTATTTTAAAGGCATAGTTATATTGAGTGAGCTCTTACATGTAGAAGGGGGCTGAATGCAAAAGGCTTACCGGTTCACTGTATTAAATTGGTTAAATTGCATATTTCACTGTGAAAAGGCTGTAAAAGGGCTCAGCCAACATCTAACACAGAGGGCTGCGTTACGTCCTTGGCAAAAGAAAGAAAAAAAGAATAATTGAGCGTTCTTTCTATATATTTGTCAGAGATCATGTCAAGCTATTGAGTAAGATTTGGGCCCCGTCTGTCTACTTCTACTATTGCAACTCCTGCAGCTGGCCTTGTCTGCCAACTTGTCATTTGGGAAGACAAAGACATGCCTTTGTTCGGTCCTCTTTAATTTGAAGGGAAAAAGGGAAGGGGATGGGGGGGAATTTGGAGAGGATCCAATGAAATGCGGGCAATGCAGGTTGATGTTTGTCAAGATAGAGGGAATTTTTAATAAAAAAAAAAAAAGGCTCTCTGGAGCTGGAGTGTAATTCTTCTTCAAAAAAAAAAAGGAAGAAAGAAAAACAAAACTCCCCTGTCTAGTCCAAGCAGGAAAATAAGAGTAAGGCAAAAAAATCCTGCGATAATGTCACGTAGGCGCTCCATTACTAAGATGAACAGGAGTGCAGGGGGAAAAAAACAAAAATACTAATATCATAAGATAAACCTGTAAGGAGATTAATGCGCTCTACTTTTTCTGAGTTTGTATGCAGACTACACAACCTACAGCCGTGCATGCTGCATGCAAACCCTCATTCTGCCGCCGACCTATCGTGATGTTGGTACATTTCTCATACTGAGTACACAAATCTGTCGTGAACCGGTGGAACTTTACTTAGTTTGTACAGAGCATGTGTGATGCAGTTGTCACAACAAAAGGCAGGAGAAACGCCCTGGATTTGCAAATGAGCACGGCCGGAGGCAGCGCCAGAAAGGCATGAGGCGTAAAGCTAGGTACGCATGAACTGGTTCTTCCATATTGGGAAAAATAAATAGGACCATTGTTCTCTCAACAGCCATTTATCACGCACTGAGTCATGCAACACCAGCAGCTAAGCAGATGAACTTGCAGTTTACAGTGTTTATAGCTGTACAGTAGAAAAGAAAGGGCAGAAGGGGAGGGGAAGGGGGGGGGGGGTGGGGGGGGCTTAATATGGTTTTGTGGCTCTACTATTCAATTAGGTTAGCAGTGGGGGCCTTGATTATACACAAAAGGCATGGGGAAGCGTGCCAGGGTACGGCAACATTATTTAGAAGAGGCACTAGTACCGTGGTAATTAGTGAAATTAAGTGACGATAAAGTAATCTTACACTCTTGTGTCTGGGAGGTATGTCTCCGCGACAGCCATGGGCAGGTGGAGGAAGATTTAGATGAGAGACGAAGGAGGGAAGGAGAGGGGGAGGGAGGAGAAGAGGAGGGGACAGAGGAGGGTTGCATGCCAACCTCCTGCCAGCTCCAATTACCAGTGTGAGTGGAGCGTGGCAGCTAGGGCGATGGGTCTAATCAGAGCCCTGCTGAAAGAGACCCATCCCTGTCCTCCTGTCCCACTGGGAGGCTGCTGGAGCTCAATCCCACAACTAACGTCAGCCAGCGTTTTCCCACAACCCAAACACACTCATCTCAATGGGGGGAAACACTCCAGACGCCCCACTTCCCTCTTAACGGGGGAGCCCTGACATAGTGCCACGAGATACAAGAGGCTTCTGAATAAAAAAAATAAAAAAAGCCAGCCTCATTTCCATTTCTGCACATCCTGCTATCTCCTTCCTCCTCGTAATCATAAGTGCGGGAAGGGGTTAATGTCATGTGCTGCTGTGAATGTTTAAGTGAGGATTACACCGCCGCTGGAGAGAACGTATATCCGTGAAATCCACAAGGAAAGCATGTGGCATCCAGCACTGGGCGGAGCTGCATCGATACGAATCGATAGCTGACCTGATTCTGCATCAATGTTCGCCTTCAAAATAAAATGAGCCTTCCCCGTGTTCTTGATCCGGCTTGATCTCATTTCCAACGAGAAATAAAAGCCCGTATGATCTCCACGTGTGCCTGTTGCCAAGTGATGGATGACAACAATTAAAGGTTATGTCTCCTTTGATAGCGTGAACCAAAGGGCCACTGTGGCAGCAACACAGTCTCTTGCCTCATGAAATATTACTGCTCTAAAATCTACCCTTTTTAGCCATACATCACCGCACTGCCTTCACAGGTAACAAAAGGTTTATGCGCTTCTGGAGAGTGCAGAGAGCGTTTTTGGAATTAATTTGTGTGAAAACGCGCACAAACATTTTTGCGCTCAACTGACGGATAAATGTACGCAAAAGAAATTTACATTTCCTTAAATTTGTTAGCCGTCACAAGCGCAAAGATTAAATCCCCACCTTCATACATTTTTAATGCTTCACCTTTCTTGCCTCCTAAACTGTACACGGATCTAAATATAGCGCCCCGAGTGTCGTCTCTGATAGTCTGGGGTCAGTTTGGCTCCGAGAAGCAGATAAACGGTGTGTTGAAACGAAGCACATGGCCTGCAGCTGTTTTTGGCCAAGAACACCGTCGAGACAGACATTTGCATCTGCCTGAGACGCGGAAGTGTTGTGAGAGGTGTCAACGGCGGGAGGTGCAAACGGAAAGCCAAAGCTAGCACGGGTTCAAATGAAAGAGCTCTATGAATAGTCGGAGCGCTGATGGTGTGCAACACATTCAGCAAGTTCACATGTAACCGCAAAGGTAATGGTGATAATGATCAGGAGGTGATTAACATCCTAATCCTCTGGTTTAGTCAAGTTTAGTTGCATGTGTTTGATCAACACTGTAGCACTTACAAATGTTGTTTTTATTCTGGTATCTGGTGAGAAGCAAGCAGTGACTAACACGCCCCACAGAAAGGCACACTGACCTGGCTGGTGTTCATGTAACTGCCTTTATGTTTTAAAACACACAAAAAAAACGTCAGAGGTGAAGATTTTTCTCACATGTTTTGCCATGAGGGGCATGTGAGCAAGACGTTTCTGCTCTTCAGAGAAACGCTAGCTGGCAGATCTCCCACTGCAGAGGTGTCCTCATGACATGGTACACTCCAACATCAAAGACCTGGCAAGGAGGCCATTGGTGTAATACTGCTGTAATGATGTGAAAATGGGGAAAATCTCCATTGAAAATAAAGAGAGGGACGAAAAACAAAGACAAGACGATGTGAATCTCAACCAATTATTTCCACAGATGGACCCGAGTAAGTGTGAGCAGTGGAGCAGTAGGTTATTACATAACGTCTTCAGCAGATAGACAGATAATTCTGTTTACTACATTTAGGAGGGAATATGAATGAAAGCGTACAACGCGCCTTGAATCGTGCATTAAAACACATCTGAACATCTTGTCGAGCCTGTTGTCTCTGGCACGCTATCTCTTAGACCAGGTGTTATGGCAGTCGCTATGGAGATAGTGCCTTAAACAAACAGTGAATGAACTGCAGGCACAGACACACCTGCACGCAACGGACCATCACAAAAGTACAGCCATAACAAAAACACAGCTAATGCGGTTGTTAATGCTGGAACTGCTACCGGCGGTATCACTGCGCATTTATTCTGCTGTTTATCCAAGAGTACTCAGAGTAAAAAGGCTGTAATGCATGCCATGACCTTTGAAATAATACACTTTTTTTGTCTGGCTGAGCAGAACATTTGGCCTCACTTCCTCGCCTACAGGCAGATAATCAATAACAGTCATCTAATTCCCCCCCAATCCTTCCACTCCTTCCTTCCCTCCCACTCTTTTTATCATCTCTCTCTCCACTTTCCTATTTATCTCTACTTCTCCCTCTTTCTCCTATCTGATATCATACTTCCACAGTCGTCAGTATGATCTACGGGCCTGCCAAATGCCCTGTGCCTGTTATTTATGCTGCGGCGCACCAGTTAGTACATCAGTCTGGCCTCTGACCCATTACTGCAACCCAAGGGTGGTCTTCTGAATTCACATGGTTATGCTGACCGAGTCACCTTGTGCTACAAGCACGGCTGCACAGAATCACATCCTCCATTAACTACGCTATATGAGTACAGCACAGCTGTAGGCTTTCATTTTGAGATTACAGCTCTACTTCTTGCCTTGTGGTCCTACTAAACAGGAGTTTGATTGAAGACCCTTGAGATTACGGTATTACAGAGTACACGGTTTGAGGTTTACTACTCATATTAATGTAACTGCCTCTAAGATGGAAAAACCTCGGGGCTCATGGTAAATTTCTGTAGTAATGCGATGTGGCTAATAAGACAGGCTATACCTCCAGGTGTCTTGGGGGAAGAAGAAGAAAAAAAAAAAGAACAAGGACAGGACCAAAAATCAGAAAGCGTGACGGTTAATGCAATCTGTCTACAAAAGGAAGTAGAGCGGCGGTTTGCAAATAAATGAATTAATTGATCCTCTCCACAACTCAAATTAATCATCGGCGCAGCTTTATTGTGACATGTTTAGTGTAATTACGGCAGATAGGGACGGCTTTTATGAGTGTCGAGAAAGGCAGTGGATGTAGTGGAATGTGGCAGGTTCTGTTAATTAAATCCTCACTGACCGGGCTCCTGTGACAGCCTTTACTTATTCTCTCAGTCAGAGATAATGAATAATACACAGTGTCTGCGAGTCGGTGTCGACAGCCCCGACTTTGATTATGTAGAGGTTTGCAGAAGTGATGGGTGTTTGAAAGTATCACATCGTGGCGTGACCTGTTAACTTCTCCCCTCAGAAGAGGCTAAGTGCAGTCATTCCATCAGCGGGCGGCCTTTGCTGAGAGCCAAGACAAACACCCCATTCTGCCGCATATTGTTTGATGAATAGTTTCCGTTCTGTGGATATAGTGAATCTGCATGCGGCGTATCGGCGTATTAGATTTTCACTTTCTCATGCCGGGAGTAAACACGAGCCTTATTCTGCCACTTATAATTGAATTGGATCTTTACTGGTCAAGTACTGCGGGTGCAGTGTGCCTCAGTGTAATAGCAAACAACTAAAAACATAGTTTTCTCTTTTCTTTACACAAAGATGTGCATGGAGTGCTGAAATAAATATACTACTTGTGAACCATAAATGATCTTATTTGCATATGATCATTGATTGTACACAGTTTATGCATGAGCCCGTGTCTGGGTACAGTATATATAGTCTATGTTGCTGTCTCTGTGGACATAATACACCATAAACACTGGCTTTGTATATTTTCCACACATTCTGTTGCATGTTACGCATTTCTGTGTTTGATGTTTTAAACCAGCGAGGTTGGAAGTCATCCCAGGGGTCAGGGGGTTAAGGAAGAAAGAAATTGCACCTCTTTAACGGTGACATATTCACTGACAGATAAACCAGAGCTGATTTAATTGTTCACCGTTTACAATTTTCTGTAGCTGCTTTAATCACCACCGTTGATCTAACCTCACTTAAACCTCATCAGGAAGGGACACGAACTGAGTCAATAAGTGAGCAAACACAAAAGTTTAGGAATAATTAAAGGACGAGTGAGTTCTCCTCTCGCTTGGAGCCAACAAGCTCCGACACCGTGCGGGTTTAGGAGGGCAGGCCTGAATCTGAGCGTGACTGGTTAGCCATCCATGGCTTGCAAAACAGAAGGGGGGAAAATATGTATGTATATAGTGGGAGATGCATGTAAAATCAACAGTCCCTCTGACAGCTGTAAGTGGACCGATCAACTGCAACCTTGAAAAACACAGCCGAGCAGCTTAAGCGCAAATGGGACCTCTTAAACACGAGAAAAATGTGAAGCTTAATGCCAAGCTATAAGGCCGACGGTGAGTCGAGCCGCTCTCCCCTGCCTTGCGTGGCCCAGTGGATAAGCCAAGGGGGCTCGGTGTGTAAATGTGTGAGGAAAAGGGGTCAGGGTGAAAGGACTCCCATTAGCCAGCTCATTGAGTGTAGGTATTAGAAGCCCCCTTGACATGCAGCAGGCCCATCCATCCATAGCCAGTCAGGGCCTGGGGAGCTGTTGACTTTTTGGCCTGCAGAGCTTTGAGGTAGACCTTGTTCTTTACGTGCACTGGTAAAGGTCCAGGATGTAGTTAAGAAATTAAAGGATAGAAAAATGTCAGGTGGGGATTTTTCCAAGTATCGTGTTGTTTGTACTTTATTAATATGTGGAGCCATAAAAATACAATATAGAGCAAAAGATATTCCTTTTAACGCGACACTTCAAATATCTGTGGGCTAAAATGGGCCACACAAGTAAATCCATTTGCAGGGTTTTATATTAGATTGCTAATTGTTTTTCATCATGCAGAGCTCTTGAGTCGTTTACACTGGACGGCTTTCGCTGTGGATGAAATCATCTATAATAAACCAACCACTATTAATCACTGGTTTGGAGATCTACGAAATCAAAAGTAATCTCAGCCCATATCGGCTTCATCATTTGTGTCGTTATGGCTTTTTCTTTTACGCCAAGGAAAACAGATGTCTTTATTAACAACCGATGAATTCAGAAAAGCGCAGAACGCCGCCGAGCTCGGCCGAGACTTTGAAACGTTTATCGTGCGCTTTTAACTAAAGCAAGAAGCAAGAAGAACAGCGTGGAGCAATGGACAAATTGATTTGATGTGAAACTGCGCTGCAGCTTTTTCTCACAGCGCTCAGGTCTGACTACGCAACGACTTGCATTTGATCCTTAGAAGTAAATATCATACATTTGATTCAGGAGCACATGTATGAGTGACAGCTTCCATCACTGTGTCCGTTTATCTTCTCAGAGACGGCTTATGATTCTGGGAAGAGAAAAAAGAAAAGTGATTGGATCTTCACATTTTGATGCTCGACTCGCTCTGGTTTAGAGTAAGTCACGGCACTCCAATAAAAACTAAAAGCATTTGGGGCTCAGATGACGAAGAGTAAAAGCGCTCGAGGGACAAACAAAAACTTCCTAAACGGAAAAAAAACAACCTGACAACTTGTTTGATGCCCTAATGAAAGGAGCACGAACAGAGGCAGGGCTATCGATAATCACGTAAGCCACGGCCTCACAAACAAGTCAAGTCTGTGATTGAACGATATAGGGGCCCGTTGCTGCTGTTTTGTGGTAGATATTTAGCAGGAGATGGCAATTCATGGATACCCCTGCCTGATCCCTGACGAGACGCTCAGATATTAACAGATGTGAATGTCTTGTCACATCTCCAATATCTCCTGAAGCCCAGAGACTGTGTCCAGATAAGGAGCGCAATAAGTCCTGACAATCAACAGAGGCCACAGCTCCATGTTTCAAATGGTGACAAGGTGTCAGCGTGCAAGCACAGTGTCGACACAATAATAGGAACACCTATGCAATACTGTGAAATCTGGCACAATAGCTCTGGAATAAACACTTACAGGGAAGCTAATGAAGTCAAGGAATAGATGATTTAACTCTTTAAACGCTCTGTTTAAATCGACTGTTTCTGTGTTTCCCTTATTTACTGTGTCCACCCTGCGTGTTTGTCTGCACACAAAAGACAACAAAGACGACTTTTATTATTTCTAATCGCTTTAAGTCGGGCGAAGGGAAAAGTCCCGACGACTTCCCCGCAACCGAGAGAGCTCACATCAGCATCATAAACGAATCAGAGGAAGATTTTCATCTATATTCGTTTAGCTTTCTTTTTTAGAAACCCGGAAAAAAACAAAAAACGTGTTCATTTTGAGGAAGCGGAAAGTTCCTTTGGAGTTAAAAGCCGGAAATTCAAAAATAACTGGCCCACTTAAAACTGGATAAACACGTCCCAACACTGGGGCTTGTCTTCACGTCTCTCCGGAAGCAGAATCTTTTAGCAAAGTGGCTGAAGTTGTGGTGTAAATTAAGAGAAATTTAAATCCGCTCTTGACTCATTAGGACAGTCTGCAGATGTGTTTTTTCAGGTTTTCATACTAAATTGCATGCTTTCGACAATTCGGAAAGTGGTGGGAAGCGGCCCAAAAATGTAATGAGCAAATGGCTTTTAAAGAACCAGTTTAATTCACCACCTGTGCAACAGCAACAACAACAAAAAAAACCTCTTAATTTTTCGCAGTAATAATTAAACGTCTGACTCGCCTGGTTCTCTGTTATTTTTTCTTCTTCTAGTAACCACTTTCCTACTGTTGTGCCTTGTCTATACCCTCTCTCTCCCCCACCTCTCTCTCTCTCTCTCTCCCCCCATCTCTCTCCCCCCTGAGGCCACAGACATGATCAGTACTGACGGCGCAGACATACCAGACATTGCAGACACAGCTTGCCAAAAGCAGGCAGCGATTGATTGACAAGTACAGATGATAAAATGCCTCACAGCGAAAAAAAAAAAAAAAAAAAAAAACTCCATCCATGGCATCTTACATATAATATGAAAAACTCAGCCAACTGGATAATAAATCTCATCGGACGGATCAATTAACCGGGGTGAATTTCGACGGCAAATGGAAGCCACTTATCGATCACAGCCACGTAAGATATACCCACTTAGAAGGATATTTTTGGAGATTACCGGTTTTGTTTTTTAATGGTAATTTATTGATCGTGCGAAGACCACATTGCCAGGGATTGTTGGAGCCCATGTTTCTAGGTAATAGTTTGCAGGAGCTTTACGGTTTATGAATTGCCCATCGCTAATATCTACAATAACTCAAGGGCACTTCAGTGCACTGAACAAATGATTGACTAGTTGAGACAGGAAAGGGCGTGGAACGTGTGGGCTGGTACAAATACAATAAACAGATTAATCATCGCGTTGGCCAGGTTGTTCCTGTTTGTGTTTCCTGTTAATTTCCTGTGTATTCTGTTGGAAAAACAAGGTGCAGTGAATAAAAAAATAAAAAAATAAATAAAAAAAAATCCTCCTGCCCTACTTATAACATGTCCAAGTCCTTGGAAGAAAGGGTGTAAGGATGCAGATTGGGTGGTCAGGAGACCGATTCCACCCAGCCATATTGTGCGAGTCCTTGGGAGAAGCATGCATAGACAGATGCAGTTTGTATCTGTCAGGCTGGATATGATCTACGACGCTGGGCCTCCAGCCAGCAGATGGTGGGAGAAATTAAATCTGTGACACAGACTGTCACAATGGAGCTCAGAACTACAATCTGTGTGTGCGTGGGATACACCTGTAGACGGTGTGCGTGCGTGTGCGCCTGGATGCCTTTGTGTGAGCGCCGGCTTGCGCCACTGCAAGTCCCTTAGCATGTTTCGACAGATAACAGCAAAGCTAAACCCAAACCTTCACACCCTATATCGCTTTCATCAACAACTACAGCATGCAGTGTTAAACGCCAACCGTCAGCTCACCTTCTTGTACAATATAACGGCTAATAAAAAGGTAGGGAAAAACCCACCGGCATTCAGGAAGAGAATCGGAGTAAAATAGTAGTGTGGGGAAGCACAGTTACACAACAGACCTTATTTTGGTCATTGTGAATTATTTGAATAGCGCGAAGGAAAAGGAGGGGATTAAGTTGTTAGAGGAGCAGGGTTCGGTATTTAATCATTCCGATATAGCTTCTGTATGTATTTATCTTGCCCGGGAAGAGGCGCAATGAGATTTCTATGCTGTTTATCCAGTCAGGTTTGTTGTCCGCACTTGCCTGGCTCCTGAGATATTTATTACTGGCATTGTGTCGCAGTCATTTTCTGCCTCTGCACCAGGGACTGTAACGCGTGGCAAGCAAATAAAGGCCCCCCCCCTGCCTTTTTTCTTTTTTCTTCTCCTTCTCTCTCTAACCGGTGAGGCTGTAATTTGTTTACTGCCACCAAACACAAGGACCACTAAATACAGCCAGCGCACTAAAGCTGAGACAGTGTACTGAATTCCATTTTGAACATTTTCAAGAGTTTTCCACACCGCTGTATAATTACGGCCTCCCTTCCCGTCTTAGAATTAGAGAGGCATAAAATTGACTCATAGGGCAGAACTCTATTAGTATTACAGGGAGCTATATCACTCCACTGCTTGATGTTTGGCATGTTTTCGCCAAGCAAGGGACTATTTTTTATCGACCGCAGAAGCTTTGAATGCTTGCATATTTCTCGCTTGACCTTTCCAGAAATTACTTTTTTTTTTCTCTTCTTCTTCGTCTCCGTCTTGGTGTCACATGTTCAGAAACGAGTTGCCAGGGAACTTCAAAAAACTTCTGGTCTACAGGAGATGCTTTCTAATTCGCCGTCTGACAGACGAGGATTGTGGTAATGATGGGGCTTTTGATCTGGTACCATGAGATAACGTTGCTCCTTTCTGGAGACAGCCGCGTCCCAGAGGACAAGAGGAGGAAAAGCCGCAGAACATACCTGACTTTCTGCTCATATTTCTTCCATTAGTCACTCCACAGACGCCAGCTTGACATTTTGGTTTGTTTTAGCTTTTCGCGCTAGAGGAATATTGCAGACTTAAGTCGGTAAGTCGAAGCTGATAGGCAATCATATTTTCTCTTTCCTGGGATTTAATATTTGATTAATACAAATGACTGCAACCACTTTGTGGAGATTTCTAGCTCTCAACACATCACTTATGTTCTCTGTCTGGAAACACCGAGCTAATTCAAAGCAAACAGTTATGTGAGTCATTTCATTCTCATGCCATGAAGGCAGCGCTGCTTTCCCCTGCGATACGTGACCTCCAATTAGATGTTTGTGTTGAATCTCTGCGCTAACACAAAAAAAAAATTAAAAAAATCACAGCGATTCGCGTTGGCTTGTTATTTCTCGGTCTCCATCACTGTAGGCCTTTCCCAGAACTTTTGCAATTCCCCGGTCGCCAGATAGAAGCCAATTACAACCATGTGTTTTTAAAGTTTTTGCTCAAGGCGGTTTCATCAGAATTCGGTTCTGGAGGAAAATAGTCAAATTCCAATTGCGAAAAAAAACCTCCCCATCAGTTTTCTCATCACCATTAGTGTCACGGCACGGTTTCGACACCACGTTAGTCATTTCTTGATCTGAGTCACTGCGTTTTACATTTTTACACCATCATCAAATGTTAACGCGGAGGAAAATGTGAAATATGGCCTCGGCACGAAGAAGTGGCAGCGCACTGCATTTAAGACTGATGTTGTGAGCTGAGATGTCTTTTCTGGCCGGCAGTAGTTTATTTCATACATCACTGAGACAAGCACCATTTACCTGGACATTTACTGAGGCAGTTCAATACAAGGAGGGGGGAGAGGATGGGGGGGATGGGAGGAGGGCTCAAGGTCAGAACATTGGCATCGTTACCCGTGTAATGAGTCATTGTTCCCTCTGGTCATCACTATATACTACGCCGCTACGACGTCAACGCGCCTCCACACGGTCCACTATAGCACAGACGCAAAGAGACACGCAGAGAATTAGAGGCTGCAACAATATTTCTCAATCTAAACTCCCCCTCTGCTCTCAGCAATGTCTGCATCATTATTTATCCATACAGGTCAGACGTACACACAGCCCTCTGACTCTCTCACACACACACACACACACACACACACACACACACACACACACAGCTGCACGCATGGAAAGTAGTTTTGCATGTAAGGCCATTGTTCAAAACATCACAGCGGAATAAGAAAGACGAGTCTTCATAAGTTGACCTATGACAGCGCGGCAACAATAGAGAAGCAGCTCCACAGATTTGGTTCTGTATCAGTGCCTGCGTGTTTGTGTGTGTGTGTGACTCTCTCTGGCACACAGACACACACACACACACACACACAATGACGAATGGCTGAGCTGACTTTGGGCCCGTATGTAAGTCTCAGTGGTGTGACCTCTCGGGCAGGGTCGTGAGAACAGCGACGAACAAAGAGCGAGGCTGTTACGGCGTGACAGAATTACAGAGTGACTCGAGACTCATGACCGCGGCAGCGCTAGAGCCCGGCTCGGCTGGCGTGAAAACACGCCGCCGCGGCTCCCCGCAGGTGAACGACTCGCGGCGTGATGACATCTCCGAGAGCAGGTCCACCGCGGTATGTATTTTCACCCCACACGAGCTGGGTTTTCAATAGAAAGATGAGCAACGTCCGTCTTAGTCATCGCGTGACAGCCTTTGACGCAAACACAATGACTCAGAAAGTGAATTAGGCGCCAGCGAGGTCAATCTAAAATAATAAAATCACAATCTTAACACGGCACTTGAAGTCCCCTGGCGTTACGTAACACGTCGGGTTTACTCGCACGAAAATAAACACGGACGGATTTTTATTATTAAGCTAAAAATCACAAGAAAGTGATCCGCACACCACAACGCACTCATGATCCCTGACACTTTCCCTCACACAGTAGCCGTCCTGTGCGAACACCGACAGCACGTGCAAAGCCGCACACGGTGTGGCTGTCATAATCCATATTTTGCAGGATTGGCATAACAATAATAAAGAGCCAGTATATGAAATAATCATAATTAATGCTCGACCTTCCTTTGCTCTGCTAAAACCTATAATCCAGATCGACTTAGCGCTCTAATGAATTCACCGTTCCACGCTGCCTCTCTCTGGATGTGGGGCGCTCGGCGTATTGTGACAACTTCATGTGGATGTAAAGTCACATGTACTTTTACTTCACATGAGAAGTTTTTCTTCAGGATTGCAAAAGTGGCGAAGCTTACAGGTTCTGCGCTGTACTTAAGGACGATGAATTGAGTTTACATACGACATCTCCGCCGTTTCCTCCAGATTTTATAATTTGGCGGAAGCCATAAAAAAAAGCAGCACTCGGACGTGACGACGAGCTCTCGCACTATCAGGCGACCACTTGCCCATTAAGGGAGAAGGATCATTTGTCTCCACGTGTTTGCTGCTGTATTGGTGTTTTCTCGTCTAGTACCGCTGATATGAACTTGATGTATCACCAGGCTACAAACAATAGTCTAAAAATAGAGCAGGGCTGACGTCATTGCTCCGTTATGTGTGTCTGTGTCAGTGAATGTGCACGGATGTGTGTGGCACGGCGGTGCGTTCGCGTGCACCGGATCTAGATTCAAAGAACTGCTTTGATTAGACGTGACGCGTCGTGCTGTTCTTCTTGAGTTAAGGCAAAAGGGATAATTTCACAGACTAATCCAAAGGTTATCGCTTTTTCTTTTTTTTTTTCGCCATTTACCGTTACCGTTCGAACGCGATGAAGACACTTTCAGCAGTAACAGGCACAAAGATTCACAAACGGTTTCGCCGCGGCAAGCTTTACGCTGCATCAGTTAATAATCTCTTGGCAGATGGCTGCCTGCTTCCGACATAAAACAAACTGGAAGAGTCCTATCGGAGTCCAGATTCAGAAGTAAATACGTCTCTGTTTTCCTTGCCAAAGGTTTGACGAAGAACTCAAATCCACCAGTGTTTCATTTACTTTGGCAGTCTGCCATTTCACTCTGGGCAGGTAGCATAGCAGCGGCTTGCTTGAGTTTGTAGACAGAGAACAGCTGTCCACGGGTTTTTATGAGCCCACATTGTTAACCCGCGATAGAGTGTCTGGTATTGTTTTCACCTTGTGAGTCGGTGTGTGTGTCATCACTGTAGAAAATGCGGCCCTGGAGTCTCCTACGGTAGCAGGAACAACCACAAAGGCTTGGGCTGAGGATTTCTACTGCCTGTATGCCTGTGGGTGGGCAGCGTTGACGTCGTAATGACACCTCAAGAAGCCTTCGCAGAACTTTACAGGCGTGCCGAATAATCAATACGTTGAAAGGAGTCGATGCTGGAGTGATCCCGTCCCGAGAAAAGTCTCCAGTTTTGGTTTGCGAGACTAAAACAACGAGTCGGAGGCGCAGAACGAGGCATAATATTATCATAAACGCTGTTCCTCAATGCAGCCTCGAGAAGGTGCTATGAAATTTTAATGCAGAGTATTAAAAAACATCCCTTGCTCAAAATGTACGCAGTAAATACAGTACTATCAAAGCCAAACAGATAAAGCATCATATGGCGTGAGCCTGTGTGCCGTTTTACTGTGGCGCTAGCAGCTAGCACGCTGAGAACAGGGTCACAGCGTGAGAGGAGACGGCTTCATGCGAAGCACGTCTGCTGGCGAGAACAGTAGTTGCTCACTGTTGAGTAAGACTGTTGTCCATCTTTATTTTAGTATCTGAGGGAAGCTGAGCCCGGCCACTCAGCGCTAACTAAGACGATTAATGCTATAGAACGTACGTGAGCTTTATATCCCGTTAGCAGCGTTTGTTTGTGGCTGCCTTCATGATACAGCGGGGAAAGGAGGGGAAAAATGAAACCTTTCTTTTCAGTGCAGAGAAGCCCTACGGGGAGATTACGCAAGCCCAGTCAGTGATATCATCAAATCAGCGTGGACGGAGGAGAAAGAGGAGGTGGGTGTAAGAAAGATGGGATTCAGACAGGGGATGGGGAGGCTGTATTTGAATGAGAGGAGATCTGCTTTAATGCCAGCGTAATGGCTATGGACGGCCTTAATCCTCCCTCTGGCTAGCTCTGGAGATTTTTATTTATTTATTTTTTTCTCTTCAAAGTTGCTAATGAAATGAACTCCTCCTGTGGTGGACTAGCACCCACGTGACGAACTTACAATCAATTGATGAAGAAATCTATGCCCTCAACTCAAAAAGTGATACGGGAGACTGCACAGGAACCTCTGTCCACATCGGTCACGTACGTTAACTATGGGCAGGAATGGAAAGGAGGTCCGGGGTGGTCAAGCTAGCCTGCAGGCATGAAGGGCATCCTCACATGCAGACTCAAAAATCGTGAATAAATTATTCATAAATGTTTACATATGTTAGCCCCAGTCAGTATTCACAACCGCTTATCTTTTGTAACTGATTATCGGACTGCTTTGTTACGAGAAATGATTCAGACAAGAAGAAAACGTTGCGTTTCACCCAATAAACTGCAAATATTTCTTCATAAATAACTAAATTCCAGGCTACACATTTGCTGAATAGCTGGACTAACATGTTATCTTTTTAAAAAATCACATTCCTTGCATTTTTTTTTTTTTTATTCTCCTTGCAGAGTTTACATTAAGATATACAGTATCTGCTCTTCCATGACACTGCCAACACCAAGAATCTGGAGACTTTGCAAATGTTACTGTATGAATTATTAAGGCGAGCGCTCATATTTGCTTTTGGATATACTGGAATAAAAGATTCTATAACTACAAGCAGCTAGGAGGAAAAGGAGGAAACTATTTTAAAGAGTGAGAGCGAAAAGCAAGATTGAGAGAGGAACCGAGCGAGAAAAAAAAAGAGAAAAAAAAAAAAAAAAAGAAAGACTTATCTTACCTTCAAGCACTGTGAGCTTGGCACTGGTGTTGATCTCGCCGACGCTGTTAGCGGCCGTGCACTCGTAAATGGCTTCGTCCCTGTGTGTGCGCAGCGGCTGGATCCGCAGCACGGAGCCCGAGCCGTCATCGAACTCAATCACCTGGGAGAGTCACAGCAAAAAGCAAAAGGCCAGGAGAGTTATATTTAAAGGCCTCTTTTTCTGTGGCAAAGATTACTTTATTGCAAGATTTTTTTTACTTGCACAGTTTTCTTGATTTTTTCGGTTTTTCTGACGTAAGAGGGAAAAAATTAAATATATGTCGGTTGTACTGCTCCGCTGGTCTAGCTCCACTAAGACCACGCTTCCATGTCCTGCAGCAACACAAGACGAATTGCCAAAACATCCTCTTCAACGCGGGAATCAATCATAATTTTTGGAGCGAATGATAATGTGAAGACACATCAAGAAACACTGATGCACCGGGGTCATATTAAGGAACTGGGAGCAGAACTAATAGTTCCCCTGGCTACTACAGCTATGTCACAGAGGTGAGACTGATCAGAAACAGAGAGAGCTCCCACCTTCTGCTCATGGGTTCAAAAAGAGGGAGGGGAAACACATCAAGTAGCACATCAAGGGGGCGTACGGCCTGAGACGGCGTAGCTGAGGAACAGGAGTGGAAGGATGAGGGTGTGAAAAGACAGAAAGAGATGAAGCGGACTCTATAAATCAAGACGCAGGGAGATTAAAGAGAAGAAAGGCCTGTCTGGTTTTGCTTGGAAAGAGGAAGGGAAGTTGGTTTGATTCTCAATAACAGGACGAGTCATTGTGTGCGGGGCGTGGGTCGTGTGAACGCTTCAAGCGCGCGTTCATGTGTGGATGCATCGGCCTTAATGAGAGGGGCTTACAAAAGGAGTCTAAAGCCCACGCCTGAACTGTTTCACCATGTGTGTTTGTGTCTGCCTGTGAAGTGTGTGTGTGTGTGTGTGTGTGTGTGTGTGAGTGCTCAGAAATCTGAGAGTCACGCATGAGTGCCCACCTCGAAGCGCTGGGAGCTGACTTTCTTGCCTTTCTTCATCCAGGTGATTCTGGGTTTGGGCTCCCCGGTGGCCTGGCACACAAACGATGCGACTCCGCCTGAGATGCCCGTCTGGTCCTCGGGGGATTTGACGAAACTTGGCAAGCCTGGGGAAGACGGAGCGGGGGGGGGAGGAGGGGAAGAAGTTAACGAGGGGGAAAGAAGGAGGTAGAGGGACGAGGGAGACGGAGAGCAGAAGGGAGAGGGAGGGGTGAAGGTGACGTTAGTGCATCTGCCACATCAGCATGTAAAACTTATCTAAGGGTATCAGTTTCTCCACACAAAGGCCACTATGAGAAATCTCCCGACAGGCATTGTTGCTGCGCACACCTGCAGCTCACGTCAACCTTCATGCGCCTGTCTGTCACTGTATCATGTTGACACGCAGGACAAAGAAGAAGAAGACACTTTTACATTTCACGTTTAGAGTTCAAATTTGTGCCTGATAAGTTTTTTAAACTGGTCGTAACGACTGTGTTTACGACTCCTCAGATCATGTGCGGACTACCTTGGAAAACACGTCTATCTCCTGTTTGCCTTCAGGGTTTTACAGAGCACCACACCCAGCGTCACTGTGCACAGGACAATGGAGTGTGTGTTTCATCGACGACCTGTCAAAGCTGACAGGACACCACAATGAGCACACCTTAGCTCCGCGCCACGGCCCGCCGTGCTTTCAGCCTTATTTACAGTCTCAGATGAGCACGATCCTGGCTTCGGTAACATGACACAACGTCCTTGTTACCAGCTCCGTCAGCTCGCGTTTCATCTCCAGAGTCATTAAAGAGGGAGGTGGGGAACACCTAAACCACAGTCGAGAGCGGACTGTCCCATGGAGACGCGCTGAAAGGGGTAAATCATTATGCTGTGTACACACAGGAGACGCCAGCCTTCCCTCACTGAGCACACGCTGGGGAGGATCTAGCAATGGCTGCCACCGTTCTTGTCTTTTTTTTTTAATGTGTTTTAATATAACACTGGTGGAAGAAAGTGGGGTGCGGGTGGAGGTCAATTTGTGGTTAGCATAACACTGTACCTCCTTCAGATATGGATGGGGCTCCAGCTCCACCTTTTGTATCATCACTCTCTGCCTTCACTTGGCCGGAGAAAGAGAGGTGATGCTCGCCGTCCTTGCTCGAGGACATACAGTATCTGCAGTGGGGCTTTCTTTGAGCAATACAGCTATCTACAATAAAAGGGATGCTGCAAGCCTGCGTGCAGTGAAGTGTGCATGCATATATAACACTCTGATGGGAGACGGTTGCACACATTCAAACGCAACCGGCTGGAGATGGAGACTTGCTATGCACTGTAAAACACCAGACATCAATTTAGCGGAGTCAACTAATATTTTCTCATTCACCTGGTGGAAATATGGACGATCTATTTAAGATGATTCTTCAACCTTTGTCTCTCCTTTCGGGCGATAAACGTAATTATAAAAACACTGCTGATGTACGACTACGGTCTCCAGTCCCTCAGCCCATTTTCTTCCTTCTCTATGACAAAGAAAATCCACTCAAATGGCAATGTTTGTTTGGCAGTCTTTTCTTTTCCAGACCGTAATCCCTCCTTTGAATGCCGCCTTTATTCTTGATACTGAGCACCAGAAGCTGTTCTTGGATACGTCCAAGCGCCGGTGAAATCACAGAACCGCAGTTACATTCATAACTTGTTTCTCTGCCACAGTCGCTAACGCGGCTCTTTGTAGACGTATATTTTCCACCGCCTACCGTCAAACAAACACCAAATGGAACGGAAACCCGAGTACCTCACACACCTGGGTCTACAACTGAGTTAAGAAACCTCCGCAGCCTCATTCCAACTCAAGAAAACACATTAAAACTGTTTCATACAGTTGACTTAGGAACAAACAGAGGGAAACATAATCTAACTGTCTAATAGGCGTAACAGATTAAAGCTAAATTGGCCATTTAAAAACAATTATGATAAGCTAACAATGACAAACAAAGGAAACGGACTGCAGCACAGGTGTAGTGTGTCAACAAGTAGTTAAGCAAGCTTGACGACGGCACAATAGTCCAACACATTCGTCAATCCAATTGTGACCCATGACCCCTTTCACGGCCGCGCGGACCAGACACGCAATCGGTACTTTTTGCTCGTTTCTTTCGGAGTTGGAGATTTAAGCTGCGACGGCTGCGATAAATCCTTTCCTATAGCATCGCAATGTGACAGTGACACACATGCAGGAGGCAACAGGGGGGCTGTGTTAACGATTCTGACCTGATAAGCTTTAAGAGTGTATGCCGGGGCATGCATCAGAGCGCGCATGGGTGGTGAGTTGGAATCCTCAAGACCTGATTATCACCAATCTGACTTTCAAGCTAACATCTGTCCATAGCGGTTGCATTTAAGTCGACGTGAGGGCTTTCCACTTTGTTGCTCAGGCGGAGGTCGGGCAGCATTAAACAGTTCTCCGCACATGCTTCAAATTAAAGGATGTAAGCCCGCGTGTTGCCACAAACATTTAAGCCAGGCAGCGCAGGATCTTAGAAATCATACGGATTTTTAGGGATAAACAGACAAACGGGGCAAACTGGCCTCCCCGTGCTTTTTCCTTATTAATCCTCTTAAACAAGCTTGCCTAGAATTTCGATAGCTGACCTATGACTCAGAGGCTAAACTATGGCAAATTCGTCGCTGTCCGTTGTTAATCCAGATCTCACCAAGCATTCAATCACAAAAAAATCTCCAAAGGGGCTGTGGCAACCCTGAAGCGTTGACTGCTAGCCCGGGGTTAATAGTGGTCCTAACACACTCCAATGAAAGGGCAAAGGCATTTATTTCTGGATTGCAAGAGTTTGTGCTCCTCCATCACCGTGCCACCACTGAGTGGCTGCGGATATCAAACTGTTGGGTTTGTCAGTGCTTTTCTTAGAGAGACAAAATCCAGACTCAACCTTTTCTCTCCCTCGCCTGTGTCCCATTTTCCCGGCTGTCAGGGAGTTGTCACATGAAAACAATGGCAAGGACGAGGTGGAAAACACATAAGCCTACCTATGCAAATCCTTCCCTCAGCCACAGCCTGCACGCTTTGAGCTGCACTCTGTATATGCTTTGATACATCACATTCAAAACTCCTATCGTGACAAGGCTTTAGCGCGCACTCTCTTCTCCCTGGCAAAGTGCAGAAAGTACCCGCCACAACTGTCAAGAACACTTTCGGGTGCCAGAATTTTCAGAATCGAGGTTACCGGCTCCAGAAAACAAAATAAAAAACTTCCAATTTAGCACATTTTGTCGAAATCACAACAATGCTCTAATTACGAGCGTGTAAACACTAAACTGCGCGATCTCATTAAAAATCAAGGCTGACAAACATGTCTGGATTACCACTCAATCATTCAGGCTTTAATTACCGAATGAACGCAGCAGAAATATCAAAAAAAGGGATCTACGTGGAATAACGGCGTTGCTGTAGACAAGCGGCGGCGTCGCTGGTGGCTGAGCGGGTGAGAACAAACGCACTAAAACTAATGAATGGAGTCAATTAATTAATCAAAGCAAAAAGCAATACAACCACGAGTTTCCCTTTACCTATTTTGTGGGACTAATAGGTGTTTCTTTATTCCCGATAACCATTGACCTCTTTATCAAACAAATCACAGGGTTATTAGGGAAATAAATTCAAACCCTTTTAATGCTTTAAAAGGCGTAATATAAAGTGCTTTCTTAATCCAGCACTTGCCATGTAATGATTTGGCGTAGTGACATCTTTTGCGAGGCATAGTCGCGTCCTGCTGATGTACAAATTTAAATGTGACCCTGAGTGCAGGCGATTGGCTAATCTCCATAGATCCTGGTTTCAGAAAGCACCGGAGGAGCCTAAAGGCTGCTGATTGCTCAGTGTGTGAGGGGGGATTAAACCGCTTCTCTGAATTAACCTAACGCCTGCAGCAGCATTTGGGGGGTCTGAGGTCATTAGAGAGATGAAAGCTGCGAGGGTGCCTGAACTCCAGCGGTGCTACAGATCTTTCAGGTGCTGGGACGGGAGGGGGGGATGGGGATGAGGAACACCTGTACAGTACACGGTACAATCATCTTCATCAAAGACAACACAAGAAAGTCTGAAGCATAAACCAACGACTGGGACAGAGGTGCGCTAAATGGAGACTCAATAAAATGGAAAATGCTTTACTAAGATATTAATTATATATATGTCTGGTCTCTGTTCTGACACGAACAAAGCAGATATTTTTTCAAAGCAGTTTTCTCTGTTTTCCTTGTCGGGGGCCTCAGAGCAAGGCTTGTAATAAATGCAGAGACAGCAGGGAGAACTGCGTAAATGGCACTTGTGTGGCTAACAATTAGTGTATTCCCAAGCCTGCCAGAGTGCCCAGTGAGAGCTACTCTGTAGTGTAGAGTATCAGGGATCGATACGCGCGCGGCAGAGAGAAAACCATTAATTCCTATTAATAATGGATTAGCAAGTTATCATTTTCACAAGGCAACACTTAGAGGAAATTTGTCTGATGGCATCAGTACTGGTTGTTTTAATGGAATACTTCCATTAAGGCCTTTTCAGGCCATTAGCAGGGAACTTGTTTGCAATTAATTCCATATAAAGCTGCCTCCCCTGCAAGTTATTTACCCCGATAAAGTCAACTGCACTTCGGGCTGTTTGTTTAAACCAATAAACATCATGTTTTCTATCTGCAGTTCTGTTTTACAGCTGAACACCGAGGAGCATTGTGTTATTTGTTTTCTGGGAAATGACACGTGTGCAGAGCATACAAGCGCGATTTATGTGGACAGAACGCAGGGCTGAATAAAGAGAAGCAGCGTTTTGCTTAGTCTCTCAACTTGGTCAGTCTATACTGACAAAATGATTTATTTTTCTATGTAATTTTAGAATCTAAATCTAAAATCTGTCAAACTGTGCTCGTAGCGCAAGTGCAGCTGTCACTGTGTAATCTAGAGTGAAGCAGTTTAACAATTTTTTCATTATCAACTCAAATGTTTGGAGAGTAAAGCATCGAATCCTCAGCTTTCTGGAGCTGAAACTGGTTAATGTTTCGATATTTTTGCTTACAAATTACAAAGAAATGAGGTCTAGCATCTTAATTTGCAACCGACGGACTAATCACGAATTAAATTATCTCTGCAGCTATGAAGTAATTCAGTACTAATCAGATACGGAGTAAGACGAGTGGGAAACGGCACGGATGTTGTTAAGTTCTGGTAAATTGGCCTGAATCTCTTTTAGCCTAAGGTTTGTGTTTAGTATCGCCGACTCATCCTGGAATCGGACAGAGCAAATGTTTGTATCACCGCCCCCCCTGACTCATTAATACTCAGTTCACACCGCATTCACTTATGATAACACAGAAACCAAAGAAGTTTTTCTTCTTGGAATGACAGCGTGCTGGCCGAAGGCTGAAGGAGCTTCATAAGCGTTATCAGAGCTTAAGTGAAATTGCAAGAGCAATGTAATTCATCATTACTGAGATACTATACTTAAGACAAGATGTCTAAACCTATAGACGAGGGGAGAAAAGAGGAAAAACATCAAACTTTCAATACCCCCGTGGACTGCAAAGGCAGGCCTTTCTATCAGGCCTTCCAGCCTTCTCTGAATTATTCAAGACAGTGGAAAAGAAAAAGAAGTCTAAGTGCAATTACCCTTCACTCCTCTCTTCCCAGTGTGAGCAACATTAATGTAATGGCTTTCATCTTCTCAAGCCGATTAAGAACGAGGGAAGGATCTCTCGAGTAGGCTCTCTCTCTCTTCTCCACTGTCAGTCAACGTGTGACATTTGAAAGAGAAACAATGCTCTTAGGTGAGTGATGCACGGGCATTTAAAGCAGCTGTTTAAATAAATATGCAGGGATAAATGCTCCATTGTGTCCTCTCCGATGGTGAGAATGTGGGTGTTGTTCGTATCACACGACAGGCAGTCTGAGGTGTTACATTACCTGTGGTTTTCGAACTGGCGCCCCGACCCAGATCTAGTCAAAGATGACTCACCATTAGTGGCTACTTTCAACCAGCCAGATTCCTTAAGGTACACTTTAACAGACATTAGATAAAGGCAGGCGCTGCTCTATGACTTCTTTGTTGTGCTTCCTCCAGATAACTCCACCGATGCCGTTTCAAGTTGTGGTTATAAAACGAGGGCAAACTATAGTATACGTTTTACAGTTTCCTTTCCTCGCACGTAATTGCTCGCTGTTTGGAGACACAACATGTCATTACCTCAAAACTACCGACGTACAGACGAGCCTGGAATGTGGACTTGCGTGTGCAAATGAAAAAAAAAGAAAATATTCAAAACCGCTCCGCATCCCCGGTGAACAAGCTCTTTCTATACGTGGCCCCAACTAACAAGACAAGCCTGCTAATGTGTCGGCTGAAATGCAAAGCTCATCTGCATAACCCCCGGGTGCTGCAACGTCACCTCCAATGTTCATTTACCTCTCTGGATGAGACGTTCTCATTTGCACTTGTCGCGAATGGAACTGAATTTTTTATTTTTTTTTATTTTTTAAATGTGAAACTAAGACGGGCGGCCGAGTTTTGCTTTTGAATGTGTGCGTGGGCGTAAACCTGGGGATACTGGCATGCAAAACTATATACAGGAAGGGAAAGGTACATTTTGAATGCAGCTTGAATATGTAATGAAGTATGGAGAGAGCCATCTTTACAATGGAAATACAAGCTACACTCAACTGGTGGGGCGGGGGCTTTTATGAATGCCGCCATGTCCAACCTTGGCTCGGACCCTGACATTAATAGACCATTGTGGAGAAAATGTTAAGTGTGTTAAGTGATCCCGGGAGGTGCTCGGTCGGGGAGGGGAGGGGAGGGGGGGCTCAGCTGCTGAGATGGCTCCGAGCTCCTTCTGAGATCCCATTTTGGGGTTTGCCGACCATCCATCACCACACAGCCCCTCGCGACCCCACTAACCTCATTAATTTGCCTCCCCTAGATTAGCCGTCCCTCTGAGACCACAAAGAGCCCCTGCCATTGTTCTCATCTTCTTACCCACACGACCTGGAGGTCTTAAGTAATTCAACTTTCCAATTGGCCAAATTGAGGAGGAAATTAAATTATGTTACGATAGGGACGTTGAACAACAAACGGATTCTGGCTTAAGAGGTGCCAACACACCCCTTTGTTGCCTCCCTTAAGATTTAGCCTGTTTGAAAACCTAAGGTGGCCATTTACCCATGAAATAGATCCCACTTGGGATCCGGCAGTGTTTTATTCTGCTCTGTGTCCACAGGCTGTTTGGGTTGACTGAAATGCCTTAAATTGCACCTCAGAGGACGCTGCACATACATGGATGTGTGGCCACGTGCCTGTGAATTGCTGCATTGAATCCAGTTTAACGCCAGCTATCTTTAATTTCTCCCATGTGACCAATAATCGGAAACTACTACAAAGAAATAACAATGCGGGCATCATTTCTTGCCTCTAGTTATTATCTCAACCCAAATTAAATCCACGTCACCTCTTAAATCTTGGATAATTGTGGATTATGTAATAGTGTTACAAGTAAAAAGCACTAAGAGATGGTGAGGATTTGAACTTGTCAATAAAGACATGAACACAGAACTGAAATGTCGTTCTCTGTATGCCCTTTTGTAGAAGGACACTTCTCCTGTGGCACAGCTGAAACCGGGACGCCGCAGAGAGTTTGGGCGACCGCCTCTAGCCCCGGTATTGAGCTCCCTAATTAAACTATTAATCTCACATCATTAACCTCCGTAAGATCCTTTCCTCCCTCCATTCTGACATTGCTGCACTGACGCATGAAAACACGTTCCCATCAAACCCGAAAAAAGCGCCTTCCTCTGACACTTTATCTTTCCTTCAGACGCCGCTCTTGCTCTCGCGTACACCGCGCTGCCTCCTTGGAATGTATTTTCTACTGTTCAGCTCTCCCTGCGCCTCTGCCTTTCTCCCAGCGCGCCTGTCCGCATGATGTGTGTGGAACACAGCTGTGAGCTAACTGCATTACTCTCCAAGTGGCTCTCCAAGGTGGATATGGTTACTTTTAATTAAAAAAGAATCCATTTCTGTCCCTGTCAGTTTTTTTGAACGGGGCGACCATATGGACACTTAAAAATACAATCCAATTTCCAGGCACCCAGCCCCCTCATCTGGCCACCCATCTCCAAACCACTTTAGTACTTCCATTGCATCACTCCATTGTAGGAGCGATAGAAATTGCCAAATCAATCTAAAAGGATTATCGTATAGGCTCATGCACTACATGGCAGTTTACAAGGATTTAAAGGCTTTTAAAACTTTGTTGAGGTTCTAGTAAAATGTTCTATATTAGTTCTCCTGTGGAGCCAAGAGTATATATATATATATATTTAGCACAGTGTCCTGTTTATGGTCTGGATGCTCAAGCCATCAGGCAATAAAGGAACAAAAGGAGCAAAAGAAATAATAAACTGCAGCTAATCCAGTGGTGTTACACGGAGGATCACAAATAAAACACTAGAAAGTTGCGGCATGAGACAGTGATTTGATACAAAAGTCTTTTTAAAAGTTAATTATGGTGCCACTGTAATCTTCCTGCCACTGGGAGTGAAAAGGCTAGACAAAGGGGGGCCTCTGTGCTCGGTGGTCTTGCTGCACCTAGTATTAAATTAAAAAAAAAAAGAGCTACCCAAGATTATAACACGAGAGGAACTAGAGGGGACACATACATCAAAAGCTTATTAAAGCCAATGAAATAACTCACAATGACAGCCCTACAAAAAGATAACCATTACATCTAAGTGCTGGGTATGTGCGACTTTGAGGCTGACCTTGTGGGCCAGTGGCCCATTGTGTACAAGGAGGCGGTATAGAAAGCTCGGCTGATTAGGCTGAGCTCCCTGGGGATCGATGGGACGTCTGTGATCAGCACTCACAGTAATCACACTGTATTGTGAGCCTACTCAGTGATGATATAAGATGAATGATGCCACGGGGCTGTAACGCCGATAGCGCCTCGTATTTATTTGTGCTGCTAAATCACGATGAGCCGCGTGTTACGACAAACAAACATCGGTGCAACACCGGCGGCTGCGACGTCCGACGCGCTTTCAGTTTGCTACCTGTGGTTTGCTCGCCCGCTTTCAAGAGGCAAACAAAGACACCAGACTGAACCCATGTAATCAGAAACTTAGCAGACACTCCACCCAAAATATCTGTCTGGTGTCTGCCCTGTAATACAGGAAATCCAAACCCGAACTATCAAGTTCACATAACTAAGTTGCATACAAATTATAGACACCAAAGGCACACAACCCTGCCATTAGTGGTAGGTGTTATTTTTGCCCCCCAACTTGCTTATTTTAATTCCACGTCTGTTTGCTTTGCAGCCTGGTAATAGCAGTGCTAGGCCTTTTCCCATGTGTGCTTACATTAAGCTACAACCATAGGTTATCCCCAGAGCAGAGTCAGGCTTTTTCATAACTTACTATTGCCATTTTTTTTTTTCCTCCTCTTCTCTTGTGCCCCTTGTTCATGTATCAGCCTTTGGGTTTCAGTGAAAACGCTTGTGCCAGCTTGTTACATCAGAGTATCTTTGTCCGCTAATTAAAATGCTTGGCTCTGTGTTTTTATCCGTAAACGATATGATTACTGAAATTAGAGACCAGGGCAATCTACAGTAGCCGTCGTGGAGACACAGAGGCAGAGAGCACAAAAAAAAGCTCCTTTACATTATGAGTTGACTTACTGTATTGTTAACGGATTGAAGACAGCAACACGCAATTTACCAAGCTCTGTGTGTGTGTGTGTGTGCGTCTATAAATAGCTCTATGAAAGCAGACGTTTCGGCGACGTCTAACTTCAAAAACAAGTGAATGGCTTTCGGCGTTTAGCACACGTGCTCATTTTTCACCTTTGCATGAAGCTGTCTGCACGTTACAGATTAAAGAAGGCACGTCTTAATAATGAAGGTAGCATTAAAACGCCGGGCTGCACCAGGCATCCGACAGATTCAGCACATTTAAATCACATCTTTGCTCCTTAAATACCCACACTGTTTACTTTTTCACTCGATGATCGGTAAAAGAAAAAATGGCATCAAATCGAATCAGTTTGGTTCGTTCCCTTGTTGGCAATTAAAGAGCATATGCACACAATGTAATATAACACTAAAGTAAGTGTACAGCTAGTAAACAGACACCCACAATGCCGAGTTTTCATAAACTAAGCAGAAAGTGGATCACATTTATTTAATATAGTTCTCTCTGTTGATTAATCATCAGGGACAACGCGCCGATGCAGCTGTTAGCATTAAAGCCTCGAAGCTCGGAGGCTCTGGGTCCAGACCTGACGGACCTGCGCAGAGTTTGCATGTCTGCGCTGAGAGGCCTGCGTGGGTTTACTGTGGGTCCGAAGACATCCTTGTTGGATTAATTAGTCTTTCTAAATTGGCCGCGGGCGTACGTACGAGTGTTAATGACTCATTGTCTTTCTGCGTTAGCCTTGTGATAGACTGGCAACACAACCTCTTGCCCAGTGATAGCTAGATGAGGCTCCAGTCGCACCTCCCAACCCTCTAATGCATGAGCAGGAATAGATGATGAACGAATAATTAAAAATCTGAATTTTTGAGCTGCTGTTAAAATCCAGAGTTTGATTTATTTTAGCTTGAACGAAACTGTTTTTGTCGCACGCGAAAACAACTGGATAAATACACGTCTGAGGGTGGATTTGGTGCAGCCGGGCACATGTTTAACATCTTACTTAAGCACTTCTGCTCCAGTCGGGGTTCGATTCGGGACGATCAAATTACAAGCAGAGCGGAGAATGTCTTGCCAGACCACAAGAAAAGAGACAAGCCTGCAAAACTTTTTTCTGCAAGGTCGGGTTCACGGTGATACCGCGCAAAAGTAGACACGCGGCGAGAGCAAAAGTTGATAACACAGGGCGGGGTGGGGAGGAAAAAAGGCAAAGGGGACGGGAAAAACAACACCCTATTCGATTCATGTTTGAAAGGACAGGGCAGTTGGCGTGGCCGGGGCGGGGGAATGGGAGGGGATGGGGTATAATTGAATTACAGTGACCCCGTGACAGCACTATAGGTGAGGTCATGTGTTGAATTAATTCCGTCCCTGACCCCGTCGTCGGCAGGAGCTGCGGCTCTTGGCTGCCCCCCGAGACCCGAAGGTGCAGCAGCGGTGACGCATCTTTCGGAGCGTCTTCCTCCAGCCAAAGCTGTCACTCTGACTGACAACCGGGGACAGAGGCCGATGGATCTCAGCCGCCTGCATTGTGCGCTTATTTTTAGTTCAGATTCTAAAGCTCTTTATACGTGAGGACACGCGTTAGGTAAGCGGCTATTTCTGTTTGCTGGAATCTACCAAAGACATGAAATGGAAAGGGAATCTATATTCTATTTTAAATGATGCTCTACTGAAGCCTGTTCACCACGGACTCCCATACATTCAGCTCATGAGCAACAACAGAGTGAGTTAAATTCAACTTAAGATGACAGTCGGCCCTTTTAAATCAAGAGAAGGACTCTATAGGGGCACCTATTGTAACCCGGATCACTGCACATGCCAGTGCACTTGAGATGATTCTCAAAAGATCTCACTATTTAACCTCTCATTGTGTGCAATTTATCCATTATATGAGCTAAAACGCTCTCTGTGTCAAAATACTCATGAAGCTTAATGAGTCATCGGATTGTGAGGAAGCAGAACTTCTCAGGTGAATGGTGGCGAGTACTTACTGTCTGCCAGAGAGGAGAACACCACGCAGCTGAGTAGAAGCAGGAACAGCAACGCCCCTCTGGGCAGGAGGGGCACTGCCAGGTGAATATTAGGCACCATGTTCCAAGTTGGCACCGCTTCCTCCTCGGTCCCCTGCTAGACACGTCCCACTCTGACAGGATCAAAGACTAACACCTGGGAGAGCAAACACATGCAGAGCAGGAGTACAGCAGCATTAGTATTCAAACTCGCCGTAGATTTGCATATATTTGAATGAGCATAATAACACAGTAAAGCAGAAAAAAATCAAACGCAAGTCAAAGAGCAGAACCGAAAGAGGCAGAAATTTTGTATAATTGTAAGAAAACAACAACAGCACACACCGCTGGAGATCTTTGGTCGCGATCAACAAGGCACCTAATACCCACAACAAATCCAGCCCGGGGGCAGAGGAAAATACAAGCGAAGAGAATGTAACACCAAAACTACACGAGCAGACGAGCTGGGAGACAAATGCAGTACAGTTCTGCAAAGAGAAATTATTTTGGGGGGAGATAGAACAAAGAAGAGGTCAGGGCATGGCTTAAGCTTCTCAGCCACCGTCTCACAATGAGGATCAGTAAAAAAAAAAAAAACAACCCAGAGGACCTCCTAAACACCACTCCCTAAGGACCACCGCCTACTTAATGTCCCCCCATTAGGAAATTGAAACTGTGTCGTCCAGATGGTTTCAAATCACGCAAAGTGCCATGATCTCATACAATGACTACATGTATGCATACATAAACAAACAACACACCCCTGGGGTATGGCCGGTCAACAAAGTGGCAGCAGGTGTACCACAAATTAACCATAATTAACCAAGCTACAAAGCAGACGGCAGCGCTCAAAGGCTGATCCTCAAGAGAAACCACGCAAGCACTGACGCTTTGTCTTTTCAGGAATTAGATTTAAGATATATGACCTTAAGTTTCTTACAGCCTCCAGTTTCGACATCTAATACCATCATAAACAAAGTAACTGTGTATCCTCATAAATTGAGCTAACTAAATTTCTTATCCCTGCTCTCTTGCCCGTGGCCATCTGTGATGAGTAATCATAGCGCTGTAAAAGGAGGCCGCGGCATGTTAAGGATAGATAGCTCTCTTTTGATGGAATTAAAGCGGTATCTCCAGCGGACTTCGGGAGGAGGAGGGGGGGGAAAGAAAAACTAAAATGAGAAAAGTTTTGAAAGTCTTAAAGTCTTCGAGAGCGCCCTGACAACGATGCCGTGCAGAGCTTTTGAAAAAGAGCGCTCGGAATTGAATTGAAAACCTTCCCAGCTGTTCGGTCTCACCGCCTGGTTTTTACAGTGCGACTAAACAATGCCGATTGCTGATACTTCAGGAAGGAGATGCTCACAATGCGGAGTATCTTAAGGCTTGCTGGGTGGCCGGTCAGCTTTAGTCTATTCAGTTCAGCTAAATAAGTTAGAGTGTCAGGAACACAATGCCCCCAGTATCTTGTGTGGAGGAAAAAAAAAAACATTCTTAAGCCTGTAGAGGTGTTGAGCAGCCCATTACTCATGTGGCTATTTCAATGCGGGTGGAAACAGAGAGAAACGCACACAGCGGACGACTTTTCGACCACCCTCTTTGTTAAACAATGGAAACACTCGGTTAGGCAGAGATCTTAGCAAAGCAAATTTTCAATAGTTCAATTTTCTTGGTCTGAACTCTGCTTTAAGCTCCTTTGACCTCGCAAAACAAACAAGCATGGCTGCGGAAATACTACCAAGCAACGTGCGTGAGTCAGGCCTGGCGCGTCGCCTGGCGCGGCACCCGGGCACAGACGCAGACAGGTATCACCGACAGCTAGCCGTTCATCACGGTTTGTCACTTGCAGGAATGCGCCTCTAGGCTTTCATGTCTGCGAAAGCAATTTCAAATTCCGAACACACCTTGCATCTAAGGAATTTCCAGACACTGTGCCGAGTCAACATCATCTATCGTCAGTGAAAGTTCAAGCTGTGATCATATCAGACTGTATTATACTCCTCCCCGCATGGCGAAATACTCGCGAGTGCAGCGAAAATAATTTAAAACCTCTGGAAGAAGGAGGGGGGAAAAATAAAAAAAAAAAGCAAGAAAGCCTCCCTCTGTGTCTTCACCTTCACTGCTAATGAGAAAGCGGTTTATTGTTGGCGTGTTAAGCTGCAGCAGTGTGGAGAAGAAAAAGAAACACAAATACTGTGCTCAGCGTGCCAAAGAACTGGATCACACCCCCACTCTGCCGCCAGAATTAAAGACATTTAGACCCCCATTTTTTATTTCAAGCTAATACCCCAAGTTAGTCACGTCAAGTTTGTTGGCTGACAAAATTGTTTTGACACTCATTTTTATGTACGCCACTGCTGCGCTGGTTCATGTTGGTGTGTAGAGAAAGAGAGAGAGAGGCTCATAGACAGAGCTGGCTACTCGCCGTGCTCCAAACCCTTGGCGGTGGAGGGATATCTTTCACAGCAGATGCCAGCGAGAGGCAGATGCTTTTCATCTTCAATGAGACAAATTCCTAGAGCGAGGCTTATTCTTTATTTATTTAGCTACTTATTTATCCCAGTGCAGCACGGTCGCTCCCAGCTGCACACGAAATACTACGGGAACAACACTTTCCACTGTGTGCGCTGCGCGCCGCGGCGTTGGGTGCGAACGGGAGGAGGCACCGGCGTGGAAACGGTGCAGCGTGATCCAAAATGCGAGCAAGTGGCTGAGCTCACAAGAAGCGATTGTTTGCGAGCGCGTGGGAGAGCAAGACAAAAACAGTGGGAGTGGATTGTCTGTGCCCTTGCGAGAGCGTATGAGAATGTCCTGCTAATGATTTCATTTCCGAGGCTGGTTTTGCGAGAGCGAACGAGAGAGAGCGGTGAATAATTACTGCTAAAATGATCATCCAGATTATTTCACCAGAAACTAAGAGCTTAATTAATATTCACGATAATTAGTCAGAAGGCGTTCAGAAGCTAAATTGTTTCACAGCCACAGTTGCTGATTTAAATGAATATAAACTGAAAGTGATGCACAAACTAAGCTGATGCCTAATAAACAAGTGACTCACAACATATATCAAAGTCCTGCAATACTTCCAAAAGTGTGAAATTCGTGTCTTCCGGCTCACGCAATTTGAACTGACACCGTCTCCTTGTCAGCTATTTTCTATTATTTCATTTCGTCGCCACCGGCCAGAATCTGTAAATATACAGAGTTTATGGAAACACAATTTGCTAACTACCACTGACAAGGTGTAGGAAAATATCAGAGCCCAAGCTTCTCCTCCTCATTATCGCCTTCGTTTTTACATAAACAAATGACAGGCTGTGTTTAATGAAGCCCGGGCTGACGAGCTGAGCCGCTCCACCCAGGATGAGACGCACATAGGTGGAAGATCTGCAGCTACAGGTTGAGCACGACTTATGGTGCAGTAATTGGTCCCCAATTAGTCAATAACATTACATTATGACCACCTGACGGATATCGTGTAGGTCTAAGGCCCCGTCCACACGAAACCGCATTTTTGCGTAAATGCAGATGTTTTTAATCGTTTAAACGCACTTCTTGTGGATCCGTCTGGGGCCACCATCGCCACATCCCTCGAGCAGCCGTCCACCTCTTATATCTCGCGAAACGTCTCATAACAACATCAACAACAATGGCGGACTACATGCTTGCGTTACTACTGGAGAAGATATTGAGCCTATTATGGTTACTAGGGCTAAATCTAATTTTTCCTTGAGTTTGGTTTCTTCTAAAGCCGATTTGTAAACAGCGCTCAAGCTTTATGCGCATGCGCCACCTCTTCCTCTCCGTTTTTGGTGAATTTCTGAAACTGAAACAGCGCCGCCTATAGACCTGGGATATGAAGTAGCGTTTTGAGTCGTGTAAAGACGGATCCGTCTGGACGCGGATATTTTTTAAACCATGCCAGCGAAAACGGATAGGAAAAAGATTGTTTTCGTACGTGTGGACGAGGCCTAAGTTGTGCCTCCTAAACAGTCGTGGCTCAGCAGAGAAAGGACACGGGCCTTCTGAGGAGTGTCATTGCTATGGGGTGGGGGTGTCTGGTCTAGTCTAGGTGGGTGCTACATGTCTAAGTAACATCCACATGAATGAATGCCAGGTCCAGACGTTTCCCAGCAGAACCTTGAATTGTCACAAGATGGTCAATGTTATTCGCTTCTCCTGTCAGTGGTTTTAATGTTGTGGCTGATCGGTGTATGCCAGCATTATGTGCCTGATACACAGGCATGATTCAGTAGTGTCTAAACACAAAGACGTTGTTAAGGAGAAGAAAAGGTTAGAGAGCTGATGAAGTGGAAATAACCCTGAACCTAATACGTCCCCACTCAAAGGTCATCCACTCTCTTAGTTCCCTCAGGAAGAAGCCTATGAGTCTTAACCGCCTGGGGATTTCTGTGTAATACCAAGCGTGACGTATACAGTACACTGCATATACGGGCGCACAATAGGCAGAAGAATAAGAGGTTTAGAGAAGTAATTAACACAGGAACAAAAGGGATAGAAACATCTGAAACGGTAAACTGCCGAGGACAAAGGGGCTCCTGAGAGAGCTCAACGGGGAGGAGTATATACACACACCTAATACGCACGTATCCCGTTTGCTCATTTGCCACCCACGTCAGGTGCCTGTCATTCAACTTATTACCCCCCCCCCCTCCCCGTGTACGTGTGTGGCAAGGGAGTGGCCACCCATACAGAGATGGCAATCTACAGACAGACAATGCAAGAGCGCGCAGAGGCTGAGTAAACACTGCTATTACGCTAACTGCAGGTAGCGTTTCTGCTCTCCACCGCTTCCATCCCTCCTACTCATGTTCTCTCGATCTCTCTCTTTCTCCGTCTCTATTTAATGGGTCATCCTGCACGCAGAAGGGGGGCTGGGGGGTGGGACAGCTGAGATATATGGCTAGCAGCGCGGGGAGCTAATCATGGCCGTCTCTCGGGGTGATAAACCCAGACCGGAGAGGTTTGTGTTGGCGAAGCCTGCAACAGCTCCATAAACACAGTTACAAGCTGAATTTCAACACCAGTGTTTTGGCCTTTGATTAGTTTTCCGCGCCCTAGAAGGCTCGCCCTCACGAACCTGCGCTTCTTCTTTTTTTTTGAACGTGTACCAAAAAAAACAGAGGAATTACTTGCAAGCTGGTTTATTGTAAAATGAAAAGTAACCAAATTAGGGGTTTTTCTGTCTCCAGCTCCAAAAGCCGTGCCGTATCCCTAGACTTGGTGGTGCGTGCCTTTTCTTTACGGGGCTTGCACTGAAATTCACCTAACAAAGGGTAATGTCCTGTGACCTATCGAGTTTTACAACACTTGTGTTTACAAGCCGATCCCACCAAGTTAATTGTTAACGCTTAACTGCCGAGCACAAGACTGAGAGAGACTGAAAGACACCTATAAAGGATGAGTGCACTTCCTCAAGTTGAGCAATGGAAAGAAGGGAGTGCTGATTATGCTGACCTATAATGAAAGCCCTCGTGTTATTAATCACACGGGTATAGCCTGCGTGGATGACTCAAAGGAGCCCATCCGGTAGTTCATTTAACACAGTTTGATAAGTTATATTACTGCCAAGTAAAATATATGCAGACATTTACAGCAGAGAGCCTCCATGACGCATTGGGGTGCAATCTAGACTTAATGCTCCTGATAATGTGTGACAAAGGCACTAACTTCCCTCTCAGCGGAAGACCACGGCATCGCGGCTACGCTCACATGATACACTGTCGATTGGCATTTAGTCTGGTTGAGCGAACATTTAACAAAACTCAAGCACCTCCATAAATTTCCACAGAAGTAGGGATTTACAATCACCTCTGGGGGCTGGCAATCTTTTCAGCAGCAAATCAATCTGGGAATGAAAGGTGATATGTATTACACTGATATGTATTACGCAGAGTAGAAGAGACATACCAGAGTGCCACTTCCATTTGAATTTATTGAAGAGTGATTATTGGCGTTGTCGGGCTGCAGAGCAAGGAGAAAATGGCTTGCACTACAAAGTGCCGGGCAAAAGGCCTGCAATAAATCAAAAAGCAGGCTCGATGTAAAACAGACATTCATCAAATAAAAGACCAATCGAGTGTATGAAAGTGCTCTCTGTAAAGTAGCACCGACCTCAGGAGCCACGGCTGCAGAATATAAATCTCAGCTCAGTTAAAAAATAAATAAATAAATTGATTAAAAAAATAACTTGCAGACACAACGCTGTACACAGTTTCTTGCTCAGTGGAAAACTTATTGTTTTTTCTTAATTTCATCCAGTTTGTTGACATTTTAATTTAACATATTTGATTAATTTCATATTTCTACCCTGATTATTGACATGATTATCAATCTTGTGCTCCTTCATTCTTTGTTTTTTTTTATTTCTGTTGTCTTCAATCTTTGTTTTGAGCTGTATGCACCGATCAGGCATAACATTATGACCTGATATTGTGTAGGTCCCAGTTGTAACTCATCGGAGAATGGACATGGGCCTTCTGAGGTGGTGTCTGGCAGCAGAATGTTAGTCGGGGGGGGGGTCTTTGGGGTCTCTGTGGATCATCCCACAGATTCTTGATCAATTTGGGATCTAGTGAATTTGGAGGCCAGGTCAACACCTTGTGCTGTTCTTCACGTTTTTCTGAGTTGTTCCTAAAGCGTCAGGCTGCATCCTAATGGGGATGGGTGCTGTCATTGCTATGGGGTGGGGGTGCCTGGTCTGGTCTAGGTGGGTGCTACATGTCAACAATAACATGAATGAATGCCAGGTCCAAAGGTTTCCCAGCAGAACATTGTATTACAACAAGATGGTCAATGTTATTCACTTCTCCTGTCAGTGGTTTTAATGTTGTGGCTGATCGGTACAATCTCAAAGAAAGCGCAAACCCAACGTGACGCGAAATGAATGAAAATAATAAAACGGCAGAGGTTTCTATCCAGCTGAGGTTATATAAAATGTATGACGCCAACAGCCTTGCCCTCGGTCAAAAACTGAAAGACGTTTTAATATTTCTTCTTGTTAATATTTTACACGCAAGTGACTGAATAATTAGGAGTGATTCTGCGCTACGGCCAGACATTAAATTAGCAACAAATAAACCGAGACACAATCTCAGCAGCAGATGTGCATATATATCAGGAAGGAAATTCACACTGTCAGGCAAGAAAGATGAGCTGAGACGTCACCACTTGACGGTTTGCTTGTGGACAGATGGTGCCATAAAATGACTAGGCAGGCAGCACAGACGGCAAAGAACCCCAACCCGGCCCCCCCACCCCCACCCCACGCACACACACACAAGCACACTCTTCCCACCATGCACTGAGAGGACTTCTACCCCCGCTGCCGCCGCCACCCCCTGGGCAGAAAGCCTCGTCTCCGCCAGTAAAAGACAAACAGAGTGAAGGCATGTGAGCAGAAAGACTGGCAAATACAGAGCTCCACAGATCAATAGCCGACCAAACAGAAGCAGTTGTTCAGGCTCAGCTCAATCCATAGATATAACATGGATAGATTCTAGCAACCAGGAAGAAATATTAAGCAATTGCAAAGATCTGTGACAGCGCAGTGATACAAGAACAGCATATTTTCTCATTAATATTCCTTTATTGTATCATTTATTTATTTATTTATACGGGCGACACCGAGCTGAGAATATTGGGCAAAACTTTGTCTAAGAGTATAAGAGGGGGCTTATGAGGGCTTCATACCATTCAGCAGGTGTCTCCACTGTTCTAAATCAATTACCTCCAGTCAGGCCGTGCTTAGGGTAGGGGGTATTGTAAATCAGCTTGGTGTCAGGCCAGATTAGAGACTGTAAAGAGCTGGGAGTGAAGCTCTTTGGTCAGCGTGGACCCTCCAGACGCCGATGTCAGTGCTCAATGACAAGGCAGCAACTCTTGTTAATTGTTTGCCACAATGCTAAACTAAGGCCGGGCTGCATGAGGATGTACGCCGTGAGACGACGAGCTATCCCGCTTTCCCTCCTTTTATTAAGTCTTACTGTTGAAAATGATGCAGGGATTTACAGGATTTTTAATAAATAAATAAATAAAAACCTGATTTGTCAGGAATATAATATAATTCAGCAGATTTTTCCAACATAGATACTCCGGTGTGGTTCTTTTCTAAAAGAGTTTATAGAGAAATTAAGAGTCTGCCCACTCGTTTAACTAAAATCGAAAGTTGGCTGTAGGTGGAGCAGCCAGACTGCTGCCATTGGCCGCCATCGGACACTCGGGTTGGATGGCCTGTGCTCGTCCAACAGCAATTTTAAAAGCGGGCCCTTATCTCGCTACATCCGTTTATGCAAATCTACTTCTGAGGAAGTGCTTTGTCAGCCACAGTATTCTCTTGGAAAATACAACCCCTAAACACGGAGGTGAGGACATGCAGCTGCCCGAGATTTATCACACTATAATGGATGGGCTTGTTTGTCTCCAGTCAGAGCTGAAGCGCACAGTAGCGAAACCGTGTATTGACACAATTTATTATTTCACCTCACAAGGGAGCATGCAAAAAAAGGGGGGAGCCAATCCTTTGCGGTCTGAGGTACGGGAGGAACAAAACCCGATGTTGACACAGGGAAGGGTTAGACTAAGGCTGGGAAAAGCACCTCCTATATAATCAGGCATTTGTGGCAGGGCACAGAAAATGCTGCGCCTTATGGTGTCTGGGGCAGAGCAGAGGGTTTTGTTTAGGTAGGAGGACCCCCATGATGGCAAATGTGTTTGTATCTACAAGGCTCACAGGCAACTCTAAAGTGCACAAAGAAGAGACACAAGATTCCTGGTCCACTCCAAACAGTTAAGACCCGCCAGATTTCACATGGGTTAGATGCGATTTCAAATGTGGAGAATAATAATAAAAAAAAAGGAGATCCCCAAGGTCCTAATCCAACTCCTGCCTTCAATTCCAGACGGCTAGCCTCAGAGCCCCTGTCTAACTAGTGAAAAGAGGCAGATTCTAATAAGCCGCTCTGTCTTTCTGTCAGTCTGGGTTTCTCTCCATCCCCCTGCTTGCTCTTCTATCTCTCTCTCTTCCTGACCATGTCTCCTTCTCTTTCCCTCCGTCTGAGCCGCGCACCAGCCTGTTGGAGCAGATGGAACCATATATCCCCATCGCTCTCTGGAGGCCCGAGGATTTAAAATGTAAAACAGAAGTGTGTGGAACAGGCAGGGGCCAGTCAATAAAGGGCAAGAGGAGCAGGGGCTCGCGGCTTAAACCTCAAACAGGAGCAATACCACTAAAGAAAAGCGGTGGCAGTGCCGTAAAGCGCAATAAATTACAAAGATGTGGATTTAAGACCAACCTGGCGTGCCATTCCTAGGCTAGTAACTAATCCTACATGATACGAACATATGATAACAGTTCATAACAGACGCAGATATCCTTTATCAAGAAAAAATATTTATTAGCTGTACCTCCGTTCATGGCGTCTTTATTGCCGTAAATTAAAATTTTCTTTATAATAAGAAGAAATAGACTCGAGCTACTCGTTAAAAATAAACTCAAATAACTAAAAGCTGGTTGGTGGTTGCCTGCCATGGGCAAAAGTAAACAGGAATTCATTAGGGTGCAACTTTCTCTTGAGGTCATGTTAGCTGGAAATGTGGAGTCAGGCCTGCCTTCCTCCACACCTCACCCCAGGCCACCTTTCGGGGTAATGAGAAAGTATCTGGACACCGCATCTGTCGTCCGGGAGAAGATTCTGCTTCGTCCTCCATCTCTGGGTGGCAGGTTGACAGACAGGAAGAGTGAAGAACAACAGGCGGACGAGGTCGTGAGCAGTACAATCGATTGCCAGCTGACTAGCGAGGTCCATTATACTGACAGGCCGGAGCCACTACACGACGACCTGCACTTCGCCAACGTTCTCATTACTACCTATGAATCTCTCGCCAGGACCAATCTCTCCGGCCCGCTCCCCTCCCGTCTTGCTCTGAGTTGCTTTTGTCTCTACAGTACAGCTCCCCAGGCAAAACACAGAGCTGAATTTTACTCTGTCAGTCTGATGGAAGTGTTTCAAAAGAGGCAGGAGCCACACCTAAGCTAGTCCACTTCCTTTCATGCACCAGGCTAACAGTGGACGCAGAGACAAAGACAGCAGGGGGTAAAACACATCTCTCCACAGCGGCGTTCTTGCGGTGAACGCGGCCGAAGCGTATATTTAAGCCCGCGCTAGCTCGGAAGAATTTAGCGAAAACCTCGACCATATTCAAACACATACCCCACCGTCAACCTTTCCCTCTACTTATACTGAAATCCTGAGTCCTTGGAAGACTTATTTATGCTCTCCCCTACCCCACCTTCTTCCACACAGAGAGGATTTACCTGCAGCTGAGACAGCCTCCAGACTATCAATTACCACCAGTGTAGAGTCACTGTTCTGTAGCTTGACTAACGAGGCATACCCGCACAACACATACACCCAGCGCGCTCACATATCTCATGGACTCATCCAGTTAGAGAAATTCTGGGTTTGACCGTGGCCTCACATTCATAATGACTAATCAAATAGTTCTGTGGAAAAAAAAATAAAAAATAAAAAATAAAAAATCCACTTCATGAATATAAAATCTAGACAAGAGCGTCTCCAAAGATTCAGAGCAAGCACAAATGCGTCCAATCAAGCAGACTGGTGTTTAGACGTGAGAAGTGTTCTATCACAGCGGCGCATTAATTATGAGTGAAGATGCCAGCGATACCATCTTTAGAAAATGGATCGTTGTTCATGAAAAACCCAGTAAATCGCAATAAATGGGTCATTTCAGGCATTACACATCGAAAAATGCATTAAAAGAAACGGCTGATGGATCAGAGAGCCGCGTGATTTTAATGATTTAGCTCCAATTAATTGATATTAACCGTTTGTTTGTCTGAGTCAAACCCTCACAACATTTCTTTAAAAGGCCGCGTTTCTGAGACTAAATCTCGCGGCCATGTTATTTTTTCGAGCGCCTCAAGAAAAACAGGCGCCCATTAAACCATAGCAGAAGATTTGGGTGCAATGACATCAGTCAAACTTCAGATTGTGGAAAACAATGTGAAAACCGTGGTGGAAGTGTGAAATTTCCGACAGTTACATAATTTTTTCATGCAGGTGAATGAAAGCATTTCTATTAATTATGCAAAGTTATCACAAACGGCGACCAGGCGATTACGTATGATCATGTGAGGACTAGCTATACGCAAACATCTGACGCACTAAAATACGCCGTTCAGAAGAACAAAAGTGGGAGAGATAAAAGTGTAGCGCTTGCAAAGTAAAAAAAAATAAAAAAATGAACAACTTGGCAACTTCACTACAGATCATTTGTATGGTTGTGATGTTTGACTGCTTTGCAATGTGAGGAAAAACGGCAATCTCCCCAAATTCTCCCTGACATGTCATCGCGCTCCCTGACGACAATTAGACCCAACACCGGGCCGTTCCACGCTCAGGAAGTCACCCAGGGACGGAGCTTGTCACTCATCGCAGCAGATCCACCCTGACGACCTAAAGTGCTTCTGTCAGGTCAACTCAACAAATGAAAAAGCCATCGCAGCCAATGTTGCAGACATCAAGCTAAAGTCATTTCCTAGACTGGTTGAATGCTACGTTGCCAGGTCCCGGTTTGACCTAGTTCATGTTTTGGCCCAAAGCGCCATTTTTGATTGTCTGGGTTTAGTGCTTTGTTTGTGCGCAGTCATAGGAGGTGGACAGCCAGCCAGGAAACTGAAAGCGTGCGAGAGGTACAGGTCAGCCCCTAATAAAACTATCATGAGGGCTATAATCTGCAATCTGACAATGCTTGGTCACGTAGACATCCCCTACAGCTCACTGCAAACCCGTGAGAAAACATCTGAGGAAGCGTATCCCTTTCAAGTGAGCTATCGTGTCTAGTCATGCTAGTGCTATGGTAATCACTAGATAACGCGTTTGGATCAAAAAGCTAATAAATGTGCATTTACTGTTGGGATTCTCTTTGTAAGACCTTGAGACACTCGGAGCTGACTCTTGATATTTTACTGCTTTGACCAAGTGCACTTTGCTTTATTTACATCAACCACAAAACTGGATTTCCTTACCAGCGGGTTTACACGCCACGTCTTGGTCCAAAAGTCCTCCTTGGCACTTGGTTTGAAATTTCCCAATAGAAGATGTAAATTTGCTTGTATAAAGCAAAAACTAGTTATCCATTGACTTCCCCCTTTCCTCAACCGGTCCTAATGTCTAACTGTCAGCACAGGGAGCCAAGCCTCCCCATGTTTACTAATGTAGAAGCAACCCCTTTATCAGGGAAGAGATTTGTAGGGAAGAGGCAGGGGATTAGCCATCAAATTACCAGGCAGACAGCATCCCTGCTCCAGGGTTGTGAAGCAGTAATCTCTAAGGCTGAAGGGGGAGATCCAGATAAAGGTTTGGGATTGGTGCAGTGGAACTCCAAGTTCCCAAACTGTGCATAAGTTACATATAAAAGTGTGTATCAAGAGGGCTCCTATTTCCCCCCCTAAGGGTTTCCATTTAAAGGACCAGACCACATCATGTACTTTCTTTCATGTTGTCGGGTTAAGCGGCATCGCTACATAGCCCCGCAGACCACAGTCCAAGACTTCTGATAGGGGGAAAAGAAAAGACAGGAATGCTGTAGCTGGGCAGGGTGGGTGGAATTAGATTTTGGTGGCCTTGCCCGTGGCTCTTGTATTGTCACCCCACTGCCCTCCCTTAAACAAGCAGCGCTCTCCTCAGAGAATACCCCCTGGACACAGGAATGTTTCATCAACGCCTCAGCCCCCAGCATCCTTACCAGCCCACAGTGGGCCAAGAGGCGCTGCACAGGCGAGCTATAAATAAGTCAGGCGTTATAATGAAACCAAATGAATCTCCATCCATCTTCCCAAAACAAGCCAGGGACCTCTGAGTTCTGCAGCAGGAAGAGTCATCGCCTGTGTTTAAGGACAAAACTACGAGACGAGAAAAGCTACATGGTGTGATGTTAAATACATCCCTGCTCACAGATGTAAGTATGAGCATGTCCACCTCTGTGTATGAGTAGCAGGGGCTGTGAAGACTTATTATTACATTAGACGTGGCAGGAGTGGCTTGATAACGGAAGTGACAGGGGGGCAGATAAAGTAATGAAGTAGAATGTCGGGTCCGAGCAAGGCATTCAAGGAAACTGTGAGGCTGAGCAAACAACGCTGCAGTTGCAGGCATTGGAATAAATCAGCCACATGATTATACTTTCAGAAGCAAGCACCAGATAAATCAAGCCTACGTTCAGTTTTATTAGCTTTACTGCACGTTAGCATCACAGTTATCCCCTCGTGCTCGAGACGATGGTAGAGCTGCAACCTTTAATTCCCTGTAATGGCAGTCAAGTTACCAATTTGACCTTGCCGTCGGAAATGGAAACTATACCGGATATAACTACAGTATGTATCATAAGTGATGAAACATCAAGCAACAAAAAACAAAACAAAACAATGATTCCTAGACTTAGAAAATAGGCTCCCGAGCCAAACAGCCTTGACATGCATGCAGAGTACAAGAAAATGCAGCTGGCCCTGGAAATGGAGGCTGTTTCAATCAACGTGGAGGCGTAATGGGATGATGTGGAATTGAAATGAGTTTCTGCTCAAGGAGGGAAATGTCCTCTCTGACAAAGCGGATTTGTGCTTCCATTGAGAAATCCAATGGATGTAATGCACCGAGCTATGGTTTAAATGAAAGGTGCAAGGCTATGAGCACAAAACAGACTCCTGATGGCCATAAGAAGTGGCCATAAAAGATGCTTTTGAATTGCAGAACAGAATATATAGTCTAGAAAGGGAACAGAACGGGACTAATGTAAAGAAAACATCCGAGTATACTGTAGTTTACCTCCGTTCACTTTAGCGAAAGATGCAGTGGGTTCCCATTCATCGCTTACTAGCAACAGAAAAATAACATCACCCAGCAGAAAACGAACCTGTCTTTTTATTTTTTTTGTGTTTCGGATATGATCTCATATCAAACCCTTAAAGTGTGTTTAGAAATCTTGTGCAGAAGTCAAAGGACAGGCGCAGGCCTAGTTCAATCAGCTGAGAAAAAGCTTCTTGTCAAAACACTGGTAATGTTAGTGGTTTAAAAAAAAAAAGCCCTTTTTTTCTAAACCTTCTCCTCAGCACCTGTCAAAGCGAATGAGCAGCTGTCTGCATGAGAGAAATGTCACAACTCAAACCAGAAAGTGACTATCAGCACGGCTAAGAGTGCCCGCTGATTGACATCGCATATTACGCAAGACCTATCTGGCACACACATAAACATGTAGCTGTGTAAACATAGCGCCGGACAGAGGATTGACAATTAGGCCTTGTCATCATAAAACAACTACCTGTGACCTTGTCAACATCAGGAAACAATTCCTGGCACGTAACACCTGAAAGGCCTCCTCTGACTGCGTTTTTTTAAAAGTCTGAGTCGTAAATAACTTCTGGATCAGAGCTTTATTAACCCAATCACAGCGGCTAGGCTTCCTGTCTATTCACAGCGCGTGTCACGGACAAACGTCTGACTCCACTGACAGAATCGCCTTCTCAGACATTGATCTGTGATTGTAAGCAACCTCTTTCATGTCCCAACTGGGACAAGAGTGATTAAGCGAAATCCATCATGCGTTAACAGGCCATTACACATCACCCAATTCACCGATGATGAGAAATCAAGTCCTATGGAAAAATCCATATGCTCAGCCCATAATTACTTTTGAGGAATCCAATGGGGAGAGAGATTGACTGACTGACTGTTCCTCACAGGGTAATTTATTCAGAAGGAAAGACTTCAGCCATTTAACCAAAGGATGTTATGTATGTTTGGTTGGTTGAGGAATCTAATAAAGAGCAGCAGCGCACAAATGACCATAGTTATTTCCGCAGGTCACGTCCCAGACATTACTTAATGCTTCTGCTGGGACATCGCTGGTGACGAAGCGACCGAGGCCCAGCCGAATAATAATAAAATAAGAATAAGAATAAGAATAAAATAACCACGGCTGACAGTTTTTTTGTCTTGTTTGTTTATGCTACAGAGCAGCTGAGGGGACATTTTAAAAGTGGTGTCCATCTTGAGTTTCACCTCAAGGACTGCAGCCTTTATATTCATGAGCTAAAAGGAGAAACAACGTCAAATTCAATTCCTTTTTGTACAGGTAAAGAGGAAAAAGTTCACGTAGCAGTGAGGGAGGCATGTGGAGAAGTCTAGCCGTATCAAAGGCCAAAGAAAATGAGACACCATGTTGTGTACACTAGTTTTTGTTTTTCCTGAAAGCTTAAGTCAGCTTTGAAGGAAAAGGGCAAAATACAAAAAGCATATTTTGTCACTGATATCAGCTCCTTGCGTTGAGCAACAACACTTCTGTGCAACAATTGCCACATCTATTGTGACCAGTAATAAGAACCTCGGTTCCAACAGCTTCGCACACAAGTTATAAAGGTTTTATGCTGGAACACAGCACATAATTACAGCCGAAGGGGACGTTAAGAGCCGCTTATTCTTCGTTAAAAGTAAAGTACAACATGTGCCTTGAGTCAACAGTGATACGGCGCGAGGACAATCAGTTAATGAAACAACGAACTTTATCGTTTTAACTCACGTGTGACAGAGCACATTTTCTAAAAAAAAAATCAACAATTTGTGACTTTCAAAAGTCTTCCTCTACAATTATCTGGGATTTCAAAGCCTTCCTGTGTCTCCTTCCAACTGGAATTTTTGTCGTTGAAACTTTACCCTTGAGATTGCCCAGGGAGATAAAGACAACTGGAAAAACAGGTTGTTTGGCCTCAGTGTAGGCCCAATGCAGGAGAACGGCGGGGTGCCTCACCTTAGCAGCGGTAGCTAAGGGACATTCTATGGCCCTTCTATTCAAAGTCCGCTGAATACGTAGGGGAGGGCTTGCACCAGACAGGGCAATTTGCCAGAGAGCCAGCCAATAGAGCCAAGCCAAGACGAGGTTAAACTATTGTTTTGGCTTAACAAGCAAGAGTGAGCAAGGACAAAAGGAGAGGGGACAAAAGAGTAGTAAGAAAATACCTGACCGCTGAAGTGTAACACATCAACTTATTTTGTTACTTTTATCATAAGAGGGGAGTTGTGAAAGGTATAGCCCGAGATTAAAATCATAAAAAGGTACAGAGCAGCAGGGATAGGCAGGCAAATGAAGTTCAGATCGCCAGTTTAGTCACTTTCAAAAAGTGCACCTGTACTGAATTTGCTTCTCTTTTATGAAAAGCTAAAACGTAAAAAATAATAATATAAAATAAAAAAAATCTGTGGTGCAAAATTCCCACTTACCCATGCATGTCAAATACGTCCACTTATAAAGAAATCCGTTTGATTGTGAGGCACTTATTCCAGAAAGAGAGAGTATCCCAAATCCTACAAAAGAGAAGCCAGCAGTATCCACAAAAGATTATCCCTGAACGACGCCTTGTGGAAAAACTCTGCGATAAAGTAGTCTCCAGTTTCTGCTCAGTTATTCCATTCGCAGCAGCGTTTCATTAAACCAGAGCGACTGTCCTTTGGCTCTCCAGCAATAGGTTTCCAGCTGTGGCTATAGAGCAGTGTGGCTTGGGGAGAGATCCTTCAGAGGCAGAGCTTGTTCACACACTGAGCAGGCGTTCAGGGACTGCCCGGGAGAAGCCAAGCCCACCATGTGATGTCACCGGTGTCAAATTTCAGGGAGAAGAAGGAGGAGGAGGAGGAGGACAAGGAGGAGGAGGAGGAGGGTGCAGGGTCTTACCTTTTTGAATTCTGCCCAATGAGAGGCAATTCTGCCGTCTACCTGCGTGCGGAAACAAGTCTGAGGTACAAATACACGTGATGTTATGTATCCCTGTAGCTCGGAGACTCCATTGTGTCTTATCTGTTGACCATGTTCCAGGGAGAGACTGCGACCTATTCTAAGCTCATGCTGGCTAATCATAAACTCGACTCAAAGTGTCTCCACTTCTGCTTTATTTCAAAGTTTATTGTCTGCCTAAGCTTAAAACTTAAACCGAGTGTGACTTTGAGACATACCAAAATTCCCAGAGGACTGTGATAATATGTCCAGTAACATGGATCAAAAATAATTTGGAGTCTGCTGCTATCTAAAAAGCAGGGGGAGGGGGATAAATATGCAAAATCCTCATTCTTAAATCTGCAAGGCGTCGAGCATCCGCACACACGCGCACAACCGGCTCGCACTCCCCCTGGTCAAACTCTGCTAGCCACGGAGCTAATCATCCACAACAGATGTTCAGAAATGTTCAGTCGGATTTATGACGGAGCTCAGAGGAACAGCCAAGTCAGCCTCTGGTGCTGTTTTTCTCCTCCGTCCTACAAGGACAAGGGATTGCACCGAGAGAGGATGTCAGCACAACCATGCCCCCCCCCCCCAAAATTCCCTCGCTCGCCGAGATTCACCATCCGAGACGACTGTGCCTTAATAGATCACAGAGCCTGGGGGACCTTGGGGAGAGGTTTGCTCATTTATCCCAATAATACTGTGTGGACTGTAACTTGACTCATCCAGCAAGGCTTCAACGATGTTTCACACACCATGTTGTTGGGTTGTTGTTGTTTTTGTTTTTTTTCCCCGACACTGCTGATGTCGCAATCCATAACCTGGACCGAGATGAATGTTTCTAGATGCGGGAATAACACTAGGGAGCATTAATAATTAAAATATACACGACTACATCATCATTTCCCAAAGATTTGCTGCTGTTAGCAAGTGCAATTGCTGGTAAAGTGTGCAGGGCATCTGCACATTAAACTGGTGTAACACGACTAAAAACGTTTAGTAGGAAAGCACTTAGAAAGGCTTAAACTCTGCTGAAGGAAATGGCGAACTGCAGCGTGTTCTACATTTCTCTTTGTTGTTAACAATGGGAGACAGTGTGATTTGACTGGAGGCTGCAGATCTGTGAACACAACAGACTTTTCAGCGAGAGAAAGGATTGTTTTATCTTTAACTTTCTTTCTAGTTTAGAGCAAACTGGATGTGGGTCATCTGATTAAAAAGTAATTCACTTTGAACGGCCCCAGATATAAATATATTTCAAGCTGCAATAATCACACTGGAAAAAAGAGGATGTAAAGCACGCGCCACGGACTATAGCTTCCCCTAAACCTACTAAACCACTTCAGCTATCTGAAATAAATGAAAATAAAAAAGGAGAACAAGCAATCTGGTCATTTTGGAAACTCGCATTTCCTCAGGAAGTCATGAAAATTTGGTGGAACCTTCTGGAGAATAATTATTACACCCACACACCCGCGAGGAGAGGAAATAAAAGTACATTTGTGGGTGTAAACAGTTTCTCGCCAAATCAAATGTCACATGAATCTGGGATGCAATCGCCGAACAAATCGCACGGCGGCATTAGGTAGAAGTAAGGATTATTGGCCGAGGGTCTCAGCAGCAGAGAGGAAGACTGATATCAGTTGCAAGCTACAGTAATGTAGCGTAGGGTGTCAGCTGCACGACGTGAGTCACTTCATTTAAAGTGTAATCTCATTTTAGTGCAGAGTAAAACTCCAAACACAGATGGATCTCGCACAGTAAACCCCCTCCCCGGCTCCCGCTCCCCACCTCCGATGCAAGATTACAACTGTTGCCTCGAGTGAGGGTTTGCAGCTCAGTTTTAGCACTTATCTTTTACCCCACCCCCTCCCCCCAAAAAAGAGCTTGAATAGAAACACCCCCTACCACGTCTGAGAATTTATAACACTGTGACAACCGCCCATCCCCCGCACGTTTCATTAAGACTGAAAAAAGGTTGACAGCCTCTTCAATCTCGAGGAGCGTGGCCTCTTCTTGATTTAAGCTAGTCTGCTAACAACACCCTGCTAATGCATCCTAGAGAAATCTTGATATTTTTTTTTTTCTTTGTTGAGATCACTCATCGTCTGGCTAGTGCAAAGTCTGTGGAGCAACTCCAGGGTTATTTGCAGGTAAAGAACCGCAGCGATCATCTGATGTGCGGGCTGCTGTGAGACGGGATGAATCAGACTGGCCCTGGGCTTTATCAATACAACTGTCTGCACCCACTAACAATTCCGCCGAAGCGCTTTAACAAGGCCCGGCTTGGAGGTAAGAAAATAAGTTTCTCGGTGCAAGTTCAGCGGAGCACTTGCTGTGAGCGAGCGCTCATCGCATTACGGAGAGGCGCCTCATTTGCCGCATTCTGAAACGCACAGTTGTCTGAGAGCAAAAATATTACGTGCTCTGCTTCCCCATTCACAGGGGTCACCGATAAACACAATTTCGGGCCGCACGCCAGTGAAAAAATGCTGACCTGTGTCGTAAACACTGAGCTGTGAAAGTCAGTGTGCTGCTGCTGATGGGCTCTTAAGACCAGCACTATGTCATCATGTCCTAAAGCACAGCTGGCCAACACCTGTTAGCGCAGAATTCCCTGCCCAGTTCACAATTTGCCGAGGCTCGGCGTCTGCCATTAGTTTGCGTGGCTAATTTATCTCCAGATTGCCTTTGTTGGTATTTATGTCACACACACGGATCGTATTATGAGCACGGGTTAAGCGTACTTGCAAATTATCAGTGAAACATTTAACCTCACTCTGAGATCTGAGGCGAGATGAGTTACAGTGGGGAGCTTAGGCAACGCACGTGGAAGCACATGCTAATTTAATCTAACTATATGTATGTATGTCGTCTTGTTGATGCAAACCACCAATTTATCATTCAGCAATTAGGAGATGAAGAAGGGCAGCACTTGCAAAGAATATCCAGCTTACTATAAAATCCTTTGCAGTGTCCGATTGAATGGCATTTGGAGATAAACGTCACAGGCCGTTGAAAAAACGTCCGATTACTCATCTTCAGCCAAACAAGAATGAATGAAAATGGACTTCTGGACGCCATACTCCCGCTTAACACTCCAAGGACACATTTTTGGCCCCTGATTCTTTCTGTCTGTAGAGTACACCGGCTCCGCCACTGAGAGGGAAGGTGATGGCACACGGAGACAGGAGGTGTAAAAAAAACAAACAACAAAAAAAGAAGGGGGACAAGGGCAGTGGGAAAACAGAGCACATAAAAACACAGATAAGACTTGCCTCATGGTGCTGACCTTCAGCGAGCGCTGGCATGTGTGCGTGCCCGAGCAGATACCATGTGTGTGTAGAGCATGTGAATTTGCGCATGTGTCCCCCCCACCAGGTGCCTCTGCGTCTCCTAACGCTTCCGTCGTGCCTATATTGACTTGTTAGTTACAGACAGGATGACAGAAGGAGGAGAAAAAAATAAAAAATATAAAGAAAAAAGGGGAAGGCACCTCTTTTCCTGCGGCTCGCCTAAGAATCAAAAACAACCAGCGCTCTCCATTACACTGTGCCGCTGACAACTGGTGGAGAACGCTCTCTGAGGGGACCGGCGGAGCATGCCGCCGAATGCATGAGACAAATCATTTTTATCTGGGACCCCGGCGGGTATTGACAAACCGGGGATGCATTTAGATAGCCCAATTAAAACGGGGAAATGAGGCGACATTGAGGCACTTTACAGCACCGTGCCCCTTCTCAACCCTCTGCCCCCCCCCGTGCTCCCTGAGACTCTCCGGAGACTGGCTTCCTTGCGTGCGGCGCTCGGTCAGGGGTACGGGGACGGGGGGTGGAGGGGAAAGCAAAGATGTGGGTGGCTCAGAGAAGTCGTGTTGAGGTGATATATGCAACATGAGAGGCGACGGCGAGCCCGAGTGACGCGACATCATTTATACCGCTTCATCTTGAATGCCTAATTTCTGCTCTTGCTCGAGCGCCGAGCAGAGCCCCAACGGGTGACAAGGCATGTAACAGGGTCAAGAGCAGCGTGCGAGACAAGGAGCTCGATGCATCTCTGTAACTTCAAAGGGTAAGTTGGCAATCAATGATATGGATGCTGGCTCCATTTATCCAAACTTGTCTCAGCAGGTGACCTTCAATGTCATCCACTTCCTGCACCCAAGCCTACATGGCTTAATTCAGTTCCTTTCTCACCTGAATGCGACTCCCTCCGGTCTAATTTCCCGAGCCCTATTTGTCTCTTTGATCAATGATCATTTCCACCGAGATTACAGTCAGGTGCATTTTTGGAAAAGATACCCATCTCAGCACCCGGCAGGCGCGCGCGCACACAAAAATAAAAATCCCATTCATCAGATTCCTCCAAGTCGACTAAAAGGTTACAAGACTAGGATATCGCAAGACGTCTCACCTTCTGCGTAGGTGCAGACGGTTGATAGCGAAAGCAGCCCCAGATGAAGAAAAAGCCAGCGCGGAGAAAGAGCAATGCCGTGCAGCGCCGCGACCAGCTGTTCAGCAGTGTTACATTTCACAGCCTACAGTCAACAGATCTGCAAAGATGCAAGCTGTTTCTACAATGCATGCCCGTTTTGTAAGGCCACTGTGAAAGAACAAACAGGAATCTCTGCTTCTTTCAGTGTTTTTTTTTTCTTTTCCCCCGTAAATAACATTTTCATGTTTGAAAGTGTCCGCCATAAACTACAATCACTTTTCGCACAGCGGTTTGTAAAAAAAGCAGCCTGTCATTTGCGCTCGGCCGCTAATCTTAGATGGGGGTAAAAAAAGAAAAGAGGAAAAAAATGCAGCCCAAAAGGAACATGTTTACAGAGATTAACTGTGAAATGACAGTGTTTAAGGTGCATTTTTTAGTTTAAGGGAGATATCCCCGCTGAGGTGAATAATAAAGGAAACGTGGTTTAAAAAAAGCATCAAAACAAGGGTGCTACACACCAGCACGCAACGTACAAAAAGAATAGTCTCTGCAGTAGCTCGGAGGGAGTAAGTATACCATGCACTGAGGAGACTTTGATAAATCTGGAAAGCTTTCAGTGAGAGGCTCCTAATAAAAGCCCCACAGAGCAGTCTCTCCTAAACAGAGAAGGCTACACTTTGTCTCTGACAGGACAGCCTTCCAGATGCTTTCCCTCAATAACTTTCTGCCTCAAACAGAGGACGAGGTGCTAGCACTCCGCAAATAAGTGCCCCGACCGACAGTGGAAAAGTCTCAAATGCTTCTCCAATAAACTCCGAGCTTCGTGGATGCTCAGCTTCGATATGTGTGAGACACCAACCGCAGGAAAAACAGGGTGCAACACGGCCTCTCAGAACAAACCGGAGCTGCTCTAATAAAGCACTTTATTATTCTAATAATTTGCCAGGGAAAACAACTTGGACACAAAGGGATGCATTCAAAAACACAAATCAACCTCAACATTGTAAATGGCTCTCATTAGGAAATCTCCCCGAGCTCGGTTTGCACCAGAGTGCATCCTTTCTGCTCGAGTTAAAAAAAAAAAAAAAATAGGAAATTATCCCCTCTATTGCAGAAACTGCTTCCACAGCAAAAAGGAAATAAACCGCAAATTATGAGCTGGCTCCTTGCATGACTAACCGATAATGGGGCTGAGTGCTTGTGGCTTTGGCTTTGTAAATAAATAGTTTAATAACTCATTAAAATGTCATGGTGGATATCAGAAATATCACAGCGAAGCGTCCGATGCAGGCTAGGCGACAAAACAACAACAGCGGTGAGACTAATGCGCGTTATCTTTCTCGTCACGTACGGAAACTAATTGTTTTAAAGTTCGTATATAACACATAGGCATTTAAATCCTACTTGTTGTTGTTGTTGTTGTTTTTTGTGCAACATCAGCGCTGGTTAAGTTCTTTCTAAAGGAAAAAAAAAAAAAAATGCGCTGCACACAAAATAAAAACTGTCCAGTTCACCCAATCACAGAGCAAGCACCCCCCACCACACACACACACACACACACACACACACACACTGTTTGAACAGATGAAAAGCCTGTCAAATGAAAGAGTAATCCATCACTTGTGCCATTTTGCATTAGCAGGGTCGTTCTCCTCAACAATGGCTTGACTGAAAAGGATAGATAAGGGCCCTCTGTTGACCAAAATAGTGAAATGGGAAAGCGGTGCCCACGTCATCACTCTGTAGCTTCAAGAAAAAAAAAGAAAAACGAAATGCAAGATGTTTCGCGTGGATGTTAGCATTTAGTCTCAGTGATTATAGCAAAGCCTTGCTGCTGGAAAAATGAAACATTGATGTTTTTTTTTTGTTTTTTTTTAAGATAGGTAAATGAACACCTAGCCTTTTAAAACCTATTAAATAACGATAAATAACCAAATAACAGCAACCGAAGCCTTCCCCAGCTCACAGGACGTGTCTGTGCCTTTCCCTTCATTAACCATTCATAAGCAGGAAGTAACAAATGGACTTGGACTGCCTAAAAAGCCATCCCAAAATAATTAAGGAAATGAAATATTCAACATAAAACTTCTTATTATAGCATCAGCACCTCATAAATTTATAGAGAACAAATGAGTGGATTAATTTGAGTGCTAATGGAGAAGAAAGACTTTGCCTCTCCTCCAATTCAACTTCATTTAGCCTTTTAAGAGTTTCACCTTCTATTACTTATCTCCGGCGCCTGGGATTTCTGGTGCACGGCAGATCAGGCAACCTGGCATCGCTCTCCATTATTATAAAATAAGACTTTGAGGTTAAAGGGAAGAGGAGGAAAAAAAAGCTGATAATGACAAAGATATGAGCTTAAGTGCTGTGGGGTGGGTGGTTGGCGGTGGAGCGTCGGTCCGGAGCGCTTCCTCTCTGCGCCGTTTTTACCTTCGGATGGGGGGAGTTTTGCTATATGTAGAAGTGCTAAATTGCAGGGCTGACGCCGGAAGGAAAGAGACAGTTACGTCTTTAGACTGGGGGGAAATACCTGCACATCCCAGCGCACGGCACTAAAAATTCCAGCCATAGGTTCCATTTCTAAACGCACGCTAACATTTGACAGGTTTTACATCAACTCATCGGCAAAATCTTGTAAGGGTACTGAAAAGCCGGAGAAATGTTTCCCAGAATGTCTCACTTATATACATATATTTCTCTCGCCTTCAGCACAATGTGTGAGCTCACTAAGACCTCTGGGACTTTGACAGTCGAGTCAGGGCTACTGTCACATCGCTCCCAGACACCAGCAGATCGTCACGTTGCCAAAAAAAAAAAAAAAAAGGCAGTGACTTCAAGGATGCAACAGGCCACACGCAACAGAAATAATTTCTCGTGTGTACCATCAAAACGTGTGAGACTCAGATGATTTATCAGCTTACGTTTTATCCCTTTCTTTCCCGTTTGAAAACAGTACACGCTGTACCACTTGAATCCATTCACAGGCACGATATGAGTTATTGATGTCATCAAACTGACAAATGAAAGCCTTTATGGGCCTGCTCAAGGATCTTCAGCGCAAGTTAAGATGCTGATTCTAAAATTAAATTAGATTTCTTCTTATCATGGGTTTTGCATTAGCGTTCACACTGGGCGCGGCAAAGGGATCAGCATTCCTGGAGTTTCTAAATTCCATTAAGGCTCCCCACTGTCTGACGCGCCAGCATGGCATTAAGAGGGCCACCGTGTTGGCAACGCTGAAACGCCGTCACACAAGCCCCCCCCACCACCATCGCCGGCTGAAATCAAATATTGCAGACGGAGGTCAAATCCACGCTGCAGGTCACGCAGTGGGTGCCGCTACCCAGTAAACACAGCATGCCACCATGACCACAGATCAGACTTTAAGAGGTGCAGCGCGGTTTAAAGTTAGACCGCTGAAAAAGGTACTGCCGCTACTTGTTCCACAATTTGATCTCTCCGCTCCGAGGCGTGCAGCTGATCCCATCAGACAGACCCCGGACCGAAATGGTAGACGAACCGTGATGCAGTTTCCCCCCTCCCCCCCCAGCAGCTCCTGATGCATTCTGCCCGGTGTTCACCTATGAGGGGGCTTCCCGCTAGGAAAATGTTCAGATCAATTCAGATCTCTTTAATGAGTTTTGCCACTCGGGTTATATCTCTGACAGTATTAAGAAGAGCGACGCGGTGGACAAATGCCACCCCTCTGTCACTGCGTGACAATGGGCCGGGTTACACTTGTCTTTTCAATGTGACCTTTGTGTTTGAATGTGGCGGAGCGGAAAACACGCCTGACCGTGCTGATGCCTCTGGATTTGACTTTTAAATTCGACCGGTGTAGAGATCTATATTTAAGAGTTTGAGTTTTTAACGTATCCTTAATAAAAAAAAAAGGAATCAAGAAATCTTTCCAACTCATTGACGGCAGCCAAAATGATTTCCACCTGTTAATGAGAGCTGCACAATGTTCTCTCCTAACTAACCTCGCTTCATTGTTTGCTTTGTAAATCCAGGTGTGGCCTCCTTTGGATTAGATGTATAATGATGAACAACCGTTAGCATCAGTAAGAGCATATTTTTACTCAAACCTAATTTTAAGACCCACTTCTGAAGAAGAACAAAAGGTGAATTAGCTAACAAGATCACAACAGGAGGTATAATAAATAAATGTGTCTATTTAGGTCTCACTCCTCAGAGTGATTTATGTTTTTGAATAATTAAATTATATGTACATCTAGGCTAGGTTCATGCTAGAGGGTAAAAAAAAACAATGCAACAGGAGGGGTAGGGTGGAGTTCCTTAAAGTCTTTGTATAACAGCATCAGTCAGCGTTAGCAGTAAACCACTGTGCAGCTTTGACGTTACAGTTAAACTAGAACAGCCGGACTATCCCTCACTATAATGTAAAAACCACCACACACGCACAACCTTGAAAACACTCTAACCTTCACGCAGACAGAGCCTATTCCGAGCCTTCGGTATCAGATCCGGTTGCACTGTCCAGGTGTATATACTGTATATATATATATATTGTGTTCGCCCTCATACATTAAAGCGGCGATAAAACTGCGTTCCAGGGGAACATAAGTCTTCTGGAAACCCTACGCCTAATTTTCCTGGGGAGAGGCTTTGAAATTGTGTCACCAGATGGCCGATATTTGTGGGCGGACAAGCCACCGTGGCAGCAAAATATGTTCGCCGCTGAATTAAACTAACCCTTGCGTCCCTTAAGTGGCTATGCAAAGCAGTCTACGTGTCAAATACCCTAAACTAAATTGGCAATTTAAATCAGGCAGCTAAACAGTAACTAAATAATACAAGTGGGGGAATGAAACGTCTCTGGGGCAAAATATGACTCAAATTTTAAGCAGGAAGTTGGTCAACCACGTCAAATCTCAACTATTAAAAGTGACAGGAGGTGCAGGTTATCCAAATGCTGTCAATTATCCAGCTCGATGTTCTATATTATCAATTGTTCAGGAGCAGCGCTTACAGCTTTGATTTATGATTCTTGTGCGAGTACATTATGCATCTTGTGCGGCTCAGTGATGGTAAAACATCCACTAAATTTCTTCTCGGCTTTTGCTGGATACAATAACACGCGCGCCTCCATTTGCAAGTGCAAACACTCCAGTAAAATCCAATCAATACACATTATTGGCTCGGTGAGGGCCAGGATTTGAAAGAAAACAAAGATCCGGTCTGCAGGGAAATTCTTTGAACTCCCGGAAAATCTGAAATGAACATTTCCCGTTAACTCCACTGCAAACCTTTTACTCATAATTCATGTCAAACGGAGGCCGCGACGCAATATCGAAACGTAAAGGCTAAAGGACGTGAGCTTTCCGCAGCCGCCGCCGCCGCCTAGTTAAGAGGGGAATAATCAGAGCAGACAGGAAATTACAAAAACATGCTGTGACCTTTCAAAGGGGGAAACACTGTGTATACGTTTACAAAATGTGAGAGGACAGTAAAAAAAAAAAAAAAAGAAAGAAAAGAAAATTCCCATCATAGAAATTGTACTGTGACTAATACGTAGTGAAAGAACTGGTCTGTAACCTGAACTCCAAAATAATCTTGCTCAAGTCTCCGTGGCCACTTTGAGGGAGCAGTGGGGGGGTTGACAAGGGGAATGGAGGACCACCTGCACATCCAGCAGAGCCAGCTCTGTACTGGCACCCCCATTTGTTACGCTCTCGATTCCTATTACTTCAGAGCTGGGCTGGCTGGGAAATCCATCTCCTGGTGTCATGTTTATCGAACTTCTATGCAAACTGCAAAGGTGGAAACTGGGGCCGAAGGCTCATAGTCATGCCGGGAAACTTATGACGACGAGAGATGTCTTCACTTAAGGAAGAAAAGAGGAGGATTAAAGCACACGGGCTCACCTCAGCTTTTTGTGCGTTACCTTGAAATATGAAATATCATAATTTTAGGTCAGTGTGAAGCTTAAGATACAAGGCGCCACATTAAAATTATAAGCAGCAGTATTATATTCATGCAAACCAGCCTTAGCAAGCTTAGTGTCAGCCCTAAATTTAATAGGCACTTGACACAGTGAAAGCTGTTAGCAGAGGTAATATATGCTGAATATTAGAGGATCGCGGTAGCCAAGCCCGGTCTGAATGCCAGCTGGGAAAGTCTGAGGCAAGTAGAAAGTACGGCTTCCAGCCAGCGTCCAATATTTTCACCTGAACCCGATCGCTGCTCGGGAGTGGAACGCTACATGTTCCAACCTGATATAATGGACTGGCACAGATACTGACCTGAATGAGGTCATCAGGTAACAGTCATACAAGACTAATCCCTATTAAATACGATTTCCTAATCAGTGTGGTTAGAAAAAAAAAAAAAAGATAAACAAGTACCTGTTTGAGTCACAACACTTCCTGGTTCAAGAGTCTTAAATGTAATCCTTCGGTCTTTTATATCATTGTACATAGATTATAGTGTTAGGACTGCTGATCAAAATAATAATTTAATTATCCTACGTTAGACTTGGTGAATATGCGATGACGATTCACTACACATATATGAATACCAATCAATCTGTACAAGTTCAGTCCTTACTTGTGGAGAAACATTACCAGATATTTTATTCTAAAGGGTAAAAAAAAAGAGAAGTAACTTGATACGTATGGGAAATAGCCTCGTGAATCCTTGCCGGGTTCACAAAGGTTATAAAACAGGGCCAACAGAGGTTTTCCTACTTACAAGACCGACATCCTTGAGGCCTATCCTTTCTACATGCTTCTCTGCATCAATAATACAGACTGACATGCACAAGATACTCTCAAGGAGAGCCAGTCAGTTTGGCTCACCCGAGCGCTCGCAGTGAAACAAACAAATGAGAACTGACAATCCTTGTGATGGTCCATACATCCTCATGAACGGGGTACATCCTCCGTCTGCTCTATCCCGGCCCCTATGGATTTCACACAGAATCCAGGTGGCTTAGTTTTTGGCAAGAAAAGGCTTTACTGGGAAAAAATAAGCGCCTCCCTAAAGATATAAAAATAGTTAATTGAAGGTTCCTGCAAAAAAAAGAAAGAAGAAAAAGTGACAGGAAGCGTGCTCTGTAAACGGCTATGAAGTACAGATCAGATATATTGAGCATCTGGGAGCAGCAGCGCTGAGAACATGAACTAGTAAAATGTCTGTCAGGAGTTGAAACAGACCTTGAAGAGCGGAGAAATTGTGTTAGTTGCAACAATGTATGGCTCCCAGTGGGATCTGTAGCAGACGAGCAGGAGAGAATAAGGATGTGCTTAAAAAATAAACGCGTTTAACTATAATAGTTATCAAATTTGTACGACATTTTCACAGTTTAAGGAAAGATCTGGTGTATTAGCGAATCGCCATGACCGGAATCATTACATCATTACATCCGACAGCTTATTAAATAAACTTGTTTAAAAGATGATGAACAATACGTGCAAATAAATTGTTTCCCTTCAGTACCAACATATTCCCCTGCTGAAGATTCTTCCTCGTGAAATCCACGCAATCGCAATACGCCTTCTTCTACAAACAGCATCGGTCCTGTTAAATTATGGCTGATGCCTATGTGAACGCAGGTAAAGGTATTCAGGCCTGTGCGCTTCACCTGGGAATAAAAGAACAGTAGGAATAACACAGATCGCCCGTCAGTCACGCCGGCATCTAATTGCCTCGGTTTTCAACGTGCAGAAGCTGCTCATGCGAAGCAGAAACGGGGAGGGGAAAGGGAAGAAAGAAAAGTTAGTCATATGATGCATTTCTACAGCTTTGCTCTAAAGCTCCTAATTAGTTGAGACATTTTGCTTAGTGGCTTGGCATTTTAGCCACAGGGGGGCTGATACAGTAGATTGTATTGGACATTCCAGCAAAAGGACACAACCTAAAAGGCTGAATCAGGAGTCCAGAGCCATTGCTCGACTAAAAATTGCGTAAAACCCTGCCAAACTACCAAAAGCAGAGAACACGCCATTCAAACTCTGTGCTACATGAAACAAAGGGGGGGGGGGCTTTGCTGACCCTTCATGCAAAGTCACGGCATTTAAGTAAAAGAGTAAAAACATCAAACGTGACGATGTAAGGACACATGCAATTTGCAGAAACAAGCAGTTCCCCTTTTAAAATGCAATCCCACATAAACCTGCTATCACAGGAGCGATTCTACAGCGGCGAGGCCTAGATAGAGATGTTCATTAGCCTATTGCTGAGACAAACACATTTGATGGATTAAACAGTCAAATATAACAAGATGCTTGAACTGCTGTCCTGGTTGTTAAGGGAGATCAAAGTGGGGCCTGAGGGTCTGGTAAGGATGGGGAGCAGGATTTGGTTCAGCAGAGCTCCAAAAGAACAAGTGCTGGACCAAGAAGATATGACATCAGACGTATGCGCTGCATTCCCCGAGGCTTGTTCTTTCAAAACTGTCAGCCTGCCCTGCACCAAATGAGCGGCAAAGGAGGAGGGCGCAAACATTCTTCCGGAAAGCACTTCTAATCTAACAATAAGCATGAGCCTCATTTGGTAATGTGCCATATTAGTGAAGCTGGTTGAATATGGAAATTTAATTTTTTTCTTAAAGGTGCCACCCCCCTCCTCTTTAAATTCTCATCCCACGGTGAAAAATGTCTCAGGACTCATGAAAGCAATTAGCAATTACTGCCATGTGCATCATAATAGGCGTGCTTTAGTTTTATTTCCATAAAACATGTCTAAAAAAAAAAAAAATCATAAAAAGCTTTCACCAAATTAGATGTCACGCTTCAAAAGAGACTCAAGGTTTTGAATTTCCAAGCCGAGGAGGCCAGACGTTAAACATATTGACGTGTGTGTGTGTGGCACTCACTCTGTTGGAGCACTTCTCTCAGTGACACGTACTATATTTGCCTGCTGATAGATTGCATGTCTGCCCGGCGCTGTCGCACATACAGTAAGGAGACAGAAGTGCTGATAAAATGCTTAGCTTTCAAGCACATCATAACACGTGGGCCTCGGTCGGCACTTTTCACGACACAGTCTAGTTGTTTTTTTGTAATACAGGCTCAAACTTTCTAAATGAATGTGGCCTGGCTGTGTTTGTTTTCGTCCTTTTGTCTGCTGAAGGACAGACTATACTCAGTGCGAGGCTTTGAAAGCTGACAAACGAGTTTCATAGTTTTATGGCACTGCACAGCGCAAGAACAAATACCGTATTGGATTAGTGCTGGAAACAATAATTCTGAGGATCAATGAGCAGAAATTCATCAAGTAAACCTGCCTGACATTTATTCATTGGTTCTGCTGGAATAATTTGATGATTTTCTGCTTTTTCTCTCCTTTAAATCGTTATGACTGGTTTATATTTTGGGTTTTGTACAATTGGTAGGTAGGGATTCGGTTGCAGACGACAATCAACGGGAGTTTAAAACGTCCTCTAATGTTACAAACAAAACGAAGGAGTTTCCAGGACGTGATGAGAACATCAGCGGAGGAGCCGATACTGGTGCACTGACTTGAGCCACTAAATACTTCTGGTAATGTGGCTAAATCCTCACAGGAATGCATGGAGACATGGCATCCAATACAGCATTGTTGTCATATGAGGACGTGTTACCACCATCCTTGTGCGAGGCGTGACCAATCAATTCAACTTGTTCTTGAAAAACAACACCCAGAGTGGGGAAAATCGGCATCTGTCGCGTCCCACCCTCCGTTACATCTGCGGACCATTCAAAGACACATGATATCGGGCATGCCCGGTTTCAGGGAGACGCAGGGAAGGGAGCAAGAAAAGAGAGGAAACTGTGAGAAAGGGGAGGAGACGGAGGCTTTTGTCTCCGCATTTCTCACGGCTGGTATCGGAAACAGCCAGATGCTGTCAATCACAAGTGAAGGCCGGAGAATGGACTGCCCTATTTATCTAATGAAGAGGTCAAGGGGCGGGGGTGGGGAGGGGGTAAATAGAGCATGGCCAAGATTGTCACAATGTCAAAACCAACTCATTCATTATCAGACATGTTATCCAACACATCTTAATCACTTAGTACGTTTGCATGGATACCAATATTCCATTTCTGTCCTTTTCCACATTAGAAAGGTGGAACATGCCAACATCAGCCAGGTTTAAGGAGTATTTCTGGCCAGACACACATGAGATCAGCGCTGTGTAATACACCAACCGACATGCCAAGAGTTTCCAGCCCGGGTTAGAGAAATGCATTAAAAAGAATAACAAAATACTTGGAAATCAAAGGTTTTCTGAATCTACAAATAGCACAAAGCCGACCTCTTCCAGTATAAAGTCTGTCATCTAAGGAAGACAAAAAGTATTAAGCCTAGAGTAAAGACTTGCAAGCTTTTCGTCCTGAAGGACTGTTCAGGGACCAGTGTGTATAATTTAGTGTTATCTATTATCAAAAATGGAATATAACATTTATAACTGTATATATTTGTGTATAGCCACCTGCAATTAAGAATTTGTATTTGTACTTTCATATCATCTGCCATGTTTAGCCGCCATGGTCTGAAGACCGCTGACAGTGAGCTGCAATTCACAATCCCCCCACTAGATGTCACTTAATCCTACATGCTGGTCCTTTAAGTAAGTAATTATTCAACTAGACAGTGCAGGCAATAAGGGAATGTATTTATATGCACTGTAGTAACATTCAGTCACTGGATTACTCCTTTACCCCAGATTCCTGGAGACATGTCTCACAGACGTACTATACAGTGACAAAGGACACTGCTTCCTGACTTTTTCCTTTTGCTGTGAGTGTGACAAGCAGCCAGACAGAACGGAGCGTCTTCACAGTGTGGGAATTTCACAAAAAACTGCAATGTCCTCCGGTGGAAACCAACTTATTTAGATTTTGTCAAACCGCTTTTTGTGACGGTTTCGGTTTCAGACGGATTTTAGGCAGACAACGTGAGCGTGCGGTTTCTTCTTGTCTTCTAGCCACGTTCTCTTTCTTGTCTCTTGTCATGCACATAAACGATTTGAATGGCAGACATGGCAGAGAAGTCGGTGAGAAATCTACCTGGGGAAATCAGGTTTCTCTAATCCCTTACACAAAAACTACGGGAAACAGGTTTACTTTATGGCAAATAAATACGCTTCCCGAGTGGAGCTTGATTATTTACATATAAACAGAGTGGAGCATTGTAAACCTTCCTTGGAGGAGTGTAATGTTACACTTAATTCACAGCTTGCATGTTGGTTTTGAGGTCATTGATTCGTTTCCAGTGTAACAAAGAAAACAGAAGAATAGAGCAGTTTTATGATTTATTCCTTAACTTGTGACTCATTGTTCATTAAATTTGCAAACATGTGTCTCTGCAAGGTTGTTTTTTTTTGGAGTGCAACTAAAGCTATTCACATTCAGTATGTTCTCTCACTGAGGACTTTTCATGTTTCACACAGTTAAGTAGCTCTGCCAATTTACAAATCAGACCTGGATGCGTACCTGACGTTTCTATCGTAGCATCAAAACAAAATGAAAGAAGAGTTTGTGACTTTCATTATAATACAGGCCTGCAAATCGGCCTCAGGCATTTTTATCTTAGAAACTTAAGTGATGTCAAGTAACATTTAGTTGTGATAAAGGTCGAACGGCATCATTAGCTCAGACTAGAGATTCACCTGCTTTACAGGTGGACTTCTTAAATCGAATTCACATTCGTGTGACCACCAGGAAGTCACACATGATTCCTGCCATACCGGAAGGGTTGCAGTTTCACCATCGAACAACTTTTCAAACATTAGCTCTATTTTAGGAACCTCTGCAAAATATTCCATGGATGTTGTGACGCTTGTCTTGCCACAGTTGCCCACTTTTTGTGCCTGACTAAGAGACACTGTGATAGCATGCCTTGTGGCAATACACAGAGACATTAGAATATAATCTGATGTAATTTATGGCAAAAATACTGTCAACATGGGTAAAAGAGCTCAGAGTGACAGGACAAGCTGCTAGTGTTTGGTATACAAAACTGACTAATATAAGAAGCCAAACAGACTGTACTGAACTGTCAGTAAAATATACTCATACCATTAGTTTAGTGGGATTTAAAACAAATAATAGTTGAATAATTAGTTGAATACATTTTCTTGTGTTTAAAGGAGCTTGTGAAACGCTTTTGCCATTATTCGCATTGTTTTGTGACTTAATTGAAAAGATTTATGGGTTTATTAAATTATTACGATCGTCATAAATTGTCAGAGCTCAGAAAGAGACAAGGTCCAAATGCACAACTCAGATAGAGATGAAAAGTTGCAAGAGTTCCCCTTAATTAAAGGCAATGCAGACAGCATCTGGCAAAAAGGGCAAGAGCGAAGTCAACAGAAAGGCAAAAAGATAAAAGTCTAAGAAAAGGCAGGGAAAACAAAACACAGGCTAAAGCAAATCAGGAACAAAGGCTGGAGAGAAACGGGAGGTATCGCAGTTAAGACAATCCGGCACAGAGGAAGCAGAAAGGGACATGAATACAAAGGGAGCTAATGAGGGAATGAAGAGCAGGTGAGAAAAGCGGTGCACACACAAAAAGGAGATTAGCGGCAGTGTGATGAAAACCATGGAATCTGGAAAAAAAAAAAAAACCTTTGGCGACGCAAACTGGGTGGGTACAAAGCATAGACTGTATATAAATATGGACAACGCGTCACCACTTCCTTGCATTGGCCAAACTGACCTTATTTTCCCAGGGATACATCTTGTGACTTTGGAGCCAGAGTCTGCGCATTACGATCGGAGAATGGAGCCACGTGGAGCCGCGATATCGATGACTTGACCGCACTTCCGACAGACTCACTCGCGTTTTTAATACGTCACTCTACTCTACCTCCGCTAGTTGCAAGGAAATGTTGGATTATACACCGTCGGCATGGCAACCGGTACTTGCAATTACATCACATCCTGGTTCAAGCTGTAGAAGAAACAAGATCTAAATGATGGTGAATGGGACAAAAGCAGGCAGCGGAAAAATAAATAAATGACTAAATGAATTTTATTTCTCTACTACAAGAGATAGGATCACGTTTTAGTACAGCCATAGGAAAATGTGACAAAAGCTAAAATTGCTCAAGACTGAGAGGTCCTCTGAATTCAACTTATTCTAAAGCGATGAAGGATACATTACGGAAGAATATCATGTTTTCTGTAACAAGCCAGTGTGTAGCACGCTGACTGGCACTCATATCTTCTCAAGCCGTGCACTATAACTCTGAATGAAACATCTTTGCAGGAGAGAACCTCGGGCCTTTATCCTCTTAGCTATGACCAGAAGGTCAGCACCACACAGTACTTAAACAATGGCCATTCATAACAAAATATCCAACTCGTGTGCATCATCCATTAATCGGGCCAAAGAATAAGTACCCACAATTTTTTCCTATCGCCGCGTTCCATTTTCTGAGGCGAGAATGGGCAGCGGAGGTTTAGATAAACACTGAAGTATAAAAAACATTCATACAACTCAAGAGGAGCAAAAAGGAGTCCAAGGTTTAAAGAGCTCTGATTGTAATAACTTGGCCCCTTCTGCACAAAAACAGATGATTGAATTTCTCCTGATTGCTCCACAGGCTGAGTAAATTTTCATAAAGCGAATATCAGCCGTGGAGGGAAGAAGAAAAAAACGGCCGTCAGTTTTGAGACCTCATTTCAATAAGACCGTAAATAGCATCCACAGAAGAGAGAGCATTCAAAAAAAAAAAAAAAAAAAAATCTACAGCCACCCCTCATCCTTCACGAAACTCATAAACCGGCTACCTCGAGAAGTGGAACACGCGTGCAGGAGTTGTGCCTCCGCAGGTGGGACATGCATTTGACTAAAGCGCCTGCATAACGGCTAATGCTGTTGCCATAGAAACACCTCTGAGTGATGGCTTTGTTAAGAAGAATAGTTACGCACCATTAAACTGGTGTAATAGTGCATGGCAGTCATCTCCATAACCAGGGACAAAGCAATTACCAAGTCATTAAAAAAGAAATGGACTAATACAACATGGTGCACGCGAGTGTGAATGACACGGCATCGAGATCAATCTGCGCCATCGTTTCCTTTAAGTAAAGACGATATGTGCGTGCACAGAAGCTTTGCATTCTCCGGGACTCTTGGGATTACATTTCAGTGCAATCTGGCGCGGGTTTAGTTTAGATATGTTCTCGTAGCCAGAGCATTTGCATTGAAATCACTCCGTTTCATGAATATGAAACAAAATTTGTCTGCTTTTTCCACATGTTGTGCCGCTTCCCTCCCGTCTCAGACAACAGACGATCTAATAGCATCAGCTTGAATGCTAATTAATTTCCACTGGGACTGCATTTGGTTGTTTCCTGATAATATTTTGATGGCTAAGTCGAGGCTGCTCGTTCGTAGGAATCCCGTACCCCCCCTTCCCAAAGCCAGAGACAGAGGACAGCAGCACTGGCAATGATTGAAAGAACTCAAAATTCAAATGAGAGAGAGGAGATGGAGTGAAACAGATGTGCCGTTGTTTTGGAGAGAGCGGCGTGCATACAGGGCGAGCACACGCCGCCGCCGCCGCCGCACACAAAGCCGTATACACGTGCATAGACAGCAGCGCCACTCAATCATCCTGGTCGAGGGCCAATCCATCTATCGCTGGTTGACTGGGATCCAATCACCATTCCCAACAGGGCCGCGATGAAAGAATGGCAGACAGCCTGTGAAGAAGCCTGCTCCCTCACCGTAGATTGATGGGACAAATCTTGGGTCAGTTCATGAGGCATCCCACATCGAGACAAACACACCAACAAAAAAAACTTTGACGCTGTACGACGCTTAAAACCTCTGAGCTCAGTCTGTGTGTGCTTTTGCTGCCAAAGTGTGTTTCACTAAGACAGCATTTCTGCACTTCAACCATGAGATGCTCATCCGGCTGTGTCATCAGCTTCGGTTTTATTCGTCCCCGGTGGCCGACGCTCATTTTCTCGTGTTTAATGCTGCAAAACATTAAACGCACAAAATATTCTCTTACAGCGGGCGAAGGCACGACTTGAGTTACAGCTTCACGGAGGCCAGACAAGTGCAAATAAAAAGGAATACAAACTTTCTGAAGGTCAAGAGGCTGTGCAAATATTGTGTTTTCAGCGCCTGCTAGCTGGCTGTTGAGTCAGTTGTGAAACACCATTAGCATGTCTCAATACAGGTGAGTGGAAAGCGTCTGTAACTAACAGAAGACTACAAAGGACGAGCTGTGGAAGTACTTTACCAGCCTCACACTTTCAGACAATCTTTTCCCACTTACGCTGATATTGTTGCATCGGGTAAGCGTCACGAACAGCTGAGCGATAAAGAAAAAGGAGCAAAAAGAAAGAGAGGTTTAATGCCCGGCCCATTTGTCAACACCACACAGCTGGCCAATCACAGCGTGACGTGGGTGTGAACGTTGGAAAAGTACCAGATTGAGCAATAAAAGAACACAACTTCTGAGACTATCAAAGGCTTTAAACAAAGATATTTTTTTTTTCCTCTTAAAGATTGAAAGCTCTAAATATTGGAGTTTGAGTCGGAGCAGAAGAGTTTGTTTCGGCTGGATAAGCAACAAACCGAATTAATCTCTTCTGACTTTCCAGATTAATCCTTTCATTAATTAATATGCCATGCTATACTGGCTGTTTTACAGGGCAACGCAAGAGCCTTCAGGGAAAGTCCTTGGGAAAATCCCTCAGTGTTACTTTAACTGGCTGTGAATAATTTAAAATGTATTATTTTTAACAACTCCATAATATTAATTGGTGCTCGCTGCAAATTTTCGTATTCATGAGTAAGGCTTGTTACCTCACAGAGGCCCTTCTCCAAACGCAATCAGCAGTAACATGGAAAATCCCAGAGAGCGCCTATTCATGCAGTCGGCGTGCATTTTGCCAGTACATTAATGAGACCTGATGTGGGGGTGTGAGAAAGCTGCAATGCCAACGTACAGACAAGGTGCTGCTGGCTCTGGTTGCAGTGTGGTCATTTAGCCTGTGTTTGCAGTAATTTTCCTACCAAGTCAGCCACACACATCTGCTGCACGCAGGAATCGCCTACACGCGGCAACGTTAATCATTTTCAACCCTGCTCGTGGTTACGCGGCGAAACAAACGGCATTCAGCGCCGCAAATATTCAAATCTGAGTCCAATGCCGTCTCACAAAAGACTCCGACCTTAAAGTGTCTCTCCTGCGATCTTATAGACAGCTCCGACACATAATGAGACACTTCAACTCTCACGTGTGAAAAACAAGAATTAGAAAAAAATAAAAAATAATCCAACTGAAAGGCCAAGTATCGGAATCGGCACAGTTTCTAACATGCGAAGCGTTCAATGTGTCACGCTTCAATGCATCACAGGCACAAAGTGTAAAGCAGCGTGGGTTCATGGAAAAACAATGAAAAAGAATTTCATACCCTGCAACGTGCTGACTTTATGTCTTGTCGTATTAGAATTTCACAGATGAAGTAAGCCAGTGAGTGGATAGACTATTCTGATCATGCGACACTCTGCAGTGCTCGTACGGTGCATGCAAGTGTGGCATTTACAAGAGCATTTATTAAATATATAACCGGAGAAGCTTTCATATCATGAACCCCAAGAGAAATACAGGTGAAATGCACCATAGATAAATTTGTATTACTGACACTAAAAGTAATGTAGCCGCTTGTCCTCTGCAGGGACACACCCTGGATGGAGAGACAGACAACCATTCACACTCACACCTACGGCCAATTTAGAATCACCAGTTAACCTAATGAGCATGTTTTTAGACGGTGGGAGGAAGCTGGACATGCAGAGCACGCACACTCCACACAGAAAGTCAAACCAGTCGGTGGATTCAAACCCAGAACCTTGTTGCTGTGATGCATCAGCGCTAACCACCACCCTAATATGTGGCGCGTAATTAAGGTGGGGCGGCTGTGGCTCAGTAGGTAGAGCGGGTTGTTAGCGGTTTGATCACGAGAATGTGCCACATGCCAAAGCGTCCTTGAGCAAGATGCTGAACCCCCCACTTGCTCTGAGTGGTGCGTGAATGTGTTTTACTTACCAATAGGTAGAAAAGCGCTGTATAAGCTCAAGGCCATTCATTCATTCATCTTCTGTAAACGTTTATACCTGTTAAGAGTCGCGGGGGGCGGCGTACGCCCTGGACAGGTTGCCAGTCATGGCTAACACAGAGAGACAGACAACCACTCACACTCACACCTACAGCCCGTTTGACTCACCAATTAACCTAATGAGCATGTCTTTAGATGGTGGGAGGAAGCTGGACACAGAGAGAACATGCAACTCTGCATGGATGTGAGACCTTCTTGCTGTGAGACAAGAACAAGGCCATATAACACAAATTGAAACTCTCACTGTGCAGTTAATATACACCGTTATACGCAGAATAAATGAAACCATAAATTTGTAGCTGTGCAATGGTTTCTACAGCGCTGTGCAAATGTGTCCAACTCATTCCAGCTGCAAAATAAACGTATATTATTGGCAAAATGATTAAACTAAGTGTTGCGTTTTGTTAAATTAACACAAGGTGGAATCTGTGCGATGGTGCGGCCTCGCGTCGTCAGTCTGGACCTTTAAAAGACTGATGGATCTGGTGGCCGGTGTCACCGGCAAGAAAAAACAGAAACAAGACGAGCGAGCTTGGCCTCGGCGTAGCAGATATTAAGACCATACTTTCTTTAGAGTAACGGGCCTCGGGTGACAGGACAATTGTTTTTGTCAAACACTCCGCCGGACCTAATCCTTATCATAAAGATTAATAACATACACAGCAGCCGAGACGCTGTATCACTCGGCGCTGTCCTCAAGCAAAACTGCCACTTACTTCCCCAACTTTCCAGATTGACAGCAGCAATATAATTCTCATCTCTCCTGGCTGTTTATTGACATGTGCTAGAGGATGCAGTGGTGTGCACACGCTGCCACCGCTCCTCCGCTGACAGCATCAGACACAAACATCGCCTTGGCCTGTTAAACAGCTCAGTCAAAATGGCAGCCGCACTGTCGCTCTCTGCTAATGCAAAGAAGCACATGCCTACATTAGAGGAGCGCCGCGGTGGGGAGAACAGCCTCAAGACAGACACCTACTGAGCTCCGGTCCCGTGGCTGCCGCAGAGCTCTTTAGGTTCCAGCACGGGCCCTGAAGTGTCAGTCGCTCCCGTCGTTTAATGACGGAGATAACCTTGAAATGTATCACACAGACGAGGAAGTGTTTAATTTCACAGCTTTTCGTCTCTAATTTGGAGCTCGGCAATATGTCGGCCGCTCAAAAGGCTTTACGGGATTTGAATTCAGTGCATGCTCGGATGTGTTCATTAAAGTGCAGCGTACTCTAGATAAAATACATCTGAAGTACTGATAGAACGATCATGCTGTATGCTCTCACATTGTCAGCAGCTGGTTATCATTGTATACACAAGTCTAATAACATACTGCTAATCCATATCTGCCACAATGGTGCCGCATACAAATTATTACTCCATCAAACCTACAAATCATCTGCTATTTGACACCAGCTGAACACTAGCCACACTAAATGAGCAATGAGACCAAAAATACTGTAAAGACGGTTCACTCCACAGTCATAAAATATTCATTTCACACAGCCATTGAATTATTTTTATTATTTTTTTTAACACCAGCTGCGCGTTTTTTTGTTGTTTTTTTTCTCATCGGGTTTATCACTTTCAGTTCCAAGTCTCGTGTCGGAGTTTCCCACGAGTCCACGGACGTACCCAAAGCAAGCGCCGGTCCCCAAAGCGACTGCTGAATGAAACCGAGTCCAGCTGCTCCAAGAGCTGCTGCATCACACGGCAACCAGTGCACATGCAGCGGGGTTAGAACGAGCAAAGAGCACGAGACGTGTGGTCTTTAAACACAGTTATGAAAGATACATTAGTGAAGGAGGAGGAGAAGAAGGAGAAGAAGAAGCCAGGATGAATTCATCATTCTGCAGCCTGGGGTGCTTAGCAGCTCCAGAGAGGAGTGCACTCAGACAAATATGTACCACATTGACTTCTGCACACAATATGCCACTAAAGAGGAGTCTAATATCTCCTAATATTGGCTGCGTCGCCATCGACTGAAACTAAGGAAAACAAAAGGCTTGCATTTTAAAATGTATCAGTGAATAATTTATCAGATGAACATGTCCAACTCAGCTCTAACCATAGCCTAACGTATCAGCTCCTCTTTACAGATGGATGGGATTTAGCTAGTCCCTACGCTGACGGGATCTTGTCTCACAACCAACCATTAAGGCACTGCATGATTCGTGACAGTCACTTGCTGATATTCACGTTTTCACACATCCCAAGCGAGGCGAGTCGTACGTTTATCAGCCCATATGGACCCACATATTATTGACAAACATTTACTTGCACTTAACATCTGCGACAAAAAGAAAAAAAAAAGCAGATGAGAGCTTGAGGGAAGGAGATAATTGGCAAGGCACGAATTAGAAGTTGAAAGACTTTCCTTAAAGCTTCACAGTGGAATGCATCCATTGATCTGACAAACCCCATTAAGTTATTAATGCACGTTACGGAACGTTTACAAAATAAATGCTTGCGTTTCCGGTGTCCTAATTCACTGTGATCAAGGTGAATCACTGATTCAGGATTTAGAAGTGAGTGACTGCTCGTCTGCTGCCAACACAGGTCAAGACGTCTTTAATCAATCTGCCCATCTCTTCCCTCGGAGTGAACTCATTGCGATGCTCCAGAAGTTCACAGGAGAAGTACACACAGTCCTTGACCATGATATGCTGCTTAAAATGTAAATGAGACTGTGAATAATGGGACAAGTCAGCGATGAATATGCAGACGAGCACAAATTATTTTGCTTGTCTTATAAATCAGTTTTTGTTTGTTGGCATTTTGGAGGACTCCAGATTGTTGATACTGAATCCAAACCAGGAACCTTAATATGCTCGACGTCGCCCAGCGCGACCCAATCAAACGCGCTGGTGAAATCACTGCATTTAAACCACCCCACAGTGGGATACGGTCGTAAATGCCTGTGTGGTCAGATTGGAAGGTAACTGCTCTGGATTTGGGACAGCCAGGTATCCCAGAATCCATCTTCTGGGTGTCATCAAGTACTCGCTGTTCCAATTACAGAATGACCGCGTTGTGTCCTCCTGTCTGTACTCCAGCGTCGAACTTGGCATGCTTGGTATCTATAAACGCCCCATGTCTTGAGCCAGGATCGGGGACAACTCAACCACTTTTTGATCGTTAATATATCATAAAGTACAGAACATTTATTTCTGGTATCACACCTGTAAAAAAAAAATGTTCACTGGCTCTCGATTAAAACACTGCAACTATTACCAATGCTGCCACTCGGTGGTTCATTTATTTATTGTATTGAAATTGATTCTGCTTTGTTCTTTGACCTTTTTCTATAAAAAGTTAAGTATTTTCTTCATACACCAAACAGCCACATCATTAAAACCACTGACAGGAGACGTGAATAACTTTGAGCATCTTGTGACAAATCAGTGTTCTGCTGGGAAACTTTTGGACCTGACATTCATTCGTGTGGATGTTACTTAGACATGTAGCACCCATCTAGACCAGACCAGACATCTCCACCCCTTAGTAATGTCACTCCTTGATGGCAGCAGCCATCACCAGCAGGATGCAGCCTGACACAGACGCACACACAAAAACGGTTTAGGAACAACTAAAAAGAAAAACAATGAAAAACAGCACAAGGTGTTGACCTGGCCTCCAAATTCACTAGATCCCAAACTGATCAAGTATCTGTGGGATGATCCACAGGGCCCCTCCCCTCAAAGATCCCCACTAACACAGGACACCCTCAGAAGTCCCATGTCCATTCTTTGAGCCACAACTCTTTTGGAGGAACAAGGGAGACCTATGCGATATAAGGAAGGTGGTCATAATGTTATGCCTGATCAGCAAAAGGTTGTAATAACTGAGCTTTATTTGAAACCATATAGAGCACTATATGATGATATAATGCCATCAAAATGAAAGGCCACGCTAGCTACAGGCTGTCAATGCAGAGCTATGCAGCTGTAAAAGAGATCTACAACGCTTAAGTGAGCTTAAATTAGACCCTCTTTAAGTTACGTGTGCACCGCGGAGCTGTATTATATAAGAGATTGTATATATCAGATTGGATTCAACCCGACATCAAAGGACCAGCGCACGGATCAAATAAAAGGTACCACGTCTGCGCATAGCCCGTTCTAATCTTCGATCAAAACTTTCGAACCCACTCCCCGAGCACTTTTCTGCTGACTTATTAAAAAAAAAAAAAAAAAAGCCCCACTCCAATTCTGCCGGATGAAAATGGCAGCGTCAACATTTGGATTCTTTTTGTTTTACATTTTGCAAACCAACCAGTTTGGGACTAAGGTAAGGAAACTGGTCACGTGGAATTCTGTGCAAAACACACGTCTAAGCATTTCTGTAAGCTGTGCTTTATGAACTACCAGAAACAAATTATGCTAACTGTAACCTGTCGTACCTCATACTGCTGCCTTCTATCAGATAGCCTCCAAAAGTTTACCTCAGAAAGAGTCAATTGGAGGTCCAATTAATTTTTCAATTAAAATAATCTCACTTATTTCCTAACTTGCTGGACTTTACTTTGATGTCTGTTTGGCTGGTTGTGGTACTTTGGCAGATAAAGCATTACTTCCTGATCAGATCAAAGTGTCTCAGATTTGTGCAAGTACAAAAGCCTAGATAACGCTTGCAGCAGGCAAAAGAGAGCATGAGAAATGAAGATACATATTAGTGCATGTCTCGTTAATAAATAATTATACCTGCATTAGGCTAGTTAGAACATAAACAAAGCACGGAGTCGTGACTGTCACCGCGCGGTGAAAAGACAAGAATTCAATATCAGGAAAGAGTGAAGGCAACCGATATATTGCATAGGGCTCTCTCAAATCAAAGACTGATCATCTTTTTCCTGCTTTCAAGAAGATGACACAAACTTAAACAGCTTTCTTTATTGTCATTGGATAAGGCTCTCAGCAGTTACCTTGCTTTTCACTTCAAAATCCCTTCTCGTGAGCTCTGCACGGGCGGGCAAGTCTTGACTCTTTCCTCTGTCGCTTCAGAGTTTCATACATGAAAAGCAATCATGCACACTGCCATCAATCTCCTTCCCCAATTACTCTGAAAATGTTCCCTGAGAACAAAGCTAAACGTGGCACAGGCGGTTCGTTTGGAGCTGACTAACCTTGGTGTGATACTCCGGGTTCAGTTTTAACAACGCAAACATCAATGAGTAAATGTACATTTTTTCTAAATATTACAGCGCATAATATCAAAAAAGCTTCTTGTGTATATTTTCATTTAGCATTTTGTTTTCACTTCACCAGCCCCAAACCAGTGAGAGCACAAAAAGCCAACAAGCATTAATAGGCCCAACAGGCACATTGTCAGGTGCAAGAGACTTAACAGCTCCTCTGTAGAGGCACAAATAAAAATAAAATATGATCCATCACACTGCTACAGAATGAGAGAAAGCCCACAACGTGCGTCAAACACAAAGTTAGCCTTTACAGCGCTCCGTTCACTTCCTTACAAGAAATAAATAAAGGATTAACCATTCCCTGGGAGTTCTCAAACTTTGGCCCAAATCACATGAGGTGAGTTAGCACAGAAGGCTACACAGCAAAGCACGGAAAGGGGGAGAAAAACAAGCTAATCAACATGCAGAGACAGGAAGCCGAGTGAGTTGGAGTCAAGCTGCCAAGCCGCCAGATAAAGATCTGTCTGACACAGGGCCTTTTAAATAATCCACTTGTTAAGTACACCATTTAGAAACATTAACAACCAGCTTGGAAAAGGTGACGTTCTGACGAAGGGTGGGGGCAGGGTTGCGGGACGTTTAGAAGATGGATGAGGTTGGTCAGACTTCATGCGGGGACCTCTAAAACAAACAGACTTAAAATGTCACTCATTAAAACCCAAAGCCTGCGCGGCCGATCCAGAGTCTCCTCAGAGACGACACGCAGCCCCCCCCCCCCCCCCCCCCCCCCCTTTCCACCTTCACGCAGATCTTGCGTAACGCCGGCGAGAGACGGAACTTGGGATTTTCTAATGGGACAGACTGCTACACCAGAAGCAGGTGATGTTAGCTAAAACATTCGCTGTCAGCTCGCATTTTAGACGCTTGACAAAGTAAGTCAAATCCAGTTTGTGCAGGCCTGGCTTGCAATCTGACTTTCCGCACCCTCTGGTTCTACCAGGAACTGTACTTCTGATGACAGAAAAGGGCAAACTCGATGTGCAAATGTGCTGGTTATTCCGTCACGACTACCACTTCACGGCACGGTCTGTCTGTTTCTGTGTAATCCTTGTTGACTTAACAATGAGCCTGATACCCCATTTGCGTGTGAAGCGTAAGACCATCTCCGTCTAATGCAGAGGAAGCAGCCAGCGTGGGAATCAGACAGGAGTTTGACATAAAACGGTCTAGAACATTCTTAGCCCTTCTGAGAGGCTCTGTGAAGTTGTTTGCCACGTTAATTGCTTTGTGACAATTGGGGGCTTAAAATAAATCTGCACCATTTGAAGCGACTTAAGCTTTTTCAAATAGTTCCAGTTTACCCTGTAAATTAATTGTGTCATATTACCTGGCTGACAGAAATGTTGAGCGGCTCGGAGGCCCCCCGAAGTTCAGACGTGAATGTGATGGTTGGAAAACACGCAAATGCAAGCAGCGGACTTTCTTAAGGCATGACTGCCCAAAGGAGATTAACCACACACTGTTTTACAGGGTGGTATTCTCTTCTCAGATTCAAGATTAAAAAATTTGCAGGAGACAATTTCTTCCTCTTTGACAATGGTTCCTACTTCAAGTCAAGAATAAGATTCATATCTACATATAAGCTATGACAAAGAAAGATAAAGGTGAAAAACTGCTTATCTCTGCGCTGACACATTAAGAACAACAGGCCGCTGCTTCTGCTCTGCAGCCACACCGCCTTGGCATCTCTCTTTCTATTTCCTCTTTTAGATGCATGGCCGGAGTAAACTTAAACTGCACAGCTGCACAGGCCGTGTGTAGTGAAGTGTGGAGGTGTGAGTACGTGTTGGTGTGCATGTTCAGGCATGCAGTGGATGTAGGGGCTCATACCTATGCCGGAAACGAGCGCCTAACCACTCTTGAGCTATAAATCAGGCCTTGGTCAACCTGGCCAAGAGCATTTTCAAACCCATTTGCAGAAGATAATGCCAGCTATTCCTCCCAGCCCCAGGGACGGGAGAGCCAGCCTCATGAATCATTGCCCTTTTAGAGGAGCGGCAGCATGGAGCTCACCTTGCTGTGTCCATAGGGTCCTCTTGACTCTTCCTAGTGGGCAGGAACAAAGGGTGACGGCGGAGGGAAATATTTGAACTATGACCAAGACATCCCAAAAAATTAAGTTACGGGAGCGTAATGAGTGAGAGCAATAAGCGGGTGTAGATGATGAAGGAGGCAGTGAGACCGCTGCAGTAAACTAGTGCTGTGTAGGAATGCAATACTGCCAAACACCCAGGGGCATAGGGGAGTAAGTGACAGTAACAAAAAGAAAGATTTCACATCAGCTCAGTAAATGAAACATGTAAATGCACCATATCGGTGTATTAGTGCCAGTGAATCAGGCAATTTTACTACGAGACTACAATGAGACATCATCGCTTGAGTGTATTCATCTCATAGTGACGGGACGGAGGACGTCTTAAAGGAAAAATCTTCTGCTGATAAAGATCGCAGATACGAACGTCACACGAATCTTCACCACAATTTATTTTTTGGTAATACATTAGAGAGCTAGCCTCACCGCGGTCTAAGGCCGTGCCACCATTGAATGTACAAATGCAAACTCTTGTGTCTCCGTAATTCTGGGTTTATCCTTTCATAAAGCCGTCACTGGACAGCAGCTTCCTGCCTTCAGGGGTTTAATATGAGGAAGTCTTTATCCTCCGAGCTTGCAATGGATCAAAACTGGGATCACTTTAACTTTCTGAATCTGATCAGGCATGCAGTCATGGATGATCAAGTGTCATCCCTATGGATTTTATATCCTTTTATGGTACATTTATTCGAATGTGTACTTTATATCCATGCGTGTGTTTTGGATAACGGATAACGCTGTATTTTCAGCTAAGAATCGGCCTCGTAGCAATTTCAGCAAATTAGCACAGGCTTTAATCCTGTGAGATCAGTGTTTTTTATTCATATACATCTGTCACAATAACTTATATACAGGTATATAGACGATCTAGGGCACCCGTGAAAATGCAGAAATGGAAAATAACCTGTAGACCTTGCTGAAATGGAAAACAGCCTTTTATCCCATGTCCGTAGACATTAAATATACAATAAATTCCATTTAGTGGAGACAGAGCAAAATGAGCTCCCCTCCCACCACCACCTAAACCACTCTCTAACCTCATGCTGTGATATTCCATTACTTTCTGACTACAGTTAGGAAAATTCGACATGATTTCAGCTCTGCACTGTGGTGTGTAACCTTGAAATGTACTTATTGTGAGTCTGATGAATGCTGGTAATGTGCAACTGCGCACTAGGTCATTTATATTATCATAGCCCATATTTATATATATATTTATATATATTTTTTATATATATAAATATATATATATACAGGATACAGGAAACAACTTATCATGTTGGCCACTGCAAAGACATTCCATTAAAAGCAAGTTCAAAGTCCCAGTGCTTCTCCGTTCCCTGTTGAAGAGAAATGGCAAAGTAAAACGCATCCCTGATGGAAAGCATTATGCGCCACTGCCTTATCTGTGGGCAATTTTCTAAATTTAAATAGTGATTAATTTCAGTGATGCACCATTAATATTGATGGTCTAAAAGCACAAAACTATTTGCAGCTCAAATACTTTTTACTCGTGCATCTGTCTCCGCTGTAAAGTCACCACTCTAAGTATTTTTTAAGGATGTCCAGATCCTTTTTTTTTTGTTTTTGCCCTGATACCAATGCCGGACTCTTTGTATTTTCCTAGATCAGGTATGCACTGTGCGACCAGAATAGCGCTGTCAAAGCTAACGTAACGAGGAGAGTTTAGCTCCAACAGACGGTATCTCTAGCACAGCATTCAGTGTTTGCTGTTACCTCACCATACTCTCTTTCACCGTACTCTCTGCAAAACATCCGCATTACACAATTCACAAATTTCTGTCTGCCTGACTTCGTTTCATTCACAGTAAAGCATTTCCATACCGCAGACATGTTTAGTCAAGCGATTCTGTGTCTTCTTTTTCTTTGATATTGGCAGCTTTGATGCTAGCCAACTGTCGACTGAACGGAAAATGACGAAGATGTTTGGACGCTACATGGACGGAGTTTTGGTTCATGGTAAATAACTACAAAATATTGGGTTTGGCTGAAGCCCACTACTGTTCTGATGCAATCGTTTCAAAAAATGCTTGCCCCAATACTGATCTCCCAATACCAACTGGGACATCCCTTGTATTTACATGCATATTTAGGACGCTTTGTCAGTCTCAGAATATAAATATAAAATTAGACCACTTGTTTAACAGCACTGAACTAATTCTTTACAGTCTGACCGTGTGAAATGTTCCTCAAGCACAATCTATAGCCCTGGGAGTCAATTATTTACTGTAAGTAGTCTCACTCTTAAGTATTTAAAAAAAAAACTGTGCAACTGAAGCCTAGCTGTGGGAATAGTTCGCTTTTAAGCATTGCTCCGTCCTTAATTCAGTCACTGAATTATTACATTACATGGCTTTATTAGAGTCACTAGTCTTCACTTGTGTCACAACACTCGCTGTGGAGACTTTAGAGAAAGTCAATGCTCAAAGCAAAGGCCAAAAGCCAAGACAGGATTTGGACAGCATATAATTTAGTCTTTATTGTATTTGTTTTGTGTGTCCATCACATTGTTTTGTGTGTGCTGTGATTTATGTGAAGTGGCTGCAATCTTTTGTAAAGTGAAGCGTCATCTGTGCTGCGTTAATAACCTCTAATGGCTTTAATGTAAAAGTGTCTCGGGCAAGAAAAATCCCCTTGTTTATTACCAAGCGCGCCATCTTTATTTGCTGTTTTTACTTATTCATTACTTCACCATGAGCTCCAGTGTGACACAATGACACGCTGTCAACGCTAATGGTCTCTGATGGCATCAATGCCCTGTCAAGAGGACACAGTGGGTGCTCAGAGCCAAGGCCCTTGGTAGCCCTCCACGGACGGAGAGCTGTCATCTCCGTCCCTCACTGCCAAAGGGCCCCACCCCCACCTCCCTAAAATCCTATCCATCTGCCATATCCGTGGGACAGACGGAGTGCAAGGCATGCACTTTTCAGCCATTTACTGTTGAGCTTTAGCACGCCCAGCTAGTGGCGACGGAAGCTCCTGTGTCAGAATCTTCACTTGCCACGATCAACACATGGTCAGGAGCTGAATTTTTGTTCCTCCGTCGAGGAAAAAAAAACAAGCATTTTGCTCGTCTGGACAAAATCAGCATATCGTCAGTCTTTACAGATCAAACTATCAGCCATCAGCTATAGGCTAATGCAACTCAGTGAGGATCCTGACAAAATGTCATGATATACTGATTTTTAATCCCCTTTTTTTATTCCCCAGCAGTCAGCATCATTTCTTTTTCACCTTAAAAGTGCACACGAAATCCGTGTGTGCTTGTATAACCGTATTCTCGGCAAAAAAAATAAAAAAAAATGGTAATGGCTTCGACAGATATTCCCGTGAGCAAAAGAGCTTTTAGAGAAAAAAAGCTATAGTGTGCTGACAGTCTCCTTGTGAAAGAAAGCGTACAAGATGCAACCTGCAAAGCCACGATTCTTAACATAAATGGAGAAACTCCATTAACACCGTCAAATACTTTCCCGTCATGCAACTGCGCCACAGCATGTTCATTATGAATGGTGAATAACAAAGAAGGACATGTCTACCGTCTCTTGAAGGACAGTTAATCTAAATCACTGAATCAATGTTCAGTGGGGAAAACCGTCTCACTGTTAACTACACTCAATCTTTAACCTATGCATGTGACATTTTGATCCGGCTTGATAAGAAGGCCGGCTGTTTGACCTTCAAGTAATGTTCCGCATCAATTCTGGGACGCAAACCTGTGTGTTTGTGAGAGTACGTAATTAGATGAGAACCTGTAAGGTATAGGTAGACAATGACAAGCGAAACGGATGACACCAGCCGGTGAACCGTCGCTCCATTTGTCCCCATCCTGCGCTTGCCTCAAATGAAACAGTGCATCATCTGTGCACTTCTGCTGACTGGGCAGATAGATGAACAGCCAATGCACCGAGGTCTTAACACGTGTGTCGCATACTCCTGTCAACACCGTGGTGCATTTAACAATGCACGAGATGTGATGAAAGTGTCTACAGTGCCATAGCCTAGGCTGAGCATGCACAGAATATATGTTAGCATCTCCAACCACAGAGGTAATAACCCACAAGCGGCAACTGACACGAAGCTATTTGGACTCTAATGATTCATAAAATTCGCACTTGGATTTGATGCATTGCGGCGGCATTATGATTTCATATATTTTCAACCCCGCGAAACAAAAAGCGCCGCATGAGAACGAGGCTCGTGTTTCCGTTTTCAGTTTACTGTGGCACTCAACTTTATGAAAGTATAAAAGTGTAATATCCGAGTGCGAAATGAAACAATGGGAGTTTTGTCTCATTTCAAGTGGTTTCTCAGCGGGATGACACAAAACAAAAGCGGCACTGAGAAAAACAGCAAAAAAAAAAAAAAAAGAGCACACGCAGCGGCCAACCAGGAGGCACACTTCAGATGGACGGATGGATGAACAGACTCAGACTGAATGGTCACTTGTTTGATTCATCACATGTATCCAACCAGACACACTGCACCGAGTGGCGTTAAATTGTAAAACGTATTTTTGCACCCAAAGGGGGCGTTCATCAATCTACACACAGACAGTTCCACTTATTAATGCCAACATGCAACTTATGGCCACACTGATTTAATAATGACGGATACAAGCCTTTGGTTTACTCTTCTGAAGGACGAAGGCATGTAACTATAGGTGTAGTTTTGCCAGAGTGCGCCAAAATGACTGTATGTTACTTAGGGACGAAACAGAATAGAAATAATACCAATGATCACTGATGTATATGTGATTATATATGTACAAGAGAGCCAATAAAAAACAAACTTAGTGGTCAAATATGTCAAATTTATATTTAAGGTTCGTGGATTCATTCATGACGTCAGCTCATGCAGCGTAATATGCAACAAAACATTCCACCATAAAGTTGCCGGCAACTTCCAGTCCTATTTGAGCGTAACAGGCGGTTTGGACTTATGCGTCAATTTGACACCATAGCTACAGCGACAGCCCAGACCATAGGCAGACCCTAATGCCATAGCCTGATGCGCACCTCCCCAGAAATGCAACTAAGCAACGTAGACCACAAGAGCTGTGATTGGGCCGCTTCGTTGGCTGCAATGCTAGCTCTGTGGTCTTCTAGCATACTCCCAATGCTAGTCAGTACCACGCTGTTGTCCATTGGAGAGACGGCCGGGTCCGCATTCGTCTAAGGTGTTCAAGGTTCTTAGTTCTTCCGCTCTTAATTGATTGGGGTTTTGAGAAAAATGTGGGTTTTCAAAGTTATCGCTGCGGAAGCTGAGACAACGCTGCTTTCACATGCTCACCCAAACCAGAAGTCTCTGATTGGTCTGCTTTATAGTTGCATATTTCCTCTTGAGTCTTTCCAGCAACTTCTCCAGCTCTGCAATTTTCAAAGTGACTGTTTTTGGATGAGTAAAGATGGAACGCATTGAGGAAAGGTTAACTGAGGAGATTTGGAGATACAAACATTAGTTTGACCCATCTTGTGCAAAATTTTGGCAAACTTTTGAGTGGTGTTTTCAAAGAGCGAGGTTCCATGGGCCAACTGGGCCTTTCTGTGTGGAGTTTGCATGTTCTCCCTGGGTCTGCGTGGGTTCTCGATGGGTTTTCCAGCTTCCTCCCACCATCCAAAGACATGTTAGCTTAACTGGTGATTCTATAGGTGTGGACCTGAGTGTGAATGGTTGTCTGTCTCTCTGTGTTAGCCCTGCGATGGACTGATGGCGACCTGTTCCCGCCTCTTGCCTGATGACAGCTGGGATAGGCTCCAGAAGACCCCGTGACCCTTAACAGGAATAAGCAGGTACAGAAGATGAATGAATGAATGAATGAATGACCGAGCGAGTGGAGTGGAGTGCGTCTCGTCCGTCACATAATGCTGTATTAGCTTTTAGCAAGTGAGACATCAGTTTGTCGCTATCTCTTCCATTGAAAATGCATTGCAGCTTGGTACTCTCTCACAGCTAGTGTGGCCGTAGCATTAATGAATCATAGAGTCAGTTTAACGTTTGATTGTGTGGTTCAGTTTAGTTGACTAATCTATAAAACACCATAGGAGAAGCAGTTACGTAACCTCAAGGGTGCACTCAAGTACTCGGGAAACTTGGACGAGCAAACGCGTCGTATTTTTTCTCAAAGATCGATAAGTTATCAAACTTTTCATTGCTGTTTTAGTTAAACTTTTAGACGCTTTTAAGATGAATGCGCTGCAGGTACAGAACGCACGCTGTACTGTATTACTTTAATGAAAACCTCTTTTTTTCCCACACACTATCAGCAGCATTGTCATGTGTAATCACTTCACTCATCAAGCACACAGCACAAATCTGTAATTACTAGGTTGGGTTAGAAGAACAACAATTTATTTTTCTGCTGACGTTAAGACCAGTTTGATAATCACATAATTATTGATATTTAAGCATCAGTAGCACCTAACAATAATGACATGAATATAATCCCAACAAATTTCAGATGTGTTGTCATCATTGTCATCATCTTTTTGCGTCTTGCAGAATGAAGAGTGAAACGTTTGAGAACATCAGCAAAGACAGGTAAAGCAAACAAACAGATATATAGATATTCTAATAAGAGAACCAAGGCTAGATTATGAAACAATGACAAACGCTGGAAACAATGCTCTTTTATGCGCTTGCCGGTTTCAGGTTTTAATTAGATGGCCTGTGTGGTGAGAATGCAAAGCCATCTGGGACCATCTGAGATCACAGGGACGGCAGATGAATAGCAACAGTTTCTACATCTCACTGTGGACTTTGTTATGCATACCAATGGGCTAACTGCACAATGTGTGCATGATATTCCACAGTTGTCTTGAGTTCTCTTTCTCACATCAGAAAATCTCTCAACGGGGGAAAGGGAGAAAAAAAAAAAGAGCAGTGATATTTTGGGGCTGTTGGCAAGTAATAATCTAAGGAGCTAAAATATTGAAGTCGTGATCTATAAATTCGGAAATTTGCATGAGAAATCCAATTCGGTGAGGCAAATATGAAAAGATTATGCGGCTTTAATGCCAACTGAGGCCGTATTGATTGCGTTATTTTCACTTTGTCATATTTATAATGTTAACTGGTAAACAGAAAGTTGCAGATTTGCAGATTCAGACCATCTTTAATGTTTTTGGAAACCTAATTTAATGATACTGCAACACCGCCATCTCAGCCATAGTCAATATTCTTTGCTGGTGGGACTAGGACGCAGCTGCAGTCACTGCTGAGTTTTAGTCATTAACAGTGGCATTAACAGAAATCAGAGGTTCATGCATCAAATACCGACAAACTTTCCTCGTTAGTCTTCACACTTTTATCTAAATGGAAATCTCGTCCCCTCGCCTATCATTAGCACTTTGACTCTGTAATAAACCACATGGTTTAGATGGTGAGAACTTAATTAAGGCTGCTCGGGCCATTAAAGCAACAGATATCCTCTAACAACGTCAGCACAAGACTAAATGTCCCAAGTTTTGGACAAAGGATTTGCACCACAGTTCTGACTCACTCCTAATGGCCGAAGAAAACAGCTTATCCACTTATAGAGGAGGCTGCATAATCAAAAGCAGACAGCCCCCCCTGCATCTTCTGTCTAAATGAAAAACAGACAGAACTGATTAACCTAACATTTGACCTTTCAATGTCATCTATATGCACATATCCACTCTGCAGCACGCACATACTTTCAAGTTAAAAAAAACAAAACAACAAATCACACAAGGTTTTGATGAAAAGGGAGCGCTCGCGGTAGCACGGGCCATTTTTAGAGCATGTGTCTGTTTCCACTTTCCCAAATGCAGGGGTGCCCTGTAAAACACTGGTGTAAATGGTTTATAATGTCACCAGTGGACTCTGAAATGGGAGACCTGGTTTCAATCAGCAGTCAAATTGCTCCTACATTACCCTCGTAGACTGAGTAGTAAATCACTCTTTGCCTCTATGCTGCTGACGTTAAGGAGCAGGCATTGTTAAAAATCCACCATGCGTGCTACTAAGAGCACCCTGTCTCTATGTGGGGATGGGATGCTAAGCAGGACAATAGCAGACGCTTGCAGCATCCCTATTGATGCAGGAGAAAAAACATCCTGATCCCCTAGGCAGAAAATTCAGCACACTTCGTATCTGTCTCTGAAGCTTGATACCTACAGTAACCGGCCTGATTTGCAACAGTGGATGCACGTTTAAGCTTAGAAACTAGCCGCTGCAAAGCCTGTGCCAGAGAACCATCACAACCAGTCTGAACCAGTTTGCCTGGTTAAAAAAGAGTTCTTGGTTTCTCTGTGCCAACGCCCTGACAGTGGGCCAGTGAGGCATCTCGGAGTAGTTATAATCCCCCATAAACCAGAGAAACGCTGATCCCGCCCACCACAGACCAACACACTATGGGCAAAACCTTTCATTAGAACTCCAGGGCCCTGAAATTACCAAGACTTTACCCATATGGAAAGCATGAGAACGCGTCAGCCGGGAGAGGGTTGTGCCGAGTGGTTTTTCAGCATGTGGCCACAGAGGAGCTGGAGCTCTTTAACAGTGCCATTCAGCCGGGGCCATGCCAGAGAGTACCGTATAGGAGGAAGCCGAGGCAGATGCTCTGGCTAGCGGCCTCAGACCAGGCCTGCTAGGAAATACCCTAAGAACATACAAACATTCACACGGGCCAGGGGATGTACGCAGACCAAGTAACACAACAAATAAAAAACACAGCAGAAAAATGGAAAGTCGCCTGTTTATGTTTTAAATGTTTTAAAAATACTTGAAACATGCAACACAAGTGGCCTTACTTTTCATGAAACGAAAAAAATTAGCCCAGAACAACTGAAACTGAGACGTTAAAGACCATCCCCGGACGTCCTGAATCTGTGAACATGTAAATGTGAAGTGTTCAAGCGCCACAGAAACGCAACTTTCAGTGTGCAATGCATGCTTATGTCTCCACATTACACTGTACACCGATCATGCATAACATTATGACCACTTGACTAATACTGTGTCTCCCTTGTGCATCCACAACCGTTCTGACTCATCAGAGAATGGAAATGAGCCTTCTGATGGTGTCCTGTGGTGTCTGGCAACACAATGTTGATAGAGGAGAGTCTTTGGGTCCTCTGGGTTGAGGGGAGGGTCCTCTGTGGATCAGGCTTGTTCCAATGCATCCCACAGATACTTGAGATGTGCTGTTCTTCATGTTTAGTTGTTCCTAAACCTGTGTCAGGCTGCTTCCTGCTGGGGATGGCTGCTGCCATCGAGGAGTGTGGTTGCTATGTGGTCTGGGTGTCTGGTCTGGTCTAGGTGGGTGCTTCCACTTAGACGAACGCCAGGTCCAAAAGCTTCCCAGCAGAAGACTGAACAGTCCGAAGATGGTCAATGTTATTCACGGTCAATGTTGTTGTGGCTGATCCGTGTACGTAGCCTATTTGACCACTACTGCCTTTCAGGCTAGCTGTGATGCCTGAAATCCAGCTCGCAGAAAAGTTCCACTTTCAGCAGGCGGATTTTAAAGCAGCTTGCTCAGGGGTCATGCTCCAAATGTACGTCATTCTGTACAGTGAAGCTCAGACGTACGAGTTACACCAAAGCACATTTCTGAGTGGAGAGCGACCTTAAGGTTATGTGAATTCTTTTCACCATCAGCAGAGAAAACAGAAGTAAGACGAGTTTTTCAATTATGCTCAGCTGAGAAATAAATAAAATGCTGCTTCTCCTCTGAGCCATACACTCACCTGCCAGTTCATTGGGAACACTAGTGAAAAAGAACTCATTGAAACATCACAGGCCTGGACTCAGTCTTAGCTTTGTGAAGGTTACGGCATTCAGCATTTATTTAAATAACATAAAGAGCTGTTGATTTAGCTTCTTCACGGAGGCTGCAGCCAGTAGTACTATTGAGTTGTACTGTGTAGTAGCGACACATGTTTCTAATGTTTTGATGACCTCCTTTTAGTCAATGGCCCCGGTTAAATAACAGGAACACTTTGGTGTTAAATACAACACGGTAACAGCACCGCAAAGTACACCCTCCACAATGATAATGCAGTTAAATCACCACCTTCCTTACGCTGTTTCAACATTAAACTGAACATTACAACAGCCGCGAAGGAGGATTTAGTGCAGGACTGTTACATTATAGTGTGTTTGTTTTTATTAGTGCACCTCATGAACTGGCAAATGACCGACTATCCAGGCAACGGCGACACAAGCTTTGCCGTCAAGATGGCGCAACCGTCAGCTAAACTTGCCTTTCTCTGCAGCCTTTGTTAGCATGTATGCCTCGCAGATGACGTCACCAGCTAAGGGCCTGCACGCCGCTCCATCAAATGAGTCTGAGAGAAAGAGCAATCTGGCTCTAGGAAGCAAAAGAAGAAAGCAACGCAGCCATCCATCGTGGGCCACTCTGTGAACCCCTCAGGAGTCATGGTCAAATAAGTCTCCACTGGAATCAGTTTTGGTTTGAGTATAAAGTAGGCCTAATAGCTTGTGGGAATGAGTCATTATCCAGCATGTAAACATTTTGGTGAGAATATTAATGCGCTTCAAAGAAAAAGCAGAGATTCCTTGTGCGATAACTTTCCCCGTCCACAAGAAGAGAGACTAAATAAGAAAACGAGCCAGGGTGAGCAGAGTAAAGAAGCCCCACAGCTTCCCCTACGATCCACGATCAATCAAACATGCTTCAGCAACACGGCATCTATCAGGCCTGTCAGCGCAGGTTTAAATGATAACATATCTGTCCACTAGAAAACAACACATACACATCAGAATGCTAGAGCAGAACAGATGTAGAAAGAGCCACTTTGCTTTAGTGAAGGCGTCACATTAAGCAGCGCGACGTCTGGTGAGATGCAAAAGCTACACAGAGTCATAACGCATAGACTGCAACCTATAGGACATTTCTGTATAAAGGCACCCTCAACGGAGAACTGAATTACACCACGCCACTTTCTTTTCAGTCAGCAGGAGCTGAAGGTTAGAAACTCAGGCATGCAGCAGGGCCTGGCTTTCAGTTGCAGAGAGTCTCTGATGCAATTCCAAGAAACTAACCCACCCTGTACCACCCTGTTACAGTCTGGCTCATGGTTAGGTCTCTTCATTGTGCCCGTGACAGCTTTAAACGGATCCGTGTATTGATAAATGATAGCCATGAGGCTACTTCGGCATGTCAGTCACCCTGCAAAACTGCTCCCAGTCTCTTCTTTAAATAAACCCGACAGGGCAGAGGGATTGATGCAATGCTGAGGAGAATCCTTTCTGTATGTCCACACAGTTCGGAGGAAAAAAAATATACTAAATTCAGATGTGTTCAAGACCTGAATGGGCCTCTATGTTATTGCATGAAGCGAGCCACCTGTAAATGCTGTCACAAAAAAAAAAAAATATGGCTTTGCATTTGAACTGGAACATTATTATTATTATTATTTTGGACACAGCTGCAAGGAGCACACACATCAAACCTGCCTCTGCAGCCGGTGCTGCAGCAGCACACATTTTTAAAAGCAGAACGACTTGACATGTACATGACAGCAGATTCTGCAACTGATGGGCACAGGAGAACTCCCAGGCTCTGTGTCTGATCATGATAAATAAAGAAAGGGCAAAGATTCCGTGCGTCGGGGGCGCTCGGTGGGTGTCGTGGACGCGCACAATATAAGTGTAATAAAAAAGAAAAGAGAGAGAGAAGAAGAAGGAAGGGTCTGCAGAGAGCCGAGACCTTCTGGCAAATCATTTCTAATATAATGGGTCAGAAAATGGGAGCAAATCATTACAACGCAATTAGGCACAAAAAATAAATCAGGGTGACGACGGGCTCGCACCCCGCAGACCACCACTGCTCCCATTTATTATTTATTCTCGACAGATTTTCCGCTTCATTGAAGGTTTCACCCCCGTCTCAGGCTACACACACGTCCATTCATTTCGTATTTTATTAGTATTATTATTTGTGCTCACTTGAAAAGTGCATTCAGACCAGCTCCACTGCCAAGTGTGCGCAGGCATCGAAAAACGAGTGACCGGGGCTCGTATCCAGGCTCCTCTTCTCTACCTTCACCTCAACGTCTATGCAGAAACCAAACCCGAACATTTCTGCGCTTCTCTGCTTATTTTATTTATTGTATTTTTAATAAAAGTTGCAACAAATCGAGGTGTTTGCGCGACTAAAACAGCGACCAACTGTGTGCGTGGCTGCCTGGCGTTACAGCCCCCTTCCCTTCTCCCCACAGACGGAGCGATATTATTTGACCGTCTCAACACTTTCCAGCATATTATTTTTTCTCCAAAGTGTTTCCCGGTCCATAAAGCATTCACATGAAACACGCATGCTGCTGGCGAAACATCATCAAGTTCGGCTCAACTTGACGAGGAAAGAAAGAAAGAGAGAAAGAAAGAGAAAAGAAGAAGCTGCGTCTCAAGTTCAATTCAAAGATAACGGAGCACTTACTGAATCTCCTCTTTGTCACCGCCGTTGGCATTTCTCTCTGCTCCTCTGAGCCACGGCGTTTAGTCCCGTCTTCAGTTTGTAGCAATCCACTTCATGTAACGCATAAGCAGCCACGGGAGTTTTGAGCCACGGTAAAAATAAAAAATAAAAAAAAAGGAGGAAGAGGAGGGAGGAAGGGGAAAGATACGAGTCCTCTGCCAGGGAAACACGAGGTCCTGTCCCGGTCGGTCGGTCGGTCGGTCGGTCGGCCGGCCGGGGGTCGTGGATACTGGATCTATTCGTGGCAGCTCCCGTGTCTCGCCGCTAACGGGTTAACGTCAGCCACGCTCAAAGTGTTCAGCGCCGCTGCGGACACACGCGAGAACAAACGTCCCCTCCTTATTTCATTTATATATATGTATGTGTATATATAAATCTTGCTTCTCCTTTCTTGCAAGTTAATTCCTCACAGAAGTCAGCGCAGGGTCCTTCGCTGCAGAAGCAGGAGCTGTGGACGGCAGGGAGTTGTTGTTACGTCTCCCTCCACGCAGTCCTCCACCCGCCCCCCCCTCACAGTCACGCTTCTCGCTGCCTAGTCTGTGGAGGAAACACATGCAGGTCGGTCAGCAGGATTTTCGGATTCACTCGGCTCCACTCGCGTCCATTCATCGCTGCCCCTCAAGTCCTGCAGCCCCCCGAGCACATGCACTAGACACAACGCTCTCTCAAAACACCCCCTCTTTTACCAATTTATTTATTTATTTTTTGCACAGGGAAGCGAATCTGCAACAAAATTAGGATTCAGATGAAATAATTTGGGGGTAAACAATGCGCCTCATAAGAGTGGAATTAAAGCTGCTCCTCATTTTCCTGAGGGGCCCCTAAAGCTAATCTAGTCGCTCCCCCACCCCCCCTATCCCCCATCCCCTCAGATCTCACTCTGGGAGTCTCTGCAATGAGCAAAGTCATGAATCATCACTGAGAATAGACAATTTATAAATACCACCCCATTATCTTCATTTACTTGAGCAAATAAAAGTGCATCCCCCAACTCTTCGTCCTTGCTCTCACCTTGGGACAAGAGGGTAATATATAATTTATAAGTGCAAGAAGCCAACTTTCTGTCCTAGTAGTTGAAAATGTTTTTAAGACGGCATTGGGTTGCTCTGTGCGTTGCTCTATGCAGGGAACGCTGACAAGATGTCGTTAACGGGGAATACTGCGATGATTTAAAAGTTCCTTCTGTGATTATTAGGACAGATAAGGAGAAGGACTGTATGCTGCTCAAACATTCAAAACACTTCATTCATTACAGCCGAGCCCAGTGGCAGTCATGACAGATTGTGGGAACTGCAGACCTCACAAGTGAAGCTTTGTTAGGGGGACAGAGAATGGGCTGTGCTTACAGTGCAGCTCGGCTGTTAGTGCATGGGCACTCAAGCGACTCGGCTGAACGTGCGGGGCAGGGATGCTGTGACCCCCGGTAATGAGGACCTGAATATCTTCAGGATTCTGACAACCCATCCTACTCCGCCTCCTAACCTTACCATGATCAATCGTTAGCTTGGCAGAACCCCTGCTGAACTGCAGCCCGGCTACCCCAACACACCTCCCTAATAACTGGTGCAAATGACGTTTACACGAGGTTTTACCCCGCCATAAACGTCTCGCTGAAGTGGGCAATCAAGTAAATCCTCCGTCCAGCACACGCGCAGGTGCACACATGGTTTCAGCCGCGCTCGGTTTGATAAAATGAGACGAAATGTTGGGGTGGTTAGCGCTGAGAGAAGGTTTTCGGGTTCGAATCCAGGCCGACTGGCTTGTGTGGAGTTGGTATGTTCTCCCTGTGTTTACATGAGTTCTCTCCAGGCTTGTTAGGTTAATAATTGGTGATTCTAAATTGGTGTGCATGTGAGCGGTTGACTGTGTCTCTGTGTTAGCCCTGCAATAGACTTCCATCCTGTCCCAGGTGTACCCCGCCTCTTGTCCGATGCCCCTCCATGACCCTTCACAGGAACAAGTGTTTACAGAAGATTAATGTATGAACGAATGAGTCGCTACGTGACCTCAAAGCGACTAAAAGGAAATCCTGCTCCTTTAAGTTCACAAATAATACCCTGCCCACATTGTTCCAGTAATAAAGACAAATGGCAGGGCCGGCTGGCGTTATTGTACTCAGAGGGAGGCCATTGTATACGATGCAACAACCATCAAAATGTATTTGCAAGACAGAAATTTGGTGCATGTGTTGAGTAATGTTGTTGATATACCTCCAGTGGCCAAAACCAAGCTTCATTTTCAGCTTCAGACATCCCACATGGACAGTGGTGGAGACCTACAAACAACCTTTACATGTGGAGGTCAAAGCTGATGTCTGGAGTTGTTGTTTTTTAGCAGGAATGGTGCTAAGAGGTTGTCCAAAGAGGACATCTACGCTTTGTCCTTGCGAGATTTTCTACACCGAGCACCCAACGTTCGCTGAGTAGGACTTTTTTTTTTTTTTCATCCCGTGGTCTCTGGTGAACTCTTGACCTCTTGAGTATAATTGTATAACACGAGCCCACTTTGATTCAGTGAGGTGTCCAACAAGAGCTGCCATGTTTTATTGACTACACCGTAGAAAATACCCAGCGTTTGGCACATTAATGTTATGATTAATTCAAGCTCAAACATATAGAAAATTAAACCCATTCCTTTCAGTCGATTAAACAACTTATATCCATCAGAGGGTTGGAACAAAACTCCCGCTAGAAACTAGTTCCTGCGCACAATTATTGCTGTGATTTGGAATAAATGGTTGGCTAAATTAGTGCAAATCAAAAAGTGTCTGAGGTACCATATCAGCCCCTAACCATAACACTGCTAGAATTAAGTTTCATACATGGATCCCTTTATCAGCTGTTCCTCCTTATTAATTTTTTTATTGAACTCTATGGGGAAATTAGTCAAGAGAAATTACTTGTAAAGAGATTCATTTCTATCGAGAAGCCCCTCAGTTGGTGCTTGATGGTTGGGAGGCTGATTTAATACTGGCGCAGTTACTTTTCTGTCCACGCTCCAAATTACAAAGAGTCGTTAAAAATAGACTATAGGCGACGAATCGCTTTAAACTGAATGGTGAAAAAGGAATTGGCACGTTAACTATATGAACTTTTGATTTCATAATAATTAAGCAGTGCGAGAAGAACTAACTTGTCTTGACGGGTTATTTTAACAAGTCTGTTGGTTATCGAAGGGGAAAGTCATAAATACAGCCCCTCCAGTTTACAGATGCTGATGCACCGACGTTAAATGAGCAGTAATTTGTAGCATGTGCAAAAGTTACTTCTCAGAAATTTATGTTTATTTCCATCTAACACATTCCCTATAAATCTGGCTATATGGGCCGTGATAAGTCTCTGTTCCATGCAGAGAAATAAAAGTCTAATTTACACCACTCCAACTGAGAAATCAGCCAAAAGGACTGGCCATTATGGTCAACTGTATGAGACATCTAGCTTCGGAGAAACTTTTGCACAGATGGGAGGAAGGACGCATGCAAATGTCGGTCAGACACTCAAACAGAAAAGAGGCTGGCTTGTACAGCAGGAACAGTGATCCAAAGCTGGCCTAAAAGTCCGCCACAAACCGCTTTGAGAGACACTAAAGATTCTGGAGTAGCCCCTCACAGTCTTTTCACTTGAACATCATTAATCATCTGTGGGTAGATCGCAAACGTCTTTTGTGCCAGATAGCCCGAAATATCTCAGCGATCTGCAAAGAAGAGCAGGTGAATGTTCCTAAATTAAGAAATGACAGACTTAGCTGGCAACACAAAGTATTCGCAAGTTGCCAAATGCATTGTGCAGTATATGATTAGAGGAATGAAAAGCTGCAGGATGCTAATTTCTTTCACTTAAAATGGATTCATTTGCCAAGGGTCACCAAAGCTTTTTCCTTAACTAAAGAAATCATCAGCACACGCATCCATCTGAGAAAAAAATACAATGTCAGATGACCCTTAAAGGGGAATTACTGTTTTTTTACAACATGGACCTTATTTCTGGCGCAAAATACGACCATTTACTCACCCATATGACTTGTTGTGTGTCAGATATTTAGGTCTGCGTATATCCATATAGTGGGAGTGAATGGGGCACCGAAACGTAGCCTCTAAATAACGCACTATCTGCCACGAAACTCATTCATTTCCACAATATTTTGTTATGATACACTAGTGCTATTCCCTGTTGAGTCCAGAGTTACCTGTTATCATTATCCGGAGTCTGTAGATTGACCTACTAACCTCTGACCTGGATGATGTCATCTCTGAGCGCCACGGTCGGCTTGTTTACCCGTAATTTGCTACTGCTAGTTTTTTGCAACATGGCTGAATATTTTTCCGAATCTGAGGTTGTGGACGACAACTTTGTTTATGATGAACGTCTTTACCATTTTGAGCCAGAGTATACGAATGAGAGAGTATACAGAGTATACAGAGGCAGATAATGCGTTAATTAGAAGCTGTGTTTCGGTGCCCCATTCACTCCCACTGTATGGATATACGCAGCGCTCCACTGGATATAAATATCTTCTGAACAACTCCAAATGACACCAAAGTTAGTAAATGATCGTGTTTCATGCCAGAAATAAGGTCCAGGTTGTAAAAAATGGTAATTCCCCTTTAAAAACCAGCAGCAACAGTTTTTAGAGCGGAAAATCACAAGCTCACAAAGTCCTTTTTTTTAAAAAAAAATGTAGCTTGACAATCAACGTCACCATTGAGTTTTTGGAAATAAAACATCCGTTTGCAGTTATGTATTCGTCCATCCATGTCCACACGGATAATGAGAAATAAGCACCCGTGGCTTTGAAGCGGCTTGTGTTCGCCGGCATACAATAATGTTATCAGCATACATTTTAATTCCATCCCACAGCAAAAGATAAATTTGCTTCTCAGCCCTTTAAAAATCATTTAATTAGCGCCAGTTCTTGGCTTTTATTTTTAGCGTTGCATCTCTCGCTTTAATCAGCGCTATTATTTCAGGCTCTGGGTTCTGTAAAGTGTCTTGAGACAATTTGTATTGTTGCTGGAACGGCATAAATAAAAACCGAATTGAACTGAATATTAAACCAAGACAGATTCTGCTCTTTCAATGACTTCCTCATGGATTCTTTTTCTTTTCACCAGAAAATCGTTTGCTCATGAGACTGATTGGGTCATTACTGTGATACAGCCCATCTGCATATCATCAAAAAACATTAGATCTTAACACTCTACTCTTTCTCAGACTCAGCTTGAAAACAATCGTCAGCTCAACGCCCCAGCTGTAAAAGCCATATTTTGCCATCTATCCTGCCTGCAATGCAAATGAAATAGTGTTTCATTTTTCATGATGAAATGTAGTCAGTGACTATTTAAACTTTTATGCTGAAACGGTTTAGCAGTGACAGACTAGTGGTGTAATATAGATCTCTTTAATAGTTATACTTCCCATCCAGTGATTTTTATGTTTCATATGGTGCGTAAAAACTACCTGCTTGTTGTTTTTTTATACCTACACCTCTTTTCTCACTGTAAGAATATCCAAATATACATTTCTATGTTTAACTACTGGATCTAAGATGTCGCCTAACATCACAGAGCATCAATTATCGGCAGATTTGTCTCCCTGCGGCTGCGAAGTGGAAACTTTTGAAATGAGGCAAAAATGAAAACATGAACTACGCGCATTTCCAGTCACTTGCATTAAGCGAGTAAACTTGGGTCTGTGTCCTCAGAAGGCGACAGTACAGGCGATGTTGCATGGAAAATAAGTAGAAGAGAGCTCAAACTAAAAGCAACCAACCACTGAAACTATTTCAACATGAAAGAGAAACTAAATTTGCAAGAGAAAAATGAAAATCATTCGGGAAGTCCTGGCCATGTTTCATGCTACCAGAGACAAATTCAAACGCATGCAGAAACAGCAACAAAAGAAGGACATATTTTGTCTTCTTCTTCTTGTCTACAAGGAGCCTATCCCAGCTGTCATTGGGCGAAAGGCGTGGCACACCCTGGACAGGTCGCCAGTCTATTCCAGGGCTAACACAGAGAGACAGACAACCATCCACAGTAACATGCACACCTACGGCCAATTTAGAATCACCAGTTAACCTAACCAGCATGTCTTTGGATGGTGGGAAGCTGGTGAACCCAAGCAGACACAGGGAGAACACGCAAACTCCACACATGAAGGCCTAGTCGGCCCTGGATTCGAACCCGGGACCTTCTTGTTGTGAGGCATCAGTGCTGCCCTACAAGACGAAACAGTTCATGAGTTATATGAGTTCAATGTTTGGTACGTCAGAACTCATTCATATTTTTAATGTTAACGTGCAATGCAGGCTTCACATTCCCATATTCTACACTGTAAGTTACATATTTGACCGGGACCGGCTTTTAAATATATGTACAGTGGCTGTTGTATATTCTGCTAGGAAAAATGTTGTTTCCAGATGAATCCTTCCAGCGTCAAACTCTAAACACACACACTTGCATAACGTGCAGTGAAGCTGAAGAATCTTAAGTAACAACGACAGCTTATCAAAGAAGATGTTTCGGCCAACATTTCAACCCAACCTGACAAACTGGTGTTGACGCATAACGAGACCTTACGCAGGCTCCATAGCAGGATGCTTTCATCTTATAACCGCTCCACAATTAACGCAGGACGCAATGAGGCAGGAAAACAGTTAATGGAAGTTAATGATGAGAACACACAGAGCTCTTGTATCATTAACCAACATGCAGTCAAACATGTTAATGATTGCGGTTACTTTCTCAGCGGTCGGACCCAATTTAATGCAGCTGCCCCGAGTTTCTGCGACGTCCTCGCTCAAATTCTTAAAAGGAAGCGTTCAGGAGGATGCTGTCGCACCGTCAGCCCAGAGCGAGGTTGCATTAGACGTCTGATAGCTTGTCAGGAAAGGGAGGCAGGAAATGCATGTGTGGGATGCAGCAGGGGTGACATAAATGAGCAGGAGGGACTCCCATAGTACTCACTGAGATGAGCGTTCAAATATAAAACAGAATAAGCTGAAAATAAAGCGACAACTTGCGTGGCAGATATATCTATAATAATCATCTATCAGTCAAAGATGCGAATTCCCTTGAAGAGCCGCGTGGCGCATGATATTATGTGATCAGCTAAACAGCCTTTTCCTGCATCACAAGCGCACCTCTTAAGCCACTAGAGAGAGGGAGCGAGGAGAGAGAGAGAGAGAGAGAGACACGAATGATCAGTCTCCTTCAAAGACTGGATCCACAAGAAACACAGCTGCATTTTCACAGAAGCTATATTTAAAAGGCAGAATGCAGAGACGAAGAGGAAGAGACAGCACCGGCAAGGAGACAGAGAGAAAGAGAGAGTGAGAGTGGTGGGTTGGAATTGGATGAAGGACACATAAGCTCTCATTGAGTTGGCAAAAGTGAAAAGAGCCCTTGGTTATTGAAAAAAAAATAAAAAAAAAGAATAAATCAAAGGCGGAAAATTCCTTCAGAGGGATGGGGGCAGAGAAACAAGCCTGTCCTCCTCCTCTTTGTTTTTTTCCTCCTCTTTCCCCCCACTGTGGTTAGAGTAGTTAGCCACTCAGCAATAGAGGAGAGATGCATGGCAGCCAGCAGGTTGGCGAGGCCCTTGAGCATAAGGATCTAAGAAGGAATAGGAGGCGACACAGCACAAATTATTTTCTATTTTCCGCACTGTGGAGGATTGTGTCGAGCGCCGCTTTTGCACGAAACAAAACACGGCGCTATATGTGGCGTTTTCCTCTTGCAGCGCAGCGCTTCCTCGAGCGACGTCTTGTGCGGCGACTAATTATTCATGAAAATGTAAAAAAAATAAATAAATCTACTACAGCTTTCACAACGTTTTGCACGGCCGGCGTCATGCGCGACTCCCACGCTACCGTGCAGATGCCGAGCGTGTAAGGACACCGAGATCAAGGTCACGACGCGTGTTGCGCACGACAGCTCAGGAGCAGTTTTATGGAGGAGGTCGTCTCTCGGTGGCCAGCTGTTAGAGGCGCGAGGCCGGCCGTGATGGATGTGCTGGACAGACATTACCCCCTCCGTTTCTTCCTGCCATCTCAGTCAGCGTTTTCCCTCCAGCAGATTGGGTTCCACAAACCATCCCTCGCAGACCATCGCTGGGGGAATCTGCTGTTTCAACCGAGCAGAGCATCCCATCAGACAAATGGATATTAGCTAGTTAATTTTTAATTCCTGAGATGCAAGGGAGCCACGTTCTTTCATGGCTGGAAGGAGAGCTAATGGGCCCGGATTAGGTATCACGGGCGGATATCTGGGAACGGCCCCTTGAGAATGCAGTGTGGGTCTCTCCATTGAACACCATTAAGAGTCTTGAAGTAAGGCAGAAAGCCTCTCAAAGACACACTGTCCAGCTATTGACCTTTTGGCAGCACAATGGAGGTCCTCACTGAAGAGATATTGAGTGGATGCTGAGAGTGGTTCATTAAACCATGGCGGGAGTAAAAACATGGCAGTTGATAAGGTCTGTGCCCGGTCCGACACAGTCAGACATAGATTTCTATTTCCCACCAAACAAGAGCCTCGGCCCACCAACGGAGATCAAAACGTGGGATCTGCATGGTCAAAAAAAATAAAATAAGCCCAAGCTGATTCACCGCGAGGCTGCAGCTGCCTTTCACCGGAGAAAACCCTGCTGCGGTCATCAATGGATTCACACAAGACAAATGGCGAAGACACAGACTATAATAGGTTGTCTGGATAAGTGCACGTCAAGCCGCTCCCCGGACAGACAGATCCAAACACCTCAGCCATGTTTTCCTTGATGACCTAAAATAATTTCCTTGCTTTCAGAAGAATTGGCAGTGATGATTGTTTTTATTGACTCAGATGTTCCATTAGGCGAGGAGCTGCTTGGGGTAAATGGCTCCTGACAGCAGCACAGAGCCGGCTGATGATGCCCCGTCACTAGACCTCACACTAGGGTTATTAACTGGCCGCTACTGCAGCAAGAGCACCAGCGCTCCCCTGACAGTGATGCATACACGGACAAAAATCTAATACTGTCCACAGTTTCCTCTAACAGAGTGTGGGTGCAAGAGGGGAGATAACGACAGGGGGGAGAGATGGGAGTTTTAGATTCAAGGAGGTGCGAGGCAGGAAATTAACGGATAAATAACTGTGGCATGCATATTAAGTTTCCCTCTCTGTGAAATGTGCAAACCTGTTTTGTATAGTTTACACATATTTTGTTATCTGCTGTGGATTTTAAAGGGGTTTAAAATTGCTACATAATTATATCCAGTGATGCAAAAGGCTGAAGGTGCACGGTTTACCTGAGGAAATGACTGTTGTAATCACATGATTCGTGTTTTAATGGTGAGTGGGAAAAACAACAGTAGAAACAGATATTATATTTGATTTGATTTTTTTTTTTTTTTTAACAAATCCATGCAGAAGCTGAAACCTATGTATTAGGGCCATATTGAGGGGAAAAAAATCACAAACTTTGAGACATAAAGTCATAATTTATGAGAATAAAGTCGCAATTACGAGAATAAAGTCGTAATTTATGAGAATAAAGTCGTAATATTACGAGAATAGTCGTAATATTACGAGAATAAAGTCGTAATTTATGAGAATAAAGTCATAATATTACGAGAATAAAGTCGTAATTTACGAGAATAAAGTCGTAATTTATGAGAATAAAGTCGTAATATTACGAGAATAGTCGTAATATTACGAGAATAAAGTCGTAATTTATGAGAATAAAGTCATAATATTACGAGAATAAAGTCGTAATTTACGAGAATAAAGTCGTAATATTACGAGAATAAAGTCGTAATTTACGAGAATAAAGTTGTAATTTATGAGAATAGTCATAATATTATGAGAATAAAGTCATAATTTATGAGCATAAAGTCAATTTATAAGAATAAAGTCGTAATTTACGAGAATAAAGTCAAATTTATGAGAATAGTCATAATTTATGAGAATAAAGTCATAATATTACGAGAATAAAGTTGTAATATTCTAACCTGTTGTTTTAGAGGAAGACAGTTGGTAAAATGTGGAGGATTTTGTGGAGTTGTACTTTAGGATAAGTTTCACAAACAAGATGATACTTAATCTTTTGGCACATCAGCATCACATCATCAAGTATTAGGACTTTTAAAAGAATATGCAAGAAAATGCATCTTTTCCGGATAAAGAACCAGACAGACTTGGAGGAAGTCGCTGCTTTTGTGGAGGGGGAAATGACTGGAACTCGGTCGAGTGCAGGGTTATCAGTGGATGCATCATTCAGAGGGGTTTCGTGGTGTCTCAAGAAACAATCCGACTGATAATTAAGATCCTGGATCCGGCGAGCACGGCATCTCCGACGCCGGCAATAAATCCGACTTCACTCTCGAAGTTTGTGATTTTTTTTTTTCCCTCAATGTGGCCCTAATACTCCATCGTAGAAACCACTGAATGTACATCCTTTATTTTTAGATAAGCATGTTCAGGAGTTTTTTACTCCTTTTTTTTTTTTTTTTGAGTATTTCTCTAAAAAAAGTGACAACTATGTGCCAAGCTCAAGGTTAGGTCTGCTGCCATTTCACGTCACAGTGTCTAGTTATAAATCGAAATGCTGAATAGCGTGTTTACCAGGATGCCACCTCATCCTGTCAGCTGAGCTCCTCTCTAGACAGCAGACGTGCAGGTGCGGTGCAGTGACTGACAAGGTGCACAGTTGTTCAAATTGGGGAAACATGCGAGCACACGTGCGCACGCCTCGTCAGCATTTCTTAATTCACACACACACACAGCTCAGATTGGCTGTCACTCCGTGGACACCTGTGCGTGGCGGCGTTGCAGCCTGTGGTAGCAGATAGAGCTATGCTGTCACGCAGGAGTGATTAGAGCCTCCCTTTATAATCTCCCTCCTCTGTCCTTTCTCCACACATCATTACGGTAATACACCAAGCTCTATTACCCCCTCAGCATCCTGTCAAAGCCCCGCTGCTACCGCCTCCCTCCAGCCTCCAAGAAGGCCTCAGAGGGGCGATGATGACGGCGGGTTAAGGCAGGGCCCGGGGTCCTTGCAGCATGGCAGCTTTAATTTCACGCTTTGTTAATGTCCCTATTGCGAGAGCTCGTCCCGCCCGATGCCCTCCGCGGCCCCGACCAGGGCTGCATCCGTCCTGGCTGCCCTCTGGTTGGCTCAAGGACTGCACCCAGGAGGCTCCACGGGAACTCTCCTTTACCTTTTTCATTTTTCTTTACAACTGTTGCCCCGTTTGTTCGAAATCTCTCCCTCACAACCTCCGCTCCCTGCTTACCTTTATCTTATTCTTTCCCCGTTGTGCACTCTGTCACTGTCTGTTTCACTCTCGACCGCCTCCTCTCTCATTCCCTCTCACCCACGTCGATTATCTATCTCTCTTCTGTTGCAGTCTCTTTCTCGCTCGCTGCCTTCCTCTCGCCGGTAAACACCTCCTTTTCTCAGCTCAGCCCACTCTCTGCCCATTCACTGTATCTTCCTCGAGTTCTCGCACTACACCTCGATTGCTTCTCCTCATCTCTCTCCCTCTTTGTGACCCATTATCATCCCCTTTAATTCAGGCACGCACGGCTTTCATCTGAGCCCGCTCACTGTCTCACGTCGGATGAACACGTCTCATTGCATCTTGTGCCTAGCTCTCCCTCTCCGTCGCCGTCCTCCAGCCTCCATTTACACACTGTACCATCTGTATTTGCTAAGCACTGAGAGGCTGGAAATCATCATTCTGTCAACCTGCTCCTTCTGCATGAGTCGGCAGCCACTTTCAGGCGTCCCTAAAAATGCCACCGTAAGCACAAACTTAGTTTTTACAGGCGGCTTGAATACTTCTCGGAAGGGGTGAAACAAAGGCCTTCCACCTGCTACCATAAAAACAATCCTCCACTCCTTATCCATCATTTTGTCCTGCCCCTTTGTTTTATATATATATTTTATTGCTTTGTTTTGGTTGGTTTTAACACAAACATGCAATAACAACATGAATATATACTCTCGTTTTATTCTGGGGGTCCTCCAGAGAAGATTTCCGTCGCAATAACTTTCTTCAGCAGCAAGTATAGAGACCTGTGCTGGTTTCTAAGATGGGCTGCACCGAAAGAGCTGGAACAAGTCAGGAGTGGTATTGACTGTCCTGAATCATGCTGTTCATCATGGTTCAGATGTTGTGAAAGCGTATCGGGAAAATTACTATCCACTTTCACCACTAATGTTCTTCTTCTTGTGTACAGGTTTGTTAAGCTGGTCAGCCAATCAGAGAGACCTCTAGGCTCCTAGACATTCAGCGTCTGCCCGGTATCAACCAACAGCTGAATCAAACCTCTGTTGGTGGCTTTTCGCCCGATTTAGCAGGTCGGCCCACCCTCTGAGAAAGTCATCTTGGTTTGTCACTGCCCTTATTCTACACACCCATCAGCCACAACATTAAAACCACTGACAGGAGGTGTAAAGAACATTGACCATCTTGCGACAATTCAATGTTCTGCTGGGAAACTTTTGGACCTGGTATTTGCGTGGATGTTACTTAGACATGTAGCACCAACCTAGACCAGACCAGGCACCCCCACCCCACCAGGATGGCTCAAAAGAACATCAAAAACAGCACAAGGTGTTGACCTGGCCTCCAAATTCACTAGATCCCAAACTGATCAAGTATGTGTGGGATGATCCACAGAGGACCCTTAAAGGGCCACCAAGGCTGCAGGTTTTCATTCCAACCATGCAGCAGCCATGCAGTGGGTGTGGCTGGTAAACATGTATTTAGAGCATTAGAACATAAGTGCTGATTCAGACACTTGTCAACGTGCACATTATCATATTAGACAACATTAGGCCACTTCTTCATGGCACCTAATAAAGCAGTTAAGCTCCGTGGTCATGCAGAGGTGGACCCTGCAGACCACATTAGACCCTGATGTGACCTGAGGATGTTGCCCTGACCTTCTCTGATTGCCTGGGTGAAAACCACCTCACCGAGAGGCGCAGGGACGCAATTTAAAATGTGTGAGTGGAAGTTACCGATTACGGTTCCTCGCTTCATGAAGGGTTAATTACAGACACGACTAGAAACACAAACAATCACTCAGTTACTCGGGTTGGTAACAAAGCCCGATTTCAGTAAAAGGTGAAATTATTACACAAAGAGGAGACAAGTGGGCCTTTCATTGATCATTTTCTGCATTTTTTTTTCTCATTTTTCTACGTGTGCGCACAGAGCTGTAGGGTCCTCCAATCTGATAGCAGGTAACACAAAAGAGTGGATAATGAAATGGAGGCTCCTCTAAAGGAAAATGGTTGAAAAAGCTTTTTTTTCTTTTTTTTAAAGAGGGTCTTGTTTCCTAGAAAAGGAGGAGGAGGTAACGAAATCTCTTTGTGAGTGAAGTCATGGGGTCTCCTGTGGGAGGGCATTGATCGGAGGTGAAACACTGAGGAAAAAGGGAGCACCTATCAGATTCCACCCACTCACACACACACACACACAAAACCAAGTTAACTCACAAAAACTGTTTACGCGCACACACTCCTTATTAGCATGCGAGCAAAGCCACAAACTTTTCCTCCTACTCGCCATTCACACGCGCATGAACAAATTACACCGGCGATCTTTTCATTAAAACCGCACTATGAAAATGACCACGGGCTACATGTTAACAAACACGCCGAGCACCGAGCACAATTAGTAACAATCTTCGGTTAGTGTCAGGGTCGCGAATGGTCCCGCAAAACAGTAGCGCTCAGTTTTGCGTCGTAGGGGGTTTGGCGGGATTTGGCAGGAGACATTAACGCCAACCGTTCGTCTCTGAGTTTGACTTGACTCCCTAAGCTTAATCATGAAAAATGCTTCGACACTTGCCCGCAGAACGAGAGCCCAAGCTAGTGTTTGAGTTCTCCCTCTAATGCTGCTTGTTGCTAGGCAACCGGCATTTATCAAGCCCCCTCTACTATTTTTATTGTACTTTTTTACTTTTATTGCACGTCTTAAGTTGCCGCATCCTACACTTGCTCCAAGGCCTGTTCCACAAGTGGAATATTGTCTTTTGTAGTTAACTGTAACACACGCCAGATGCAGTTTCATACCTCGGGCTATGGTGCTGTGACACATCAATACTTAATCTCACATTATGCTTGTCTTAGATGATGCTCTGCATGACTGTCCTCGTGTCTGCGCGTACGCCTGGCTCCAAGATTTCCGTTGTGCGTGTCTCCACGCGGGCTGTGCAGACTGAGTCCAATCTCTCATGCGAGCCCGGAGAGCGAGCGGTTTGTCTTTTTATCTATGGGACGCTGTAGAAAATATTATTGCTGTTGCAGAACACCGCGAGGATCCGGTCTGAGTTTATCAGCTTTCGACTATTCATATTGATACACCCCGGAGATGCTCCTGCAGGTAAGATATATGGCAGCATGAAGTATAGCCTTGTCCACAGTGAGAAGGTACTGAACGCTATTTTGTGATGAGATGGGGACCGGGCCAAGGTGACCCTTCAGTAATATATGGGCTGCGGCTGCCAAGGCCTCCCAGGAAGATATTTGTCATCTGTGTCCCCCTAGTGTAAGGTTACCAGCAAATCAGGTTATCAGTCTACTGTTTTTGGCAGGAATGGCACAAAAACACAGATTATCTTTTCAATATAGCGCAGCGTCGCAGAAACAGACATATACACATATATATATAAAAAACTATCACACAAGTGCGTACACACACACACACACAGCCACCCTATGTGAGGATACTCTGCTGGCATGCAGTTTATTTATTCCTGAGCCACTAACCTTCAACATTAGATGCCTAACCTTAACCTTTACCTTAACACCTGAGCTAATTCTGATTTACAGCAATGCAGAGTATGTATCCTTGTCGCGGCAATGACCTGATTTCAAAGCAAAGTTGGTCAAGTCACTGACAAATAAATTATCTATAACATACCTAGCACTGATTTACAGGCAACTAAAACTTTTTGAGCAATTTGAAAAATATTCAAACCCCTCCCCCCCATGCGCTTCCATTATATCCTACTTAATGCATCATTATTGCCCTTCCTGGGAGCCACTGATGATTGGTATGCCGACTTTATCTTTCCCTATAGCCCGGGGCACACCGCCACAAAGGATAATCACACCAAGACAGAACTGTGCTTTCATAACTGGGAATATGTAAAATGTTTATTGAATAATGAATACGTCCGCCGGTGATCGCGTCCGCCCCGCGCCACCTTGTTGCTGTAAAAGTGCGGCTGCCACTCCAAAGAACACGAACTCTCCTGCACATCAGCAGCAGAGCGTGTAGGCGGGAGCCGGGGAGGGGAGGGGGAGGTGGGGGTAGGGTGAGCTGGGGTGGCGGGGGGGATTGACAAATGTGCAGCATTATGTGAGAGGAGGCAGGAAGCTGCACAACATGTCAGGATACAGATGCTTGCATCTCCCTCACATCGCCTCTATTGATGTGTTTCAACCCACAGCTTTAATTGTGTTTGCCGTGAAAATATCTATCTCCCTGTTTGCCAAAGTGGCAGCAGAGCAGGGGTTAATGCAGGGGTCAGGCGCCTCTACAGTAAGTGCTGTATGGAGCAGCTCAGGATTGTGCAAATATTAAGTTACATATACGCTGCATATAGGTATCCCGCATGTTCATTGCTGCATGCTGCACGCGCTATCGTTAAGGGCACACTCTCAAGCTATTCCTCTCAAATCTGTTTTAAATTTCCCCTGTGATATTAATATGATATCTGAGCATGCATTCGAGCGTCCACTACGGCACTGTGAGCTTTAAAATCGCACGCCGCCCTTCTGAATCTAAATTTAACCCCAGCCATATCTTTGACAAGAACCAGCAGGCAGTCTGGTGAGTGAGGACAGAAAGTCTATGGCGGCCTTTGTCTCTCCGGGGATGTAGGCTGTGGCAACCTAAGCAGAGAAATAAGCCCTTTTGCAAGCAAGAGCTCACCCGCAGCCAGCTAGGTGACAGAACTAAATAAAGACAAAAGCTGTCAAGAGGCTTTGTGACGAACAGCTGACCACACAATCGGCAGACGGCTCAGTGTGCCAGGCTGTCTGAGCAGGTCGTGAGCTGGGCCGGGCATGTGTGCGCCTTTGTGTACGCGCCTCTTAAGGTACCGGACATGTGGCATGTCCATTTTTGTTGTTTGTCGTGACACAAGCCGCTCGTGCCGCTTGTATTTTTAAACTGCCGGATAAAAAAGCAGGTCAGCGCGAACACGCGGGAAGCCGTTTTGCCGTCAAGAATATTTAATTATATACGTTCAAAATGTAAAGAGGCCACTGAATAAATCTCTTTTACGCACGGGTGTGACAAGGCTGATATTTCATTGCTGCAAATGCTTGGCCTGTTTGCCTTCAATACATATCATTACAGTCAAATCTTTCTAAGCACACTTGCTAAACGTGAGCTTCAAAGGTAATAGAAATTGCCGTGCCATTAGAGCGCGTTAAAGGCAGAGGATATGACAGTTTACACAGCTGACTAGCTCATAGCAGCAATCCAGACGGGCGACAGATATGTGGTGTAATATCATCCAGAAAGTGGGACACAGCTCTGGAGTCATGGAATATATCTAAGAGGCTTGGTGAGATCCTATTAAACACAGCTTCGTGACACCTGCTGCTCTTGGCTCCGGCCAGGAAACGGCTGGCTCTGCTGACCTGCATGTTCATCACGCCAGCGTGCCAGCATTTCTTTTATTTATTTATTTATTTTTGATTTTTTTGCAGCGTTGTCTTCCCGCAGATGAAGAGTGACGCATGGGCGAACGTGCCGGAGAGGAGCCGGAATTTCACGAGGAGCGCCGGTCCGCACTTATGTGATCCGACATCAGAGCCTTTCTGTCTGTGCCTCCGCGTGGTGAAAATTGAAAAACGTAATGGGGTAATGTAAAGCCCTTTTGAAATGGTTCTTTATAGAACTGGGCTGAAGTGGCTCTACGATGGAAGAAAGGAAAATGGGAAAGAAAAAAAATATCCTTTGAAATGCATACGACCGTCCAAAAGCTGCAATATCCAGAAAAGAAAAAAAAAGTTATTGTGACTTGTCTTTAGCCGCATTTTCTTAAGAAGTCTTCTTTGGGTCCTTACAATTCTATCAAGACCAACTCTCCAGACTGGGGGGAAAAAAAACCCACCTTGAATGACCCTAATGTTTTAAGTGTGTTAATGTGCTTGCATCAAGGTGCTACTAGCAGCAGAATGTGCTGGACTGCAAAACCATTAACAGCTCTGATTTATCTGCATAGTTAATATCAGCTAAAACCTCACACACACACAGCTGTAGTAGTACCGACTGGCTATTTCCTGCACAGTAATGGCTTATCTACTTGCCACAGCACTCCTTCTGCCATGCTTTAATCTCTATTAACTATCAATTCTCCTATGGGTTGTGTGCGTAAGCTTTTGCATAAACACAATCTCAACTAGGTCTGTTTATTCCACAAACACCATTAAGAAAATCGTCTTGCAGGATCGCCGGAGACGCAGATGTCGGCGTGCGAATCGCCTCGCGACGGGGTTAAGGGTGCGATGAAGTGACTGGGAACAAACAGAACGGTGGGCTCAATGTCATCAATGTCTGTCGTAATTGAGCCAATGACATATTGATTTTCGGGTTAATGAAGACAAAGCACACAAGAGATAGGGTGCTTAAATTAGCCATGGTTAATTCCTCGGAATCCCAGCATGAATCTTAATACATTTACCGCGAACGGGACGAATGAGAATTATAAAGAGATTTTTGTCTGTGGGGGGGAAACGGAAAATGAGAACTAGCTGGCGCACAAATGGGTGATTATGGCTTGTACCCAATTGTGTAGTTAAAGGAGGGTTAAAGAATGATTCCAATTTGTTCCAACGCGGGTCTTATTTTGGTAATTTTGGCTGTCTCTGTTATCGGCAATAATAATACTCTAATCATGACTAATGTATTTAACATATGGAACCACTGCTACAACAACTACAGCTAACTTTGGGGCTAAATCCTTATGCGAATGGACCTGAGATGTTGGCTTGGTAAACTGTTTGGACCTAACTACACCAAGTTACCAAACGAGGCTTAGGTAAAAGCTTCTCTAATGGATGAGGACCACCCTTGCTGCTCTGCATCTCTTCCACTTTCCCATGCTGTCTGAATCACGTCAACCTTAATACCTACGTCATGCCTTTAAATTCATTCTATGTCCGTCACTCTGTGCGTTTGTCATGCAACCCCCCTCCTCCTCCCCCATCTCCACCTCTTCTTGGGTGTCCGAGGACATTTCAAGAGAGGTCTCCTTCAGCCACCTGCTAAGTTGATCTGCTGTCCACCGTCATTAGCGTCTACAGTCCGGGGGGTCCTGTCCCTATCCTCATGCTCTGGGATTAAGCTCCATGGTGCAGACGGTGCTCTGAGTCTACGCGCCAAACTACTTGCTCATATATTTCACAATAAATGTCCATTCCTCACTCCCATTTGATGTCTCCTTACTGAAATACAGCCGTGGACCACTTGTGTTTTTACAGATGTGCTCCGACACAGTAGTAAAAAGCTATAATGATTTGGATCTTCATCAAAGCCACTCGTATCTTTTCGCTGACGCGTATCTCCTGCATCTAACACAGAACAGAATAAACAATTGCAGGGACTCCCTAAGGGGTAACGAGCCGTGCTGAGGAGATCCCCCAGGACCTACATACCTTCAAGGGATTAGTTATTTTTTCTGTTTGTATTTGTGCCAGTGGTCGGAAATGCTGAAATGACATTATAGACGGTCAACAGTTGTTATAGCAACATCGCATACTTCTTAGTATAATGGTTCCATAAAGCCTGGACGTCAGTGTGTTTACTTCTCATTGTTTCATTCTGTTGTTTTAAGTCATTGCTCATATATTGTATTAAATCAATATTTACCCTTTTTTTAAAACAATGTGTGTGGTCATTCACAGTTTCCACAATAAGGAGACTTCCTCCAAAGAACTATGAATATGTTACCCTGCTTCAAAAGCACTTACCTTCGGACTATGAGAATCAATGTCCCATCCACTATGTCCTAGACCTGGACATGCGCCATCACTTCATCTGTGAGTGGTCATAAGAGGTACAATGTTCCCACCCGGTCCGTGATTCTCGGCATTAAGCTCACTGGTGCCTACAAAAGATATCTATCCATCAACTTTAAACTCCTCACCCATCGATGGCCTAGTCTGAATCTCCAGTTAGCTTAACATGCATGTGTGGCTAGGGTCAGTGTCTCTACTGGTACCATGAGGGACAGTCCAGCTGCTCCAGGATGGATCAATACGTGCCATGTTTGTGTGTCTCTTAGCATGGAGGAGATTCCAGGAGACAGGCATTTACTCCAGGAGAGCTGCAGCTTGAACCAATCAGCAGAACCGGTATCTGCTCCTTTAGGCAAGGACCAGGAAGCTTTGCCAAAGCCCAACAAAATGACTTCTACCAGGACACTGGTGTGAATGTCTCTGACCAAACAATCAGAAGCAGACTTCATGAGGGTGGCCTGAGGGCCCGACGTCGTCTAGTGGGCCCTCTGCTCACTGCCTGGCACCATGGAGCTTAACTGGCATTTGCCATAGAACGCCAGAATTAGTACGTCCGTCACAGATGAGAGTAGGTTCACCCTGAGCACATGTGATAGACATGAAAGGAACTAGAGATCCTGTAACATCGTTCAGCGTGACCAGTTTGGTGGTGGGTCAGTGATGGTCTGGGCAGGCATATCTAATGCCCAGCCTCATGTGGTGAGAGCATGCAGGCAGTTCCTAGAGGATGAAGGAATTGATGTCATCGACTGGCCCACACACTTGTCTGACCTAAATCCAATTGTACACCTCTGGGACATTATGTTGTGGTCCATCTGATGCCGCCAGGTTGGCCCACAGACTGTCCAGGATCTCAGTGATGCCCTAGTCCAGATCTGGGAGGAGATACCCCAGGACACCGTCCGTCGTCTCATTAGGAGGATGCCCCTACGTTGTCAGGCATACAAGCACATGGGGGGACCCACAAACTACTGAGTACCACTTTGAGTTGCTACAGTGAAATAGCAGCAAAATAGACTAGCCTGCTGCATCATTTCTTCACTCTGATTTTCAGAGTATCTTTGAATTAAGCCTTCTGTAGGCTCGTCTATTTTATTTTCATCAAACGATGTGGCATCATTTCGTTCCTAACACATTATCCAGTCCATATCAGTGTAGATACAGAGCATGATTTATGTTTTCCTATTGAGATCTGACATGTTTTCAAAGTGTTTCACTAATTTTTTTTTTGAGGAGAGTACAAACTCTACACCCTGCAGGACCCAGAACCTTCTTGCTGCTGCATTTGAAAGACGATTAACATAAAATGTCAGAATTAAGTTAAAAAGAAGCTCAGCAGCTTAAATCAATCACCATCAGTCTTGCTCACTAAATATAATATTATTAATATGAATCATCGTCAGTTTGACAAATGTAATGGTTAACTTCATATTGATTGTCAATACACTGGAGCAGAGGAACAGTGGTTCTATGGCCATCTCTGAAAGACAGAGTACCTCCATTTCTAGCACACTGTACTCGCCCACATTTTAGCACAGCGCTCCTGCCACTGGCTGAGAGCTGGCCAGTGAAGAAAGTGTCACAGAGAGCGGCCGAGCATGGAATCTCCCAGCAGCAGGAGCGATGAGACAGAGATGAATCACGGCGATGTCCATTCCTGCAGCTTTTAGCGGGGATCAGCCCACGACTTATTCCCCTCCTCGTGTGACTTCAGCAGGGGCACGACCTTCAAAGATCACAAATCTTACAAGTGTCACCAGTCATTAACCAAAGCAATATGTCCCGCGTCCCATCTCCGTGGCCAAGTCCACAGCAGCTCGCAGACGGAGCCCTGATAGCCACTGTCGAGCTGCCCCCGTCGTACATCTATCTTTTCCAAGTCATGTAGTGGCAGTAAAATGGTGTGTAATCTATGACCTCCAGACAGTCATCAGAGAGAGGCAAGAGAAGCCAGAAAAAGTATTTCTGTTTTAGAACTTAAATCACCGTTTGAGATCTGGTTTATTCTCTCTGCATAATGCATATAAATGTAACCACTGCTTGAGCTTTATTACCGCTCATGTATGAACAATCTTCTAAATGACTTTCATTAATTCATAGTCCATATCTCCTAATCAATTCATTACACAGCAGAGTAGAAGTTTTTCAAATGTAAGCTGATGCATACAGCATATCCATTAAAATAAAAAGAGGTATTACAACAACGTCGGTAGCTTGTAGAGGAACTGCTGTATCCTCTATTGTACTATTTTAATGAACTGTTTTGGGAAAAGAAAGCCGAGCTGTGGAGAAGAATATCCATCTATCCCCAATATTTGTCTCTTTGAAAGATGCAAACGCGGTCCGTGGAGCCGGCCTGCGCGTTCTCATGCGCTCAGTTTATGTCAAAGAAAAAATATTTTACAGTAAAGGGCACCTCACGCACACACACACACACACTCACACTCAACTCCCCGGAGCTTTCATTTCTTCAATCCAGAGACAGTTTTCGGCTATCGATTTGCGTCCTCCTACCTCGTCAAAGCAAAGACATGTATGTTGAAAGCCGTGTCTAATCAGGGGAACATTCGCCGAGGGTTGGATTAAGACGAGAGTGGAGTGAGGTCGATGTGTTGGAGGCATCTCCCTGAGCTGAGCTGTGGGCAGACTCAGTTAGCCGCAGATAAACAGCCTACAGTCACTGCACAATAAGACTGATTAAAACAGCAGCGAATGGGAAGAGGTGTTCATATCGTAACTCCAGTTGTGCAGGATTTAAACTGCTGCCTGTTGCTACTGTGATGAGGCCGCAGAATATTGTACATAAGCGATGCACCTCCTCAGTAAATTGCTTTCATTATGATTCCGTCACATTGCCATATGTTTATGTAAAAGCCAGCCATGTATACAGTGCTTCAACAAGCACTCAGGCACCCTTTTGTGCTTGCAAGGGTTACATTTCCACTTGATGTGTCTTTTTAATTAGTAATCTTTAGAGGCGTATTTTTTTATTTATTTTTTAAAGTGGCGATCTCAAAGTTGATCATTTAAATAAATATCTGTTAAGTGCATCCATCGAATGAGTCAACACAATAGAGACTATTATGTCTGCGGCTAAATTCCCAGAAAAAAAAAAAACACTGTATGTGTTAAATTGCTGCTATTGTAATCTATTTAAACAGATATGAATCGGCCGATAGATTGCTGTTAATACAAACGGAACATTTCCTGCTGCTCTGGCAGCTTCACACAAACAATCGCAGACTTTTATCTTTTATTATCAAATAGTCACAGCAAACGCAGCGTGATTTGTCAGCGAGCTTAGTACTTCAAAATGTTGTTTTTTTTTCCCGACAGCGAAATATTGCACGGAGAAACGGAACAAGTGGGAGCAGCCACCATGCCCGCCGATAGGGGGGGACAAACGGGTCCCAGGATAGAGAGGGGGCCCAGAACTGGGCCCTCCTTAAAATTAAGGAATAAAAGCTTTTTATTTGTTTTCTTCGTAATTGTCCTTGAAATAGTGGTCAAGAACCCCCCTATCCCCAACACAAAAATGGTTTGGCCACTAATCAAAATTTGATGTTGCCACTTGATTGGAAGTTCCGTATGCTCAAAATGTCCGGACAGCACAAGTCTGATGCTCAGAAAAGGAAATAAAAGAGAAGAAGAGTAGAAGCCTTAAAGATTTTCTTAATAAATGTTTTTAAAAAAAGGTGGTAAGAATCTGCGCAGCCGACATTTACCAGCCTTGTAACGTAATGTAGCTCTAATGTTAACGTCCATTAGCTTGTATAAAAGCTTGACACAACATGTTAACTTTAACAGAAACAGTTGAGTTCAGTAGCTCCGCTGACGGGAGGGAGGGGGGCATAAAAGATGATCTCGTCCAGGGCCCAGGCAAGACTGTCCGCTGGCCTGGCAGCCACATTGAGCTACTAGATGAGGAGCTGCAGCCTTCAATTCCCTTTAGTCTGTCCTGCTGTTTGCAGGCTCTGATATTGAAAACCTGACCACGGCTGCTCTTAAAAATGTTGTAAGTGCCCTCAGAATTATTTGACTTGTTGCAGCGAGGGGACGAGGTGGGGCTGGAGCCTATCCCAGCTGTCACTGGGCGAGCGGCAGGGTACATCCTGGACAGTATGCCAGTCCATCGCAGGGCTAGTGCACCTATGTTGAATGGATGTTTTTGGATGGTGGGAGGAAGCCAGAGAACCTTCTTACGGTGAGGCATCAGTACAGACCACTACACCACTGTGCTGCCCTGAGATGAGCACTTTTGGTGTTTAATTATCCAATCAGACTTTATGCTAAGCTAAGCCAATCACTGTCTCAACTTAAACTACTTTAATAATACCAATATATTAAAATATAAATATATTCTTTTTATAACAAAATTGCCATAAAGGTTTGAATTTAATCATTTAGTCTTTTATTAATTCACGGAGAGGCGGGGTACGCAATTTTTTTTTCCTTTTAAATCTCGTCCCTTCACAAAGCCACATTTTACTTTATTTTCACAAGCGCACCGCTGTGTTTTAGAGTCCTAAGTTACATTATTCAGAGAGGGGAAAAGGTGTAAGTTACATACTTTTGTGAATCACACCTACTACTATAATTAATACCTGTAGGTACAACAGAGGCTCGTTTCTGAAAGGATAAAAAAAAAAATCCAAGTGGGGTCAGAGCAACCCTCCAAGGAGAAAGATTTGTCTTTGTCATAGCCTTGTTAGACTTTTATTTCTGATCACCGTGAGGTTTCAAAGCTTTCTGAGTCGCTCAAAGCCATTTCCTGACCATTCAGACCAAACAGGAAAGGAAAAACTTTTGGCAGCAGCATTTTAACCGACCATCAAACTGAGATGTGCTGAGCCTTTGTAGAGGACGAGCCGTATGAGAGGAAAGAAAAAGAGGGGTGTGACGAGAGAAGGCTGGGGACGCAGTGGGAGCAGAGACTGAAAGACAAAGAAACCAAAAGAAACTGTTATGGACATGTGTCTAACAATGACAGCGAGAGCTCATATGTAGTTTAATAGCAACTCGCTTGTCAAAAGTCACACTGTCGTGCTGATGCGAGATCAGTCGGGTCACCAGCTGGTTCCTCTCTGGCGGAGCTGGATTTCATTTTACAGGCCAGCGGTGACAATGGCATGACAGGTCTGTTTCCATGGGAACGCATTTGTCACTTCTTCTGTGGAGCACGCCAAAGTGTTGGAGGGGAATCACCAATGAGGATTGTAGGACCGGAGGGGAAATTAATCACACTAATGATGATTCAGATCTCCAGCAGAATGCAAAAAGCACTTCTGTTCCTCTAGTTTTTGTTTTTTTTCCTCGTTCCTCTGGTTTCCCCCCTCAAACTGAAATCTGGCCGGCTGCAACAGGGTTTCTTTGAGTGGCTCCCTGCAAACATAATGTTCCAAACGTGAAATATAGCGATGGGGAGAGCGGATGCTGTGAGGGATGTGAGAATATTGCGGCGGAAGTTTCTCTTTGTTACAGAGGAGAACAGGTGAGCAGAAAGATGTTGGGATGTTAAACACATGGCATGGACTGATGGATGTTTTTCATCCACACGACAGGAAGGAGGGTCGCTGTGCTGTGGCATACCCCTGTTTTCGTGACATGAAACTGATGCAGCATCTCTGTCTTTGGTGCACGGACAATATTAACTGAAGAGTTGCACACAAATCGTGTAAAATGTAGATTTCATAAGGACATTTGTAACGTGGACTTCTCAGGAGGAGTTTGAACTTGAAGCCCTCGAGCTGATGCACGATTTACCCTTTCCTGAGCTCCACCAGCTTAATGCTGCCACACCTGCAGGGATGGATTCTTGAACAGGCTTCTGAGGCACGAGTGGTCACAGGCATACTGGCACAAAGTGGCCACGGCCCAGAGCCTCTAGTTGAAGTGACTGTAAACGCTCATAGTTGGAAAAAACATTAAAGCTGCTTGAAGATGACTACAGACACATAACAACGGATAGAAAATTGCTACAAAGAGAAGGAAAATGATCAAAAAGAGAAACAATATGGCGACAAACCACACAGCTTTTTTCAGCTCTGGGCGAAATTTGGCGGACTCTTTAAACAGCCAGAGGCGCGTTGACTCAGGATGGGTTCACATATTGCACAGAAACAACAGAAACTCTACTTTTGTGGTTTAAATACTGTGTTCTTTATTTTAAAGTGTGCTTATTTAATATTTACTTTTTTATCTCCTGTGTGCGCTGTCCTTAAACTGTCAGCTGCTGCAACAAATTGTCCCACAGTGGGATAAATAAAGGATCCTGTCCTCTCATCTCGCAGTCCTGACATTCAGTTTGAACCTGTAACACCACATATTAGCTAATATTCATAGGAAAATGTTAACATCTGCAGCTCCAGGAGAGATTGAGTTTTATTTTTGTTTGTTTTGTACAGCTGTCAAAATCAACTCGCGGGGAAAAACCCAAACTTGGCAGGCCTGTCCTATCTGGTTTGGTGATTGCTAGGCTACAGCTGCACAGCTGCCATGAAGGGATGATTGTAGGAAAATTGATCAGCACCTCATCCACCTTTTCTTCCTATTTTTATTTTTATTTTTTTTTGTCAAAAGTACGCTGTTCAGTGGAAGGTAGTGACGTCTAGTCGGTGGAAACACTATGAAGTTTGGGCGCCTGGGGAAATCAAATCGGAAAACCCGATCCTTTGGGAGTCCTTCATGATGTGCAAAAAAACACAAAATGAGCAAAACCTACTGTACATGAGGACTGAAGAGCTTCTTAAACACTGTGTGTTGCTACCCTTGCAACACACAATACATTTCATCTCTATGTCTGTTAGAGCGTGGTCCTTCCAACATTATTTTGGTAGCCCTCCAACCTGCCTTGTACGATCAACTTAGAAGAGTCCACAGCAATTGTCGCACTGCATCATAATACCCCTCAGAGGTACTTCAATGCTCGGGGAGCTTATGTGCATTCATTGTTGCGTCTAATTTATGCTAACGCTCTGTATTAATGTGATGCAATTGTGAGAAAATAAGAGTTCATAGGAGTACTCTTTCTTCTCGTTTGATCCATGAATACTGAGTGGAGGCAAAGTTTTATGCTTTGGGCATCATAAAACGAAGGAAGTCGATAAATAATTTATCGAAAGCCACTGAGCTGACCATCTGGACGGCGTCTATCCTCCAGAGCAGTGCTCTCACTGAATCATTTCCGTTGTCTCCCCATTTCCTTCTCTATATTCCCAAACTGGCTTCCCTCCGTTTGGCTTGGCACTCGGCACTTCGGCGCTCCTGGTTCTTCTGGTTGAAGAAAATCTTGGCATCGCTTCCACAATTCCACCGCCTCGTTCTAAGTGCTCGACTCCTTCTATTTTCCCAGACATGTTCCCAGAAGCCTGTTCTTTCATGGCACAGCTGAACTCTCTAGATTCCTCCATTTGGTCTTGGTGAGAACCGACTTGGAGCCGCGCTGAGAGGGAGGTGCCGTGGATCCTCTCCAGTTGCCAGGCCTGCCAGGATCTACAAGTCTTTCCAGTTAACGCACTGGTGCCAGAGCAGGAAGGAGAGGGGGGGCAGGAAGAGTGGAAAGCAGGCAGTGGGATTCTGGGATCACTTCGCTGTGACCCATATCCCTCCGTTCTGCTCTGAATGCCTCAATATAAAAAACAACCCAATTACTGTTGACCCCTGCACCGCCTCCAAAACACAGCAGTGGCGACTAATTAAAACTGAAAGGGTTCCCATTCCCTCCTTTGTTTTTGCTCAGTGTGTATGTGTATATATATATATATATATTTGTACTTAACTAAAAACCTCAGTTCATGTGAGCGTCTGCATATCTGGAGGAGGCAAGGCTGCAGACGTGCATTTCCACCAAGTAAAACAATATAATTGTCTTTGTGTATTTACAAACCACTTGGCCGGAGCAGGGCAGTTTAAAGGCAAAGCACAGCGCAGTCCAAACAGGCTGTTTCTCTCTCACCAGCCAGACCCTGGGGGCCCCGGGGCGACGAGTCATCAACCTGCCGATATTTCTGGCACTGACAGGAGCTTCCAATCCAATCTCTATTTCATTCAATTATCATCCTCTGCAACAGGCCCCTGCGTTGTTTGCCCTCGAGAGGAACTTGTGTCGCACCCACAACAGCTAGCGTGTTTATTTTTTTTATTAGAGTTGCTCTCTTGCTGTACCTTGACCAAAATCCATTTCTGCACAACAACACAGCGCTGTGATTCACATAAACAGGCTGTGAAAGACACCGACCCTCTGAGGGATTATCTCCCTTAAGTAATGCTTGTTTAAAAAAGAACAAGCAATAAAAAAAAAAAGTAATAAATCTGCAGATATATTAGTTGTAAAATAGTGTAAAGGATGGAGTTAAATCATGAAATGCATGTCGACTAAATCAAGAAACTGAGCAAGGCAGCCTGTGATCTGTGACAAAACCTGGAGCTACTCCATTGACAATTAATTGGTGCCTGCTCTCTGTTGGCTCACAGAGCGCTTGTCTGAGCTTTTATAACCAAATGATTTCACTGTAGTGCTAACAGTTGTTAACAGGGAAAAGTGTCCATATAACTACCTGGCCATCACTGCAACTGTAAAGTTGCCTCTTTATTCATTGTTAAGTATTTTTCCTTTGCTGGCACGTACTGGAGAAAATCTTTTTTTTTTTTTCTTTTTTTTCCTGGAAGCAACTCAATGAGTACTAAATTGCTCAAGGCCGTACAAAATATATAATTTCAGAAGTGGGTGTCATTAACGGACTGGTCTCTCCTCTCAAGTGGTGCTGCTGCATTTCCAGAATTAGTGTTCAGTTCAGAGCCAGTGGAGTAAATCTTGGTGACGGGTGGAGTTCAAAAGTTGGTCCTGCCTTTTAGGGAGAAATACGAAGGTGACGAACAGTACGTCAGAGCGGTTTCAAATCATTTTACTGCGACTGTCTCGCCTCGCCAAGCGTTTTTATGGTGTCCTAAATGTCAGACAGAGATATTTTGAAATACAGTTCAGCTGTGATCTGCTAGTCTGATGCTGAACTACGTCAACATTTTCAAGTAATATATAATAAAACTGCAAAGAGGATGTTTTTTACCTTATATTGCAAGGCAGCTGGATTCTTGTTTCGCCTGGTTCCAAGAAAAGAGCTACGGGCGTGTTTTAGGTTTCTGACGAAGGTCTGTGGTGATGGCTGCAGGAAGCAACTGTTCAACTGGACTGTTCTGAAACGACAGTATGCTAACTCTACACCTCTTACCAGCTACCTTTTGAAGCTCCTCAGACTGCAGCTTGTTGTATTTCCCTCATATGAGCTCTCCTACCATGTCATAAAGAACTCACCCATATTATTTCTAACACCTCATATTAAAATACATATGTGCTATTCACATAATGCTGGTTGATATGATTTCACCATCTGTTGCCAAACACTGTCAGACTGACAGAGACTGTCAGAAAACAATTTACAACAAGGTAAGTTTGCTCTCCTGGAGCTTCTCACCCTATCACAACATCAACCACTTATTTATTTAAAGACTTTTCAAGGTCAGAACTAAACTGTAAATCAAAGGTTTTAAGTCCATTGGTTGGTAAGTGCTTAAAGCGCTCGGGAAAATAACGAAAAACACCAACAATTTCTTCACAAACCCCCTCAGCTGAAACTAAAAGCATCAAAACCGCAACATCATCTGGACCCTGAGGTGTGTGTCCATGTTTGCTAGTTTGAATATTTGGATTTTTTGGAGCATTGCTGTGTTTCTTGTAGGTACTGCCACCTGTCCACCCGTGGGATAAGACGACAGTACCTCCTGAAATGCCACGCCACATCCAAACAAACTACTAGTGGTCAAAAACAACTACAACTTTAATGGTAATGCTTTCATTTTTGAAGCCGAACCAATTCCAACAGCAATTTACCATGTAGCCTACTTATATAACATAACTTTTTACTTACTAATCCAAAGGTTTTAAACCAAACGTTCCAATTATTGCATTTGCAGTTTATGTTTTAAGCACAGCGTACGCCTCTGCAGGAGATAGATGACGTAATCTAAGCATATAGCCTACGTCGGTACAAGCCATCAATATTTGTGCGCTCGTCAGTTTGGCTTGTTCTGTAAAAACGCCATCAAAACACTGGTCAGCATGCGTTTTTGCCAGTCGGGCAATTTTTTGTTTCTACATCCTGCTTCATTTTCAACGATGGCGACTGAAACGTTTGCCAAAATTTTGCCAAAATTACAAACAAGATGAGTCATGATATTGTTTGTATCTCTGAACCTCATCTGCAGAGCTGCACAAGCAGCCGCAATATTAAAGTGTAAATACGCAACTAGCAAGGGCAAATCACAGCTCTAGTTACGTATCTGTGGAGGTGCACATCAGGCCACAGTGTTAGGGTTTTGTCTTAAGTATAAACTGCACATTAGGGTCTTAAATGCATCTTAATAGTTTGAATTATATACTTTTGTACAACCTCTGCATGCACATTCATCCCTGACACGATAAAAAGCTTTATCTAAAGTTGCGTTTATTTCTAATATTAAACATGGCCGTACTTTGTATTAAAAACCAACTTGCATTTGCCCTTCCCTCCCGTCAGTCAGTTCAGTTTTTCTTTCTCCTTCACTATCAGCAGCACCTCTGCATCTCCTCAGGGAGCCTTCGTTCTCCCACCCAGCAGATGGTCAAGGTTGGGCACTTAACTGGATTCAGCTGCACATCAAACTGTGTCTTTGTCTTGAAAATTAAGTCACGATAAAAATGTATTACAGCCTCCCTTGGATTAATATCACGCCGTAGAGTACATGTGAATAATTTTGACTGCATTCCTATTGTATAATAAACGTCACCATTTTCTTAAATCCTGTATGTGAGATGCTGTGGCCTGAACATAGTTTGACACATTAGCATAATTATCGAAAGCAAAGGAAACCGTTGAGCTGCCTCTATACTGCCTTTTGTTTTATGTGCCAGTGGGTCGCTGATGTTTATCCAGCACAAACAAGGTTAATAAAATTCAAGATTTTTTAACAGCAGATGGTGGGATGAGGGAGAAGGAAACTCTGGGAAAATGCAGGGGGAAAAGAAAAAAAAATCTCTGTCTGACTTGCAAGCTGACAAAGAAAGAGACATTTACTAGAAGGAGCAGTAACATTATTCATGAGAAACGTGGTTTTTGAAAACATCGCCACCAGAAACACGGCGGCAGCGAGAAAGGAGAGACCGATCACCTTGTCCGCGGCTTAAACGTTTCAAAATGTTGCGACATTAATGATTCAAGCGGCGGAAATGGAAATGTTTCACGAGTTAAGCAGCTAACCTGTTTCTCGAGACAGAGAAAGAGCGAGGGCGAGATTGCATGCGTTTGTGTGTGTGTGTGTGTGTGTGTGTGTCAGATCTGGTCCAGGCCCCCAGGAGCAGAGGGCTTGCAGAGCGCAGTGAGGACAGCCACATCAGGGCAGCCCACAGACAGCTGGCTCCCTCAGATGATGCATTGGCCTTGGCATCCTAATTGGCCCCAGTGCCTCAGCCAGTGCCTCAGCCAGGGGACGTGGTGTTTCTCTGTGTGTGCACCCATGTGTGTTTGTGCATGTGTTTGCCCTCTCCCGGGTGCAGAATATAAAACTCTGCTTTAAATCTTTTTCAACCCCCATGCATCGGCGTCTCATCTGCATTCCTAAACTGCTTTTTGCGTTTGTTTTCAGGTGTGCCATGTGCGTGTGGCTCCGGATCTTGTGAACGTACGCCGCATGCAGCGCTGTGGGCCGGGATGTACTTCCTCTGACCTTTCATCTGCAGAGCGCTAACACGCTCGTGCAGCACACACACGGTGGTTTTTAATTGTGTTTAGCTGCATACGAGTAGATGCACATTTATTCATCCCCCTACCATATGCCGTCATTATGCAGAGCGCGGAATGTGATCAAAATGTAATGCCTGTAAAGCGTCATTGAATTAAGTTGACGTAAATCATTTCACTCCGTGTGTGTGCCATTACGCAGTGTGTGACTGCTGTGTTGACTGTACTGTTATATGTGTGTGTGTGTGTGTGTGTGTCCTTGCTGTCAGGAATAATATCAGTCAAGTCAAGGATTATAAAAAGAGATGACTTGAGACATTTACATTATCCTGGACTCTAATGAATCGGCTTAATTATTGTTGTCATCGTGTTGTGTTGACGACCCGCCCTGTGACCTTAAAGTGGCACCACTGGCCTGGTGTGTAGAGAAACTGAAAAAGGGGAAGGTCGCAGGTTCAGTCCCAGCAACAGTTTATCCGTGCATGGCTGAAGAGGAGGACATGTAAGACAAACCTGCCGGTGGCGTGTACGTCCATTTCCCAGGAACGTGTAAAGAAATCTCCTCATTACAAAACTGTACTGTACAAAAAAAAAAAGAGTTTCATGTGCCAAAACAGAAACCACATCAGTCCGACATGCATCAATATTTCATAGTTGATCACTGTCATCGCCGCTGGTGCATTACTTCGCTCCTCCCTCCTCCTTGTTCAATCTCAGGACCCCATAGTGAAGCTGCAGGCTATAATGGCAATTTTAACATGGACCAATGTCGACTGACTGGAAAAATAGGCTGCGACTTGCTCGGAATTGGAAGTATATAGAGGACCAATTACCCCTGTGGTGATGGCAATATACTAGTGTAGCTATAGGCTGGAGCTGCTGTGGGTGTAATTGATGTTGCTCGGTGGCTGCCAGAGAGGTTGGAGGCATGTAGACCACAGAGACATTTCCTCTAATAGGCCCTGCCAGGGGTCATGGCACACGCTACAGACCAAAGCACTTACAACCTGACCGGCTCTCCAGTGTCTCCTCCAATACACACGCTTCATACGTCTGGAGTGAGGCGGTTAAGGTGGGGCAGAGGGGGGCGTAAACCAAAGCCTAAAGTGTCTTGACCCGTCTTTATTACACAGAACAAAGTTTACACTCACCTTTAGGTAAATTAAACTGTATAATGTATTTAAAGGAATAGCTTACAGTTACACAGAGGAGCTTTTATCTCTGGCATGATGCCTGTAAGTCCATTCTCTTCTTTCATCTCCAACCAAGAGATGCAACGGTAATCCATCTTTCCCCCTTCCTTTACTACTTTTATTATGTGTCAGGCTGTCATACTTCCTTTGAACGCAGCTTCTTTACATGGAGAAACTTCATGGACTTTTTGATTTCATCGTTATAAAGTCATATAACTACTCTTAAACTGCTCTCATTTCCCTGCCTCAGATCCCACCATGCTCCTAGAAGTTGTTGACTAGTTCCCCCTTCGTCTTTACCCAACAATCGTGATGTGAAATGCATCAGCACGGGAATTACTACCACAGGAAGCAGAGATCGGCCTGATTAGCTTAAATAGTATTGTGTGAACTAATTTCCTTCCTGCTGTTGTGAGACTGTACAACCAAGCCTGCTCCCAGAAGACCACATATGGATAACTACTGTTGCATTTAATTAGCTATTTTTGGTATTTATTTAATGTTTACTTTTCCTTGTCTTGTGTGCACCGGCTTTAATACTTTTTTTTGTTTGTTGCTGCAACACTGCACATTTCCCCACTGTGGGATAAATTAGGAAAAAGTTTTGGAAAATAAGCAGATTTGCTTTTCATTCTGAGAGTGAAAGATATCTCCCTCGCTTCAGACCAGTAATAAAAAAAATATACTGTATATATAAACCTATAAACTTTACATGATATATGCTTTAGGTTCAGCTAGGTAGTTGCTTACTTTGTCAGACTGTGTGGGAAGAGAGGTCGTCAAACCACCAAAAATACACGCTTTGTAGAGCTGAGAGAAAATGGAGATTTGGGTGATGGTCTGTGTTTACATTAAGCACTGCAATTTGAAATTGTTACTGTAAAATATTCATTACAGAAGTTTTAAGAAAGAGAAACACACATAATATATGCACCAATCAGGCATAACATTATGAACATCTCCATCAGAGACAGAGACACCTGTGGTGTTGGGCAACAGATTGTTTTAGTGGGGGCCTTTGGGTCCTATGGTTTGAGGGGAGAGGCCTTTGTGGATCATCCCACAGATACTTGATCAATTTGGGATCTAGTGAATTTGGAGGCCAGGTCAACACCTTGTGCTGTTCTTCATGTTTTTTTTAGTTGTTCCTAAACTGTTTGTGTGTCTGTGTCAGGCTGCATCCTGCTGGGGATGTCTTCAGCCATCAATGAGTGTCATTGCTATGGGGTGGGGGTGCCTGGTCTGGTCTGGTCTAGGTGGGTGCTACATGTCTAAGTAACATCTACATGAATGAATGCCAGGTCCAAAAGTTTCCCAGCAGAACACTGAATTGTCACAAGATGGTCAGAGCTATCCACTTCTCCTGTAAGTGCTCATAAAGTTGTTGCAGATCTGTGTATATAAACACATATTTTGCAAGATAAACAGTAAAAAAATTCCCAAAAAAACACTTTTGAGCATAGATAGTTGTATAAACTGAACAGCACCTGCTTTAGGTCACTGCAAACATACACAGAATAGGACTCAGCTGTGGAACTTGAAGATGAAAACACGGTTTTAAGGGCAAGTGATTATGTTTCAAAGACGCAGTTTGTTCTTTTGAAATATGAAATAAGTGCAGATCTACCTTTTTGACAAATATTGTAGTTTTACGCATCTGTCAGGAAGTAGAGTAGAACGGCCACGGTCTCAGTTTAATCTAATTAAGCATCGCATCGTCATTTGTGCTGCAAAGCACAGAAAACTCTTCTGCAAAGATAACGACGCACTCCCCGATTTTATGAGGACATGAATCATCTAAATATGAGTCCATGATGGACTGTGCTTACGCTGAACTTAATGAGCCGCAGATGATAGATATCACGTTCATTAAGAGCAACCGCATTTGAATAACTCGTTTTTGGAAAATGATTGATTTCGCCAAGAGAACCTCCACCTCAAGGTTTTACAATTAACAGGCCACGTACTGTACAGCACCTTGGAGAACATTTTACAGCTGTTGGTTGGGAACAGATATTTCCGTCTGTAAGCTAAACTGAACAAGGCTGATAGTGATCTACAATGTGGCTCTGCGGGACTATTTGAGGAGAAGAAGAAGAGATTATGTTGTGTCCTGGTGTTGTTCTACTAACACGGGCCAAACTAAGAAGCTAATGCATCAGGAGCATGCTCCTATCCTGCTACTTTAGATGTTTATCCCCGCACACTTTAGCAGTACGTGCCGCGCGTTGCATGCATCTATCAGCTTTTGCAGGTGCAGGGTCTTACCCCAGGTAACCACAGCAACCACCCATGAGGTAAGTGCTGCACATAGAGAGTGGACTTCAGCAGCCAGGAGAAGAAATATGGTTACCCGGCGGCAAGAATTTCAGCCAGGAGTCTACAGAGATGTGCACAGACTGACTCTTATTTTCCAACATCACGGTAACTAATAACATAACAAGCTGTGACGTTTGCCAGGAGTAAGTTGTGCAGCGCCTCCACGAGTTTGACTTTGTGAAACAAATACAAGTCACGGTAATGAACAACCTCCAAAGGTACGATTGCCTCATCCTAATTAGCATAACACAACAGAAGAACATGTCCTGATTTAATGTGAAGGAAGTGTTTCGGCCCACGTGAATCGATGTAAAGTAATAATTATAAAAATATCTTAAAGTTGAAAGAGAATAATATATATACAGTTGCTGATTTTTTAATGTCCTGTTAATTTGTTTATAATCCAATAAGAGTCTGGTATAGTGCGTGCAACTTGGAGCAGAGTGTGCAAGGATCTTATCTTAAGTGAATCTGTTTTTACTATTTCTGTCCTGATGATGATGAAGGAGAGTCTGGCCCTCACCCACTATAAGCAGGTTTGACTAAATAAGGGCTGTTCATGTAACTTGTAATTTCTGGCAGGGCTGGATCGGTTTAAAGTATTTCCACTTGTATGCTGCTACAGATGTTAATAATTCGTCCACCTCTGCATAACGGAGCCTCGCTTTCTTTTTCTGTGACCAGTGCTTGTTTTTAAGAGGTTGTGTAGGTACGTAATGGCAATGTAATGTAATATTTCATGGTGACAATTTATATATTTTAATAATGTAGGGGGTTCTCATAATACTTTGATCAGGCATAACATTATGACCACCTTCGTAATACTGTGTAGGTCTCCCTTGTGCCTCCAAAACAGTCCTGACTCATCAGAGAATGGACATGGGCCTTCTGAGGGTGTCCTGTGGTGTCTGGCTACAGATTGTTTTAGTGGCCAGTTTGGGATCTAGTGAATTTGGAGGCCAGGTCAACACCTTGTGCTGTTCTTCATGTTTTTCTTTTCTGTGTGTGTCTGTGTCAGGCTGCATCCTGCTGGGGATGGATGCTGCTATCAAGGAGGAGTTGTGGCTGATCGGTGTAGAAGACATTAATATGCTGTATATATCTGGGACATCAGGAACAATACATTTCACATAATATCCAAGAACCCATTGTGTAATGGACTATGCTGTATTAGTTTGTCCGTGATTGGTTATAGGCTCAAACTGCAGCATTTCTTTTTATTTACGTGGACCTCCAGTCATTGTCTATCTGCTGAATCTCTTCCCCTCTCCTTCCTTCTTTATTTTTTTTGGTTTCTCTGCTTACATGAGCAATATTTATTGTCAGGAAAATGCTGTCCTTTGTGTTTGTTGTTCTGTATTTTTATGATCCATGGTTAGTCTACCAGTGTTCATCTTAATTCGCCTTGACAGGTCGACCGCAGCAGCCACAATCACAAGCGATACCCTCACTGAGGCGTCTGTAGCATGCTTTAATCAAGATCGAGACTTTTACAGAATCTCTCTCTGAGGATAGTATCTTCACAGTGGACGTGAGGAACTCGGGCGCGCACCACCTCCACACACACCGCCGATAGCCGCAGAAGCCTCGGAAAGGTCGTGCTTCTTCTACAAAGTGTCCGTCAAATGCTGATCAAACGGCTTGCAGTGACGCTTCTTTACCTATACCGCACCGCAAGCCGGTTATGACGTGACATTTCAGCGAATTCGTCCTTCAGGACACGCAACCTTCACAGGAAGTTTACTTTTTGTAACCTTGACGAGTGCAGCTTCACAGAAAATCAAACGATCAAATCACTTGCATAAAAAAGGTTTTCTGGCTGGCAGTTCTTCTCTGGCATTTCTGTCATATATATATGAATGTTCTGGGTGCAAGAATATCTGCTTTTATTTTTTTGTTGAGGCATCACAGCGTCAACCTTGGTCCTGATCTCTATTAGCTATGGTGTTGCTAATCTTAGAGTTGAGGTTTTTCTATTATAGCCTTCAGCATGTCACTTCAGAGGAGTCTAGATGTTAAAATATAAATGTAATTTTATTGAAGAGTGGCTTCTTTGGGAAAACCAACTGTTCCAAATGTGTTTTGATCATTTCTTTTCAGCGGTTATGGCAAAGAGTGTATGCCTCAATTACTAGTTGTATTCAAGCCTGCCTCTTTCAAGCCCTCCTGCATTCTGAACCAGTGTACTATTCCTCATTAACATTTCACTGTGGTGGGTGACCCCGTCATTCATTTACAGACAATTGCTTCCTGACAATGTTTTCTTTCCTTCCTCTCAAAGGAGAGCGGCCCATTCTCTCCAGAATGTTAATGCCTTGTAAATCCAAAAGTGAGTCTGAGTTGAGAGGGAGCAAGCGCTATCTTCTTCTAGTGAGCGTTATTAAAAAAATTCAATTATGGTGCTGAACCAAAAAAAAAAACGAAACAAAACATTGCCTTGTTGTTGGTGTGCGTGCGTTTTTCACAAAGTCGTTTTCTCGCCGCTGAAAAGGAGACATTTGCCAGGTTTGTACTTGGCAGAAGATCTAGGCGACACAAAAAGGGATCAATACTCAGTCGTCTGCAGGGTGAATTTAGAATCAGCGTCTGTTCTGGGGGCAGCCGCAACAATGGGAAAAGGTGTGCACGTCAATACAAGACGTCTGCCTGCGGATTCCTTTGGATGCAGGCATCGTCAGACCTTTTGTGAGTTTGCATAATGTGTGCGAAATGACTTGAAATTAGTCGCTGTTGTGATTGCAAACAACAACAGCCACTGCCACAAACAAGCTGATGATGTAATATCTGTGCTTTAGGGCAAATCTGAGGTAAGTGTACTTTAGTACTTTTAGTGATTGGAGTGTTTTAGGGGTGAGAGAAGTGGCACTGTAGGGTCACTGGTTTGACGTACTGGGAAGAAAATGCCTAAATGAATAAGTGAATAAAGAACCGTTTCTCAACAGATTCCACAGCTGAAATGACCTCAAGCACGGCAGCTAACCCCTAAACCGCAGGTGTATGCTTTATCAATGAGGTCAAATTATGACCGCCTGTTAAATTATTCAGCATAGATGCATCCTTTCATGTGAATCCTTTGTGCAAAGGCCATATGACTCAACTAACACATAAAAACTACTTTTTAGAATTTTTAGAGAAAGCAAATAACAGGACTGGCTAGGGCTGAAAAGGATTATGACGTTTGGTACGCTTACGCATGCACTAGTATTTTACATGTGGCGTTAAGAAAACGATCTGATCCGCTGATCTTCCACCCCGACATGCCGCTTCCTGTCAGGTCAAGGATAAACGCGATAAAAGCCTGCCTTTGCTGACTCACGCGGCCATAACACCTCTGACTTCCTCCCCCGTTCTGCTCAGACGCACACGATGAGCACAGTCCTGACGAGTTCAAGCCGATCGATCAGACGTTGTACTATTCTCAAAGAACGGATCAATGCGGAGCAGTGGCATGTTGTTCACAGGTACGCACGGACCTCCCTCCAGATCGCCGTCTGCTACGCGTGCGGTGCGACGCGTAGCCCTCGAGCAGGTGATGCATTTACACTGTCAACATTACCTTGAGAGTAGAAAGAGGAATTCTAGTTGCATTGCATGAAAAAGTTTCTTCATAACGGCTTGAAATTCTTGCACAAAGAATATTGAGCTGTGGAATGTTTATGGCACCACTGAAGGCCGTGGACAGCCTCTTGCCAAGCTGCCTGCGCTATATATTTTCCCCCATTAGGCACAGTGCACAAGTTTTTCTGCAATGCCTCTTTCTTTTTTAGACTGTGCAGACGCTGACCGGGAGGCATCCTGCGGCACCTGTATTAGATAAAGTCGAAACAGGGGTAGGCGCTGGCTGCCTCGTACGGCCATACTTGATAAAAGATAGCATCTCTCTCCTTTTCTCTCAGTCTGCTGCCATGGGCCAGCCTCCCCCCTGCTTCCTCCGCTTCCTAAACCGAATCTCCCTCCTGGGGGACGTCGTCAGGCAGCCTGTTGCTGGGTAACCAAAGAGGATTGTGGGTCAGAGAAATTATCAGTTGAATACCAACACCAGCTCCTCAGCCCCGCGCGTGGATAATGATATCAAACCTAAATCCGAAATAAAATACGGCTCCACCTGACGGCTGCCTCGGATGCAGAGCTGCGTGGCTCTTTTTGTCAGTTCTGAATGTGTAAACAACATCTGTATGTTATTTCCCACAGAATCTTACACGCAGCTGCAGAAAATAAAAAGAGTGTGTAATATCTCCGGTCATTCACATGATTTCAGTGTGTCTAGAAACGAGGCGCTGTTATTGGTTTCTAAACCGTAGCGAAGCAGCGGTGAACCAGTTTCCAATCAGCGCTATCCAACAGAGATTTGAAGCAACTTTGGCAGCCGGCCACCTGCAAGCTGCCGAACACATGTCAAACTATTTCAGAGTGTAAGATAAAAAATTAATGGCTTTAAATACATTTGGGTAAAATATACCAGTGAGCTCAGCCGAGCGCATCGAGACCGGTTTTGTCCACAGGCGTCAGTCGTCGACGATGCGTTCCTGGTGCTCGGGGTCAGACGAATCCACGTCAACAATTACAGGGCTGGACTGGAAATGAGCGACAAAACGTGTATTCTCTTCCTTTCATAAAAATACATTTCACAGCTCCGAGCTTTGACAGAACAGATTCCTGTAACCTCTCCCAGTTCGTTGGACTATGAAATAGAATTTAGGTGGCCTCCCTTTATTGAAGTGATGCTCTGCAAAATTTTTGTATGAATAAATTCACACTGCGCCGCCTTTTCTGTTGCAGATTGTTGGAACACACTTGTAATATTACACTTTTGATTCCAGCCAGGTACTTCCTCGCAAAACAACCCACACTGCATTGTTTTGCATTGTCAGGACTCAGAGAAACAGCCAGTAACATCTGGTCTCAGCTATTATACAAATTTAACTGGCTTTTATTTCTACATTTCCACATGTCTCTATTTTTAAACTGGAACGGGAATATGTGGAAAAAACTACTCATAAAGTCGACACGTCTTAAAGGAACTGACCTCATATTCCCTCTGTCATCTCAGTCAGCCAAACATGTCATATTGCCATCAAACGGGGAGGCGGGGGGGCGGTTTCCTGTACTTAGTAAATATGATAACATCATGATAAGGTCTTATCGCCAAAGACGCTCATATTATTGTGCTTGTTATTAAATAAAATCTGTAGTGTACACTCAGAAGACAGTCTCTCCTGGCCGAGGTAAAATAAAGATCTTAATTCTGTTTCAAAGCCTTCACCACAGTGCTGGTAATAAAGTAATAAAGTTCTGATGGAAAAATAATGACTTCAAAGTTGCTAAAACTCCCAGAGTCCCATAACAAATATTGGGGACATGACCCTAGTGTCCATAACGGTAACCACGCTCCTGATTGGGAAATGAAATGAGGAATGAATACATCCTCAGTAGTGTCAGGATCAATAGTATTACACTAATGGTCAAAGTCATGTAGGTCTTGTCCCCAGACCAAAAAAACAAACAAAACATCTTCATCTACACACTTCAAGTATGTTCACAACACAACAACTAGATTTTAAGTTCTGCTCAGTACTGGGGGCTAATTACCGCACATCACCACACTGACCAACACACGGCCTACACCGTTAGCTCAGTGTGTTGAATGGGCTGCAGAAACAAACCGCTCCGTGACAGAGCCAAGGGAAGGTGAATCATCTTCTGATCCACTTTAGCATTCTAATCAGGGCCCTTATATTGGCGATCCAATCCAGGGAGCCGCGCTCAGTCAAGCGCAAACAACACGTGACTCCTGCCATTTGAATAGAGACGGTCCCAGCTCGGCAGCGTGCCACCTCCGCCGCCGCCGCCGAACATTCATGTATTAGAAACGACTGCGCTATTTACACCACTCGATCCACTTTGCTTTCTTTCTAATGATGCTTTAGCCGGGCACATTTGGGTCAGCCGTTTGAACGCTTTCACCTCGCTGAATGGGCGCATTAACAAAGCGCTTCTGTTTCTTCCGGCACCCGAACCACGAAAGAAGTTGATAAAACCTGTTTGAATCAAGGCCATTTATATTGTATGGCATGCTCGTCATACAATGACAAGCGTTTTGGATGAGGCCTCTAAAGGATATTTGATAGTCTGCGCTTTGAATGCTTGTGTTGTACAAAGTAGCAGGTGAGAAAAAAAATAAAAAAAGATGGTGGTTTAAATTCCCCTGTGCAGATACCAAGATTAATGAGGCTAACTGAAGTTTTTTTTATTGCGACCAGACCACAAACCACCAGGACTCGGAACTCCTACCCACTAATTACATTGTGAGTGCGTGCACACATACATGTGTGTAAACGTGCATTCCTCTGCATGAGTGTGTGTGCATGCTTTTATGTGCTTAGGGATACACAGATGTGTGTGTGTGTGTGTGTGCAGCAGAGGAGAGTGAGTGAGAGAGAGAGGGAGTGTATGATAATATTTGTCTGAGTCAATGACTTACTCACCAGAGTTACTAAAAGCCTCAGAGCTAAAGCGTGGGAGGCTCTCGTTGTGTGCGTTTGGTATGTACAGTATGTACGGACGGGGATATGGACGGTGCCTGTGTATTATGTGTATTAGTGTGTGGGTTTGTATAATGGGGGGTAAGAAGGGGCCACTGCTTGGTGAAGCTGAAAAAGGAGAGATGACACGCTGTCAGTCTGAGTTGATGGTCACTGCTCAATGCTTTAGCGCCTCCTGACACTTTCTATTCAGACCAGGGAGTCCGCAGAGCGCCTCCGGCATGCCGAGGGATCGCGCCTTTTAATTGAGCCTTTACCCAAGATTCATTTCAGCCTGCACCTTCGGCCTGCCTGCGAGCAGACAAAGGCATGAGAGTGACAAAACTGGGCCTCACATTGTCCAGGCTAAGAGGATGGTGAAAGCTAGACCTACATAATAAAGTTAACCTTTAGACACATTATTCCACCTTCACGGGCGCTGAAACCTCACTAATCTAAACCTGAAGCACGTGAAAGTCGTTTTATAATCAGAACACCCCGTTTTTTATATATTGAGGCCTCCATTAGCCGACACAGCTTTATGACAAGAGCAGGATCCCTTGAGTCAGAAGATATTCTTGATAAAAGACAAATTAATCAATGCAATGACCTTGCGTGAGATAACCCGACACGTTAATGTGACATTAAGATAAGGCGTTAAGAGTGGTCCAGGGTAAGCACTAATACTTCAATGTGATCTACAGAAAACAAATCCAAATCTAACTGAACCGAACAATCACTATGCTAAGGCTTTCTTTTGCTGTTTTATTTTCCCCTGAACTGGTAAATTGACCAGAAATAATTATTTCAGTTAGTACTAATTAAAGAGAAGTGTTGAGTTAGTACACTAATGAATTCATTCCAGAGAACCCTGCTTTTAGTTAGTCCAGAAACACATCAAATAAACAAACAGATGGATGATGAACCACTGATTTTCTTTCTTAATCTTCAGTCTAGACAAATAGGTCAAGTGAACAAATAATTAAATAATGTTGAAATATGAAAAAGGAAAAAAGTCGAGTTCTTAAATCTGTGAGGGCTGTTTTATATCGCTGCAAATGTTTGGACATTGGACTATTTGTTGGACTCAAGTTGAGATAACGATAAATAATGGTCGGCTGCATTCCTGCTCTTCGTGTTGCTACAGACCAGTCCGCAAGTTGCACTGCACCTGCTGAGATAATGACGTCCTTTTTTGGAAGAAATTTTCTAATTATCACCTCCATTATACTCTAATCCACATTCCATGAAGTCAGTGCCGCGTCGAGTTACCGTCCATTTCAGAAAATTCCACGCAATGACGTGGAAATCCCAGTACACGGGGTGAGCGGGGTGGGATGGTGACGTGCAGTTTGGCCCTCGTGTTCTTATGTAACTTTGCTTCGAAACGAGAACCCGATCTCTATGCGACTTAATCTCTAAAGCCGGTTCTGACAGCGGAGACGAGAAGCCACAGAGAGAACTAGCAGGCTTCATTAGCACCAGCTGGAAAGGAAGGGCCTCACCTGCTGTGACAGATCTCCACTGAGCTCTCAGAGCAAACAATGTGCTTCATTATTCTCCTCCTACGGCTGGTCCGGTGCGATGACTGCCTGCGAGGAAACAGAGGATGTCCAGTGCTTAGTCGAATATGAAGTATTTCAGATGAATGTAAAAGATAGAACATGAGGAAGAGGAAACATTAAACAAGGTGCTAATCATTTAAACTTGTCTGATTATTCTTAAAACCCCCAACATTAGTAAACTAATCTATATGAAGACTTTTAAAATAAAAAGATGGAAAATTAAGATTAAAATTCAAGCCCGAAGATTCAACACAAAATTAAACATGGCAAGGACAAACACGTAATTCTCCAAGTACATTTTTAAAACAAGCACTTTTATAGATATTGCGTAAGAGGCAAAGCCGTGATGAGTCATTCCGATTAGATCAGCTGCACCTGGGCTATTACACATGACGGACAGAAGGACAAAAACAGAAAGTGTGTAATGAGCAGATAAATAAGCAGCCCCCACTGGTTCTCGCAGGCGGTCACACTTGTTGGGAGTGGTTGTAAAAACTGGATGAAATAGAATCACTTGCAGAGATGGACATTTTTACAGTGTATGGACAGAAGCAATTTCCCTGGTGACAGACAGCTCAATAGTGATCCCTGTCTGTGTGTCTCAGTGTGTGCTCTGACTCCCTGCCTGTTAATAAGCAAACCTCCCCAAAGGCACAGCTGGTTTCCCTGTTTGCCTTGTTACCAAGGCCCGTCCCATTAATGCTAAATTTAATGCAGTGACCAGGATACAAAATGCACAACTGTATACCATGCACACACAATAGATAGGAAATATTACAGCTGAGTGTAAGATAGACGATTATTTATATCACTCTCCATTGGTTTCAAATCACAACAGCTCTCTGAGGCTGCTGGTTCTCATCGTACGTGTTCCTCGAGCTAAATGCTAATGTCAACACGACAAACATTGTCCCAATAACAATGTAAATATGCTTTGCAAAGCTGCATTGGACGCACAGCTGAAGCTGAGGGGATGGGTTTTATATGATAGTCACTGAGATTTCTAGTGTACGTGGAATACGTGGATACAATTTATGTCAAAAAGATTTCCTGAGATAGCATGGCCTGAACCGGATGGCTGCCTATCACTGCCATCCCTTGAAAGGATATCTCCAAGGACTTGATGTCTACCTTGCCAGCTTATTACAGTCTACACTTACATCTTAGTGTCAAATTGTCAAATTGAGAGAGATGGAGGAAGGTTTGCAGGAGGAGGTCGGGGTGGATGATTGGTCATCCAAACATAGGGGGTGGTTACCTTAAAGATTTACTTATTTTAATCCAAGCCACAATCCGTCCCAACTAACCAGAACAGAACATTATCAAATGGTTACTTATTAATATTTCTCCAGTGACTTTTGACAGTCTCTATGATTCGATGGGGTGTTTCAATCTCACAAATCTTATGTCAACAAACTTATAATCGGCCTAGTCTTACTGGGGATTCAAACAGGAAAGCGTGCCATGTTAAGACAACACTGGGAGGAGGCATGTTGTTTAAAATAACAGCAATACATTAAATACAACATAGGAAGTCCAGGTTGACTAACAGATTAACGTGTAAGCCTTATCGCAAATGCCACCACACTACACATGGGTTTGTGGATTTACAGAAAGGGCTGCGTGGAAAGCAGTCACAGCAGCAGCTATTTTATCTCTCCAGTGGAAATACAATATTCATGTTACAACACAATCTACCAGGAATGTGTACTTGGATGCATTTGACTGGCCAATGCGGTGCCTTGTCGGAGGACACTGCGTTGCAAAAATAAAAGCCGAGTGTTTCAAGCGCTTGTGCATTGCTGAGTCAGAGCTCTGGTGTAGTGTTGTATTGGGTGTCATTACATAATGACTGATTTAATGTGTTGCTTTACAACATCCATCCTCCAAAGTGACAACAGATATGAATCAATAACTTAGTTTAAAATGATATTTTTTACGAAAAAGAAAAAAAATCATAATAGGTTTTCCATATACAGGACTTGCTCCATTTGCTCTCATAATTAAGATCTATATTACAGGAAGAGTTTAAGTCCAATATCATTAAGTTATGTAATCACCAGAAGCCACAAACTGCAATAAATATAATAGCATTTTAGGAGTATAATAGTAAATTATATTCGCAGACTCTGAAACTGATGATGATAGATGATTCCATTTTTACAAATGTTATCTTCCAACTAAAGGTTGTAAAACGGCTAACTACTTTATTATAATCCATCTAATCTAAGTTTTTAAGTTTTATTTCAGTAACAGTTTTGTAAGAAAAGAGCATCGCTCCTCCGAATTTCACTCTGTAATGAAACTTTCCTCTTTTCAATACCACAGACTTTTTGGTGTGAAGATTTTTCATTATGATGAGTCATGAGGATGGGCTGTAAATGGTTGCTTCTGGCAGCCTGAGGTGCCGAGACTATTCATGAGGATATAGCCGTGCTTTTCTCTGCTAACAGAAACAGCGGGTGTAGCAAAATTCCTTTTCCTTCATTTTAGCAGATTTTTCCGGAAAACACATCACTCCCTCTCCCCATTATTCTTATATAAACTTAAAGTAAGACCCACACTGGAGGAGTCGGGAACAGATGTACAGTATAGCTGCAGATATAGAGTCAAAAGCGCGTCCGCGACGGGAGGAAATTTGCATTCATAGCTTGTGTTTCTTACTCATATAGCTTAATTGGTTAGATTCACTCCTTGACCTCTTAACCACCTCTTAAACTCAACTTAATCCCTCTTCTAAAGTTAACCTCAAAACTAAATCCTGGGCATAAATTAATCCCTTAAAGAATGCCTGAGAGGACTCTTCAAGCTCACAAGGAGAAAAATAAAGGAACGCAATGATGCTTCCATGACTTCAGAGGACATATATTATATATCTACTATATATTCACTTCCTGGAGACTAATTCTATTATTAACTATAGCTACTACTTGCCCAACAATTAATTTATCAATTTACATCATAGGGAGGACATGTCCCTAAAAAGCGACTGGGCTAACAGATCTAGGTCCCCGTAACGCGAGTTATACCCAAACCCCAAACGTGCTCACGTACACTTTTAAAGTTTACAGTGTGGCATTGAGGTGAGGATGATCGTTGTTGAGTGCCCCTGCGTCTGCGGTGATCTAGTGTCCTCAGCTGACAGCCGTGTGAAGCTGCCAGGCCGCTCGGCTATCCTTGAGACGCTGCCCATCTCTACGGCACTCATGCCAGTGGACATTAGTATCGGCCCCATCCCTCTGTTTGAGATTTATACCCATTAATAATTCATTCACTGCTGCGGACTTAGGAGGGCCTGCTTCTCCTTACTGCACCACACTGGCCCATTTACACGCTCCAAAAAAATGACGTGTGGTGGAGCAAACGCTCGGCGCCGCTTCTGTGGCCCTCGCATTCAAACTGTAAGAAAGAAAGGACAAAGGGAAAGAGAAAAGATAGCAGGCTCCATCTTGCTTTCTTTCCCCATCTTGCTTTACACTCATAGTTGCTAGGCTACACCACAACTAATCACCGGGAAAATGATGTCCATCCAAAGCCCTATCTCTAACTTGTGAGGACATACAGTATTTAGCCTACAGCTCAGATTGAAGATTTGAAAAAAATGGAATTGTAAAACAAGCAGGAGACCTGTGTTTATGAATATAGTCGTGTCCAGTGGTTAAGACTGATTTAGTTGACAATATGCCTAAATAAATCACCAATTCTGTGCTTATCAGTGTTCTCAAATTGAAGTTTAATATCCTCCGCTCCCAGCAATTTCCTACATCCTCGAGCCCTCTGTGCTGCCAACCAGACACCCAGAACTTGGATGGAAATCTTTCCCATCACCGTTCACCACCTCTGAGGGAGAAGATTATGAAGATTAGATTTGCCTTAAATAGATTTTTTATGGCAGCCAGAAACAATGCTATCTCGGAGTCACTCTATATGCAATTCACTCTGCTGAATGCCTGACAAAAAGCACTCGCCTTTCATTGTGCGTGAAGCATGGCTTCGTGCACTTGTGATTGAATCTTGCAGGGGAAGTAATGGCAAATGTTATGACCACTGACGTAAGGGGATGGAGACTAATACCGTTCCCTGCCTTCCTCAGCAAACCGCAAGTCTACGCAATCTGTCGGCAGGCCATAAAAATGCTACACCTGCAATGAACTACTGCAGGGGCTCCACCGCATGGCTCCGTGTTGGACGTAAACATGTATGTGATGCATGTTTATGTAGATGGGTTTTACGCTTTAATACTTTAATTTAGTGCAGATGCCATTTGGATTTCATTACGAGTCATGTTTCAGCCAATGCAGGAAAAAATATATGTCTGCACGCAAAGTCCAGCTCAGATGACGTGTCGCTGTTATTCTTCTGTTCTTCACCACATAAAGCCCAGCCAAACCATTTGACTGGCTAGTCACATCTTTGCTGGGTCACGATCACTGCAAACAGACTAACTCCAACTTTAAACTCAGTGGGCAGGGGATGTTCAGGCTTCCCACACTAAACAACACAACGCTAGTAAGAGTTGGCAACGAGAGGAAACAAGCTGCAGCAGAGTTTTATTGGTAATGTTATTATCATGGCAACATCTGTACATGTAAATGTGTGTTGTTAGAATATGGCAATATACATATTCATGTGTGCATTAGTATGTATGGAGGAGATAGTAAAAATTAATAAATAAAATAAAATGATGGTAGACAAGAACATACATATGTATGTGCATAAGCAGCAACATATGTATAATTTTAAAGCTTCTATTCAGCCGTCCCCTCCCCCGCATGATTTTCTTTCTCTTATTTTATTTTATTTATTTATTAATGAAATTTGCATTTATTTCGCAGTGACATAGCCTTGAGATGCGCCCAGACCTCTCAGAAGGAATTGGTAAACTGAAAGTCGTTCCCAATTTCTCAAAACCTGCTGTCACCTGGCATGGTGTTAGTTAGTCTGTATAAATTGTTCAAATACTCTAACATGTGCTTTCTTTGTAGTTATTCTGACTTTTTTTTTTATTATTTTAGGGATCCCATCCCCTTCGCTTATGTCGCCCCCTTCCAGAACACAAACAAATGAATACATAATTAAATTTTATACTGCGCGATAACTTTCTTAAATGCCGTTGTCCAAACTAGGAATATAAGGGGAATTGGAATTGAAAAACACAAAAACGCGGTCTTCATGAACTGTATATCAGAGTATATACTGTATTAGTGTGTTTATATTATGGAGTCTTTGTGTATATCTGGATTTTTTTTGTGCAATAATCAGATTTTTTAAGGCATAAACACATCAAACTAAATTAAATTTGAAAGTGTCCATTAGAAAGTAGAGGCAGTTTCTCAATGTGATTATGTGGAAAAACAAAATATTCAGTTTTTCTTCAACAGTTGCTATTAATTACTTCATCCTGTAGGCATAATATTTCTCTTGCATGCTTATCCTATTCCAGCGTTCATTTTTTTCAGCATGTCCGATGACCCTGACGAAAACAACAAGCTCCAGTGTCGGCGCAGCTTTGATATTTAACAACAGACCAACACAGATGCTGTTGAACATTAAAATTTATTGGCCATAGTTAGCCCCAGTGACGTGCTGGCGTGGTTTATGGTCATATCGTCAGAAGTAATGACCGCAAAGTTTAAGTCCCATGGCGATAGCAGGTCTAATAACCATTATTCATATGCTACAGTGGTTGAGGGAGCTGTTTATTCTTTCCCCCCGGAGCTGTGTCAGTAACCGCGGTGACTGGCAACACACCTATTTTCTATCTGGGTGCTCCTGTGCTGGATGGTTCACTGGAGGCAGCAGGGTTTGTTAGTGTCCTGTGGAGGCAGAGACAGGTAGACAAGAGCCAGCGAGATGTAATGACCCCCACCATCAATGACTAAGACCCACCAGCACCTCTGCATGGCTGAGAAAGTACACCTGATATTAATGACAGCAGAGCTATAATAACCCCCGCTGCTCACTCTCTTCTGTGCTGCTGGAAAAGGCAGGTGGACAGGCTGCTGGTGGGAGTGCCAAGCGTGAATGTGTGGACATGTGTGTCTGCACCTGCATAACCCAAAAACACACTGCTAGCATGCACGCTAGGGCTTTCCCTACTTACATATTGCCACGGCAGGAAAAAATAAACTTGCATTGAGATAAGAACAGTTCATCAGCGACACAGATGCACCATCAGAAACAGCTGTCAGATACATATTATTATTTTTGTCATGTGGATTTCTTACAGGTTGCGGTGCCGAGTAATGCTGTGCATCTAAATCTAGAGCCAGACTTTAAATAACAACTTTCTCTTCTAGTTAGCTGGTATTTTCAACTGTATTATGTTCGTACCAAACGGAAAACAAGCCAGAGTAAATTCCCTGGAATGGATTGCTTAGTTTATGCGAGCTGAAAAGGAACAGTTTGACATTTTGGGGAAATGATTACAGCCTTTCTAGCTGAACTAAATGAGAATATTAATATTGGGACATTATGTGACATCAGAAGCAATTAGCACAACTTAGTATACGGGTTGGACTCTTTAATTGATTAATAATGTAGTTTCTAGCTTGTTTAAATCAATCGAGACACAGAAAATGTAATTTGTGGTTAAAGTGCAAGCGCAAGAATATGTTTTCACTATTTCTTGCCAAACAACAGTCATTCATCTGCCCCTTGTCACTTTGGTGCCATGTGTCTGTTGACTGTCTGACAACTTAGACAGTGACAACGTCACCTGGGGAATTCACTGCACCCAGCTGTTGTTTGCTAGGAAAATGTCAAACCATTCCTGCGAGTTTACTGGTTAATTAATGGAAAACAAAGATATTCAACAAGAGGCAACGAAAGTCCTGGAAACACCAGCGACTAGTGCACAGTTAGGGGTTTTAGAAAAAGCTAAAGGAAAACTTTACTCAGCGCAGTCAGGCTTTTGAAATGCAATAAAAGTACACATATTTCGGGAATGTTAACAAAAGTTGTTTGCACGTTTTATTCCAGCCACCCCAGATACAAATACAAGAGGAAAGGTCTGTGCTTGACTCTCGTTTATATGACCTCATATCTAAATCATCTAAAACACGAAGCCCACAGCATTTTGGTCAACTAAGGTTGTTTTTAAATGTATTCTAGAAATAAGCCTTGACTTGATCTTACCTCTGACTACACGACTTCTAACATTTATTTAGACCTCCAAACAGTGGAGGAAGAAGTACTATAAAGTTTTAGCACAGCGCAAACCTTACCTAAGTTGAACTACGCAACGATAACCAGCTAAATGAATATGCAAACCACGTTTATATAATGTAGGTGCTCACAGCACAGCAGATTTAACCCATTTGATGTGTTGTTAGTTGGCTTTTAAAATGATCAAATGTATTTTAAATAATCTATTATATCATGATGCGTTTTTTAAAGTCCTAACCTGGAAACTTATCAGAATAACGATCAGAATACAATTACTCACTTTACAGCACTGCTTTAAAATTACTGCTGCTACTTTAATTGGTCTCAGTATTTCTATTTTTTATTTTTTTTGAGAACCTATTGTACTGGCAAGACTGCAAATTCTTTTCCTTCCAGACTTCATGTTTTCACTGAAGTGTGTGGAGTCTGTCAGAAACCAGAAATGATTCGAATTCTTTTTTTGTTGTTGTTGTTATTTCATTTTCAAATATATAATACATTCGCCTTCAGCAGCTGATGTCTCAAAAACAATGTCATGTTATAAAAGTCTCAGAAAGTGAAAGTCTGAGCTCGTAACTTAAAGCAGTCCAACAGAACAAAACTGCTCATCCTCATATAGCTCACTGTCTTCTGGATAATTCCAGTAAAGCCCAGAAGCCTATGATTAACCTAAACCCAGAGTTCATTACTTCAAAGTAGAACCTCATTAGTTTAGATTTGCCTTTCAAGTTCACTTTCTCTCAAGATCCTGACTTCAACTGTTAATTATTGTTCAATTAATTAAAGAACTGGTACCTCAGAGGCAGGTGCTGATACCACATATAACTGATCAAGTTCGGCTTATTTCCATAATTTTGAGTAATATCACCACTGGGAATACGGCACAAACATAATAGAGAGTACAGCCTCTCATCAAACTGATAGGGCACAGTACGAGCAAATATTCATACAGCATTCCCGCTGTTTGATGTAAATCCTGATTAAACATCACAGTTATTAATTTCAAGGCAGGGCCTGAGTGGATAGTTAATTACACAAGCTATGTTTCAACAAGACTTATGTTCTTCAACGATTAATCACGGCCGTCATAAACCAGGTCATACGCAAGAATGCTAGCCAGCCCCCCTTCTCAGAGAGTCAAAGAACTGACCTGCTTCAGGTCCTCTGAAGGGAGGGAAAGTCTTGTGTGGGTCAACGCGACAGATGTGGGAGGGTAAAAACAATCCTCAGCTAAATCCCACTGAGCCGTTATGTTAGATGTGCGGCAGAATTTAAATGAGCTTCATCAGCCATTAGGGAAAATTGGGATTTTGCTCTCATCTCAGTCACTTTAGTCCCCAGTCACCTCGGGCTGGAGTCTCCAGAACGACCCGGTCGGAGGGACGCACGTGTCGGTTTGAGAGAAAAGATGTGAGCCATACCGAGAACGAGATGAATATACGTATCAGTGTTCATGCTTGCCCGGGTACGCCGTGCCTCCATGCACACAAGTGAGCTGCAAGCTGTCACGATGATTTTACCTCCTCATTTTTCACGTACAGTACTGTTGAGCGTGCCGTTGCTCAGCATGGAGAGTGATTACGTGCGAAGATTACGCAGGAGAAGAGGGAGATATAAAACTCAAGGAAAACCCATCACTTCCCCACAACCCTGCATCATTTGTGCATCACAATCTGGACTGTGGATCAGAAGCTCCCGGCTATGGAATGTCTCACTAAATCAAACTACTTTTTTTTCTTTTTTTGCCCTTATATTGTGACTACTACTATTGGAGAGTGGAGCTAGCAAGGCACAGCGTTCCCTGTATCTCTGCGGGGAGGCTGAACAACATCCACTCTCTGGTTTGTCACCCACAAGTTCTGTAGATTTCCAGAGATGGGTTCAGTTCATCTAATGGAAAAGGGTACACGGCAAACTTCGCACTCCACCAACCCGCCCCACCCCCGCCATTTTTCTACTGCTGTATTGAGTTCTGCTACAATCATTTCACTCCACTGATAATCCCAGAGACATGTCAAAGATTTGCAGCTCCGGGGGTGAGCATGAGGTGAACAAGCGCAGGTGAAGAAACTACCACTGTGTTTTTCTGCCTTTGATTGTTAGATTATTGATAGATCCCGCAAACACACTTAAGCGCCCCCCGCCCAGACCAGCGATAATAAGGTGGCAAATCACTGGTTGCCATGGCACCATTTTTCACTGAAGTGCAAACAATATGTGTGTTGTTCTTAAAAATCCTAAAAGAGGAATTTAGTTTTGCAGCCAGGTTATGTTTTCTAGTGATGTAATTAGTAAACACTGGTGATTTATGTATCTGGCAAGTCACAAAAATGTTCATACCATACTACTACTTGCTAAAGGCCACAGTTGCTTATTTAAAGTAACTCAAATCCACAAACTTTACCAGAGCCATGTGTCAGTGAATTCTTAAACAATTTGTTGACCCACCATCTACCCCAACCTCCTCTAAGCCACTCTAGCTAGTACTTTTCCCATTAGTGGGAGGAACTGCTGATAAGAGTTTAAACTGCAGTAAATATGTGTTTAAAACATACTAAATGCTGTTTGTTATTACATGATGTAATGATATGAAAATAAATAAGTTTTACAGTGCATATACAGAATGACAGAAAAACGTGGTCGTATACCACTGAGGCTGATTTGAAAAATGCAATGCTCCTGTAACGTCTTTCGCCAGCGCTGGTGTCATCAGCTATTAAGGCTGCAGGTTACTAATGGAATTAAAATGGCTTCGTTCGTGCTGTCCGGCTGTATTACAGAGTGCATCGTCGGTCACCTTTGCAACGCAGACATTTAATCTACAATAAATTTCATGCTAAATTATTATTTCTCTTGCAGAAGGAAATGGACATCATTAAGCATGCCTCCAGAAATAAAATAGGCCAAGAGTAAATGAGCCGATATGTGGCTTTAGGGGCATGTTTTTCCTCAGAATAGGAAAAGTACAGCCTATGGGAATTGAATTATTATTACTATTATTGTTTTTTACATATCTGGGTAAGCAAACATCTGATCGTCTATGAAACAGTTTCTATTAATAATGGTGCAAAAACAAAACAGAAGAGTCACATGGGAAAAAATAAACAGAATCATACATTTATCACATTTAAAAATACATAAAATTACAATTAGGGGTTGGATATTAGGTGCCAATGATAAGAACCTCCTTAGGGAGTGACCCATGCAGGCTCGGTGTATAGTGTCATCTAAAGTACTCTCTTATAAACTTTTTAGACTTCCATGTCAATTTGCCCAGACCCTTCCCATTAGAAGCTAATGGTGTAACCTGACATGTACCTCCCCAGAAATGTAACTATGTGACTCGTCTCCAGCCAAATTTAGGCATAAATTTCAGTCGTCATTGTTGGAAAGTGGAAAGTCTTTAAAAAGATATCCCAATCCTGCTAAATGATTACAAAATGATCCACAAGTTCAACAGATTTCAAATGAATTTTTCCAACACTGGCCACACATTTGGACAAACCAAAGAGCAGACTCTTTGATAGAAGAAGAATGACAAGAACAACCACCAGGCCGTTTGGCATAATGTACCCTGGACCGATGAATCAAAGAATTGTTTGGCAACAGCAAAAGTAGTCATCACCAAAGACAGATTTTCAGGGAAGGAACCTCAAGAAAAAACTGTGAATCATGGCGGTGGAAGCTTCATGGCCACAGACGGGGCAGCTGTGAAGCTGCTGATTAAACTATGAATTCTGCATCATATCAAAGAGCACTCGAAGATAATGTGTGGGCATCTGTCTGAAAGTTGAAGCTAAACCAGCTAAACCCATTGAAAGGTGATTCTTTCAATGGGATGGTGATCTGGGCACACCAGCAAAAAAGCTGAAATGGCCTTGTCAAAGCCCAGATTTGAATCATCACGACGAGATGTGATTTAAGGCCTTTAGCCAAGTGATGCCTTTGTAGCACTAGAAACCTTTTACTAACATTAACATCCGAATGTGCACTCTCAGTAAAAAACCTCTTCACCTTCGGTTTAGTTAGTGCATCACACAAGTTCTCTTGTTGAAGTGATTTGACATGTGACAGGCTGGAGTGTATTAATGTGACAGATTTTCAGAATGACTACCAAATGACATTTTCTCACATTGATTTGAGGCAATTACAGGGGTAAAGAACGTCAGAAGATAAAATGCTGCTCACCTTTTTCCATCTTTAGAACTGCTAATTTAATTATTCTATTCCGATCACATGAATTAGTCAAAGTGTAAGACTTTACAATGCATCCCCTTTGAGATAAACTGTGCTACTATTAACAATTAAATCTTCAAATGACCATTTCTGCTTCATTAAAGATGCGGCTTATCGTTATTTCCCTGATTCAGGTGTTAGGGAGAAATGCCGCAGTGCTGCAATCTTCTGAATTATTTCAAACTTCACTAACGACAATAGGCGCCTCATTATGCATTTCAGACATTTAGCTGATCTTTTCATTTGGATGAGCTTGCAGGGTTTACAGTCAAACTTTAAGACATATTTCTTTTTTCAGACAACCCTCCCCCCCAAAAAAACTACAAAGCAACAGTAACTGTGCAAAGGTCATGACCACAGAGCTCTGACTTTATTTCACTGACCACAGAGTGACCAATCCTCCGTCTACAGGCTATTTTGAATTTACAGTGTTTCTACATTTGCCAGATATTCGGAATTTAGATTGCTTATATGTCCTCAACCCCTTTGACCACTTTCTGTGTGGACCACACAGCCGGTGGCTCCGGCCACCTTGAGCCAATGACCTCATCAACGTACAACACAAAAGAACAGGAATGACAGGCTTTTCTTTATTGCCCAGCCATTGTGCCAGAGGGGGAAATCAATTATAAAAACACGACTAACAGCAAAGATAACAGCAGTGTCCTCTATTGTGTTGGAACCAGCTAACTTTTTTTTTTCCTCAAGGGTCTCTTGACCAGTCCAGCATTACCTTGGTGCAATTTGCTCCCCATCTCAAATCCCATTGCCTTTTGGAATTGGATTTACCTGACTCATTCACACAGTGAATGGACTCTCCCTCCAGTGGAAAAAAAAAGAGAGATTCTGTGTGAAATTGCCTGAGGAGTCATGAGGTTTTGGATTTGTCAGGTAGCTCTCTCTGTCTGCCATTAACCTTCCAACAGGAAGAACGTCCTCATTACAGGGAAGGACTGGGGGCTCTTGGAGTGGGGGGTGGTGGTGGAAGAAAGAGCACAAGCTGGACACTGAACAAGGAAGAAATGTGAACACAAAAATGAGAATCCTCCGAAGGAGAATTAATGCGCCCCGCAGAACCAAGAAACAGGCCGGAGACTGATCTTCTTGAAATTACAAAGTGGAAGTCTCGTTCGTATTAGAAGAAAATAACAATACGTGTAGACTATAACTAGAACAGAAGGCAGAGAAGCAACACAAGTACATTTTCAAACAGTTGTAAAACTTTTCTTTCAAAACTCTACAAAACATCGAGCTGTTCTTTGAACGAACAACAAACAAGAAAATACGTGCCTCATAGGCTTTTGGCAAGCTCACTCCCAGATGAACAGCTTCTAAGTAAGGCAATGACATCCACTCACAGCTGGAAATTAGGCTAAATCAGCATGAAACCAAACTGACACAGATGCACATTTCTTTAACAACAAATTGGTTTTCTGTCACTCTAACCCCAAAGCTGGGAAAACAACATGAGCGAAGAACAACATGGAGCTCCATACAGTTCTGCAGCACCCAACACTCCCCAGTTCATTTAAAACTCCTTCTATGCAATCAGGGAAGGGCAGTGCTGCCTAAAAAGTACAACATGTTCCAGCTTGTATTACAGTCCAGCTCCATTTTCTCTAGCTCTAACCATTCTGCTGCAATACCAGCACACTGTAAACAGATCTGATCATGGCACTGTTATTAACAACAACATAGGTTCTCAGCCAATTACGAATTACGCAGTACAACAAATCGGCAGGAATGTTTTCAACAATTAGGAATTATGCTCTTGTCGTTACACATGTATGTTACGATATATAATAGCAATAAAACTACAATTATTTTATTCTGCTTCATTTGAATATTATTAGTAGTGTGTTATTTAACCACCAACAAAACCCATTAAAAACAAACCTATAAGACTGCAAATAAACGGTGTAGCACTCACATGAAATCGAAGCAGCCTTAGCAACACTGAGATATAGTACAACTAGCATACCAAGGTAAAAGAACACCCTTACAACTGCATAATTGAGTGTTTCCGTCAGGTAAGGCAGCCACACAAACTCAAAACAACACATCTAAAAATATTACTGCCTTGTAACGGAGATGTCAGCCAACTTTTGCCTGATTACGTCGGGCAACATCAGCATCTTAAGATCCATTTGGGCCTTCACCAACTCATTAAACTGCCTGATGCTTCACTGTGTTTACTTGCTAGTTGGGAGAGGAGCTGCATGGCAAGCGTGTAGCCTACAGTGGGGTTTATCAAAGCTTAATAGTTGTAAACTTCAGCAGCATTGGAAAAACTGCTGCTGGAAAATGGGTTGATGAGAAAGCTTGTGGTCTGGGTCTTAGGTCTGTGCATTGTTACGCCCCTCTGCTTCCTCCACTGGATGCACAAATCTTTGGCTTGTGCTTAATTATCTTAACCAGTCGCACCTGAGAAGACTGAATAAAGGGCCTTGTTGAAGAAGCCTGATGGGGGATCACTTCAGCTGCTGAGGCTCGCTATGTCAGACCTGGTGTCTTTATTGTCTTTGTTTTAAATTTAATAAACCCTTTATCTTTCAAACCAGCTCAATGGGCACTTTGCTTCCTTTAAGAGTGGGTCTAGTTGTTTGCTGAATAATGTTATGCACCTTGGACTTATCCAAAGGAAAAGGTTATATCCAGAATGTAATTAAAACATGGGTATATCAGTATGCTTCAGCTGGAAAGAGAGAAATACAACTGAAAGACAAGGACAACTGTAAGGACTCTCATTATAATGTTCCGCAGACCTGGCAGAAATAGCTCATCTCATCTAGCTGCCATGCACACCTTAGAAACAGTTACCTGGTCTGTATTAGAAACATTTTATCCTCCCTGCAGTGTCCCAACAAGTGTGCTCCTTCTGACCCATCTTCATCGACTCATCCACAAGAGTCTTTGAGATTCACAGCGGTCGCTCCCATGAGGTCCGTTTGTTTCTTGGTCACGCGAGCAGATTATCAGGCCGTTTGCCAGTGATGTGTGCAACCTGGTTTCAATAAAGGATGGTTTCTCTGGCTCGATCGCCGCCTTACGTCATTCACAGGCAAAGGTAATTGCTGGCTGAAATAGATAATTCTATAATCTTCTGGGAACGAGCTTGCCGTTATCCCAACGGGAAAGTCTTGTCAGATTAATCAAAATGTTACCCTTCTACAATGACTGCATGGGAGGCGAGCAGCGCCCAAAACAATAGCTGTTTACCATTAGCATTTGAGTTAAATCCGGATTGAAACCCATCATCAAGTGTAAGGCTAATTCAGGCAGACAGGATGTGACAGTATAAACAAAGAAGTTCAATACCACTTTAAGCAGTGGAAACCGTTCCAGAGCCATTTGTAAAAGACTCAGTCATTGTAATCTTTTAAAAGAAAATCTAACACAACAGTAAGTCGGTTTCATTTCTCACAAAATTGAATTTCACTGCGGAACAATCGAGCGCAGCCAAAGAAATCAATGCGATTTCCAATGTATTCTATTATATTTTGGATAGCAAGTGAGGCATTATGTAGTGTTTCTTCGGGGCTCTCGGTTCAATTTGCCCCGTTTCCAAAAGAATCGGTGAAGTAGAAAAGATGGTGTGTGATTGAATTGCTAGGTCAAAACACCAATGTTTCACTCCGGCGTCGGCACAGATCACTTTTCACTTCACAGCTCGGGAGTTTTTGTCATTCAGCAAATGATAAAAGGAGCAGAAAGAGCCATCAGAAAGGTGACATCTATGAACGACGTACAGCTTTTATTACGCGGCACTGTGTATAGTCACTAATATCTGTATCGCTTTTACATTGCTACACAATTTTCTATTATTATTGTTATTATTATGCTGTGTAAGTTTATAAAAAGAAATCTCACATGCTATTTTAATGCCATCAAACAGAAGTCAGTAGTTTACTGCAATTAATGTCATTCTTGGCTTCATCTCGGTGAGAATATGACAGGCAAATTAGTTCTATTGTATATGTTCATGCAGTGCTGCTGATCTCAGTATAATCTGATCAAACACTCACACATGCTGGCACACACACACACACACAGCCACAGGCCCGACAGAAAACAAAACAGATGTAGGACTAATGACCCACTCGCAGAGCAAATGACAGTTGAAATAGGTTTAGAGCAATCTGAAATCAGATAAATGGACCTAATCTCGTTCTGGTCGGGACCCTGGTTGGGAAATGGCTCCTGACACCTGAGACCCTGCTACACGTCAAGCCTCAATCGAGGCTGGCGGCACAAGCCCATACATCTCCATTTTAGATGACAAGACACAGATCTGAATCCTCAAGCAGAAGAAAGCCTGGGAGGGTCAGTTGTGCTTTAGAGTGAGATTAAAAGGAGGAGAAAAAGCAGGGGCGGTCATGGTCAGCAAAGATGTAATGTGGACGTTTTACTAGATAAAGGTGACAAGAGAAATAGGTCTGGTTTAGGCCTCATTAAACCAGGCTGAGTAAAACTAAGTCTTATTTTGTGAGAGTGGTGCTTATTTGTTTCCCCCTGCAAGACTTTACCTGTCTGAGCAATAAAATCTGTTTATTTTCTCCAAATAAATCACGGAGCGCTTAAAAAATCATTAATTGATGAATACAGAAAGACATTAATTATAATCCTAATGACATCAATCAAAGTTAAAGAGCCGGTGAGTGGTTCGATGATCATCCATCAGAGAAACGCCTTCAGAAAGTCAATTAATCGAATAGCTAATCAAATAGAAAGTTAATCAACTAATATTTCGTTAAATCAGGCAAAAAATGCCAGACATTTGGTGCCAGTTTCTCAAATGTGTGGAAGAGGTGCCCTTTTATTAGTTTCTGGATTGATCAATTAATCAATATGAAGGTAAAACGGAGAAAGTAATTCTCAAGGTCCTTAGTCTGCCATCGGTGTCCCCGAAGTCTAACAGAGAGCTTCAGAGGACACGACACCTGTAGTGCCAACACTGAAAGGTGCCGCCTGTGATGTCAGATGACAGAGAAATGTCAGTCTCTAATATTCAACCCATCACCTTCAATCACTGCCGAAGACACACCTAAAAAGATGAGAGCCAGATAGCAGAGATCAAAGTAGGGAATTGCTGGCAGACGCCGTGTTGGTGCGGGCAGGGGGAAAAAAAAAAAAGGAGCACAGGTCCAGCTGGAGAGAGAGAACAGGTAGGAGACTACCTGTTCTCTCTCTCTCTCTCTCTCTCAATGGTGCGTGTATGAATCCACATCAGCTTTAAGGTCAGACACCAGAGACAGATCACATTTAATATGGATGTGGAGTGCTGATACTTTTAAGTCTAGAAACACCCTACATAGTACCAGGTGAAGCAGAATGAAAGAAGTCTGTTTCGGTCAGGAGGTTTTATAATTTGCCTCTTCACAGGCGTTGGGACGACTTCTGATTTCTTAAAGTCGACTAATATGTGGTGAAAGTCGTGTCGACAAACCTAAACACACTGTAGAAAGTAATGCTTTGCAACAATAAAATCTACCGTATATTTTTGACCTGAACACATATTGTAGCATCTCACAGAAAGCAAGCTATGGAGGCTTTACTGTAAGTTAACTGAAGCTTCAACACAGGCTACTGTCGGCCATAGTCCACCCCAACACCATAAAAACCGCCAGCCTGACACCTCTAACATGCGGCTCTTGCTCGGCAAACTCTCAGCTCTACCATAACTTCCATCTCTTGCATGGTGCATTCACTGACATCTAGGTCAAAAAACATGCTCCACAACCACAGCAACAATGTCAACTAATAGAAGACAACCAAACTGAATATAAACACATGAGCTTATCAATACTGTGTGCTGCAGGTAAGTGTAACATAAATAAATCGGCACCGTCAATTGCATTTAATAGTATATAAAACAAACAAAAATGAGGTATTTCATTGAAGCCTTTTCTGCGTAAAGCAGCTAAAGGTCTAGCAACTTTATATAATGAAATTCACCAGCAAATCATTACTGCAAGCGATGCTAACTGCTGTTGAGCGGATTTGGACCGTTCCTCTGCTAGCATTAGCGGATGCCTTTTCAAATGAGTGTGCATTACAGTAGCACATTTGTCGTATATCAGGACTGACTTCCATATGTTGGACGTCATGGTAGAATGCACTTCATCCTTAGTGAAGTATTTCCACACAGTTGATGAACCGCTGCTAGTTTGCTGCAACAGCACATTAAAACCACTGATCCGTGCCGTGTGGATGATACTTAGACATGTAGCACCCACCTAGACCTGACCAGGCACCCCCACCCCATAGTAATGACACTCCTGACACTCACACAGGCACACACACAAAAACTGTTTAAGAACAACAAGAAAAAAAACATGAAAAATCCTGTTGTCAGAGACCACAGGACACCCTCAGAAGGCCCATGTCCATTCTCTGTTGAGTCACAACTGTTTTGGAGGCACAAGGGATACCTACGCAGTATCAGCAAGGTAGTTTTAATGTTGTGGCTGATCGGCGTATGTATGTGGCTACATTTGATGCCGATGTTAGCATGGTTATTTCTCCCAGCTGTACCTTTGTTGCTGCTTGGATTCTTTGAGACCTCCATCAAAGACCACTCATCCATTCCATCTTGATATAACTCTAAAACTGGCTGAACCTCAAACAACTGTGGCAAACAAATAACCCAGAATCCTTGTGTCCTTTTACTGGTCATCATCGAGTTTTCAACCATATCTACAAGACTGCGTTACTGGCAGCACTTAAAGAAGAGCTGGGTTTATGTTGGATGAGTCACAGGCAGAACCTCAGATGTGATCCTTTGGGTTATTCCAGCATCTAGTTTTGAAGAATAAAAGTGACCCAGCTTTTGCTAGCAGAGACTTACCAGGGGAGATCAGAAAATCAAACACAAACAGCGTACCCATCTTAGAATATTTTCTTGTGTTTTATGGATATTTGGTGGTAATTCAGTCACATTTTTTCTTTTTGTTGTTTTCGTTGAGTTGCTCATTTTTTCTTTGTTTGTGTTTCTATCAAAGTTATTTTGCCTCTATAGAATGTGAAGCACTTGTAGTCAAAATTGCTTCGGGGGAAAAAAAAAAAAAAGGCTAGCAATGGGTGGAGGACTCGTGCCTCGTGTTGTGCAATCATCACAACAGTACTGTGATTTGCAGTTCCATCTATTAGTCTGCTTACTAGAAAGTCTGGGTGGCGAGGGAACACTATGGCAGTTTTTCACATGTCATTTTCAATATTCACATCACAGGATCCAGCCATGCAAAGATAAGGTATCATTTAATTAAAGCATACATAATAAGTGTGCTCTTCAGTTCTGCCCGTTTATCATCTAACATTCCAGTGTCGGTAAACATTTAGGTGCTGAATGCAAATGAGACGAGGTGCCTTTTTCTTTTGCCGCAGGTTATGAAAACATACAGTCGCACAACGGCTTGATTGAATCGCTTCTTCTTTGACTTGGGCGACAATGGATCAAGACACTGTTAAATGCACATCTGCACCTGGGTAGAGCAAGATAAATGTACAAGATTCGGCGAGGCTGGGAAAATACAAGGCTCGCGGATTAATGAAGCCATAAATCGAAGGTAAAAACCACAGGTCTTATCAGATGTAGACGCACTGAGGTTTATTACTTCAGCACAGCACTTCTCCCATAATGCACCGAGGGTGACGACCTCTGAAACACTCTGTTTGTTTATTATCAAGTAAAAAAAAAAAAAAAAAGGAAGGGGACCTATTACGTGTGCAGACATAATATAGACTCTTAGCTATTTTTATTCTTTTTATGCCTACCTGTCTTCGGCCGCTTCCATTTAGAGGCTGCGACATTGCAGGGATGTATTTAGACAGCTGGTGTGTGTTGATAGATACAGATCAAATTTGTCTCGTTCAACAAGGGGATGTAGTTTGATATACTTTCATTAGCTTTGTTGGCTTTGTGATTTGTTACACTGGAGGGCGACTGCAAGTGGTAATAAAGAGTGTGATACATGGGGGTATTATGATTTATTATTTCAATTAAGATGTTAAATGTGGCAGATTAGTCATGGCAATTACATGCGCATCTGAACATATGTAAAGGATGGTAGGTGAGCACATAGATGTGTGTGTGTGTGTGTGTGCCCGCAGGCAATGTGTGTGATCTTATGGCAAACTCTAAAGCACCTTATTCTGACAGCAAACCGAACGTTTCCTTACAATCGGCACAAATATACTGCAGAGAGACGGATGTTTGCCGGCCAATCTCTCAGCGGCTCGTTAGCTTATGTTTATGAAATGTAGGAAATGGACTCCTCTCCCATTTTCCTACTGCCTCACTCTGCAGTGTTTTATTGCCTAGAGTGCCTAATGTACAGTAAAGGATCACATTCCACGGCAAACAACCACATATGTTCCAGTTACTCATTAAAACTGAACAATACTGCGATGATGACTCAATCCTAATATCACCCTTTAAAGTAATTGCAGTCGTCTGGAGGAAATGGGCAGCATTTTGTACGACATATCAAACCTCCCCGTTACGGAACAAGCCGTGAAATCATGAGCTCAGGACCCAGACATGTGGCAGTCATAAAAATCCTGGGCGAGTTCTCTCAATTTCACGGCCGTGGCGCTTGCATAAAGTTTAAGTTGACAGTGTATACACGTGGACATCAATGTCACTTTTTTTCCCCTCCCCTCCCTTTCATTATAATTAATCGCGTATCTCTGGGGCACGCGGGGAGCGCCAAGAGAAGCAAGTTGAAGCCAGGACGGCTGTAATCTGACATTGATGTACAGCAAAAATGGAAGTCCTCGTTCACCTTCCCTTTGTTCCAGGCAGAGGGAAGTGGTGTGTGAAAGGGTGTAATTAATGAACCCACAAATAGCTCCAGTTTCGTTTAATGACAATCTATGTGTTAAGAGGCAGTCCCCTTTGTTACTGTGGGTGTGGGAGTGCTGGCAACACTGGCTCCCAATAGAGCCGTGACAGGTAATTCTGCATTTTGAAATGGTAATGAAGCAGAATGTATCACTGGATTACACCTAAGGGACTAACATGTTGAGCGTCCTTCAGGGTGCAGAAATGTAACGCTCTTGATCATCAACGAGGCCACTGGCAGCTGAGAGTCTGGGGGTGCGAAGGTCGAGAACTGTATCTGTGTGACTTACCCCAGGGCTTAGCCGGTGCAGCCAATTTCTAATTGCCGCTTTAAACAGGGCAAATGAAGCTGGCATGACAAATTGCGTCAAAACAAGTCTGCAGGCTGGCGCTCAGTTAATTTGTGAGACACAGAGATGTATTTGGTGCCAGGAAGAGCTCACACGTAATGAATATCATTTCCCAGGTAGCAGCTTGGAGATGATGTATTTTACTGCATACTGTGCACACAGCATTGCAAGACGGGCAGACTGCTCCTCATTTAAACTGAGCCTGGACACTGCAGTGTCTCTTACTTACTAATGCATGGTTGTGCTATAAAAAGAAAACGCTACCAGCTTCTCCTGCAATTACTCCTGCTCCTGACTTTTGATGTATCAGATTGTTAGTCGGAATTAGATGTTTTTGTTCTTCAGAGGGATTTTACACATTCAGCGTTTAATTAAATTTTTCAGTTCCCCAAATTTCCAAGACCATATCTCAGTCTCTTATCTTTAAGTCCAGAGAAAGTTTCTGGCACCATCGCTGCACATCTACTTTCACAATATGCTTATCTCAGTCCCTGAAAGATTCTCATTGTTCTTCCTCTAATCCTCCAAATCTGCAGCATGACTCAGAAGTTAACCACACTCTCTTGTGCCAATACAATTCCGCGCTGTATTATCCTCCAACAGGAGCCACCCGTCATTTTTTCCCCTCTGAAACAATGCGCCCAAAATGATTCCTTGTCTGCCAAACAGCTGATAAAACGGCCAGCTGTGAGTTTTTAATAATGCTTGCTGGCAAACACAAGTCAAGGGAGGAGTGAAAGACATAATAACACCCTTTGTTATAATGAAGCTCATTGTCTCACACAACAGTGACCTGATGCACAAATCGTCGGCTTCGCATAGCGAGTATGCTCGTAGTATCCATCTCTGTCGTGTAATTTAAACAAGAAAGAAAGAGACTACTCACGGAAAATGAGAAATGTCAAACAATTCTTCTTACATTTCTCCTGGAGAACAAGAAAGAAAAAGAAAACATCGTTAATAAAAGAAAGACGAAATTGGACGAGTTTCACTAGCGAGTTATATAAAATGCATGTTGTTGACAGTTTCCAAGTTACACTACTCTTGATCTTTGACCAGACCAGGTGAATCAGAACCTTTGGAGCCAATTGAGATGAAGCCATAAGAATGTAATGTGTTTTCTGGCAGGGGGCCGACTAATGAAGACGCCTGTTAACCTTCACGGAGGCGGTCTGCAATTTAGCCGTTTTGGAAAAAGAATGCCGGCAGCCTTAATACAAAATTATCGCGAGCTGTGACATTCTCGCACAAGTGTGGGCGCTTTTAGCACGGCCCCTAATCTCCAAGGTCTATTTTGGACATCGCATTGGTCCCCAAGGGCCCCTTACCCCTGTGTCTCACTCCATCTCCAGATGACCAACTGCACACGGTCACATAATACACTGTCTGCCTTTAATTACTGTCTGGAAGTATCAGGGTTAAGGGTCGCACATTCCACTGGGAGCCTCCGTGCGCATATGTGCGTGGTACGTGTGCGTGCCTGTCTGGTTGGACGCAGTTTGCAGCGTTGGCTTTGTGCGACGGCCCGGGTATCGAGGGAAGTGTTGAATTCCTCAACACTTTTTCCCCCTTGCTCATCACGTATTTAAAAAAAATAATAAAAAACTTCAACCTGCCACAGCATCAGCCCCTCGGCCCCGTTTTAGGAGTGTAAATGGTTTGCTAGGAGCCACCGGGGGAGGCACGGCGAATGTGCCTGAGCCGTGATTACAAGTGTCTAATTTAAGTGCGAGACAAAACTCCGAAATGATACTGGACACAGTTTAATCCGCCGTGATATGCAGCCCAAACTTAAAAAAAGATGTGCTGCCCTTGAGGTTAAAGCCCTGCTATCCCTGCGGCTCAACTTCTACTTTCCCTGACAAGAGACAAGATTAGGCAGCTGTACTAAAGACCAACACCACTCTTGGCGAGAGCAGATAATTTGAGCTCTTATCTACAAGTGGAAAAGGTAAAAAGTATCTCCATGTGCAGGTAGAGAAACCTTGGCGACTGGATTTAACAAGAAAACATCCTACGCCCTTACTCTATCTAAACTGTGAGGCCAATATTCTATGTATACACGAGGGAAGAAAGAAAAGAGGCTGGTCAGAGATATGAATAAACCCTGAACACCCCACCCTGTAATTTGACTACAAACATCATTGCATATATCAGCTGTTGGTCTGCCATGCTCTACTACCATCAGCAAGCCAACTGCCCGATCCGCCTATGAATTAAAGCAAACTAACGTAGGTGTCGGACTCCGGTAATTGGGTTTTGTCTCTGCTGTTATATTTTCCTTTCAGGCCAGTTGTTATGTGTAATCATAAAATTCAATGACTAAACATAATAGTGTTTTCATGACGGGAAGACGGGCGAGCACACGGGCGGAGCTGAATATGCTTTAGCTGAGATTTAGCAGCTCTGCCTTCCGCGCCGTGACCGCCGTCATTTTTTATCGAGTTTTTATTAAATGCTCAGAGTCACCAGTGCCGTTCCACACACACACACAGAAATAGCATATTGTTGAATGCTGATGCACCGCTCCTGGAAAACATAATCTAGCGACTGGGCAGAAATAGGCTGTTCATCACGGGATCTGTTGACTAAATTGTCTCAGACCATTAAGCAGATCCCTCAGATACTGATTACTAAGGGCGACGAAAACATAAAATGCAAATGCTTACACTGACTAGAGGTGCAAAGCCATGATGCGCATTCAACGCAATCAGTGACAACAGCCTAACACTGGGCCGAGGAAGCAAAAGAAGACTTCATGCTCAGAATGAGCAGGACGACATTTTTATTACAGGGATGGGCACGGCACGACATCAATCCCACTCATTGGCTATTCAATACAATATGCATACATAACGCTGCTGAATAATAAATGATGCACTTAAACTGAAAGCATGAGGACATGTATTGATTAGGCCTCTTACATCTGTCATATGACCCGTAGTTTATCACATGATCTGCACAGATTGCCTTACGCTCCACTGGCGACCCAACTGAGCAAAGGGGCCCGTGTCCCTATGAAACAAAAAAAAGAAGAAGCGTTGATCCGTTGATGGGGTGACGTTTTCGGTTTATCAAATTCTCTTGACCTTGATCGTGCACGGGATGACAATGGAGCTGGTAGCGTTAGCTGCTAAGAGGTGAGAAAGCCAACCCGAGCCAGGGTACACACAGAATTCATAGCGCTCTACGTGAACGGGGTTATACCGCGAGCAAACACGTGGAAAAGCTTTTGTCGTTAGATAGAACTGTGATTATTTAAGGGTTATTTTAAGATCCAACCTGTGTGATGAATAACTGAACCAATCCATCTCCGTTGCGGTTGTTTTGTTAAGTCAAAGGTCTTGTACGTAGAATTTAGTGGCATCTAGCGGTGAGATTGCAGATTGTAGCCCACTCCCCTTCCTAGCATGACAGCAGAGCAACGTAGCGGACTTCATATGTGTCCAAAAGAACTCCTTAAATCGCTTGTGTTGAGCCTTAAACTCCACTGAGAGGATTGGGTTAAAGCTACACGAAGCTGTGTATCCAGGGTCATGGCAATAGTAATTAAAAGAAATGACTGATGACTGTTGGCAGGGGAAGGAAACAAACAACTGCCTCAAAATGTCACAGGTCTCCGGCCTTTGCTTTTGACTGACAACGGTCATTACTTACACGACCACAAAAGGCCCTCGCCAGGGAAACTAAACACAGTCTCCTTCCGCCCTTTATGAATGCCCGATAAGAGGAATTTCCAGTGCATCTTTCCCATGCTAAACGTAAGAAATGCAACCGTGAACAGACTTTGTTTAAAAGTTTTAATCACTGCATGAAGATGAGCAACCCCAGCGACTGACATTCTCCCTGACAGATATGGCTTATTTGGATTTGAACTCGATGATTATGAAATGCCGACATCATCTCACATCATCAACACGAAGGAGTGGCTGTGTCTGAAAGTAGCACATGCCGTTCTCATGCAGACAAAGTTGAGATGACAGCACACTATTAAAAAAAATAAAAATTCCTATAAAGTCCCATCTAGCAGATAGAGTGCACAGCAAAGCTGCCACCTTCTTTCTTATCTAGCCAAGGCTTAGGTGCCTTCTCTCCCGCTGAGTTGCCTTATCCTCCTCAAGCATCTGTTTTTGAAGCCAGGCAGCTTAAGCACAGATTAATGGAGAGTCCTAGAGTTCTTGCCACGAGGGCACAAAACCGAAGTCCTGGCTTGAATTTTGGCACCGGGACCAGCGTGCAGCAGTGAGTCCCGTTTATCAGCAACACATCTTCCACACTGCTGAGACGGCAACTTTGCTTACACCGCTCCTTTGACTTATCTCCGTGTTGTTCTTCGGCCAGCGACGCCTTGAACTGGGCGCCAATGGCTGTATTTGTTGCCTCCATTTATTTTACTGGTGTGTGATACATCATTGGAAATGTGCTGTAATAAGATAGTTGCAGTCGACTTTCGTCACCACTTCCATTGTCTTCATTGCTGACACAGCTTCTGTTGTAGATGGGGCTGTAGTATAGGCCTACTGGCATTTATTACCCGATCAATACTCACCTTAATCTAATTTAGTGGGAAGTAGTGAACTCTTTCACGTCATGTCTTCCCCCTCTCAGTTAGACGGTCTCTGGTAAGAGGCCTCTCATTCTCTCTTTCTATTGCCAGGCTTTTCATCCTACAGACAGATACAATGTTCTTGCAGCCCTGCGCCAACTGTTCTCACGCTTTTTCGCCCATTGCTCAGAAAAAAGGGCCTTTTTTGAGCCCCATTTCTTTCTTCCCCCGAGGAAAAGAGGGGTCGAAAGGGGTGGATGTGGAGTGCGGGGGGGGGGGTTTGCAGCAATCCAGTCACCAGCCCTCCTTCAAGTGTATCTGCGACCCTGTGAGCTGTGCCCGCTCCCCCAGTCTACTACCCAATCGCTGCTAAATGTGCCGAATGAAACGGTCTTTTTTTTTTTTTTAAGTGAGCCAAAGTGAGCCGAGTATGAAGCGGTAGCTCTGACATAGTGGACGTGCCTGGACTACCATTCTCAAGGTTTAATCACAGATTAAACACACACACACACACGCTGCATTTCATTTCCCAGCCTGGCACAATGACAGCTCTCTCATCATTCTCCACTGTTTCCAGGAAATATAGACTGCAGAGGACCCCCCTCCCCCCACCCCCCGCTCTGAGATCAGGTCTAACTATGTTTATATCTGTTGATTATCTGTTTTTTTCAGTGTTGCTCTTGCTGATTTTCTTACCTTTCTTTTTATTTATTCCTAATCTTTATACTCTATGTTTCACAAGCAATCCTGAGGCCATCACTGGACCACATGCCGTGCAGCTGTCAATTCAGACTGGTCATTCCTATGCAAATCTTGTTTCAGAAGAAAAACCATTAGGGCTTAATGCACTGGAAGCATTCAAACTTCAAACACCAATATCTCATCTCCTCTAATCTTGTTGACTGGTAGACTTGTTGACAATTGACTCACAAAGAAGCTGCACAGTTATTAGCCTGTAACCTCAGATTTTCTCTGCAGCTTCTAGGAATGGGTGGGCCCCACTTCCCTCACTCCATGTTTGCTGTGTGATGCTTTCTCCCTATGTGTCTGTCAGTGAGTGTGTACGCAGCATGGAGCCAAACTCAAGAGTAACAGAAGCTAGCCTTAACACCGTCTATCTACCGACAATGCCTAATCTTGCTTTCAGCGTCCCCTCTCGTCTTTACATGTGGCGATTTGCATTCAGAACCGAAGCATGCCAAAGTTTCACTCAATCTGATTTGCACTGATTTTGTTCCCAACTATAGCACTTAGGGAAAGCTGATTGCGGTTCAAATGACCACTTCACACTATCACTGCAAAGACTGGTTACAATTCATTTCTGAAATTTTTTTTTTAATTAAATGACATTACAGCGCATATCCCATTCACGGTTTCCAGCAATCAAGCAAAGTCTCTGGTAACAGATTGCCCTTGTGGTTGGTGCGTCTGCGAAGTGAGATTTATGGCCTAGTAAAGGTGTTGAATGAGCAAATCAATAGATTTGTGTCTGATATAGTGTGTTGCATTCAGAAACACCTCCATGCACCATTGTTCTCCTTCCTCGTCCGAGAAAGACAATTCCTCATAGTCATTCGAGGAAGCTCATGTGAGACATGACATTCACAGCGCACCTCTGATAACAGGCCTTTGTGCCTTTTCCTAAATCTCTGAAAACACAATGAGGCGACTGATTTTGATCCAGATAACAACAGTCATTTCTCCACCTACGTGTAGAGTTATATTATTAACACAAGAGTTGCAGTGAAGATTCTGCAAACTAGTTTTATTAAATGCACCAAAGAAATTAATTAGTTATTGGTCATTTGTATTTATGTTTGAGTGATAATCATCTTAGTTATTGGGTGTTGAGGCAAACCTTTTTCACAAATTGTATGAAATCCCAGTCAACTAATTGGAATATAACGCAGCCACTGTCATGACTAAATAGGCTAGAATAGGCTGAACCTAATATATATCTTCATGAATAACCCTGCTTCTTGAATTAGTTTAGTCTGAATAATGAACCACTGACAGTAAAAGTTAATAACATTGACCATGTTGTGATACTTCAGTGTTCTGCTGGGAAACTTTTGGACCTGACATTCATTCATGTGGATGTTACTTAGACATGTAGCACCCACCTAGACCAGATCAGGCACCCCCACCCCATAGCAATGACACCCCTTGATGGCAGCAGCCATCCCCAGCAGGATGCAGCCTGACACCGTTTAGGAACAACTCAAACAAACATAAAGAACAGCACAAAGTGTTGACCTGGCCTCCAAATTCACTAGATCCCAAACTGATCAAGTATCTGTTGGATGATCCACAGAGGCCCCTCACCTAAACTCATGGGACCCAAAGGCCTCCACTAACAACATCCTGTTGTTAGACACCACAGGACACACTTACAAGGCTCATGTCCATTCTCTGATGAGTCACAACCGTTTTGGAAGAACAAGGGATACCTACACAATATTAGGAAAGTGGTCATAAAGTTATGCCTGATTGGTGTATTATCAAAACCCTGTACATTACCATGAACTACATAAATGCTTACTAAGGAGGTAATATAGTAGACAGATGATCGCCAAAGCCATACATGTTGGTACTTAGCCAGATGATTAAAAAAGGCAGAATTTAAATGGTTTGTTGGACGGTACATCCATATTTCTTTTCCTAACTTTATTACGATACTTATATGCAGATATCTAATGATTCTACTAAGTGGTGACCATCAAGGGGTCCCTTTCCTAATTCATAGTAAAATATGCATCCTAAAAGTCCTTTAGTGGATTATGCAGTTTGATTTTAACAAATCTAGTGTGTATCTACCCACTTGTAGTCATACTGGAACCAAATATCTGATACAAAAAGTACAATATCTAAGCCTGCACAAAGGCAGAATTGAGAATAATAATAAAAAAAGATTATAACTTCTAAAGAAAACCACTTGATTTGTCTAGCACAGACTGCTCAAGCCAAATATTACTTTCATCTTAAATTTAGAATGAATTCGGGCTGTGGATTTTGTCCCCGTCATGTAAAGTAGATTGAAACGGTTTTAAGAATGAAAAAGAGGAACAATTACTGCAACCACTGACTCTTTAAATGAACAATTCATAAAGTCACGTCGGCACTTTTTTTAAAAGATAAGCTCGAAAAATATGAAGCACTACTTCAAAAGTTGTGGTTTGTAAGGATTAAGTTTCAAGGGAAAATGTCTTCTGACTGCAGTGAGGATTTTTTATTTTTTTTTGAACGTGTCTTTATATCTGGCATGTAAAGGCATCCAGATCAAAATGCTCCTGAGATGAAACGAGAGTACATCCATCTGTGCCATACACTGTACACTGTACACTGTAACGGAGCAGCTGTAATGCCTCCCTCTACCAGACACCCTCCACATCCCATCTCTATTAATATGCGAACATCTGCCTCCTATCTTTACGAGGTGTGAATTTTAAGTTTCCTCCGCAGCATCTGCAAGTCAACAGGGCTCAGTTGGGGTTTGGCCCGCTAAACATTTACCAGCTGTTGACCCTACGGATGAGGCCTGTGTGCAACAGAGCGCCATAAGAGATGACAACAGTTACCACACTGTTCCTCTGTGTCCACTTTCACGGGAACCTCTTTATCGGTTTCACCGTCTTAAGCAGGCAGATTGCTCAATGAGGGAAGTTCTAATCCACAGATGTTGTCAAAAACCCTTTGAGGGACCTATTAAAAGCTTGGTTGCCAGATACTAACTCAACAGTTTAAAAGAAAAAAAAAAGTTGTATTTGGATTCCTCGTCCTGTGGAGACGAGCAGAAACTGTTTTGCCAAGGTGACATATGGCTCTGAGACATAATCACATTGTCGTCTTTTCTTTCCAACTTGATGAGCAATTGGATTATCGACAAAAGGCAAGAGATTGAGAAGGAAGAAAAGGCTTGTGTTGTCTTCATTGTCAGAGCAAGCATGTAAAATGCAACACAAAGGAGCTCCATTCATCGGCCCCAGTGACACGCTCCTGTTCTTTCCAACTCAAAGGAAAAATCAATACTTTGTGAATGTAGCCTCTGTCCCTCCACCTATCCACCTTTCCACCCCTCCGTTCTGTCATTTCTGTCTTGGTTTGGAGAGCTTTGTTTGCACTCAGACCACTTCTATTACCCCTCCAACCACAGCCTCTCTGCCCCACCCATCACCCACAAATTAGACCCCGCATTCGAGTGCAGACCGTGTACTTCATATCATGCGCGGCACTCTAAGCCTTCAGCGTAGATCATCAAGATGTGATGAGTATGCAAAGCTGATTAGAAGGTCTGCTAACCGTCTGATTGGAGAGAAATTCTGCAGTTTGTTGTTAAGTGTTTCCTGTTTGTTGTTCCTGCTGATTAGACACCTAAATTCACTCACTCTCCAGTTTTGATGATGATGAATATGATGCACTACCAGCGACTCAGGCTGGGAATCTGTATGCTAATTTTGCATTTGAGATGAGCTAATTTGGCCTAATGCCCTGAAAAGATCCAAGTTAACATCTTCGAGACGCATGTCTTCTGACTGAATAAAAGAAATATGAGCAAAAGAAAAGAACACTGCAGCGGTGGGCCGAGGAAAGAAGATATGAATTAGAGATGGTGAATTAAAAGCTAATGAAGCTCGACACTTCCTGTAGATGAAGCGTTTCACAATAAAAGCCTTCCAGGTAACGGAAAGGACTGGCAAAGCAACACAGTAAATAAGAGGAGATCGTGACCAAATAAAAATTAAAATAAAGACTTGCAGCTCTATTAATGTACACCGACCAGGCACAACATTATGACCACCTTCCTAATATTGTGTAGGTCTCCCTTGTGCCTCCAAAACAGTTGTTACTCATAAGAGAATGGACATGGGACTTCTGAGGGTGTCCTGTGGTGTCTGGTAACACAATGTTGTTAGTGGGGCTTGTTTAAGGTCCTATGGGTTGAAGGGAGGGGCCTCTGTGGATCATCCCACAGATACTTGATCAGTTTGGGATCTAGTGAAGGGAGTTGTTTCTAAACCATTTTTGTGTGTGTCTGTGTCAGGCTGCATCCTGCTGGGGATTGCTGCTGCCATCAAGGAGTGTCATTGTTATGGGGTGGAGGTGCCTGGTCTGGTCTAGGTGGGTGCTACATGTCTAAGTATAATCCAAATGAATGCCAGGTCCAAGCCTTCCCAACCGAACGTTGGATTGTCACAAGATGGTCAATGTTATTTACTCTTCCTGTCAGTGGTCATAATGTTGTGGCTGAGTGGTGTATGTCCTGAGCACAAGAATAGCTCACACAATTCTGTTTTGACAAAGCAATCACTAACCCTACCCTGTTTTCCATGTTTAAGTGTAGTAAAAACAAGCTTGAAAGCTTGTTCTTAAAACTTGCAAACAGCACTGTAAAAGTTTGGGACCAGACTTTTAGGATGAATGTCCAAAAAAGTGTGGCATCTGCTTTCAATAACAGATATATTTTAACCAACTGAACTGCATTTGACACCGTTCTGCAGTTCAACGGACTATCACTGCATTGATTTTGTCGAGTGTATTGAGGCGCTACCTTCTCGGAACACCAGACATGTCATACGAGAACAGGTTTTGCACCACAGGGTGCTTCCATTAAATGCTATCATATTCCTTGGCTGTTATATCACCTCACAGAGCCATCATCACACCTAATGTTTCCCCTGGCTGCTTATATCACCGCAGGTCCACCACCACGCGCATCAGTTGGTGAGACTTCGTGAGCTTGTTGGCATACTTTTGCTTTTGCTGTGTAAATGTGCGGAAACGGCAGAAGTGAAAGTTTAAACTGTGTATTGTTTTTTCATTTATTCCCAGACAAGATCATGTCCCTTGTTATATTTTGCAACTTTCAAACTGCAATTCTTCCTGCAATTTGTGCATTGTTTCGCCTCGCCGGGATTCTTGCTTGTTGCCATTTATCTTTGAAAACTGAAGAGTGAATATAAATCGGCGATGTCAAACTATGGCCAAAAGAGACAGCCCGATGTCTGCGGCTGACTTTGTAATTGTGATTTATTTATCCCCCCTCTGTGTCAGTGTCTGCGGTGATGAAAATATGTTTCATGTTTCGGATATTGCAGTCATGTCTGTCCTTTCTCTGACCTGCTGCACGTCTGCCTTGTAATTGTGGTGCAGGATTTTTTTAAGAGCTTCATTCCAATTCTCTGAGGAAGCCAAGAACCACCAAGGGAGTTTCCTGCTCAAAACCCCACTGATCAGAAACCCACATCAGAACTCATCAAATTTCACTGAAACTCCAAAAAAACGGAGGGCCTGGAATTACCCTTTCAGACGTTAACAATCTGGGGACTGGAAATAGCCTTTCAGGAGTTCTAATTTTTGCCTTAAGCTCTGGTTTAGATTGATAGTAGGTTAGATCTCATCAGAAGAGCTGTGTTTAGTGCTAGCGTTTGTGCTTGTTTATTGGGCCATATGTTTTGCAACCTTAAAGAGTGTCAATCTCAGCTTCCCTAAATAGCCTTAAAGAGTAAACCCACCCAAAAACAGATTTCACTGGCATCTTATTCTATCCCTGTCCCTTTCATTTGGATATTATTTTACTACGTCCTTCTAGTTATCGACGTGCAAACTATTTATTTCCTTGTTGAGCATTAGAAGGCCTTGTTCACATTTCAAAGCTGTCTTGTATCAAACACTGTAGAAAGTTAAGCTGACTCCAATAATCTTACGTTTAGACTCTTTAAAAATGTTTTTTTAAAAACTGTAGAGACTTGCCTCTTAATTAGACTTTTAATTAATTGGGCGAACCTAGCTGCATCAGGCAGTGTACAAAGTGTGGCGCTGATGTAGAGGGAGCTTCCTTAATTCAAAGAGGTTGCAGCTGACCACTGATAATGAGGCTTTCATTATTTAATTATCTAAGATGAGAGCATGGGGGTGATTAAATGCGCCATCACAGCGACACGATTATTTGGGAGAAAATGCAGCAAAGGCTGATTAACTTCCAGAAAAAGACCCGCTTGAAAGGGGGGGGGGGCGATCGCTCGGCTTCCAAGAGTGAAATTACAGGCCTCCACAGATGCACATAAATGTTTCAGTCTATGCGAGAAGAGAGGAGTGATATGGGTTACTGTAGGTCGCCCGGGCTCGCAGAAGAGCCGTTAAGAGGACCTTTGAATTAAGCAAGCCGACGCGTGGATGCCACTCCCGCTTTTTAAATGAAAAGAGACAGAACACAACTTTTAATCTGCAAGTATTAACCACCACAGAGTAAAAACGGCATTAATATGGACTCCCCACCATTAGTATATTGTATATTACCACAATATATGTACATATTCTTGTGCATTTTTGAACTCTTCGTGTAAAGTGAGTCCATTTTTGAAGCAAAACCACGAGCTAAATTATCATAATGAGCAATGCTTCCCCACAGGCTCTGTCTGCAGTCCTGCTGCTGCACTTGGCTCACTAGACTTCAATTTACGTCATGACATATGGATCGTCAGGTTTGAGTAATGATCTCGCTGGGTCTAGAAACAACAGCCTGAAGTGAAGCGGCGCCATCTTGTTCTGTGCTGATTGACAGCTTTCCTCTGCAAACAGCATAAACAAAAGAATATCACAGAGCCATTTAGAAGACATATAGCAGCCAGATAATGTTCCATTTTCCAGCGGCAACACAGAGTCCAACGAGCATTTTCCTATTTATATCCTCATGTTTCATGATTTGAGTGGATATGTGAAGTATTCTCAAGCCGAGGTAATGGGTTCTGTCAGTGCATTCTCTCTCCAGCTACTTATTACCCTCGACACACCTGCCCATCAATTTCAAAAGGCTTCACTGGTGAACAAAAATATACCAGTAAACTTTCTCAAATGTCCCCCCCAAACAGCTTCAATCAAAACAAGTCAATTTACGTTACACTCCCACAGAAAGGCCGAGGCCTGCAATTTTATGTACAGATTGCGTGTTGTGCATCCGCGGCGCACTTATCCAGTCAGCACATACAGGCAGAACATGGTGTGTGTGTGATGGAGATCTGTTGATTGCGCAGTGGAAGCGGCGGTCGGAGTGGAAACATAAGAAGTTTGTAAAGCGGGGCAACTTCATGCTCAATTCATCAAATCTCTGACAGAAGCAATTTGAAAACAGCTCTAACAGAGATAATCAACGTGTTAGGGGACGGAGGAAAAAAAAGAAAAAAAGAAAAAGATTTGCTCCTCTATAGACCACTCAGCGTTGCGGGGGGGCATGGGGATGACAATAGTGATTTCCTTTGTTGCCCTGTGATTGAGGTTGAGGCTCTTCTCATTAGGTCTTATTTCATGAGTGAGCACACAGCGAATTGATTCATTGACGTGATGACCTGGAAGCCCACCAGTGGCGTTTGGGTCACTTCTACAGCTGTGATTAATCAGCTGCTTCGCATAGCTTGACAGGTACAGCGCGGACATATCCCATAAAAAGCAGAAATTCATGAGCAACAGCCTACTTTGTTGAAAAAAAATAATCAAAAAAGATGTTACTGCAGGTATGTTTCAGTGTTCAAAGTCTGCTTTGTAGCTGGGTTAATAGTTGAGTGAAATAAGGTCACAGGTATTCATGAGAAGTCATTAATTCTGCAAAACTGCTTCCTCTCAATTGTCGTACATTCCTTGAATGTCTCTGATAAGACCACATGCTTAGAATTAATGTTAACTTCATCTTCAGCAGAGCAGTTAGTGCTTAGGATGGAGCCTATTATACCAGCAGAGATTCTGCCAAGATGAGCAGGTCCGTCTCAATAAATTGTATTTTTTTTGCGTCGGAGAAACATGTGGGACCCTTGCCTAATGTGGCGTAAAAGTCTCTTTTGTGGAGCCTCCAATTCATTGTGCCAGCCTGTCAGAGCTAAACTAGGGAAATAGCGGCGAACAATGGAAAGAGAAAGGAACAAGAGGTCAGGGCGCTGCCGAGCTTGTTCCAGGAAACACGGTGCTCTTTCCAAATGATGACAATCAGAACCTGCCTGAGACGGCGCTGTGTTTTATTGATTCTCAAGATTATCTATGAGAGACACAGTCAGGGATGTATCCAGAGGTGTCAGCGTTGGCGGTGTTTGTATAGATTAATAACTGAAGGTGAAATTAACCAGTTTATTTTTGAAGAAACATTTTATGCTTATAGTAAAATAAAATAAAAATTGAACACATTTGTACTCACAAGGCATGGCAAAAAAAAACACTTGTCATCACTGAGATAAGGAACAATTCTCTCTTATACATGAGCCTTCATATTGTGCTCATTTGAAAAATGACAGTAATTAAGCATCTGAGAGGAAAAAAATTATCTTTCATTAGTTTTCACCCTGGTGCAATCTCACCATCAGGAGCTCCGGGACATTTCCCACTACCTCTAGGGTCGTTCTGACATGCAGCGAACAGTAAACTTGCCTAGCGACAATATAGGAAGCCAGAATGGCTGGATGGTTATCTTTGAATCCACACACCAGGCGTGACTCTCCCTCTCTCCCTGAGGGTGCACAAACCAAAAATGACATGATGTTTCCTGGCAACACACATAGCAACCAATTACTGATAACCTATAGACAAGTTGCCCAGCAAAGTGGACAGTCGGGAGAAAAGGGAAAGGGACAGGGAGAGATTTTGTAGATGCCTCTAAATACTGCAAAATATACTGTGTTTGGCAAAGAGGGACATGGTCAGTTAAAAGCACCAGCTAAAACACATACATTACATTTACTATACCCTTGAAGTCTTGAGTCTAGGTTTGTATGGTATGTTCTACTGAGTCATAGCATACCTTGAAAAGTCAGTTTTCAGATAAATCACGTATTGGCCAGTCTCAAATTCCTGTGTTTTGAATTTGAATTAAATCTGAATCTGAATAAAAATAAATATAAAATTAAAATAAAAATAAAAATAGCCAACCGAGTTGTCTGAGAATGATTGGCAGTCCATGTTTAAGACCCAACACACATCTACAAGCTCTAGAACATGGAGAGAGTTTGGTTGGAAAAATTTAACACGTTTCTTTATTACACCTAAAATCAAAAATAAACAATTAGGCCAACAACAATACTGTTGGAGATCTTGTGGGCAACTGAACGCCAACCATTCTCACATATTTTGGTCATGTATGAAAATACAGTCATTTTGGGAGAGGGTTTTAAGAACCATGAGTGAAATATTTGGATATAATATTCCCAATGATCCTCGGTATGTATATTTAGGACTGATACCTGAAGATGTAATAGGTAAAGAAGATAAATACTTGTTTAAGATCCTATTACTTGCAGCTAAGAAAGCCATTACAAGGAGCTGGTTAAGAACTGATCCACCTGGACTGAATCACTGGATGGACATTGTGCACCAATTGGTATAGCCAATTCTCATCTGAACAGGAGTTAGGGAACATTTCTACCAATACAACAAAGAAAGAAAATAACAAATGAATATGTAATTTTACTCTCCTACAAAAAATCTGAGCCATTTTGCTGTAAAGAAAACCAACCAAACAGTTCTCATCATAGCATAGATTATAGCATAAAGCCCACTTCATACAATATGACTGACCCAACACATCTTTGATCAGATATGTTGAATAATCAGTTCCCAATGGAGCAACTCCAGATTGACTTTTCGCCCGCCAACATTTTGTGGGCGGGGAGGTTCGGCCTGCCATTGAAGCTATGGAAAATTATCGATTTGTTGGAATTCATTTTTAAGCTCACCTTTGGGCAGACTTCACATGTTGGTGAGATTGTCTAAAAGAAATGAACCCATAGGCTATTTGTTCAAGCAGCCTTTCATGACATAACCCATGCTGTGTTCCACAGGTAACATGCGGTCAAGAACCAACCTGCACACCTGACCTGGTCACTAAATTGAAGTATGTGGAGGACTGCTGGTTTCAGAAATTCTGTTGTTTTTGAAGCGTGGCTAAAATATGTTCTTTTAAACTCTGAAACATAGAATTTTACAATCAATTTTATTTTACAATGAAGTTTAAACTCTGGCTCCAGTATTTTTATTCAGTTGAATGCACTTCAGATATGACCAGAAACAAATGTTATTGCTAAAACTATGTATATTTTGTTTTTATGCACTTTGAGAATATGCCTGGGTAAGATGTGACCAAAATTACTATACACAGAATTTGATTCTATTTACTTTATTTTTATTCAGAAAGAATATTTCTACCACATCAGGTTCTGTTCTGTTATTGTGTTTTTTTATGCACTTTCTGACGTGCCTTTGTCAAGCTACCAATTTTAAAAGATAAGAAAATCCTTTAATTTATCCCACAGTGGATAAAAGGTGCATATTTTTCATCACGTGGATGTGTAATGGTTTGAAAGTTGTCTGGCCCAGTCACATTTCTTGCCTTAAAATTTGACTCAACTGAAATTTGCAATTGAACAACCCTGATTATAGTTGTGTTTCATTTCCACTAAATCCACCAGTGGACACAGTATTTATGATGGTAGGAAACTAGGAAGTGAGGCAACTTATTTAGAGAAACAACACTGAGCCTGGGTGACCGTGACATATTATCTTTTCAGCCAATATTCTCTTTGTATGTATGTTTCTATCCTTGGCTGGCTTCTGAAATGTGATTAAAGACGGTAATTTAATGGTACGGCCACATCAACTTGTTGAGAGCGATAAGCACGGAAACAAACTGAACCGTGTCCAACGCAACCCTCGTTACAATTCCAATGTTTTCCCACCCGCGGTTCGAACCAAATTGAACCTATTGACCAAGCAGATAGCAAAGGACTGGTAAACAAAACAAGATGTTATACACATCCCCCTCATTAAATACTGAGTCCATTGAAAATCAACAACTTATTGATGGGAACATGCTACGTCTTGCCAGACAGCCGGCTTAAAGGAATTAAACTTGAATTGCTCGCTATTGTTGGATGCATCTTTGAGTCGGTGGCTTTGTGGAAACCGTCTTCTTTTTGGTGAGGATCATGGAGAAATTATGAATCATGCTGCCTATAATATCGCTGTAACCAAGTACATGGTAGCTGAAGATAGTCTAATGTAGGAAGAAATCCCATGCCGCTGGTATTCCTCCCTGTCCTCATTATTTGAATATAAAACCCATCAGCTTAGCCCTGCATGCAAGACACTGCTCTTTGTTGTGGGCGATTGCTGCCATGCTTGGGACTGATACGGTTGTGCGCTTTTATTTTACCCGGCACTCCAGTGGGTCCGTTGTGATTCACCAGTCATTATCAATGCCCAACACATGTCAGCCTGCCTCTAACTGTCCTAGTAGCACACTGACCACAACAGGGAACCGAACGCACTAATCCACTGCGGTCTCAAAATGGATCCTGAACAATTGCTTGGCATTTGCAGCACTCACATGAGGTTGCTGAGAGTATGTCTTATTCTGCAGAAGGCAGTAACAGTGCATTTGCCCAGTTCTGTACACAGCGTGGATTAATTTGACCATCCTCTTCAACGTCTCAACGGGAACGGCGCTCCAGCGCACAAGGAAATTAAACATACGTGTGCGATTAGTCAGGACACACGTATCAAGAGGGATTTCCATTGTATTAATGCACCTGTAGACAATGGATAGAGCTGCCCTTCACAATCCATTTGCCCTGTTCTTCTCTTCCTGTTTACACATTAGGGAGGGTGTCAAAACTGAGCCGATTATTACACAAGGAAATCAAGCCATCTGACGTGCCGATCAATGGCCGCCCTGACTGATGGGTCTCCTATCTAGATGAACGGCTCCCTGGAGGCTTGCTCTGCCTAACTGCTGTTACTGAGATGAGGGGAGGCTGCAACAGCACTGATCGTCAAGGTCACCTCGCGGCCACAGCGATTATGCGATGCATCTCACCAACCTGAAGAACATCACACAGGAGGATCCGTCCAAAGGAAAACCAAGCAAAACTCGCTCCTTTCCGTTTAGAAACGTTGACATTTCCAAGAGTTTAGATGCATGTAAGGCTTCACCACAACACATAAGGACTGTGGTTCATTAAAAGACACCCATGAGAGATCAGGCAAATGTCCTTGTGGTTGCTTGAAGACCGACTCGAAGCCTTCAGGGACACGCGGCTCATTGTGATCCCCTCCAGCACGAGCAGCCAGCTGTCCCTCATTCTGGGGAGGCGGTAGATATGTGCAGACTTTGACATTGAATGTAGCCTGGAGATGTTTTGATGACATGCTCATAATGCTGGTCATCTGTTGAGCAGCAACTGAAATGTCACATGGATCTACTCACAGCCGAGCAAAGTAAGCACATGGTATATAGTGTACTGATGAGTACAGCATTCGGGTTTTCACACAAAGGCTTCCAAGATGAAAATAGGTCAGCAGAGGATCTTTAAGACGAGAAAATCCATGGATTTGCCGTGTTTTATATGATGTTATGTTTGTTGTTGACTACATTTAAGGCCTTGATATTGGTTGGTCCATCCACAACTTTAGCCCTGATAAAGCTGACCAAGACTGGCCTACGTTTCGTCTGAACTTCGCACGTCGATTTTACATGAAAACTTGTTGTTTTGCTACAACGATATATATTTTTTTCTCCCTCAGAGAAAGTTGGACCTTATGGTTACCTCATGTGCGGCAAATGTGAAGAGAAAGAATGCATTTTCACCAATGCCAAGGCGGCTGTGTGAAGAGAAAGTAGTTGGAGAGGGTTGTCCACGAACCAGAGGGTTAGCCGTCCGATCCCTGCAACATGCCACATGTGCAACACGCCGAAGTGTCTGTGACTGTAAAGCGCTTTGAGTACCAATAGCTAGAAAAGTGCTATATAAAAGCAAGCAACACCATTTACCAGCGTGAGACAAAAGGCCGCATAGTTATTAGGGTTGCCTTTGAGGAATTCAACCCTAATTGCATTTCCGATTGAAAGTTCTTTCTGACCCGACTGGATTATTCCAGGATATTTTGATTGGGGTTGCATTTTAATTCTCATGGGGCTATTTTTCCAATCATTAGTGGAATACGCGTATCCTTGCAGATGCAGGCATTGTGTGTGTTATGCATTGTAGACCTAAACAGACCTTAAATGAACTGCTGGCATGGTTGCAGGCACTTAGTCTTGTTAACACAAGCCGTGAGAGAGAGAATAAAAGAAAAAAGAAAAGTGGAACCAGAAGTGTGCATCTAATATGAGGTTGCCGCCCCCTCTCAGAGCCTACAAACAAATCTTCCAAACCAGGACCGAAACCTTCAAGTGTTGCAGCATTAATCTAACTGCAATGACTGACAAGAGGAGTGTTAACAGGGTGGAGAAGTGAGGGCATACCGTTTGAAGAGTTATGGTTTGGGACTCCCTCTGTTCACCTCATTACATCGGCTGCTTAGTAACTGACACGACATGAATTATACCTTATAGGATTGCAACAAGTTCAAAGCAGCCATCTTGGTACAAAAACACGGCCCGTAACAAATGCACACTGACACTACAGACATCTCTGCACTCCCACTTCTTTGCATTTAACATGAGTGGTTCTTTGCTTTCTTACAGGTGCGTGTCCTGGTCTACAGCGCGGCCGACCGAGTTCCTTTGTTTCTCTTTTTCTTTTTACTCTCCATCCAGAATAAATACAATTATCTTCTAATGGGATCCCCTTTGATAAAAAGGCGTCTTCTGTCATTCTGTTGGAGGTGCCAGAGTGTTGGATGGTGAGAAACTCCAGGTTAAGTACTTTCTTTTATCATTGCTCCTTTTTATATGCAAATCATCCTTCCCGCCCATCTATTTATGGTTGCAGGTATTCAGACAGGGCCTCAAACCGTGCCAGCCACCGACCGCATCCTGCCATCCGGCGCCAGCATGGGACTTGAAATAGATTTGATTAGGATTCAAAAATACGCCTTTGATCTCACGTTTGTTAGGCAAATGCAGCCACATGACAATATGCTTGAGAGGATGGAATGATTCTGCTGGCGTTTACAAAATAATGGACAATCTAATTGTACTGTAATGCGGGGTGTGCACAGTTATTAATTTGTGAGGTGCAGTGAGCCAGAAACAGGGTTCATTTGCATCAGGTTCTGACAGGTTTAGAGAGAGGCGGTGGTTTGGCTTCAAACAAATATGCTGTTGCCTATAGATAATCAGCACTCTCTTGCTGTGTGGCACAAACTCACTACCTGCTGTCGGGATGAATAGACTGTCATTTCGTCGATAAATATGAAATACAGGTCAGGGGTTTTCAATAATTAAATGTACCGTTACATAATAGGATGCTCGTTGCAGACTGGATGTCTATAAATCCACTGCACTAGAACTGATTTGGGCTTTTGGGCTGAAAAGGAAACTTGCTTTCAGCTGCAGTCATCCAAATTGAGGCGTGGACGCGGTCAAGAGTGAACACGGAGAGGACCAAAAGAGTAATCATTCCAGCAATCTCGCCGCCTCCATTCCACCGACTCAAAATGTGACACGTTTGCTCCTTTCTAGTCACTTTCCAAAGTGCGGACCAGACATACCAGAAATGAGCCGTTGTCATTTTTAATGTTGAGTCACACGCCCAAAAGACCTCAACGCCCCAGATCAGTATCAAGCATCGACATGCATTATTTAAACCATGCATGTGATCTGAGAGTTAACCCACTTCTAAAAATACGGCCGTGATGTGAACTGTAATCTGACATATAGCATTATTACATCTGATTTCAAGGATGATTATAGATTTGCACCCTGCTTAGCTCTTTTATCTTTCAGTAAACCGAGGCCAGCCACAGTGACACGACCAAGGAACCGACTCCACATTTATTATTAACTGCATTACACACTATTCTCTGATGAGCTGTAATTCTACTTGTATGGACACAGCTGGACACCCCGCACAAAGCTTTAACACGGCCAACCCAATGAGAATCTATTAAAAGAAGTCTTCTACATAGGTAAACACAGAGAGATTAGTAGCAGCTGGCCAGCTCATGTAATTAAAGTGTTGTTGCAGCACAATGACAGTAAATGTTCATTTTACATGCTCAGTCATGGATGAACAGGAGACTATTTTCGCTCTTTTGGGCGTGGGCTGAGACTCAAAAAGCCTCCCCTTTACTTTAAGCTTTTTCAGGCTATAATTGACAACACTTGATGCTCAGGCTTTTAGAAAAGAACGTGGATTTCCCTGGATTAGAGTGTGAGGGTCAAGGCTAGTCCATCCTCTGGAACTGGATTAAATCACTTGATTGGTAAGGAAGCTGAGGAGATGGCTGTGGCAGATTGCCAAGACATAACATGCTCGCTCTGCATCCAAGGGGAAAGGTTAACTGTCCTGTCCAGAAAGACTTCAAACTGTTTGGCCTTGACCGTGCAGGTCAGAAGATAGCAGTCATAGATCACAAACCGGGGGGGGCTACGATCAAAAGTGCAGCATCGGGCCACTTCACATCTCATTTTCACTGACGGGTGAAGAAGCTTCTCCTGTCTACATGTTTCAAAAGATAATATTTCTAACGAGGGGGGAAAAAAAAGGCTGCATAGGCATGCCATCACACATACACAAGGTATGCTCGCAAAAGTCTCTGCCTCTCATTTCTTAGCAGCCCTTTCAGCAGTCACACAACCTTGACTTGTTTCTTCCACATCAGTTCACTGTGTCAAACGCCCTTTCTCTGCCTCTGCATCATCCTGCGCACCCAAGCTCCCCTAAGGCGTGAGGCTTTGAATAGCTTGGGCGCAAAAGTGGAGTCTGCTTCAAATCTAATTTCATGATTTATAATGCAGTGGCTCCTTTAAAGTTCTAATCCGTGATTTGTTTTATTGCACCGTATCCAGCAAATGGTCTAATGTACAATTTCTGGCTCACGTGAAAGAGTGCGCCCAGTGTACACGCAATTAAAATCCATTACTAGACACTTATCCAATACGTGTCGAGGAGGCTGCGTTATCAGCTGATCGGTTTGTTAGCTGATAAACTGATAACAGCTATTTGTAGTACAGACCAGCGGAGAGGACTAAATTTATCTTTGAGATGCGCCGGAAGGTTTTTTTTTTTTTTTTCCAACCTTGGAAATTTCCATTTTCTTTTTCAACAATAAAGTCTGCACTTTTTTGGCCTTCCACAGTTGTCATGGAGATGGTTTCTTATCACATGACCAGAATTCCTTGAAGCCACACAATAATATTTGATCACATAAAGAAAATCTGCCTTTGCTTTTGCACATTTTCACTGTCTCAATGCATGTGTTTTCTGTAGCGATCCCACGAGTGCTTATTCGCGACCGTCTTCTAGGACGGTCGGTAACTTAGTGACAAATGTGGCTTTGTTGGTAATAGGTGTGTGTTCAAGTGCACCGTGAGGGTTTTTTTTTGTTGTAGAACCATCAAGGTTCGCCGTTGAATAATTTGAAAAATCACGCTGCCGTCTGCTCCATTCACCCACTACTTGAAGTATTGCCCTTATCTGTCGCAAATGAAGCAAACGCCACTACCAGCACTGACCCTGTGCTATAATATTGTTCATCTGTCCCGAGTTAAGGAGACACACAGTAGTGGAAATGCCAGAGAAAATCTGACAGTTAACTCCCACGATGCCTCGGAGAGCCATTTTAGCTTCCAAAGCTACAAAAAAAAACAAAAAAACAAGGCCTTGTTTTGGCAGTTCTTATGCAGTCTGTGTCTCAGGGGTAATAAACGGCCTCCATCACAGCCACAGCCAACCACAGCCTAAACTAATTACTGGACTGGCAGGTCCTGTATTCATTGTGGGCCTTACAACCGCACATGCCCGGTTTTCTATCTGCTCCTCATTCATGAAAGGGCCATTACGACAAAGCCCTCGGAGTCAGGTGAAAGAGGAATGATGTAGTATGATGTTTTCTCTCTAACAGTGGAAACACGCCACAAATTCCTGCCATGTTGAGTGTAGTCCATTTCCTTTTGCCCCTCGGCTCGTTAGCACCTGAGGGAGAGTAAGATATCACTCAGGCCCGACCCTGCAAGCCATCGCTGCCTGTTTACGCATCACAAAACCAACGTTAGGTGAAAATCTTCAAAGGGAGCGACTGCGCCGCCACTTAGGCAGATAATATGTTCTACTATAAAAGGCTCTTTCATTGACATTTAAATACCATTCCATCCCTATCATCCAGCACAATGCAGGGGAAATGCGTTTAATACTGCCTATTCTGCCGCTTCTCGCTTTCAGCAGCACCAAAATATTAGTATTAAAGCCCGCACTCGTGGAGTATATAACTGCTCTTTTTCCTCCTCATTTCTTGTTGAGTCAGAGGCACCGGAAGAAAGTCACATTTAACTTTATCTTCCATGGTCAATCTATTTAACACTGTAAGCAGAGTGAAATGGTTGAACTGAAAGTGTCTGGGGAAATATCAGAGGCTGGGAAGATGTCCAATGATGCTGTGATTTATGGTTTCATTACGGCATGTAGTAGGAAAGATCCCTGTGTGAATCTGTGCTCTGAACGTACCGACGATTAACATCACTCACGCTGGAAAACACTTGTAGGACGCTGAAGGATATACGCCACCCGTGAGTTACTTAATCAAGCTATACTGCACAACTCGGTAAACTAATTATAGTGTGTTATTAAATTATGCAAACAAATAGTGATGAAACAATGAGATCAGATTTCTGAGAATTTATCTCACGGCCACGGTATCTGAAAGGCTAAGAAGAGAGAGCCACATCATACATACTGCATTTCTTTATCCATAAAACATTTATGCAATGAACCACTTAACATATCAAAATACACAAGTGTGGGTGCAAAGACTAGAATTTCATCTCATTTCTTTCAAAGCACATGGTCATATAACTTACGTTTGGAAATAAAAGGAGTGAAGAAGAACGCATAATGCTTCTGAAATGAGCTGAAAAGGAGGGCTACGTATCATGCAGCGCTATTAGTGGCTTAGGCTTTCATCAAAAGACCAACAGTCAGTGCTGCCGTTCTGGTACGCTATAATTTCACCTATAATTTGGACATCTTGTCCAGACTGTTCCAAAATGAAAAATTTCACCCAAAGATTACATCTGAGACTCGTGCCCTTCGGTTCAGACTGTGTTCTAAATATTCTATGTCTGCCTGGTGTTGGTTTGTTCTTGAAAATCCTCCTATATTATCCTCTCAGTCAAGTCTTTCTCCACTCACCGTTTTTGCGAGAAGCAGCCTTTTTTGGTTCGCTCTCCCATCAATGGGCAGTTTCAGAAAGAGCACCAATGTCTGCACACAATCTGTCCAGCAACAGACACGCACATTACTATACGGTGATCATAGCGGCGCATGTAGCAGCCAGGCGAACATTAGACTGACTACTATTTGACAGGGGGTGGTAGAAAGTCTAATATTAGTCAGGTAGTAGACCTGCGGACATTTCTGCAACCAGACTGCTGTTTGACATTTTGACAGATGGCAAGAAACGCAACTCTAAATCAATGCAAATGTTGTTTTGTGTGCGTCTTGGACGGATGAATAATGTGTTGGTGCGGTTCTGTCGGCTTGTTGCACCTTCGAAACTAATCAATTAATGCAGCCGTTGACGAAGCCGGATGAATAAATATGCTACTGAGGGAAGTAACTAAAAGGTATGTATCCCTCCCGACCAGTAATTGAAATGAATCCAGTCCACAGTTTACGTCTAAAGGCCTGTTTACTGTTTATGCAATCCTAGAACAGAAACGATGTAAGATACTTTTAAATGTGTTGGAAAACAAATGACAAATATATAAATTATATGCATTTGTTATGTGTGCATGTGAGTGTGAACTGTTGTTTGTCCCTTTGTGTTAGCTCTGTGATAAACTGTCCAACTGTCCTGGGTGTACCTCTCTCCCAATGACAGCTGGACGATGTTCCACCCCACCGACTACCCCCTATAAGCTGTGATAGATAATAGATGGATGGAAGGAAATGACTGTTATAGCAGTAAAAACATCTGACACATAAGGGTTTAAATGTGTTTTGAAGTACAGCTTCACAATCACAATTTAATCTGTAAGATGATTACGTTATTACATAAGTGTAAGTATATTGGTGCTTTCTGTGTGTGCGGTGGACAGACTGTGGTTACACATTGCTTATTGCTGGCACCAGGTAAGCTAAGTGTGGATTTACTTCCAGCAGGTATTCTGCAAAGCTCTGACAGGCAGGACATGAACATCACACTGTTTGTCACTGCAGGTACTTGGCTGATCCTGACACTTGAGTCCAGGTTCAAAACCTTGAGAAAGCGCTGTATATATTATGTTTATATATAAATAAATAAATAGCACTGGGGTGGAAATGTAGCTGTACAGAGAACAGAAGAAAAACAGAACAAACACAGAACGTCTCTCATTAACTGAACTGAAATACATGACTGGTTCAGGAGCATGGACAAGCATTATTTCCTCTATTTTAGAGTATCTCACACTAATTGCTCCATATTGTTTAAAGGTGTTTTTTAAATACCATCTCCTAAATCAAATAGCAATTCTTAAGTCTAGTCGTGCCACTCATCAGTAACAACTGAAACCATTGTTTTGCATAACTGGACACCAGTGTGTAACGACGCTGTGGTGGACTCCTCTTTGCTCAGCTGCTTTAGTGCAGCCACACTGGAGCGGTTACAGCATGAACTGCTCTTTTCATGTCCCACCGCATCGCAACAGGCTTCAGGTCTGGATTTTGACTAGGCCATTCGGAAACTTTAATCTAATTCCTTTTGAGCCGTTCAGTGGGGGGGCTTACTCTAAGGCTTAGGCTCACCGTGTAGCTCTACAACCCAGCTGTGCATGAGCTTCAACACTCGGATTGATAAAGGTTACGTCATCTTCCGGGATGTTCCGTCAGAGAGCAGAGATCGTGCTTCCCCCGACTTATGGCAAGTTGCCCTGAAGCGGAAAAGCATCCACGCCACATTACACCGCAGCCTCCACACTTGACCGTAGCTACAATCTTCCACAGAACAGTTCAACTTTAGTCTAAAGGTCTCTCAAAATGGCAACATTCAGATGAGCCTTAGATGGTGTCTTTCAGAAAGTCATGAAGGGGAAAAGACTTAAATTTACTGACATAAAAGAAGTAGAACTGTCCAAGGGGTTTCCTTGGATCTTTTGGGGCTTCCATGATGACTTGTTGGAAGGTCAACCACTTTTGGGAAGGGTCACAAGTTGTCTCCATTTGTAGATAATGTCTCCCCTTGTGTATCTATAGGGTCCCAGAGTCTTTATCGCTCATTATTACTATTTTTATTTCAGTCTAGTTCCATTTTGATGAAACCCTTTAGTCATGTGGCTCAAAATGCTCCGTTGGGATTTGATTGAACAGGGCGGCAGTAATCAGGCCTGGGTGTGTCCAGGCCAGCTGCAACCGGTTATCAATGCAATTTGGTAGGCTTTTGGATTTAATGACTATGAAATCAAGGGGGAGTGGATTCTTCTCTAGATTCTTACTTCCTTACACTCATTACAGAGCATGTTTTCATTAGGACACTGACAATGTGGTGCACTGAGTTTTAGTGACTGTCAATTTGAAACGGTGCATCTGATCCCAAACCACGATATCTGTTATTAACCAACTAATTCTCAATTGAACTGTGCAATGGCAATGTAAACATAATGTAATAACATAATATCTGACTGCTTCAGAATTACCCGACTGTACAGAAATGAAATCACATCTAATGGTTTATGCCTCTGGTACAGGACATTATAATGTTTTATTAAGACTTACAGCAAATCAACAATGACCTTGTCTCGCCTTGGATGTTACTGCTGTACAGCTAGTTGTAACAAACAACTAAAGAGATGTTCCTCTGATAGGGAAAGGCACTTGACTGGGGCTGTGTGCCTAAGTATTATTTGTCTTAGACTCCCGAAGGACACCGTTTCCTGCAATAAGCAATCATTCTTTCAATATGAGCAAATCCTTTGGCGCAAGGTTATGTTGGTTTTCCTTCCTTCCGATTTAGCCCAGAGCAATGGATCCCAAAGACACCGAGGACATGTGTAGGCATGCTTCACAGTGACAGCTCCATCTGGACTCACCACACGGACCTCCTAATGATCACAGAGCAGGATTCCCTCTCAAGGACCCGGTGCTCTGTCACTGAAAACTGACCAGTGTCTACTTAGCTAGGCCTTTAATCACGTTTTTTTTTTCCCTTCATCTTTGATAAGGAACTTTGTCGTCTACAGCTGTGAGGTGGTCGGTGTTAAAACATACATGTCCTGGGGGGCATTTCATCTTCATCTCAGTCAAATGTACACAACAGGATATTTTTCCCCCCCAAGTCTGTCTGCATGTGTGGGCGGTGGCTGTGTGGTTTGATTGAGATATGCGACAGTAGCACTGGTGACTGTGGCCCATTAGATGAGTGTCCTTGGGCTCCTGAGCTGCTTTCATCACTCTTGGGTGGCTGGCTGTCCCTGGGCGGTGTGAACCCTGCTTGGTTCCATTATTTATGACTCTGTCAATCTGACATCAGGTCCCTCCACCTGTGCTATTCAGCCCACTACGCTGAATGTCAGTAGAATGTGCAGCAGAAGACAACAACAGTTGTTGACAGAAAAACCACAGGATGACCTCACTTTGCTTAGACTTCCTGGAACGGAGAGAGACCCAAGGGATTGCAGACAAGGCACAAGCTCAAATAAAATATGGATGCTACATTTTACAATTTCCCCAAATGTAAGGAAGTTCTAACATGTGCGTTTTATTTGTTTGTTTGTTTTCCCACTGACTCTGTGATGCCTTAGATGGCCTAAGAGCCTGGTTGGCTATGATCAAGACGATGATGTGACTAATGGATAGTGATCCGGCAGGTCTGAGGTCTTTGGCAGGCACAGGACTCAGTTTGAATGATTGTTCTGACCTGCCATCCATCAGTCAGAATGTGACAAGGCAGGAGCTCTTTCCACACAGAGACAGCCCTGAACTGAAAGGAAGGGCTCTGTGTATCCCCTCCAACACCGGCCTCGTGAGACACTGACATCTCCATACCATTGTGAAGCCAAGACCGCCTTGCCGCGCTGAAAGAATAGGTGTCCCGGCTGGATTCTAATTTGAAATTTTCAAGGAGCCGTGCATGAAGGATGCCCTCACAACTGAGAGCACATCTCGTATAAAGGCTGCCGCAGACAGGTAATTTGACAACCGCAGTGCAAACAAAAGTGACACTGTGAGTTCAGCTAATATTTTCGTGTTATAAATGTCGTCGGCGAAAACAACTTTGTAATGTTGACGCATTTATTTCCATGATGAATAATCCCACCACCAGCTCAAAGGATTCAGTTTAAAATGATATCTGCACCAGTCAGGACGCAGTAGGCTGCATCTGCATGCAAATGAAACGAGGAATATTAATCAATACGGAAACCCAACGACCCCCACAACACCCACCCACTAAGTGAAGCGTTAACTATTGCACTATTTCAGGAACATTTGAATAAATATTTGATTATGCCGGGACAGAATACATGCATGTTTGACAAGGAAAATCCATCACAATTTTTGGTTAATGCAAATGGCATTTAGCCTGCTATTAATGAGGAAGGCGTAGCTGTGCACGGCGGCCACGGAGCAACACAGAAAACCAGGGACGACAATGAAAGCAAAGAACTACTTAAAAGACTGAGGATCAACTTCAGGCTTCTTTTTTTTGCTGTTGCCATGGTGACCTTAACATGTTCGGCTGCCTTGCTGTCAATACGCTGCGAATTAATGATCTGGTAATTGTAAAGAGTGATTGAATGTTAAATGAGTTGATAATAGCCTGTGTGTATTTACAGGTTTTTTTTTTTTTTTTTAGAAAATAAAGACGCAATTTCATAAAGCATCTACATTTTTTGGATCGTATTTAAATTTTTACTACGACAGAACATCTATCTGCATACGTACGGGTCAGGAGATGTAAGAAAAATACAATACAAGGCAAATGAAATGAGAACATGAAATCCCCGCCTCTGTCTCCACAAGCTCACAGAGTCGGTTTAATCCATAATAAAATGAAAAATGCCATGTTTAAATGCCTGTCAGACATTTGTTATTTATGTTATGATTCATTCATAATGTATGAGGTGATGAAAAGGAAAATGTCAGACTGCGACGCAAGTCTCCGTGTAAAACAGGTAATACGGCTCTTAGGGAAACATGCAGTCATTAGGAATGCGTTCGCGTTGCCTGCGTGTACGTATGCGCCTGTGTGCATATGTCACAACACTGATACAAATCTTTATCTAGAGGAAACACGTTGCCAAATGCGATCCTCATCATGTAGAACACGTGAATACATAAAGTCCGAGCCTTAAATGAGTGCAGTCCTTTAGCGGTGATGTAAATCCAGAGCATGGTGCAGAAAGTGAATGCACAGTTTAACACGTACATGTCTGTGGTTTGCATCATGAAATATACAGGATATAAAAAGGGCCGTCCATGCGTGAAATGGCCAAATGAGAAATGGGCACAGAGCTGAAGTTTCAGTGGAGATGAGGTGGGCAGATGACACAGATGCACCCATTTGTCACTCAAAGCAGCTATACCCTTAATTATGCATAACAGTTGTACATTTGCAATAAATGTCTGAGTAACTTTCTATATCAGGGTGTTAATATGCTAAGTTCTGCTGGAGAGTCAGGCAGTTTAACATGGAAGCCTATGGAAATACACTTGTTTGTGGAGTCAGCCTAAAATGACCTTTTATGGAGCTGCAGTCTTTCTTTTTACAGCTCTGGATGTTAACACCTGGTTTGCAGACACTAAGAAAACAACTAAGTTATACAGGTACATGTACAGACCGAGAAACACAACTGCAATGTTCTTAGTTTCAGTTCAGACAGGATGCATGCTGACCTCTGTGCATTCAGGCATGCATTCGGCAGCAATAGTTACTGCATAAGATTTACTTCCTCACAGCCCCATGAGCAAGTATGGGAAAAAAACACACCAATAACCCACTGTAAATTACATACTGTATAAGATATAAATGATCTAATTATGTAAAAGCATGAAATGTGTGTGCCATGCGCGCAAATGTTTTTCCTTCCTCCTCTCCCCACGGTCCAATTCCTTCCTTCGGCATGGTTGCTATAGGTGCTGCAGAAGTCAACTCATATGTGTAGATACTGTACACATACAGTTGTTTTCCAGGAACACATACGTAGCTTTACATTATAAATTCATGAGATATGCTCCGCGGGAACAACATGATGAACGTCCAGGTTACTGTTTGTGTCAGAATTGATGGCGTTGCCTCCAAATATCTGAACCCAGCTTTAGTAGTAAACCTTAAGGTCGTCCACATAAACTAATTCGGTCGTAAGCCATAGCTTTGTAGCTGACAGGAAGTCGCTGGGGAGCAGTTCAGGATCTGGTTGCCTTAGTAACACTCCTGTATGTTTCCCACGCCAGATGTTTCGAGCGAAACATGCAGAACATAAAAAATATTGCTGGAGTACGGACGGAGCAGGCCCTTCTTGCCGCCGCTCGATGTTTGAAAAGGAAATTCCGTCAATGAGACTGCAGCTCCAAGAGATTGCTTCAAACGTGTTGCCACAAAGTTGAGATGAGCTCGGCTAGGTAGCTGCCTCTTTGAGTCTCGTCCTGTCAACACATTGCTGCAAATCTCTTTTCAAAAATAGATGATCGTGAGCGATCATAAAGGGGTCCATGTCGTGGTGAAGTCGTCCCCAAGCATGAGTCACCAGTAGCGCCTCCTATACACCATATTGCTCAATTTGCTTGTAAGGAGTCATCTACAGATTATCATTGTCAAATTCCAAGTAGTTTACTGTGGTGGTTTGTGAGATATAAACATGTGGTTGGGATGATACAATGACGGTTGCAAAGTTTCATAAGGATTGGGTGAACACTTCCAAAGTAATAGGCCTTAAAGTCATATGAAATGTTTCACCTGTAGTGCCCCTTGTAGACGTAATGTCAGGCAACTTAATGGGCGTCTACACAATATGCTACACATCGTGTATGCCAAATGTCATGAAGTTAACTATTGCAGTTTTGGAGATATTGAAATGTTGCTTTTGTAGCGCCCCCTAGAGGCCAAGGGTCAAAAAAGTTACTTAACAAAATATGAGCTTTGGAGTTATACTGCACCACACCGTAAAAATTAATTAGCCATTAACTTTGTAATCAATAACCCTGCTTAAGTTCTTTTCATTATCTTTGTCCATAAATGGTACATGCCAAGTTTGGTGAGAATTGGATGAACGGCCTAAGAAGAGTTGATGACACCTTGGCAAAGTGACACGCTAGGACCTCTACCAAGTTACCAGGTTTGATGTCTTTCGCTCTTGCAGTTTGTCCTGGGCAGATACTTTAGCTACGCAGAAAAAGATAACTCATTATTATAATAATAACAAGAATAAAAGAATAAAAATCGCAAACAAAATCAATGGGGATCCTGCAACTTTATTTGCATGGAGCTCTAACTAGCTATAGATCAGTGTTGTACACCTGTATATCCAGATGGCTGTGTGGTTCTTGCTGCTGCCATACCTGCAACAAAGTCAACGTGACTTTCTTCTTGCAAACATTAATTTATAAACTACTGATACGTAAAGCTAGCGTGTTTGAGAAGAGAGCCATATTACGTAACTCCCGGAAACCTTTAAGTTTCTTCATTTCCAACCCATGTAAAGCCAAACACAAAGCAACACTTACGTAACGCGGACTCAACATTCAACCATATTCTTCCCACAACGTGTGCAGCGCCGCAGTTAGTTTAATCGGGATTGATGGTACAGCACATTGGGTCTAAATTTAGTCTACCCAAGAACATTCCTCTCCTTGCCGTTGCTGTGGGGCAAAGCTGAGGTTTTCAGATCCACCACGGTCACATGCACAGGATGGGAGGCAGTGGAGCTGAAATGCACTCCTATGTCACACTCTGCCCTCTCCTCCCCCCTTCCCCCCAACGCCACACTCTCAGTTTCTTTTTTTCCTCTCTTTATCTCTCCATGCACTGGGATTTTGTGGATCACTTACTCAGGAAAAAACCCCTGAGGAAACAGCATTCTGTGTTCAGAGGTCCAATTTCTAAAATCCACTCTTATGTGGATCAGCTGAAATGTAAAAGCACAAAATCAAACTGGATCATTAAATGCTGGAAACTTGCTAATTTTCCAAGTTTCACACATCGTATCACCTCAAAGCAAGAGCGGTTATAGAACCAGGGCGTTCTTCAACGTGGACGTTTCATACTGCACAGCTTCAGTAGCACTCTGGGGAGATTTTCTTTGTTTTTTAATTTGCATTTGTGACTCTATAAAAAAAATTGTAGCCCAAAAAAAATAAATAAATGAAATTGAACAAACCCTTAGGCAAGCCATTAATATTTTGCTATGATTTGATTTTCAAGGTAGAAAGAGCAAAAAAAACAACAACAACAACCCTCATCTCATTACAAGAGACATTCTATGTTTAAAATGTGCCTCTGGTCTAGCAGTGACTGCTGCTGTAGTGTAATTGTAGTGTGGCCAAGGTATCAGCAAACCTTTAAATCAAATACTTAAACCAAATCTTGTAGGGAGCTTGTCACAGATCCATTTGGGACTGATGTTGATCCAAGCTGGGCCGAGACCAAATAAAAAATATTCAAATTAGAAAGGGTAGCACTGGGTAGAGTTCCACTGCAGGTTTCACTTTCATGCGCCAATATGTCTAATATCTCAGCGGATCTGAGCGGACTAGCTCTGATGATAGGAGGAGAATGAAAATGAGGTTTTATTAACACAAGAAATTGCATCTATAGCTCCTTTTGCCCATAGCTGGTCAGTTGGTGGCACATCATGCTGCACATTTTGAATCTACCTATTGGCGGGTCTGTTTGAAACTGGACCGACCTTATGCAAATCTCTTTATTTTTCTTTTGCATGGTAACCGCTTATCATCTGGAAGGTCGCACGGGGGGCTGGAGCCTATCCCAGCTGTCACTGGGCAAGAGGCGGGGTACACCCTGGACAGGTCTCCAGTCTATCGCAGGGCTAACAGAGGAACAAGACAGCCATTCACACCTACAGCAATCACCAGTTAACCTAACAAGCATGTCTTTGGTCACATGGAGAATATGCAAGCTCCACACAGAAAGGCCCCTATCGGCCAATGGATTCAAACCCAGAACCTTCTTGCTGTGCGGCAATCAGTGCATTAAAATCAATATTAATAAATGCTGGAATTACTACCAGGAGCACAGTGCAAATATAAACAATTGTATCTCAATCCTGCACATTAAACAGCTGCAGTCACTGCTCAACACCTTTATTTACCACTGAGCAACAAGGATGCCAAGCAACTTCCTGCTTTGGCATCGATTCCACACACTGGTTGCTTTATGCTAGCTAAATAAACAACGATGTTTTGTTTTGGTTTGTTTTTCTGAAGAGGGTAGCCCCAATATTAAATGCGATTTCCCACAAAGCATCGGGCTCCGAGTGTTTTTAAATTCAGCTGGCGAGATAGAGATAGTGTATGTTAAGAAACAGTGGAATCTTCTCCGTAATAAGCTCTGAGAGTCTATCCGGTCTGTGTTCCCTTTTCAATAATAAAGCGCTTCTTGGAAAATGAAAGTCTGGCACATTTAAAATGGATTTTGTTTTCATCCATATCCTTTACAATCTACAATGTGGAGGATTAAAAAGTGAGTGTAATTTGGCGGTGGTTACATAAAAACTGTCTAATCAGCTTTTTACTCTTTTGTTAGTTAAATTTTGCTGCATCTGAACATGTCAGAACTCGTACACTGAAAGAAAAAGATCCACTAGTGTGAGGTCCAGAACTTACTGCATTAACTTTTGTTGGTTTCCTAATAGACCATTCCTTATAAAACCAAAAAAATAAAGACTAAAAAAAACCTGTATATATCCCCTGCCTGTGCAGACATGAGGTCTACTCAGCCTGCTGAGCAGAAAAGCAAAGTACTGCAGAGGTAGTAGCAGTGCTGCCCTTTCAACTGTCATGGCAACTTGGATGGAGGTAAAAACTTTAGTAAACTGCATCCATTAATATATAATACCACCTCATGGTCCTGGGAACTGAAAACGTATTGAAAGCACAAAATCCCTCTGTGAGAGGATTAAAAAAAAAAAAAACAGAACAGATGAAGGAACAAACGTCCAAATAAAATGCTATGAAATGGACTTTTAGTTTGCTTGAAAATGTGTTTGAGCCCCGAAATTCACTGTCGACAGTCATCAAGGGGTGTACACACAGGACGAGACTAGCAGCGATGTGGAGGCAAGAGACCGTGGAATGGTAATGAAATTCACAAAGTTGGAGCCACGAATGGCCGAAAGAAACAACCTATGGGAAAGTTGATCGTAAACAAATCTAAAATTTAAAGCGATACCTTATAGTCTGCTGAAACTGTCAGGTGAAGTATGGCAACTTAAGTCGGGCATACGCGGTGCGATATTTTAAATCCTCTGATTAAGCTCCATCTCAAACTGCACGACTAGATCGCAGAGTTCAAAAGTTCGCAGCCCACGAATCATGTTCCTAAACTATACGGCCTGATGCTCTGATGCGACTTGACTGTTCACATTATATGTTCATATACCACACACTGGAAATGTAACGTCAAAAAGAAGAAGAAGAGGAACCCGGAAGTGGGAGACGTAACTTCAGCTATCGCGCATGCTCTGTGTGAGAGGTTGAGGGAAATCGGCTCGTGGCACTGCTTCAATTGTGCGATACCTTCACAAGGAGCGACCAGGATTTCAAACAAGTTTGATTTTCTTGGGAGCACGCAGTTTGTGATCGGGAGCTCGTTGTGAGGTGTTAATCTCTCCTCGTTATCCCATGTATACAGCACGGCCGGCCTTAGGATTCAGTTTCTTGCCTAAGCACATACAACCTGGCCTTCAAGTTGGCCAAGGATTGAATCGCCAATCCTGTGATCGGCGGACAACTTCCTCTAACCCCTTGAGCCACAACTCCCATGAGAGGGTTACCCACATCCTGGAACATCCACTGGTGTCCAGCTGTCACCTACAAACTAGGCGCTTCATGTGTTTATATGGTGGATCGAACCATGTAGCCACGTGTCTAGAGACACGCACCATCAGAACAGCTATATATATCACCCTGTCATGGAACCAGACCACAAAAGCATTGTTTTATAATCAAATCTGTGCATGTGGATTGTCTCTAGTGGCACATGCGCAACAGGGATAACAAAAAATTGCTACTGCCATTCAAAGTGAAAGCCTCTGGTAGAAATTTGCTGTAAAAACATTATGCCGACAGAAGAAAAGACGAGTGTGGTGTGAAATGTTGACTGTATTTGTTGACAAATGAAAGAGGAGTCCATTTTATCCTTAAATAAAGCTCACTAAGGTCTTATACACTGATTAGCCACAACATTAAAACCACTGATAGGAGACATAAATGACATTGACCATCTTGTGACAGTTCAATGTTCTGCTGGGAAACTTTCGGACCTGGCATTCATGTGTGATGTTACTTAGACATGTAGCACCCACCTAGACCAGACCAGGCAGCCCCACCCCATAGCAATGACACTCCTAGATGGCAGCAGCGCACCACTGGACACCCTCCAACTGTTTTGGAGGCACAAGGGAGACCTACACAATTTTAGGAAGGAGATTTTACCGTTACGTTGGTGTATAGTGAGGTTAATAGCTGTCATGAGGCGACTAAAAGAAAAAGATCTGGTCCTTCTTGAAATACTCAATGAAGTAAGCTTATAAAATTTACTACATACACAGCAGAGCAGTTTAGGATAAAATCATTTAATTATACCCCTTTTTACAATGATATTTTGCTACCAATTAGGCCCACCAACATCTCTTGAATGCTAATTTAAAACAACTTCTCATTAACTGGTTTAATGATGAATTCTAGGGGGTCACGAGGCCATCACTCCCAATCTCACAGTGAATATAAATACCAGTGAGGGGGCAAATCAATGATAAATTGATGCATAAATGACTTGATTGCTCATTTCCAGTCTGGAAGTTACATTACGTGTCTCAGACCGAAAACAGCAATCTATTACACACACACACACACAAAGTGAATACAGCACAGACACCTGCTGTTATGTCTAGGGATGCGCCTGTGCCGATAGACCAAAACAGCTATTGTATGACGCAGCATCCCCGAGGCTGCTAGTCAAGGTTATTGATCAACACTCACCTCCATAATTGCATTGCCGTCAATTTAATTTGCTGCTAAGCTCCTCATTAATTACCCTATTTTCCATCTGGGCATAGCTATTAATCTCTTAGTCTTTGATCTGTTTAATATGCCCCGTGGACTAGTCTTGACATCTCCTACAGTTGTCTGAACACATTCGGAAGTCCACTGACTTGTTGTGCTAATATCGATGGACTGGAGGAAGAGACGTGTACGCGAGCAGAATCCAAAAGAAAAACAGTTGTGTGGATTCGAAACAACAACAAAAGAAAAAAAAAATACCAAGGACTTCTTCGGATTGAGAGATCTTTGAACTATGACAGCAGAAAACGCCTCAGAGTTTGCGAGCTAGAATATACAAAACAAAGGCACAAGAGCGTGGAATTCATCTAAAATTGAGATCTTATTTGAGGTGTTTCACACTTGAGGGGAGGAGGGAAAAGTACAAAAATTAGTCTGGTCTCCGTCCAACCTTTCTCTTGCCAAATCTGAAAGCATCTACACATCATTTTGAAAACTAATCTTGAGTGCCTTATCCACAGTGAAAACTGACTTTCAAACTCAGTCTCCTCAGCAATCAATCTTCCCCTGGCAGGGTAAGTCTGTCGAAGCTCCGAGTCGGCGCTATGAAGAAAGTAACATTTCAATTTCTCTCTTCAACTCTTAGTGGCAGCCGGCATATGTTAGCCTTGGCACTGGATGAAACCATTACGAATGGGTGATGGGGGGGGGTTCTTGTAGAAGGAAATGGAGGAATGAAATGATTCATCTGAGTGCTCTTTCAAATAGGTTGACAAGACATCTGTGGGGGTTACAGTGGCCATGAAAAAAGGTGTTTGCAATTAAACTTTCTGCTTTGTGTTATTCGAAACAATTAAGGAAAGAAATGAATGGCTGGGTCTTATTATTATAACCCATTATTATTTTTGTTTGATAAGAGATAACATCTCACTGTTCAGCCAAGAAATGCGATGAAAATGTCATGCTAACCCGAGACCTGCCAGATTTAGTGACAGGTCCTCAGTTATTAGTTTCTGGAAAAGGACGGGGGGTCTTTTCATCAAAGGCAGCACTGGTGTATTTGAAGCGTTGTGTCCTGTTCTAGTGCATTTCTGCAAGCTTAATGACCAAGTCTTAAATAGCCGGCGCGCAGAAATATGTGAAACTTTGCACGTCAGAAATATCAGGGTGTTCCTGATAAAATCTGATTTTCAGTCAGTGGAGCAGTGGTGAAGAAAAATAAAATAAAATGTTTCCTTCTTCTAATTGCAGATTGATTACTAAACTACTTTATTAGTCTATTAATTATGTTAATTTTTTACCAGAGAATACCACCACACATTGCCGAATATAAAGCAATGTTTGATTAACAGTGGAACCAACTATGACAAAATGAGCAATTTTAATATAACATTTTCCGATGTACCAACGATCAAAACAGTCATTTACAACACTATTGACATGAGTTGTTAAACGACAAATTAAAAATGGCAAGGATTGCCAACGATTGTGTAAATCCCGGCCTTGCTTTTGCAAGGAGTCGCTGCTGAAGCCTGAAATATCAGCTTCAAGTTGGCTCCCGCTGGTGATTGGACAAATGTCAAGAGAAAGAGCGAGAGAAAACCCCATCCAGTAGATCCATCTCCAAGGAGTGACAAAAATCAATGGGTGAGATGCTTATCAGGAGCATGTTAATAATTCATTGCAGGCCAATGGCAGGTGTATAATTGATCAAGGGGTGATAAGTTGTGGTGATAAATATTTCAACGGTTGCTGAGAGAGAAAGAAGGAGCTCTTAGTTGTCAACGGATCCAGAGTCAGGCTCTCTAAACAGGGGAGTAAGGTTATTGAGTCTCCTCGATTGTGCAGTCATTTTCTCTGAATGCCTGTGTGTTGCGGTGATAGCTCTACCAGAGATGATGGACACGGCTCCCACGGTGAAGATCAAAGGGCCTTGAACGCGTACAGACTAGCTAACGGTGTATTGTTGGGGCGTATGGATCAACTCTGACATCCCAAAGGCCGCACCATTGGCAGTGGTTGAGCTATAGGGGAGCGGGGTTTGCAACAGTCACCGGTAAGAGATACAGAAGAGCAGTCACTTGTGAAGCACTCGTTTGTGACTGTGTGCCACATTGAATTTTTTTTTTGTAGGGAATCTAAAACAGGTAACTCACCTAACAAGACCACAGAGAGCTAGAAATGACTCAATAGATCTGTTATTTGTTGTATAGCTGAATTATTATAGTTTTGACTCGTAAAGGGGAGGATAACTTTTTAAAAAAGACACTTCTCTTCCATGAAAGCACCAACTCACCTGTGGTTCAGTTATGGTAAAGATGTTTTCCACGTCTCAGTCATTTTCAAACCCTCTAAAATAACTAACTACAGTAAAAAATGTACTAATCCCTCATTGGGTAATTCTTTCTCTGCATTTAACACACACACACAGTTGTACACTCAGAGTAGTGGGCTGCCATCTGTGCAGCTTGGGGAGCAGTTTGGGGAATAGGTGCTAAAGGCACCTCAACCATAGATATGAGGGGGATGAGAACATGAGACCTCGCTGTCCCAGAGCTGCTGCACTAAGTAATTCCACAACTCCCAAAGCCCAAGATAATTATGCAGGATTTAAATGTTAGCTGACTTGAATACACTCCAAGAGACAAAGAATTAATAAACCATAAACTTCCCTGTACTGATGCGCCAACACTAATAGTCGCTGTTGAACTAAATATAACTTCCCACAGCATTTTGAAAGCGCCAAACCAAGTTGCTTGAAATACAGACATCACTGCTGTCTGTACTATACAAGGTCCCCATTCAATTTGATTCCATTCATTTAGAGATATTTCATTAGCTTTAAGGTATTTCTGCAGTAGTTTACCACTAGTTGGTATTTCTTGTGTATGGTTTTGCTTTGTCCAGCGCTTCTCAGCTGTAAAAAAAAAAAAAGGGTTTCAAAGCCAAAATTCTGCCACATATGAGCTTTCAAGCTCGACGGTGCTCTCAAGAGTTGTAGCTTCTGAGGGATCTCCGTCACAGTCGGTGTAATCTCGTTGCATGGCTTCCCCAAGACTGGGCGTGTGAAATCAGTCTGTGCGGAACCACAGTGAGATTTCTAATGAGAATATACAGGAAATGGAAATATTATTATTAATAAAAAAAATATATCCTAGGATTTTTACAAACCCCGCTTAGTACGACAGAATGTCGAAATCTGGATTTAACTGGAGGCTGTTTTAGGACTATATCTGCTAACAATATTGCTTAAAGGCCTCCTGCTCAATGACAGTTGGGATAACCCTAACCACGCCCGCCGAGGCGGGGGGGACAAACAGGTCTGCTGTCCCGGGCCCAGGGTAGAGGAGGGTTGGGGTCCAGAACTGGGCCCTCATTAAATTATGGAATAATTAAAAACATTTAAAAATAAATAAATAAATAAAATAAAATAGGTCTATTTGTGGAAAAAAATGCGTAATATTTGAGTTAATAGAAGTTTTTTATTTGCTTTATTCCTAATTGTTCTTGAAATAGTGGTCAAGAACCCCCTCACCCCCAACACAAAAATGGTTTGGCCACTGATCAAAATTTGATGATGTCGTTTGATTTGAAGTTCAGTACGCTCAAAATGTCCGGTCAGCACAAATCCGGTGTTCAGAAAAGGAAATTAAAGAGAAGACGATAATAGAGGCCTTAAAGATTTTCTTAACAAATATTTTAAAAAAGGTGGTGACGGTGAAGCTGGGACTAGTAAAGTGAACGCAGAGCAAGGTTAGAAACAGCGCAGCCTTGTAACGTAACTTAACAACATGCTAGCGCTAATGTTGAGTTGTGGGATTAGAATAATTCTGCACAATAATATAGAATTTGAAATCTATGACAAAAAAAAAAAACGACATAATGATCTCTGAGGCTCAGAAACGACACGACGGCTCTCATTAGCTTGTTTCCACTGTCCTTAATTGTTTCCAATAAGAAACATGACACGTCTCATTATAGATGATTAATCACCATCAGACAGTGAATTGTGGTGTGAATATGAGAGACAAATGGGAAAATAATATTCATGGCACCTGTGAACGCTCGTGCTTTATGTGGGAGTGCATAAATATTTATTTTATTGAATCAAATACAACTCCGTGATCCATCGTCAGTATTCATCAACTGAAAAAAAGAAGCCATGAATATTCATTGAAGTATCTCACGAGTGAACAAAATTTAGTTTCCGACGTTTCCGTCTTGATTAGTTCACACCGAACTAAACGGGGGAAAACAGAAAGAGTGTAATTCATTAACAGAGAGACAAACTGAAATTAATATCACACTGGGGCATCACATTTCATATTTAAGCCAAGTGTTATAGAAAGTGAGAAGTACTTTGAAGGGCAAAATGTTTTAAAAATGTAAAAGGTATAGTAATTATGTATGTGTTACGTAACCAGGAAATGTCTTTGTAGTCTTTTGTAAAAGAAAATGTTGATACTAGACCTCCTCCCTTCACTCTATTCTTTATATAATGCTCAAAAAAACATCTGTTCTGACTTACACACACTCAATTCATATTTACATCCAATTCATGCTGCCAACATTCATTCTGTTCTGCCTTACATGCGTCACAAACACACATTCATGCTTTCTATATACATTCCTTCATCTGTACCTCCATTTCTGTACATACCGTAAAAAGTATTTTACTTCCTAGTCTATACAGTCATGTGTAAATACTCCATTTCTGCATACAGCCATGACCATGCGTTACAATCCTACAAAAATATACATTTGTTGTTCCATTGTGCCCATACATACAGCCATGTGAATACATTACTTCCTGAGTCAATCTTGTCACTATTTCTCGTTGATGAGCTTGATTGACAGGGGGATGAATGAATGCTTGTATGCATGCCTGACAACGTCGGAGCATGAGGCTCCTCATGAGACGACAGAGGGCGTCCTGGGGTATCTCTTCCCGGATCTGGACCAGGGCATCACTGAGCTCCTGGACAGTGTGAGGGCCAACCTGGCTTCAACTGAAACATAATGTCCCAGAGGTGTTCTATTAGATTTAGGTCAGACGAGTGTGAGGGCCAGTCGATGGTATCGATTCCTTCATCCTCCTGGAACTGCCTCCATACTCTCGTCGCATGAGGTCGGGCATTGTTGTGCACCAGGAGGAACATGGGACTCATTGCACCAGCGTAGGGTCTGACAGTGGGTGAAAGGATTTCATCCCATTACCTAATGGCAGGCTGTCAGAGGGCCGTTGTCTAGCCTGCAGAGGTCTGTGCCTCTCCAGACCATCACTGACCCACCACCAAACCGGTCATGCAGAACGTTGTTACAGCACAACGGCTTCTCCAGATCCTTTCATGTCTTGTCACATGTGCTCAGGGTGAACCTACTCTCATCTGTGAGAAGCACAGGGCGCCAGTGACGGACCTGCCAACTCTGGTGTTCTATGGCAAATGCAAATCGAGCACCACAGTGCCAAGCAGTGAGCAGAGGGCCCACTAGAGGACGCCGGGCCCTCAGGCCACCCTCATGATGTCTGTTTCTGATTCTTTTGTCAGAGACATGGAGGCTGGAGGTCATTTTGTTGGGCTCTGGCAGAGCTCATCCTGTTCCTCCTTGCCTAAAGGAGCAGATACCGGTTCTGCTGATTGGTTCTATCTCTCCTGCAGTAAATGCCTGTCTCCTGGAATCTCCTCCATGCTATTGAGACTCTGCTGGGAGACACGCACACATGGCACGTATTGATCCATCCTGGAGGAGCTGGACTGCGCCTCATGCTACCAGTAGAGACACTGACCCTAGTCAAATGCAAAACTACTGAAAAACAGCCAGAAAAGACAAGGAGGGGAAAAAAAAGTCAGCAGCCTCCACCTGTAAAACCATTCCTGTTGATGCAGCTGAAACTGATTAACAACCCACTCTGCTACTTAAAGGGGAACTGTTTTTTTACAACCTGGACTTTATTTCTCTCATTAAATACGATTATTTACTCACCCATATACCTTTGGTGTCATTTGGAGTTATCTTTAGATATTTAGCTCCGGTGGACTGTCGTGTATATCCATATAGTGGGAGTGACTGGGCAAAACGAAGCCTCTAAATAACACATTATCTGAAAAGAAACTTGTTCATTTCACCAATATTTATCACGTTACAATACACCAGTACTATTCCCTGTTGGGTCTGGAGTTACCCATTATCTATTCGTTGACGTGCAGTGGTTTGTTGTTGTTTGGCTAGCTGTTCCTCTCTCCGCATCCTCTTTTCAATGAGCTCCTCATCCATATATTCGGGCTCAAAACAGTAAGGAGTAGCAAATTATAGGTAAGCCAACCATCGTGGGTGCACGCGGTGCTCAGAGATGACATCATGCAGGTCAGAGGTTAGTAGGTCAATCTACAGACCCCGGATGATGATAATAGGTAACTCCGGAGTCAACGGGGAATAGCACTAGCGTATCATAACAAAATATTGGTGAAATTAATGAGTTTCGCGGCAGAAAATGTGTTATTTAGAGGCTGCATTTCAGTGCCCCAGTCACTCCCACTATATGGATATATGCGGCTCCAAATAACACAAAAGTCATATAGTTGAGTAAACCATGGTCCAGGTTGCAAAAAACTGTAGTTCCCCTTTAACTGACGAGATCCATATCCCAGACGTTTAAATGACTTGATGCTATACTCTGATTAAAGAGTGTTTTTTTTTTGAGCAGTACATTGTCAGTGCATTGATGTGAGACCTGGTATTTCTCACAGCACCATGCTGATCTCTGATGGAATTAACTAATCCCTCTTTGTTACTGGATTTAAAAAAAAAAAAAAAGCTTCTCCTTCAACTGGAGCCTGAATCATCCCTCATAAATTAACCAAATACAAAACAAACACTCAATTAGGCGCCTTAATAACCATAGATTGAACCTGAACGTCTGCCTGTGTTTGTTTTTCAATTAGAATACATTAACAACGTTCGCCTGTCTTTTGCACGAGCTCTCCACGGGGGGGACGGTAACGTCAAACAATACAGTGAGGGGATTATTTTACAGTAGGAGGGGAAAAAAAGAAAATAACTTCAAAATTACACCAGGTCTGTTATTCAGTTCATGCATTAAAAAAAGACTATTTGCCAGCAATTAAGTGGGAGATGAGTGGAAACTGCGTTTCTTCTCTGTCTGCACAAGATTTGTTAAAGGATGACCCTGGCAGTGTCTTATTTAAGAACATGTCTTCAGTGAGGCTTTGAATATCAGGAGGAAAAAAAAAGAATCAAGGTCACTTATAATAAACAGAGTACAGTCTTGAATCATGAGACAAAAGCCTCAATGACATTCGACGTCTATTATATCGAGACTATAGCTTACTGAGAAATCTGCATTATCCACCGGAGTCACACCGCCTCCTTATCAGACACACACTTGTGAAGTTGCGCACACTGTATTTGTGTTTAAGATACTCCAGATGTTCCAGGGAATACACAGAACAGATTATGCTAAATATATAAGACGAAGAGAACCTCGCGAATCCATCGGAGCTTGTCAGTCATATACTGTATATAAATGGATAAAGTATACGGCTTCATATGCTTTATTAAAGATTGTCTCAAATCACACATAATAGAAGATGATTAAGATTATATTATGACATTGAAATGCTTTGATTAAGCAGTTTCTTCACTTCCAAGAACTCATCTATATTATATGTGTGGGGGTATATCGTGTGTGTGTGTGTGTGTGTGTTGAACCCTGGCCTTGCTCTCAGATAACGCTGGATTAGTTTCATATTCTAATCTGTGGAGTTGAGTAAGAATCTTAGACCGTCTCCGGCTCCCCGGCCACATCTGAATGACCTCCCAGCGTGCGCGAGAGGATTAAACTGTAATGCGAATCCTTTATTCTCCCTTTAGTCAATTCTACTCAATTATGCACCCAACCTGGGCAAAATTTTTTATGTTGTAATATAATTGAGAGATCATAACTCAGCTGGAAGACGCAGATGGAGATAGTGATGTACCTGACCTTCTGTGATGCCTATTGACAGAGCTCCCTTTTTAAGATTGAATTATGGCTTTGCCATTTGTGCCTTGGATCCCATTTTCTAGAGCCATGGGCCATGTGTTAATGGATGATTTTAATTAAATATTTCCAAGTTTAAACTTGACTAAGACTTTAAATGACTTCGACTATGCAGCTACAGGCAGAGTAATATTTTTTTTTACTGCTGTTGGTGAGATATCTGAAACACTGGTATCCTTCTGGGCAGAGGAATCAATATCTATCTAATGGGGGCACGTAATATGATAATACTGGGCAATTATCAGCGCAGGGGTATGATTAGCATCATCGTTGTTAACCTCTCAGCTTTCAGCTGGAAAAAAAAATAAAAAATCTGGCATCCCATTGAATATTTCAAGAGTGCGCTACAGAAACGAAGCAGAAAAACTCATTTAACTTGTCACAAAAGAGCTGCATCTCACTTTCTCTGCCTCTGGATTTCACGCTGTAATTAAAATTAGAGAGCACATTACACAGCTCCCATATTGCCGTGCAACACCTGAACACTGTAACCATGGCCGCGCTGACTGAAGACATGTTGGCGGTAGTTTAACCAGTACTGGGTGTTCAAGGCTGAGGGAGATGCACAAAAATAAATGTTCAGCATACAAATAAAAATAAAAATCAGATTCAGTTGATTTACTTTTAAACATATATGCATCATACATTGTACATACAGTGTACATTATTGGCAACTAAAAAAATGTTTTGTCAACAGTGACAAAAATATAAATTATATCTCTCTTCACAGCTTACTTAGTTATCTATGATTAATTATGTTTTGATTCATGTTATGGTGAGATGCATCTGTGACCGCCCCAGGATGAGTTCAGGGTGACACAGCTGTACATAATATGATATTATTACATGCATATTACTTCTTGTCTATGTCATCTTAAAATTTAAAGTCTGTAGTCAAAGGGGAACTATTGTTTTTTTGTTTTGTTAGTTTTTTACAACCTGGACCTTATTTCTGGCATAAAAGAGGATTGTTTACTCACCCATATGACTTTGTTGTTATTTGGAGTCGTTTGTCAGATATTAGCTCTGTGTATATCCATATAGTGGGAGTGAATGGGGCACCGAAACGCAGCCTCTAAATAACGCATTATTTGCCGCGAAACTCGTTAATTTCACCAATATGTTGTCATGATACGCTAGTGCTATTCCCCGTCGAGGTTGAAGTTCCCTGTTATCTATTCATGGATGTACAACAGTTGTTTGGTCAGCTGTTCCTCCCCCTGCCTCCACATCCTCCTTTCAACGAGGTCCTCATCAGTATACCCTGGCTCAAAACGGTAAGGACGTCCATCATAAACAAAGTCGTCGTCCACAACTTCAGAATTGGAAAAATATTCAGCCATGTGGCAAAAAATTAACAGTGGCAAATTACAGGTAAACAAGCTGCGTACAGTGCACGCGTCACTCAGAGATGACATCATCCAGGTCAGAGGTTAGTAGGTCAATCTACAGACCCCAGATGATGATAACAGGTAACTCTGGACTCAACAGGGAATAGCACTAACGTATCATAACAAAATATTGGTGAAATAAACGAGTTTCGCGGCAGATAATGTGTTATTTAGAGGCTGCGTTTCGGTGCCCCATTCACTCCCACTATATGGATATATGAGGACATGAATATCTGATGAATGACTCCAAATAAAAACAAAGTCATATGGGTGAGTAAACAATCGGATTTTACACCAGAAATAAAGTCACAAAAAAAATAAACAGTAGTTCCCCCTTAACAGTTGACCTTGAGCTGGGATCTTTACTTATAATTAAACTATTAAACTATATAATTTGTAGGTTATAAATCTCAGAAGACCTTTTTTACTGACTGCACACCACTGCTTCCTGTTTCTTTTGTATTCGCCAGCGATATTAGCCGTTCGGTTGGTTTCAAAATTGGCTGCACAGAGCTCATAAATATTTCAAATACAACCGAGACATCAAAAAAGGCGTGACATTGTGAGGGCCTGCTGACAACCAGCACTATACCCGCGCGCTGATAAAACTAATAGCTTAGCACAGATAGACTGGACAAAGATAAACCGTGCATTCATTGCACTCGAGATGGTCAGCTTAATGCATCAATAGACGCCCACTTTGTGTGTTCCCATGAACCTCACACTGACATTTCCCCCTGTGGATGACATCCAAGCAGACAATATCACTCGGCGCGCCTGTATCCTGCTGGGTGCAGATAACTGATAACTATCTCCAATTTCCACCAGGCTGCTCAGATCTTTTCGTGGATTGGCTGTGATTGGATAAGTGGTGTCGAATATGATCAACAGTCCCTCTTTGACAATAACGTCCTGCAGTGAAATAAGAGAATCACAGGTAGGACTTCTCCCCCATGATAAACCCCAGTTGATGAAAGGCTCTTTCACCAGGTAATTAATCTTGGAGGGGGAGGTTAAATTTCATACCAGTGCTTAAGTTCAAAAGAGGGAATCCACTGAGACTACTGAGCTCAGCGTTTATTTATTTATTTTTGTACGACAGCGGTTCTATCAATGTCTACGGTCCGATAGCCGAGTCTGATGCAATAAGAAAATAAGTTGTTTTGCTGACCAGAATACTTTGACCGTCTTCAACAGATGAACAAAAAAAAGTCACAGGAGATTATGCAAGAAGTGAAGCTACTGCTGTGCTCGAGAAATTCTTGCAGTTGCCTTTCATTCATTATTCACAGCGGTTATAAAAGTGCAAAAAGTGACTGCTCCTCACCGGTTTTCACACAATCGTATTTATATGTTCACCTCCGCGTGACCCGGGTTCAGCTGTCTACTCTAAAATAGCTGTGGCACATGCTGCGTCAGATGTGCGACATTTTCTATGCAGCGTATCACTTAAGGTGTCTGGTGCCACTTAAATGTTCGCACCAGCACCCCCACCTTCTCTCGCTCGGTGTCATGGTACGCTGCACTCACCTCACAGGTCAGAGGAAAACACTCTTCAGTTTAGCGAGCCCCTGTGTTAGAACCACGCATCCCTGAGATATGGACGCGTTGTTAAGTCACAAAGCAAAGTCAATAAAACGCAAAGTCACTCACCTGAGGAGAATGAAGCTGAATGCTTGTCAACCTACTGCAACCTACCACTGTTTAAGAAGGGAATATCATTACCAACCCCATATTTTCCGTTACATCATCCAATTAAAGTGACAGTTAACAATATAAACATAATATATTCAGTGCATATAGTAGATTTCTGTTCCTGCTTTAATTGTTTTGGCTATTTTGCCTAGATTTACATTCTGCTGCCACATGCAGGACATCATTAACATGGCAGAGTGACGACTCTTATTCTAATATTATTACACACTATTCGTTTTAATTAGATACAGTCGGGTCCATATGTATGGACACTGACATAATTTGTTATTTACGTGTAGCTGTTTACTACAACAAACTGAAGTTAGAGAAATAATGAACATGGGCTTTAAGTGCAGACTTTCAGATTTAATTGGAGGGGATTCACACCCAAACTTGAGGATACAACTTTTTTTTTAGACACAGCTCCTGAATTTCAGGGGTTCAAAAGTCATTTCATGGACAGCTGTGGGATATTCCTTCATTATGTCTTCAACAACTAGAAGAGGAAGGGTCCAGAGTTGATTCCAAATGTCCCACTTGCATTTTTCACAATATGTGAAATGAGAAAGTGAGGACTGACCAAAACGACCTCACTCCTCGCATCAGTTTGTTCTCATAAATTATCGCCATAAATCCAACAGAGTGATGGAGCGTCCTCTCTGTTTGAATTACCTGAGATCAGCTGATAGCATCACCTTTATCTTTACATCTATAATTTAAGGCTGTCAATAGTTGCAACACAGGACTTCCAGGTTGTGCAGCATGTAGCTTATGAAAAATAAATGTGGCATTCATTTTATATGCTGCATGTGATAACATATAGCGGCGTCTAGTGAGCATCGCAGGCATGCCTAAACAAATGAGTGAATGAACGGATAAATCGATGAATGAATGAATGTTTCAGGTTATAGCTGAGGGGGATACATTAGGTGAATAAAATTAAATATTTAGCTGCACAGAAAACAAACAAACTTGGATTTAAAAACAACTCAAACTTAATTCTAAAGACTTACATGAAATACACATTTTTAAAAGGTAAGCACTGATGCCCAATCTTTGTGGCATCAATAAAGAAAGAAAACACTGTAAAGAGTCTCATTGTGAGGTTGAAGTCAGAGCACACAACATTAATTCTATACATAGTCTACATTTACATAATAATCTTTGGGAAATAGGGTAGAAAACATGCTTACACGGCCCTGATTATACAAATTATATGATTTATTGAACAATAGTACGTCTCCAAAGAGCGGTGGACTTCAGGGAGATAGATTAAAGTTAGAACAAGGGAACAAAAAGAAACTGGGAAAAAAAAAGAAAAACATTTGAGATAGAAGCTAAAGGAGGCAAAGATGTTCTGCTGGGGTTGCACATAATGCACGGCGGACCCCTCATCCCAGGTAATACAGCGCGCAATTGGCCCGGCATTCCACAGAGAGGAATCTATCCATCTCAAACCATCAATTATTCATTTCGCTGGCGCGCTCTCTCCTGCCCAGCTACAAGACAAAAGCTTTCTCTTGGAATTGCGGCTGAAATAGGAGAAAAGCTCTTCCCCTCAGTCTGACAGCTCCTAACGAAACATGTGTAGAGGTCTCTTAGTAACAGACTCAAGTGTAGCAGGAACACGGCATGATTTAACCCGAAGAGACTAAACATCTATTAATGAAGTTAAAAGACAAAGAACATAAGTTCAGCCTCACAGAGTGCACTTCATAATAGCATGGCCGTCATATAACAACAACAACAACAACAACAGGTCTGGAGCTTCAAATGTGAATTTCTCAGAAGAGATCAATAAATATAGCCGACTGTGGCTGTAAATTTAGATTATATTATTCATGAGGGATGATAACTGCTCATGCTTATCATGTCAAGTCGGCAAAGTATGGATTATGTCACTGTATACATTGCATTAATCGGCTATAAATAATGATGAACAACACTATGGGCACCGAGTGTCTGATACATGCAGTACGCTCGTATTCGTGCTTTCACTCTCTCCCGTCAAAAGCTACTGGGCATTATTTAAACACCGCTGAACACTCCATCGGCCTGATCCTGTTGTCTCTGAGACATAATTAACAGAGTTTTGCTGGATAATCCTTAATTATTTGCCAGTGAACTAGATGATACTCGTTTATTGGTGTTGGGGGAGAGATATTGAGACCAAGCAGAATCAAGACGTCTATGATAATCAGTCCGAGCAAGAAGTTAAGTTAATTCCTAATTTAATTGGCATTTAAGGCATTAATTCATATTATCTTGTCTAATACCACAGAAGTTCATGAAGGTTTTTCAAGGTCCCGGTCTTCCAGTGAGTATGCCACACTTCTAAAATACTTTCATGATCTTAACAACCCTTTGAATTAAAATCCCCTCATTAAAGTGAATGAAGGCCTAAGACTGGACTGTTTATATCAGCAGAAGGTGTAAGGAGCCATGAACGCTTGTGCTTACTGGGAAATGAGGAGAAGAGGCAACGGTTGGCATCAAAAGCAACGAGATCAGACGTGCATCTGAACGGAGAGGCGTTACGCTTGAATGTGCTCGTGTTTCTGGTCACCACTGAACACTACAACTAAAATGTGAGTGTAACATACATGTAAGGTCTGTGGATTTAGGAAACATCAAAGATTGTGACATATCGTGACCATGATGCACCATGACAACAATAGGCTACACCAAAATGAAAATTCTTGCCCAAAACCAAAACCGAAAACCAAAAATGGAGACGTAGTCTTAACTGAAGCTGTTCACGGCTGTGGATGTGTGCCGCTGAACGGGCATGTCGCAATAAAAAGTGAAAAAACAAACAAAAGATGAACGTTTCTCTTGCTGTTTGTTTTGGAAGCACAGCAGATAAATGATTCATTTTTTTCCAACGGCATGTAATCAACCCGCACTGCCTTAACGATCTACCGGTCGATCGTGATTGACGTAATGGGCACCGGCACCATCACTGGCAAACTTCCTTGCTTGGATGTTTGGATTTCAGGTGATAAATTAAACCCGACTTTGCAGATTCACGCCTCTTGAAATTTCAGGATCAAACTGTTATCAGTGGGTCTTTATATATTTATATAATACTTTGTATAATGAAATACACCCACACGGCAGACATGCCCGTGCTGGCTGAGGTTGTTGCTTGCACCATCACAACATCCTATTTCGGCCACGTTGTTTATGCGATGAAAGTCTTTCAGCCGAAAACCGAAAATGCACTTTTGGGCCATTTTCGGCTCAAAATTCGGTGCATCTCTAATAACAACTAGCAGGAAGTGTCAATCTTTGTAGTTTGGAGGTGACAGACGAGGAGAAGATTGCACTGAAAAAGAATCAGAACAAATTGAGAAGAAAAACTGTTAAAATTATTAAATGGTTTCCTTTTAATCTGTTTGATTTAGTTCCTGTCAGTTGTGAACTGTGTGACATTCATAGCCAATTATTGTATTAAAAATCTATTATTGTCCATCTGTATGTGTCTTGCGTAAAGTTTCCACAAATATATATATAAGGAAGACGTAGTGAAATGCTTTTCCAATTCAGTGTGAAAAACCTAGCAACAAGGCGAAGTGAGTCTCTCTGAGGATGGGAAGCTGTTAATTCTGCACTTACATTAGCTAAGGAACATTAATCCGGATGGATTTACATGCAGTGGTCATTACTAGTAGATTGTCCTTTATGTGACAATAAATCTACACATCCTACACAATGCTTATTGCCCTTGATGGGACATGAAGAGAAATCTAAAATATTCTTGTACTGATGTCCTGGATATGAAAATGTGTTATTCCCCTGCAGCCCCGCGCTCTGAATGTCAGACTTATGCATGCACTGGTGATCAGTTACGTGTCAGAATGGTATATTTTAGGAGTCATAAACACATCTCTTGGATCCAGGTTAAAGGTTCACACTCCACCCTGCTTCAATTAGTGACCTCCACAGGCTTCTCCGAACACAGCGCTGATATTCCCTACAAATCCACATGATCAGAATGTGTGATTAATGCTTGCTTTCCACTGCAGCCTGAGCTAATCATCCAAATATTCATAAAGCCATTAATACCCCTCAAAATACAGACTGGAAAAAGGTGCTTTAAGCAGCATTTTATGATACCTGCTTCAGCTATCTTTGTACTTTGTATTCATTAGCATGGAAGGGATGCCATGAAGCGGAGTGATTCATTAAGAACACAGGCAGCTACATCGAAGGTAATGGGCCCTAAATCTTTAAGACACTTTCATAGAATCTTTGAAGCTATAGGAATATATTAAATTCAAAGAACACCTGCAGCAAGAAGTCAGTTGAGTGGTGAGATGTGTAAATCTGATGTATAAGATGCATCACAATTTTCTAAGAGTGGGCTTGCATGGCCAAATATGGCACATGAAATAAAGAAATACAAAGATGATGTTTGATAGCGTCGAGTTACGGCTCTGAAAGCTCCGATTACAGTCCTCATTTTATACTTGGCGCCCCCAAGCTCCGCATCAGTTGGTGGAGGAACAGCATGGCCTTCAGAGCACTTCAACTAATCACCCATCTGTGACCATTGTCTACCAGAACCATATGTGACTGTGATGTCTGTTTATTATAATGAGGATGACGATAAGTAGTGTTTGATTACTTCCTCACAAACTGTGCAGCGTGAAGTACTGTATGTGCCCGGGCACTTGCGGATCCCTTTTATGCGCTGGGGGAGAATTTACAGAGCCTCTTGACAGACAGAAACCAAAATTATGAATTTTAAACGCCAGGAATTCATTACCGCTATCTTTGTTCGATCGTGTCACTGGCATACTGACAATGAAAGAACAAGAAATCACTTTTCACTATCTGGTTTTGCTCCAGAAGTGATTAGATCATTTGATACCGTCACTGCTTCTATTTTCTCCACCATAGGACCTTCCCCAAGGGAATACACAACCATAATGGTTTTCGAGAAATATTATCGACCTGGCCTGATGCTGAGGGTGGCTACTACTGTAATAATGCCCTTGCCTTGTGTGTAGATGAAGCGTAACATCAAAAATAGTTCATTAGAAAATGGCTTGGTGTGGGGTTTTATATGAAAATTCTGATTAAAACTGAGATTTTTTTTTAACTAAAGAGGAATGAGGCAACAATTGGATTATACATTATGCAAAATTAAATAAAACAATGAGTTGAACAAAATAGTTTTAATAACCTTAGATTACAACATAACCTAAAAACAAGCTTGAACATGAATTTTTGCTGAATATTTTAACAAGCATGTAACAGAATGTGGTAGATTTATTAGTTATTAAAATGTTTTAGAAGCATTGGTTATAGTGTAAAGTACAGTAATCAATACATATTATATCTACAATTTTACATTTTTTCTATCCCACAACACCACAATAATAATCCAATTTATCACAGACTTACAAAGGTTTCATACATTTTTCCATGTAATTATCTCCAGCTACATTTTTTCTGCTAAATTTATCATAATCAAGTTAAAAACTTGTGAGACATCTCAGTGGTAAGATAGTTAACTATGTAGTTCTGAGCTTAATTTAATTAAAGAAGCATTTACAAACATTGCACTTTCTAAAACTAAAATTTTGCAATGTACTTTCACAACTCTGAAGTCTTTTCATCTTGTGTTTTGTCCGTGAACCAGTAAATGCTCCTTAATGTGTTATTAGTAAGACTTTATGGAGCCCTTCGTCATATTTCTTGTGTTACTGTCAGTGGTTACCGAGCTTGATGAACATTAAAGAGGTCCTCGAACAAATTAGACCGTGATTTGTACTCCTTTTAATGCCCTGCTGCATAAAGAGGTCCATGTCCTGTAATATGCTATTGAGACCTACAAAGCTAGAATAACTGGACCAAGAGGACTTCTTCCTTGTATAATGTAAGGCTAATGTGCATTACTGCTCTACATTAAAAGCAGTATACCACAGACATGTATATGAAATAGATGATACTGAGGGCTAAAAGGCTTTCCTTCATCATTTGAAGTCCAATTCGTGGCAGAACTCTGGGAAAAGAAAAAAAAAAAAAACAATCCTCCATTTGCTTCTTGAGCTGATTAAAAAAAGAAGAAGAAGAAGAATGCTTTCATTGTCACTGTCAAGATAGGGGATACCCATTATGGATATCCATTAAGGCCTGTTTTCATCTTGAAGACGCTTTTATCGGGTGTTAACAGTTAAGGCACAAAGAGAGGTCTTGTGTGTCAGAATAAAGAGTGAAAAAGTGATATCTTTTCTTTTTTTTCTTCCCCCAAAAATGCATTACTTATCTAGAATCAGTCTGAGCACACGTCTCTCTCTCAGTACCACTGTTCTTCTTCAACTAAAATGGCCATTGACTTGTTTTTCACGGAACAGCACAATGCGGGTCTATTCAGCAGTCACAGAGGTGGAATGATGGCAGATCAGTCTTTGTTAAGGACCAGCACAGTGTGAAATTAAGTAGTGTTGTCGTACGCAACATCATCTATTAGTGTTTACGCTTGCTAACCTCTGTTAGCTTATCAGGGCATCATACACGTTCTCATTTTCCCCACAGATGCTTTAATAATATAGCAGCATGAATATTCCAAGAATGGAAATTACACACTGCAATTACTTAGTGTGGCATAATACAAATGAACGCTGACCATATGTGTTATGTTTGCAAATTACAACACTAAACGCCAGCTTTGATTCAAGTAGTCCTTGAGAAAGAAACACACGTGGTGAGCATTACTGGAAATGGTCCTTGTTCTCTTGGCAGAAATGCTTTAAGATTCCAACCATTTTAATATTAAACTTGATTCCTCTCTTAAAATGACTCGTCAGACAAATTTGTGAGGTATGACACTGATGTTGGACGAGGATGTCTGGTTTACAGTCTTTGCTTCAATTCATCCCAAAAGTGTTCTATCGGGTTGAGGTCAGGACTCGGTGCAGGCCAGTCAAGTTCTTCCACATCAAACTTGCTCATCCATGTATTCATGGACCTTGCTTTGTGCACCGGTGCACAGCCATGGTGGAAGTCTTCCATGTTGGGAGCATGGAAAAGTCTCTTGGTATGCTGAAGCATTCAGAGTTCCTTTCATTGGATCTAAGGGGCCAAGCCCAGCTCCTGAAAAACAACCCCACACCATAATCCACCAAATTTCACACTCAGACGCTTCACTTGGCGATGCATGACTTTAATGCAGCTGCTTGGCCATGGAAACCCATTCCATGAAGCTCTCTAGCTAATCTGAAGACCACATGAAGTTTGGAGGCCTATAGCAATTGATTCTGCAGAAAGTTGCCGACCTCTGCACACTACGTGCTTCATCATCCGCTGACCTCGCACTGAGTTGCCGTCCTTCCCAAACTGCTTCCACTTTGTTGTAATACCACCGACAGCTGACTGTGGAATAATTAGCAGCGAGGAAATTTCACGACTGGACTTGTTGCACAGGTGGCATCCTATCACAGTACCACGCTGGAATTCACAGAGCTCCTGAGAGCAACCTATTCGTTCACAAATGTTTGTAGAAGCAGTCAGCATGCCTGGCTGATTGATTTTATACACCTGTGGCTGTGGAAGTTATTGGAACCTGAATTCAATTATTTGGATGGGTGAGTGAATACTTTCTGCAATAAATGAAGATACACTATATTGCCAAAAGATCCCTGTGCCATGGAGCTTCCACTGGCCGTCACTTGCGAGGGTCAGAAATTTGTTTGTAGAGTTTAGAAACCACTCCCTGCATTAATCCAACTGAGAGAATGTGTACGTACCACTGATCCCCATGGACTACCACAAGCCTGCATAGCTGATCTCAACTAAACGTAGAAGATAAAAGCTGTTGCTGGTAAATTATATTCAGCCTGTAAGTCATTAAAAGCCTATACACCACTATCAGCACATGGGTCTTCTAAAACACGAACTTCAAGTGCTTCATCTTATGTTCATTTAAATAATGTATATGCCAAAGAAGAGGAACAGCAGCAGCAGCTACAAATGTTTGTTATTTGGATCTTTGAGTTGAAATTAACTATGATCACTGGCAACAAAAGATGAAGACAGCCTTTTAAGATGAGCCAACTGGATCAAAGTAGCTCTGCAAATCTTTTGGAAACTTCAGGCTCTGCTTATTATGTCGTAAATAATCACAGCAGCAGCCAAAGAGGTGGTCTGTGTCCCTGCAAGCCTGACACGTATATGCATTCTTTTAAATGGGGACTCTATAAAGACTGTTGCAATGATAAATAGCGGGGAAAAAAATAAATAAGTAAATAAATAAAAATGTTTTTGGGTGCATATTGAGGTCTCTGTAGCTTAGCGGGTGAAGACGTTTTAGCTCCTGACATAAACACTACGTCCAAATAAAAAAGGGCTTAAAGTGAACAGATAGAAAGTCCACAATGTGCTGCCTGGTAAGAGTGGACGATATATTAAAATTTTCCAACACACAAGAGTCCGATTTATGAGCAGAGCTGTGTGTGCGGGGTGCGCCTAATGGCATTTTCTTCTATAGCTCAATGCTGATTATTATTCTTCGTTCGTAGCGCTTTATTTGAGCAATAGTCTACTTTACGATCAGCCACAGCCTCGGGATTATTGTCGAATTCTTTTGTGTCTGAAAACAAAGAAAAAACTGTCTTCACCTTATCCTCCAAGTCAATGTAATGTGAACCATTACGGCCTATGGGCTACTTTTCCACGGCTAAACTCAATAAATCACTGCGAGATATTTGATAAGCAGTAAACTGTACAGACTGAACAGCTGTCCGACAATATGAGAAGAGTCTGACGGCATCAGATGAAGGACAATATGCTTGCAGCCTCTAAACGAACAAACAGGTGGGGACAACATATGCTATTACATGATGAGGGTGCACATCCACACATTCTGTACAGCTTTTGGCAATTTCTTTTGCGGCCGTTTTCCAGCACCAGCTGATCCAACGGCAACATGGCTAGAGATGGCTTATCTGTCTTTTAGTCACTGCCCTGTTATGCAGAATACGGAAATCAGTACAAAAAGAATTGCCCAACTCCAGCTGCTAGTTCCAACTAGCATGCATTTTGCACTTAACAGATGAATTACCAAGCAGACGTCTCAAGGAAGCAGATCATCAAATTAGCAACCAATACGCTCTAAATTTAGGTTCTTTGAAATTCAATTCAAACAAACACTGGGATGGAAACACACATTCTGCATAATTAAATAAAATTACGTGCAGAAACAAGAATTTTGAAAGCAGCAAAAATATGATGTGCTATGTCCATGCTTATTTACGTGCGTGGAAAATGTAAGTGCCATTAAAAACCTTCTTGCCACTGCATAAATTTATGAAAAGGCAAAGCCAAACCTAATGCACGATGATGGCAGAAAAGACCCACAGTTACTGCCCTCCAGCTATTTTCACTGTCAGTTCTGGCGCTACATAAACTGTGGGAAAAAGAAAACTGAAATCTCGAGATTAATTAATAAGTAGAACTGATAAATCTTGCCGCTTTTAAGTGGCCATCTGGGACATTTATAATACACGTTGGCGAAAGAATCGATTTAAACCTTGACTGTGAGGCCAACGACGTAGACGCGATACATGCTAAGGTAGCATCATTTATAACAGTTTGAAATCGATGTGGTTCTCCTTTCAGTAGCACTCTTGTCAGACTTGCGCTTGATGAGGAATGTTTAGACGGAGCCCATCTCGTCTCTTTGACTTCCTGCTTTCAGGGACGTTTCTGGATTTAGTCGGTCCTTCAACGTACGAGTGATGGGAATTTATATTGCTATATGACTCAGTAATATAGAGTATGCACCGTCAATCAAATCTGATCAAACCACACCCTACTACTCTGCTTAACATGAGCATATACACCAGTCAGGCATAACATTATGACCACCTTCCTAATATTGTGTAGGTCTCCTTTGTGCCTCCAAAACAGTTGTGACTCCTCAGGGAATGGACATGGGTCTTCTGAGGGTGTCCTGTGGTGTCTGGTAATAGGATGTCGTTAGTGGGGGGTCTTTGGGTCCTATGGGTTAAGGGGAGGGGCCTCTGTGGACCATCCCATAGATACTCGATCAGTTTGGATCTAGGGAATTTGGAGGCCAGGTCAACACCTTGCGCATCCACAGGAGGACTCCTTTATAGCTGCTGCCATCAAGGAGTGTCATGGGGTGGGGGTGCCTGGTCTGGGTGCTACACGTCTAAGTAACATCCACATGAAGGTCAGGCCAGGTCCTTAAGTTTCCCAGCAGAACATTGATTTGTCACAAGATGATCAGTGTTATTCACTTCTATCAGTGGTTTTAATGTTGTGGCTGATCACTGCGTACTGTATGTAGTTCTTATGCTCATTAAGTGGAATCTTAATCTGGTCCATTAGTGACTCTGCTAGCATTGAGCATTGGTTACCTATACTCCTGGTTTGTGCGTCTCATTTGCTGCTCTTACATTCCAGTCACAGAGCTGAGCAAATATTTCTCTAAGAAACATGTAACTGTCTGTCTTTGAAAAACCAAAAACACTGTTTGACAACAGGAGCCACAGTTGGCCTTGAAAGCATCCAAGACTCCACAAAGTCCTTTCTAAGCATCTGGATAAAAAATATATATAAATATATATATTGTTATATATATTATTTCTGCTGCAGATTTTTAGCAGAATCTGAAGATGACGCTGAAGATTTTTAACCTGTTTCTCCAGTTTCAGCCATGGCTCCAACCTTTGATTATGTAGTACAAAAGCAGGAAAATAATGCCAGTCATTGCGCCAGTGAATCTTTGGGGACGTTGTTGCAGACATATAAAACAGATAACTTGCTTTTGTTCTGTTTCAGGCCACACATCTAATACCAATATGCGGTTTGAAAACCTTGAACGCTTAGCTCAAATATAATAGCAATTCAAACAGTTTTCATTTGAGCTTTAAGAACTATTGGTGTGAACAGTTACTTGAATTGATCCTAAAAATAGATATTAACTTCTCATTGTCCTTTTAATGAAAACACTTTACAGATGGTGTCTCAGTATTGTTGCAGTAAAAGCTTCTATCTCAGAGGTCAGACCAGCACTGAATACATATACAGCATACATACGTTATGGTGCTGTTATGTTCAGGATACACAAAGTGCACACAAACACACAAAAAAAGAAAGCCGGGTATGAAGATAAGAGGAAAAACGGGACAGGACGTATGCTGAAGACACTGACACAGACTCAAGGACACACCCTGTGTTTTGTGATATGTAAATATTATGTACTTGACAAAACAACAACTATGTGCCATCTGTGCCACACAAATTTGTCTTATCCAACAATTATCTTAACAAACACGTCAGAGATATTGTATTTGATTGGTGATCCATTGAATGTTCCACATTGAAGCCAAGGCCTTGCTACATTCAATTTACTGTGCTCCAGTAGGTTCTTAAAAGAAAAAGAAATACAAAGAAGACCTAAGGCAACATGCTTTTAAATATTCCACAGGGTCAGTGCTCATAGTAAACAATCTTCTACTCAAGTTTCAGACACCTCTGCTGTGAAAAGGTTGTTTTTTTTTCCAATCTGAAATAAAGAAAAATTATAACAGGCAACAATGTGTGACTCAGGTTCAGCCAGAGAAGCAGTTGAAGTAACAGGTAAAACATTCGAGTAGCAGGTAAAGCTGCACTATAAAGTGTCAAAAGTCATGGTGAAATTTCTGCAGTTAAGAAAAAGAAACGTGGGAGAAAATCTGAGAGCGTCCGGGGGCCATGTGGAAATAATACATCATAATGTAATAGCTATAAACACACAGCACACATCCACACAGACATATGAACTTTGAATGCAGGTATGAGGTGAGGATCATACGCACAAAAACACATCTCCCAAACATTTGACATTTGAGGAACTAGAGAAAGAGGACAGGGTGCAAGGACAGGCAAGTATCTGGTTATTAACAGCAACAAGTCAAGAGAGTCTCTGATGGGTAACACCCACATCTGTTCCTGTTTAAACCCCGACTCTCCACCAGTCCTTTAGAACTGATGCAGCTACTTGGATGAGTGGAAAAAAAGTCTTCAAGAAACCTTATAAGTCCAGTTGCCTTTCTTTAGCCATCTGAATCAATACAGCCAAAACCAAGGAGATGGATTTCTGGAGGTCCAGGCCTCAACTGTAGCCTGTACCCATAAACGGAGAATGTGTAGAGGTGGTTCAGACCTATAAGTACCTGGGTCTACATCTGGATCACAAATTGGTATACAAAAAAAGTTCAGAGACGTCTCTATTTCCTCAGGAGGCTAAGGTCGTTTAATATCTGCCGGAAGCTGCTGGATATGTTCCACCAGACTTCCGTTGCCAGTGCCCTCTTCTATGCTATGGTGTGTTGAGGAGGCATCGCTAAGAATGAGGACATCTCACGGCTAGACAAACTGATACAGAAGCTCTATGGTAGGGGGCAGAGCTGGAGTCCCTGACATCGGTGGCAGAGGCAAGGACCTTGAACAAACTCCGGTCCATCGTGAGCAATGCCCACCACCCTCTAAATGACGCCTGCTCCACAGATAGGTTGAGGAAGTGGTTTGTTTTATATATAAATGATTATTTAACTTAAATATCTTTGGGTTAGATATCAATCCATGACATGCTGCATACTGCTGTTGTTCAGGTCAGGTTCCTGTTGTTCTCATGTTGCTTGGTAGCCATGGTTTGCTGCTGAGTGGGCCATACAAGCCAGCAGCGTTTAGTTAGGTATGTTTTACAATGTTTGAAGTATCCTCTGCTGCTCAGTGGGCTTACAAGCCAGCAGCTTCTATTTAGTCTAGGTAGAATATAGGTTATTGGTCATATCACATGACTGTAGGCTTGGTAGGGCCTCTTAGTCGAACAGGGCCTCTAAATGTGTTTTGCCTGGGATTTTGGCACAAGGGATTGTAACATCTTGTCCTGTGTATTACTAAAAATCTAGATCCTACTGAATCCCTGAACAGTTTTAGGAGGTCTTGATTCAACACATTTAAAGATATTTTGGTTTGGAAAGTATTTTATTTAGTTATAAAAAGACATTTCCCCAATGCCGTCATTGGTTGCAGAGATTTGTGGTATTCCAAAAGTATGTTACTATCTGTAGTAGGCAGATCTTGCACTTACCTTTGATTATGGGCGACTCTTCTCCATTGTCGTACCCTTTAAATCCAATCAGCTTTAAGGCCTGACAGTGCTGCCAGGGCAGTAGCTCCTGTCATGCTTTGGATCTTTCTCACACATAGAATAATCTTATTGTGTGGTCTCTGCATATATTTTAAAAAAAAATGTAGCCAAAGATTTTATGAATTGATATTGGGATTTAAATTGGGAAGTTCAAATACCTAATTGTCACCTACACACTGTGAAGTGTTTTAGTATTGTCGAGGGCCACTACATGCTACTCGAACAGCTGCAATATGATTTGGCATCTCTGGAAATATACCGGAGATTTTCACCTGTATTTAGTGTTTTGATGATGGCGATTGAGAGCTTTGTCCAACTTCTCTCACAGGTGTTCAATTGGGTTCAGATGTGGCGCTTGCGAAGGCCATAGCATACAAGTCATGTCATTTTCACACTCATCAAACCATTCAGTGACCCTTTGTGCCCTACGGATGGAAGCATTGTCATCTTGGATGAGACGGTTGCAGTCCAGATAGAAATGTTTCATAATAGGATAAAGGTGATCACTCAGAGCAACTTCGTATTGATTTGAAGTGACCCTTCCCTCTAAAGGAACAAGTGGACCTAAACCATGCCAGCAAAATGTCCTCAGCAGAATAACAGAGCCACCAAATCCCCTCGCTGCAGAGGTCATGGGTTCAGGTTTTTCTTTGGTCCTTACCTTCCTTTACCTACATCAGAATTCCTGCAGTCAGAAAACGGTTTTGTCATTTCAACACGACCTCATAGCAAAAGACAAGCAAGCCATTGAACAGTCCGGTCTCTGACCGACAGTATTTCCATAAAGCTGACACTAAAGCTACTTACTATAATACATCTGGCCCTCGGAGTGACTTGACAAACCCCGAACACTACAAGTCAGCTCAAAGAGGAGGCAATGAATTCAGTGATGTGAGCATCATAAGAAAAGACAGATTGTTTGGTAGTTAGGCAGTAGTTGTAATTAAAGGAAAACTTCCAAAACATCAATATAATGTTTGAATAAAATTGTACAATACAGTCCCTGAAAAAGGAAAAGAACTTTTGTTGCTGAACCTTGTTTTTTGGGGGGGTATTCATTGTTTTCCCTCTCATTTGTCATACATTTCAACATGATTTGCACACAGCTGATACTTCAGTGGACGTCCACGCTAGCACCAGCTGTTGCTGGAAGATTAACTTCAAAGATTCTATACATCTTCAAGGATCTATTTTGTTAGTGAGGGGAAAACAAAAACAAACTGCTTATCCCACTGTGTTACCACTACCAGCAAGCATTCGCTCACAGCATGCAGACCATGGAATGAAATCTTAACGGTAGCAGTGCAGTCTGGTCTCTACGCAGCACCAACAGTGTCTAGATGAAAGATGTGTTTTGATGAGGGCTGTATGAGAATTTAATGAGGCAAGATGGGAGTGAGCCTGAAGCTATGAACGCCTATTGATGTGAGATGTTTTAAGGGGATTCCTCCTTCTTTGCCTTTATGAGCTGGATGCGTTTATATGGGATTCTGCAACAAAGTACATGTATTGCAAATGGTGTCTCATGATTTGTTTTCCCAAGAACTGCAGTCGTGTGGATTTGCCTGTGACCCCGACTTGAACTGCTTCAAAGCCATCATTTGACCTAAAAGAACACGCCACAGATAACAATACCCTAAATATATCTGTCAGATAACACCATTGCACCTTCGCAAAATCCCCTGATTCATCCTTAGTTGAAACGCGAGCGTGATTCAAAGGCATGCCTCAGGCAACATACATCTGAAGTAAAGGAAAATTAGCTTCTCCAGCTACCCTTTGATACTGGGACACCCCACTGTAAGTCTTGGTTTCTCAGTATATTTCTTAGCTGCTTTATCAGATCCTGGTCGGTCTCTGTTCAAAAATGGAAAGAGCGAGAATCCTTCTCAGGGGTGAATATGTGCGTTGAATGGAGTAATGTCTTTTTCTAATGTGCTTTCCATTCACTTCCTCACAGTCTCCTCAGTGTAGCCACTTAATGTTTCTGTCTGTATACAGGCATCCTCTCCAGTGTTCCAGTAACAGGTCTCCAAGAGGTCAATTAACGATAATGAAGCAATAATGCGGTTTACTCCAAACCTAATTAGATTTCGTTTAGCCAACGGGCTCTCAGATGTTCTCAGATCTCATGTAAGAGGCTAAACTATGCATATCATTTACTGTGCATTTTGTTTCATTTTAGCACTTGTGCACTTAAAGTGCAGAGGCAGCAGTAACGCCTGCCCATCAAAGATACAACTGTTTGCCTTTTAAGTCCCCATCATCTTATAGCCATTACAGTGAATGCCAACGAATGAGAAACAGTCCATAACATATTGTCTCCTGATTTCAAACACTGACCAACATATACCAAATATTAAATCAGATGTCCAAAGATCACTGCAATCTTATTTATTTTTATCCGAATTAGGGATAAAGCATGAACAACAACAGGTTTTAATATTCTGTGTCTCTTTTTACAGTTTATTGTCTGACTTGGTTACACAGGTTAATGTTTTTGTCCAGGGATAGCTCGAGGCCCTGCACGAGGATATGGATGCCACGGACCGTCCAGAAACTGGAGCCGCCGAGAGCAAACAGCGACTGAGTGTGCATTTGTTCAAATTGCTCTCCAGCGCCAACAGAAACGGAATCATTCCACAACCGTGTACTTCGGCAGTGAGCCGTTTTTGTCTGACTTTCTGTCGCTGACGGCAGCTATGAGGGTTCCCGTATGCAAGTTTTTTTCTGAGGTGTGCTGGAGACCTTTTTCAAAATAAGAGATGAAATGGAAAAGACAGCCAAGACCAGCAGCATCAAGGCGGACAGTAAGTCCCAACGTTTGGCCAACAAAGCATTAGCTATAATCTGGAGTGATGATACACAGTGGTACTGAACAAGTGATTCTGCGCTTGTTAACCAGATGTAGTGTTATTTATTTCATTTGTCCATTTAATTTAGTTGTTTCTACCACTAGTAGTACTACTCAGTGAGGAACCATTACTTTAAAGATCATCTCAAAACCTCTAAGTGGGCACACTCAACATACCCTGATAAATGCAGCCAGTGCAATAACAGCTGTATGAGCAGGACACCTCAGAAAACTCAGCCTTTTCTGTCAATACAGCATACAAGGAGGAACTTGATGCTTCAGTGGACTACAATTACCATCAGCACTGTCAGATTTTTTTACCACCTTAATTTTGAATCTACACTGATCTAGACTACATAGGAAGAAGAAGCACATCAATGACCAAAATCAAGACAAAGCTATAAATTACTGAGTTATTACTCAAAATACCATCCAGCTGAGGAGAAAGACAAAGTCACGAGTCCCGTTCTGCTGGTTTAATTCAAATAAATAAAGAGGTGGGCTGAAAAGCCGGTGCTTTAATGCAAATTCGATCAGATGAAATATTACACACTCAAATCTTAAGTGGCCTTTGAGGTCAATTGACTAGTTGCTGAGTCGAAACGTGGCAGGGGTGGTGTCCATATTTCACACGCCATTCCACTACGCAGAGCTTCTAAGTTATCACACGCGAGGGGAATAGCTTAGCTCCGACCCAGCGGCCCCTCTGAGGCAGCGTAGCGCACGCCGCATCCGTCACGTAACAGAGCACGAATGAGGTCTTCTCAGCGATTTGTACCACAATGGTCTCATTGTTTGAGGGAATTATGAGGGAACTTGCAGCGTGCCAGTGAGCATAAATAATAAAAGAGCTGATGAATATAGATATTTAACCAAATTAAATTTTATCTCCGTTTGTCATTTAGCGCTAATGTCACGCGCAGGAAATGACAACGTTCAGGTTCACAGGGTGCAGAGTGAAAATGTCTCAAAGTCGAGGCTGCAACTGAACTATCTCCTTTATTGTTGATTAGTTGCCTCTTTCCTTCCACAGAGTGATTCCCTCCTAAAAGATGAAAGGACAATTTCCATGTTAAGTGGATTGCTCCCCTCAATTGTGTCGGTGGAGGCAGAATATCTATACGTGCACATGTGTGAGCGAGGGGCTTTTCAGCAACTCAGATTTGATAAGGTTTTGCAACTGCTTCCATCTATTGGATTTCGCCCGCCCTTAATGTAATTCCTCCAACAGTACTGTCTTTAATGCAGCCACAACAGTTACATTATTCTAACTGCATTATAAGATAAAAATAGAACACAGTAATCCATGTGCATTGTTTATTAAAATACATATGTATGTCCTGCTTTGTTGAGAACGTTCTCCGAAAGCAAACAGATTGCTTGGCACATCTGTGCATAATTTGATTCTTGTCATATCAAAACTTTTCAGATGAATTGCCGCATCCTCTCCATGCTCTCCATGGTGTCAGAGAAATGAAGAATATTAATTCTTTTTTTTTTCTTTTTTTCTTAAGGTTTTCCATCTGCTCCAGCAAAGTCATAAACGTATTAACATTTCTGGATGTGACAAGGAAAAAATAAATAAAAAAAATTACTTGGATCTGGCTGAAGTACAAATATGAGGGGGAGGGGGAAGAAGAAGTTAAAATGAGACGTCTGCAGAATTATTAACAGCCACTGTTAGACCCATCCTAATTGTTTGAGAAACAAAGAGCAATTTTCTCTTCTGCTAATACAGAAACACTGCTACAGCAGCAGGATCTCTTCAAAACTGGGCTGCAGAAAGCAAGTTAGTAACCCTTCTCCAGCTCCTCCCAAGGGAAACCATGTTTTCTTTATCTCCTGCTTTCAATCTGGTGAAGTGCCGTAATCCCAGCCATGTTACCCATCGTCCATACAGCTATTCCCAGGGCTACAACAACCAGTAACAACATGGCAAATCCCATAACATATGTCAGGAGAAAGGAATTATTGACTCACGCTGACAGTTTTATCTTTCGCACTGGTACCTGTCAAAAAGACAATATTTTGAGGTTTCAGTGTGGGTTGTTGTCTTACTTCATCCGGTATGCTGGATTTATAACAGTAATGAAAGGAATGCAGTTCACCATAAGAGAAAGCTCAAATAAATCACTACAAGAGGTGAGGAAGCATCTCAAGAGATAATGTTAATTATTTTTGGGTCCAATGTTGGGTCCACAATATGAGACGTCTCAAATGGTCCTTGTTGTTGGTCTGGTGTGTCTTTTCATTAACATCACTATATATGTATTTACCAGTCAGCCATGACATTTCGACCTCCTGTCTAATACTGTGTAGGTTTCCCTTGTGCTTCTAAAACAGTCGTGGTTCCTCAGAGAATGGGCATGGTCCTTCTGAGGGTGTCCTGTGGTGTCTGGCAACAGCATGTTGTTAGTGGGGGACCTTTGGGTCCTATGGGTTGAGGGGAGGGGCTCTGGATGATCCCACAGATACTTGATCAGTTTGAGAGCTAGTTAATTTGGAGGTCAGGTCAACACCTTGTGCTGTTCTTCATGTCTTTGTGTGTGCGTCTGTGTCAGGCTGCATCCTGCTGGGGATGGCTGCTGCCATCAAGGAGTGTTACTGCTATGGGGTGGAGGTGCAACATGACTTATGCAGAGTTTATGATTCTGTGGGACTAGACACAGTAACGTACACACATAGTCTACACTGGTGCAAGCTGGCCCACTCAGTAACAACGGCACCCAAACACTAGTTGCCACTGTGTCTTTTTTGTCTGGCAGGTTATTTTTTGTTTCTACCTCTTGCTTCACTTTCAACAATGGCGACTGAACAACTGAACTTTTGCCGAAGTCATACAAATGTCTGTAGCTCTGAACCTCCTCAGTTAACATCTCCTCCATGTCTTCCATCTCTATTGATCCAAAACAACCAATTCAAAAATTGCTGAAATACTAAAGCGGAAACACGTTACTACTAAGTGGACTAATCACAGTTCTTGAGGTCTACGTCATTATAACACGTAGTTACACTTCTGGGGAGGTGCTACAGTGTTAGGGTCAGCGTAGCGTCTGGGCTGAAGCCTAAACTGCCTCTAACTAACATCTACACGAATGCCAGGTCCAACAATTTCCCAGCAGAAGGTTGCATTGTCACAAGATGGTCGATGTTATTTACTTCTCCTGTCAGTGGTTTTAATGTTGTGGCTGATTGGTGTATATATAAGTGTATAATGGTGAGAAAACGTAAGTACAGAGGTCAAAAAAGGGGAAGTTTTTGAACAGACATAGTTCAATTTGACCTTTGAACTTTGGTTTAAGCACCCCCTTGCTGACAAAGTCATTACTCTCCAGGAAGAGCTGCTGACACAAAGAGCATAATTCATACAGCATGAGCCTGGAGCCAACTAATCAGTGTTCAGAGCGGGTGTAACTCTGCCTCATACACATCAGGCCTTTGCCAGGGAAATATTTCCCGGAGGACAAGCGTGACGTTTTGACTGTCAGTCACGGGCTTACTGTACTATTACAGGAACAGAGTCGTACAGCAGAAACAGATAAATCTGAAGGGTCAATATATCACATTCACTTGTTTGTCGATGTAAAATGCGAACGCGTTAGTTATGACGACACTAATACATCTGGGTGTATGTTTCTTACACGTGGCAATCACGACCTTGGTAATATATTCCATAGCTTTGCTGACACTCCCCATTTGCATTTTGCATCTAATTAGAAAGAAGCCATCCCTCGATATAGGCCGCTCTACTGATCCAGAATCATAACAAGCAACGTGTTGAGCATAAAACACGATTATTGTGGCTCATCGTGAACGTGTTACTCTGGTTTATTCCATGCACCCAATTAACTTCAGCACTTCAGGCGTGAGCAATCCACAAATGGCATGTTTTGAATCTCAGTAATGACATAAATAAACATGGATTACTGTATTTTCGTGGGGGGGATTGATGGGAGATGCGGGTCTTTCGTTTTGCTGACAATTAAAATCGAAGTCAAAGAAAGGGTGACCGAGACCCTCAGATGAGATTAGGACCACGCTTTATTTAAATATTCTAAAGCTAAACAAAGCTAAACAAATAAACCAACAGTAAGAAAGACAGAAAGATTCTCACTACTGTATATGAAGTGGCATGTGTTGTTTCAGAATTTCCTTAAAACATATATTTTTAAATTATACCACTATAAAAAGAAGAGTCCTTTAACTTTGTTTTTGAACTGAAACAACCTCAAGTGCAGCTTCTCTGTTTATAGACGCTGCTTTGTCAAACAATAGAATATTCTAAGAAAATAAGAGGATTTCATTGTGCGCTGGATTCATGACTGGGAACAAAACCAGGACAGACGCGGAACAAAAACAACAACAACAAAAAAAATAAAAATACCCCTAAGCACCAGTGCTACATAAAAGTAGAGGGAGGAACTTGCTAACTGTGTTAAGATTCATCAGATAATGTTTATAGGGTCAGAACAGTCCCAGTGAGGCTAAAAGGACAATTCAAACTGAATTTCCACATCGCCACATAGCCTGAGGTTCAAAGTAATATCCTGTAATTACAGATGACGTGATGTACAGTATGTTTACTTAACCGGAAGAACAGCATCTGCCGCATAGAATAAATAAAAATACCCTGTTAACCGCGTCCTTTTCGCTGCAGTGAAATAAAAAGAGTCCTCGTATTGCCCTTAATTCTTTACCTCAGTCGGCTGCAACTACATAATGTAGCCTGAGCACGGCCAAACAAAGAGGGCCAAAAAAATAAATGTGGCATAATTGAAGCATGAGTCTTTCCTCCAACACGTTGTCAACAACTTCTCTGCCTTTCCAATCATTTCCTCTAATGCACTGCCGACATTAAAATACACTTTTATGTGTGTTTTGAATATAATGCGCTCAAATGTGTGCTATTATTCAATGTATAATTTAAAATAAAGGGGGGTGGTTTCATTATTTCTTGACGTTATTGTATTGGCACTGCTGTTAGAAAAGTATGAGTCAAACACACTGCTTTTCTTATTCAATATTAACTATATACATTGATAAACAATATTTAATGGCACAATGACTTTACTTCCAGATGCTTATACAGGTTCGACATGCACGACTTACACTGATGGCATTACATTATGACCACCTTCCTAATGTTGTGTAGGTCTCCCTTGTGTCTCCAAAAGAGTTGTGACTCATCAGTGAATGGACATGGGTGTTCTCAGGGTGTCCTGTGGTGTCTGGCAATAGGATGTTGTAGTGGGGGGACTTTGGGTCCTGTGGGTTGAGGGGAGGGGCCTCTGTGGATCATCCTACACATACTTGACCAGTTTGGGATCTAGTGAATTTGGAGGCCAGGTCAACCTTGTGCTGTTCTTCATTGTTCCTAAACCATTTCTGTGTGTGTGTTCTTGTGTCAGGCTGCATCCTGCTGGGGATGGCTGCTGCATGAAGGAGTGTCATTGCTATGGGGTGGGGGTGTCTGGTCTCATCTAGGTGGGTGCTACATGTCTAAGTAACATCCACATAAATGAATGTCAGGTCCAAAAGTTTCCCAGCAGAACATTGAACTGTCACAAGATGCTTGATGTTATTTACTTCTCCTGTCAGTGGTCATAATATTGTGGCTGACTGGTTATTTTATACAACATAATAATAAAATAAGAGAAAATGCACAAACATGTGTGTCTTTGGAGATATTTAGAATATTTCCATATTATGCTGATAGGAATTTATTATGCACCTAATGTTTGTTGACAGCCGGGTTAAACAACAATAATATAGAGTTGTGCTGATAGGAAATAATGTTCACGATAACAGTTGTCTTATACAACCTATGTCTGCACAAATCAAAGCCCATTATTTATAATTAGCTCAACATTTTAAACCCATTTCCATCAACAGTACAGGTTTTGCTGCTTTACGTGAAACCTTTTAAAAACCTCTCACGCTGCAGATAAACACTGGTGTTTACGTTCCCCTCAGTAAAAGCCACTATCTTTTAAGCAAGCACACACAGATATCCGGTATCTCCGATATCTTAAAAAAATCAGTGTCACAGTTAATGTGTCTCTTTAGGGAAAAGGCTCTAAAAAAGGCACTGAGTAAAATCATGCAAAAAAGAAAGGAAAAGCAGCTGTGATGGCCTGACTAGAAATCACTGGAGCCACAAGACATGTCGCACTTTGAGAAAGTGCTGGGAAAAACTTTCCTTTCTGCTCTTTCTCCACTTTCACATTAGAACCTCATCTACAATCAACACTTTCAGTCCTGTTCTATGCGCGTGCCAAAGGGGATCTGGGAAGCGTAGAAACAGACCCTGAACTGAAAAAAACCAAACTGAGAACGAGCCTTAAACACATGCATGTCACACTGTATTTAAAATGCACGTATGTGCATATTGCTTGTATTTGGGAGAAAGTCCAAAGATGAGCTATTTTTTGATTCAGGTTACATTTGCATATTCAACTACCTTGTTCGCTGCAGGGATAGAGGAAGGTATTTACCATTGCCAGTGAATATTGTAGGAAGCAGAAGAGAGAATTGTTTTTGTGGCAGCACATAAATCAGATCTTACTTAACAGTAATTTAGTCACAGCATAGTTGATATTTACTGTGTATTTAACGGTGTAAAGAGACTTCCCACAATAACGATGTGCATAAAGCCTTCTCGGCCATTTTCTTATTTCTTCCAATTAAGATAGCTTGTACATCACCGTATTTGTCCCTATAGCAGAGTGTTAAATCTGACAATCTGCTTGGTTATTCATTTTCATACAAATGACCTCCCTTTCCACAAAGGGAGCAGTCTAATTTGGAAAGTGCTTCATTTTCCCTTCGAACTTCCATTCAGCTGAAAGAGGGGAGAGACAGGAATTAATTTGCAGTGAGCGAATGGGTTTTGACAGGGGGCTATTTCGCCAGTCAGTGTCAGTGTTATCCTAGCTGTGCAATAACGCAATAAGGAAAAACAATCAAACGGCGAGCTGCAAAACATCTGACCTCAGATCCTGTTTTGATACAGGCTATAATTGCATCGTGCAGAGGACTTACAGTGGCTCCCATGTTCTGCTGATTTCTTGAAATAAGTTAGAGTGAAGCGCAGCGCCAGAAGCATGGTTATTTTCATACCGCCTTTGTTCTGCAAGATCAGTCAGAATGTCTCCAGCACGGAGAGCTGGTCTCTTTGAAACACACGGATAAACCTTCATTTTCAGATTGTTTCCACTTCGCTCTTGCTTCTGCTTCCACAGTAACCCAAGATTTTTTATAAAAGCTGAGAAAAAAAAAAAGAAAAAAGTGGAAATCTAGCACTGGGCTTTCACATTTTTCCCTTGTCAGTGATATTCGTTAATGTTAATCCATGTGTTGGGGGAAAAAAAACAAGAAACTAATTTTGGTATAATGAGGCTACATCAACACATCAATGACGTGTTGAGCACACAAACTGAAAGAAACTTCTCAATTAAACATTGACTTAAATTTGCCTCTTCTTTAAGGTTATTTGTATATTTTCTGTATAATGTAAAGCGGTGAGAATGAAATACATAAATTATGTGTAATTGACAGCATAATTATTTTACAGTGGGAGAAGAAGAAAAAAAACACTGACACCCCTTGTGTCAGTGATGGAAGCAATTAATTTATGGCGTCTCTATGTCATTATACGGGGACTTTCGATGCAAAATAAATTCCCAAAGATCAGAGAGACTGCAGAAACTGTTTGCCTAAAAGTGGATTACATTCTGCTGTGCAACAGTCCCCCTCATTTCCTCCCATAATCCAATCATGTCCCAATTACAAAAACTCAAGATGAAGTCAGGTCAGGCAAAGACAAAACCGTGACCCAGTAACTGTAAACACAGCTTTTCTGGGGCCGTTTTTGACGGATGACTTTATGAACTTCTGCTTTCGTGTATTCACAGAAATGAGCAGAGAAGAGAAGGAGGGCCAAAAAAAGATTTCATCAAGGCTGAAAGAGGTACTCTGGAAAATCTCTGAATGTCTGACCAGAACAATCTAGCAAGGAGGGAACAGGGAGGCGCAAAGATGCAAAATACTCAAGGAGCAGCTAATCATAACACTACAGAATAAACAGATTCTGATAACGGTGCTTTGACTGCCTCATGGCTGTGATCACCTCTGATGGAAAACAAAGATTTTTTTTTCATCAGGGATGCAGAGACCATTTACTGGTTTATAATGTTATTGTGTAAACTGCTGCTGTGAATCATTAACTCCTAATTACCGCGATTTTACTTTTATAGAAAAAGTCATTTTTACTTTATGGAGGAAAATATCCGTTGATTAAAAAAATAAATACTTAGACGGGACCAGTAGACACCATCCGAAATGTTTATTATGCTATTGTCGCAGAAAATGTTACACGAGAATATGTTCAGATTTGTTTTTAGTGCCTCAAAATGTGTTCCCTAATTTGTGTTTCTTAATTTTTTTTTTTTTTAGAAAACTCTGAATAACCTCACACGTTTATCACCGGCAGCAATCTTGACTTTCAATCTGTCTACTTCCCTAAAAGACTTAAATTGTATTTAAGACTTAAATTGTATTTAACTAGAGGGATCGTTACAGGAAAAACATGTCAAGTTAAAAGTGACATTGATCGGAGCCTTTGAGAATGAACAAGGTGAACGTTAATCGTTGCGCATTTCAGGAAAATTTCGACAGATTCAACCAATTAACCAGTCAAGCTATCACGCAAAAATTATCCACTTCTTCAGACTGTGCTAAAATGAATAATATTTATGTTTGTTGAGCTTAGTTCCACAGTTTCAAGAAATTTGCACAAACCGCTTATATTTGCATTAAGAGACATATTTAAAGTTAAATATGTTCCAATAGTGAAAAACTTGCAAATGTATCATTTAACTTGACACTGATTTTTCTTTACAGCCGGACAAAAGCAATAAAGATGCTTGAATAAACATGGTCATACTGGATGATCACCATATTTCCTCAAATAATAACAGGTAGTCACTTAAAAGCAGTGTGTCTGACAACAAATAGAGGACGACTCAAAGGATAAATAAAATGTATGTGGTTTACTTAATTGATATGCTCTTGCTTTATGTGAGCTCAGTGTAAGTGTTTTTACTGCAGTTTATTATCATTTATGTCTCAGTTTCACTAAATTCTCTCCTCTTATTGGCTCTTTAGTGCTGTTTCACAGCAGAGGAACAGAGGAGCGTGACGTGAAGGCAAACTTACTCGCCTTGACGACAACCTATTACGTTAAAAGCTAATATAAGTGCAAAATATTTAGGTTTTGATCTGGCAAACATGGTGAATAACGGCCCCAGGGGCTGTTTGTGGGGAACTAACCCTGGCCAGAGCCCAAGCAGCTCTCCTACATTACAGCTTCACCCACCAACAGGCTTTGACCCATCTTGGCTGCCAGAGATTCAATTCAATTCAAAGTACTATTAGGTTAAGAAACACTACATCGCGGTGGTGCTCTGATCAGCATTTGAACTCGCCTTACGTGTGTGTGTGTGGGCTTTGTCCAGATTCACTGGTGACTCTACATTGGCTGCAGAAATGGATTGGCAACCTGTTCAGGATAAGCTGTTACAGATAATGGATGGTTTTATGGATTTGGTCAGTGCAGTACTAATGACTGTTCTCCATTTCTGATAAATGGCTTCATCGTTGAGTTTTTGAACCAATGCGAATTCCAGAGTTACAGGCGTTTTTGGCTTCTGCATCAATTTGATGCTGTAGCTACAGCAGCAACGCAGAGCATACCCAGACCCTAACATCGTAGTTGACACGCATCTCCCCAGAAATGGTACTATGGGTCGCGGCAGCGCAGATCGCAAGACCTCTGATTGGTCCATTTGGTAGTAGCGAGTTTCTGCTTTAGTATTTCCGGCTGCTTCTCCATCTCCGCAATTTTGGAATTTAATGTTTCGGATCAATAAAGACGGAACACATCGAGGAAAGATTAACGGAGGAGGTTTGGAAAGTTTCAGCTGCTTTTGTTGAAAGTGAAGCAGGAAGTAGAAATAAACATGAACCCAACTGACTAGCGTTTGGGTGGCATTTTTACAGAGCGAGCCAGACTGACGAGTGCACAAGTATAAATCGACTATGTGCATAGATTACGCCGTCTATGTCCTGTAGTACCCTAAATGAGCCTTTCATTTACTGTCATGTAAACCAAAGAGAAAAGACATGCAAATTCTACTTTTATAAAAGCTACTAGTTCATAGAAGATGTACGATTCAACTTCCAATCGAAGTGATTAAACACATGCTGTAGAATAACTGAGCGGTATCTGATAGATGCAGCCTATGGGCGACGCTATATTAAATCTTACAAATGCGTATTTCTGCATGCGCCGTACTTGAGGATCTATTATTATTATTGTGTACTGCGTGACTATTTAAGTTGCCTATTTATCTTCAGCACCAATGCCACCAAGGAGAACTCACATGCATTTATTGTCCTTTGACAAATAGAGTTACAATGACACTAATTATTCAGTGAGGGAGCTCACTTCTTGAGGCTAATATATTTTGCCAAAACACTATGGCCTCATTGTACATCTGAGTCATTATTCCTCACAAATTAAGTTGTGAAAGAAAGGAAGTGTTTGGTTCATGTGCCCGAGGCCTCTTGTTGACCTGAATCATGAAATCATTCTGCTGCAGCAATAAATAAATAAATAAAATAATAATAAAAAAAGGTTCCTGTGCATGAGTGGGTGCGTATGTGTGAGTCTTGGGTAACACAGAATGCAGGTCAGTAATTACGGTTAGCTCAGCTGAGCAACACTGTTAATCTGCGTGTCACTGCTAATCTGTTGCTGTCTATAAATGGATGTTGCTTCATCGCACCTTAAGGCACAACAATCACTCTTTCCCTTTACCTTTAAAATAGGTCACTTCGCACAAAGGGATGCATGTTTATTTCTTCACATTTAGCCTCCAGACACATTTTATAAATGATACTGATATATGTTTAAATGTCACAACTAAAACAGAGGGTTGTCACGTTCAAGTAAATATTAGAAAACAGACACAGTATATCTCTAATTAGACTAACTGTATGACTTCATCAGTGAGTGAGTGAGTTTTTTTTTTAAAAGCAGCACTGGGTAATCAGATTTAAAGCTCACATCTCTGACAGTTCTGTTCACTCACCTACCCTCATCCCGCCCCCTTTTGTCTTTGACATCACCTCTTTAAAGATTCATAAGCCGGGACAATTTACATAAAAGTTAAAGCGCCTGATTAGTCGTATTACAACCCACTCTGACCGGCATGAGCCCTGCAGGGACTGGAGGATTGGCCAAGGTTACAGCTCATGTGCTCAACAGCATGCGATGGGACCCACCGTGACGCCGGGCATGGGATAGATTGTGAATTTCTTTGAGGGCAGAGCTATGCTACAGTCTTTTAGAGCCCCTTGCTACCTTCACGCCGCACCTAATTATTGATAGCAGTATGTGGGGACCATTTAATGACACCGTAATGTTGTCACACGCGTTATTTTGGTGCTTATTACACAGAATTCATGTCACAATCAATTCACAAAAGCAGCATTTGTATTTATGACCGTCAGCTATTTTGCATGAATATTAAAGAACTGTGGGAAAGCTCACCACAAGACACACACAAAGCGGTAAACTGAGTGACCATGATGCAATGCTGTAACAATGTCAGTGTTTTAAAGCACATAAAAGGCATAAAAAAACATTGAAATTGAAACTATTCATTGCAATTCAATTGGGGTCGTTGAGTCACAATTTGCATTTAAATGGCAACATTAAAATGTTGCATAGTATTGGCGAATAATGTGCTCATTCATATTAAGGCTTCATAATTAATGGGTGTTTCCAAGGAAACCTAAGAAACCTAATTGCTCACAGGGTGGTCTCATTATAGCAGCAAGCAAAATCTGGTTGACTGGAGCACAGAAACCAGGAGCAATTTATTATGGGTGGATGTTAAGGAAGCGATCATAAATTAAAAGTTACAAATTCTCCAACAAATTTAAAATTCTTTCAACCCTACAGATCATATAGTATTAATGCTGCTCTATTCTCTGTGAACGTCTTGTCATGGCTTGTCACTGTGCAGGCTCACCAGCCCTTCAGGAATAATTCTGTTCTTTAAACTTGAAGAGTGTGTGTTGATGAATTCTGCAGAGGACCCTCAAGGAAACTCCTGCCCAGGCAATATCCCCGAGGCTGAGCAGAAACACTGTAAGACTTATAATAACTGCCTCTGCTTGTTTTCCCAGGCATGCCGGCAGCAGGGTCCACACATGTTCTACAGGGTTTCAAGAGAAAGTCTCTGCAGGCAAAGGCGGTTCTCTTGTGTCAAAGACAAAGGAATATGATCTTCTTTTCCAGGTGAGGCCTTGGGGCATTCTTTTTTTTTTAATGTCTTGATGAGAAAAATAGTCAGGTTTCACTCTAAATTAGGAGTTTTGGGGGGAGGGTAGTGTCTACATAAAATAATACTTGATGTAAAGGAAATAAAATATGAGGCAGCTAGGTTTTTTTTTTTTTTCTAAAACAAAAGACATAACACCCCAGTAATACTGCATTTCCAAGCAAGGGTACTTAAGCTAAGGCAACAGTGCACCAATATGTCCGTCATCTCCTCCATTAGCTGCAGTAATGCCGGCTATTACGGGGGTAGGGTAGGTGGGGTGGCAATTTGGAAGGGATATCGAGCTTATGGGAGGACTAGGTGGCACCACTGCCGTAGCATTGACATTTAGCTGTTTGTTTTGCAGAGTGGAGCAAGAGGTGAGGAAGGTAGCCATATGGTGGGTATTTATCAGCCGATGGCTGCCAGAGTGATTGAATGTGAGCTGAAGGTGAAGCTGCAGACAGCTGAGAGGGAGAGCAGGGCCTGATGCCTGGGGTCTGGCACCGGGTTGTTCATCATCTCCCTTAAAGGAAGGTCAACAGTCCAATGAATCACGCTCGCCAGTAAACTTACAGCTTGTTCTCTGTCAGCTTTACTGCATTTTGCTGCAGTTCTCAGTGTTTAGCTGGAGTCTAATCCACTCTGCGTCCCTGCATGAGCATGTGTACAAGAGACTGGAAGAAACTAAGACTTTTAATTATTATTATTATTATTATCATCATCTTTAATCATATTTGTACATGTATCCACAAAGTCTTCCTGAAGCCAGCAACAAAGCTGGCAATTGGTGAACTGGTGTTATGACAGACACGTAATGGAAAGGACAATAGCCAGAATCAAATCAGACGCATTAAGCCTGTTCCAGGATATGCCCTGATGTCAGCAGTGCTGACACAAACAACAGCATACATGCGGTGGAAGGACAATGGAGCGGTTCCATGGACATTAGCACGGTAACAAGGTCGTTTCCCTGTTCAGCTGACAGCTCCAGCGGGATACGTGTAAATCCCAAGGAGTGTAAAGTTTTTATACATTTGTTCAACCTCTTCACCAATCACCAGGACTACACTAAACACATGGAAGAAACACATACACACACACACAAGGCAGTGAAGGCAGGGATTTGGCCAAGAATACTGCAGACTATGCAAAATTTGACAGGGGCACTCATGTTTGAAGAAAACTAATCCGCCAGCATGTAAAATCAGGGCGTCAGTAAGAAAAAAAAAACACGTTACACAAATTTTCTCTCACCTAGAGGCGCTGGGGTCTTATAAGTTGGTTGAAATTATAGATGATACAGAGAAAAAGAAAAAAAAAGAAAAGAAAAGAAAAGAGTGCCGACTCTGTCTGACTCATCTCATTGTTGAGAACACCCCAAGGCAGTTTTGGGCACCCAGGGGGGCCAGTGTCTGAGGTGCATCCAGTTAGTGCTGCAGCGCTAGCAGTTTCAGACCAACAATAGGTCTGGATCTACAGGGTGCCAGAGAGGAGTTTTAAAGACAGAAAATTCAAGTCGTGCAACACAAGCTACAGTTAAATGGACACTAGTATGTTGCTAATAATCACAATAAAACCCCTATTAGAGCAGAAATGCTTCAGTTGAATATCAGTGCTCGATCCAATCTCTCTGTCTCTTTGGGTTTAATAATATTTCTGCACATTTGTCTCACGTCCAGTAAACATTAGGCGACAAGACGAGTGTTCAGGAGAAACATGGAGGTAGCAAACCAACAGTTCTTCTGTTTGAAAAGACAGCGTGTGCAGTATCGTTGTAAACAAGGGTCAGTCTTAGTCATCCTCCTCTATGGAAGGATTTCAGAGTGTTGTCAATAAAGGCGGAAAAAACAAACTCTACTTCCGTTATATTTCCAGCTCAGTCTGTGCTCCACGGTGAACATAATCACTTCTGATCTGGCGTAAAACTGCGAGTGATGTTATTTTTGCGCCAATGGACCAATGAGGGACCAGGATTGTGTTTTTCCATCCAGTCAAATTCTTTACTGAAGTGGGGGTTGCAGCTTGGTTTACACCGATGCAACCTGAAATAAATATTAAATACGGCGTTGAAGAATGAGGAAAATATTACCAAATATAACACTAAATGAAGATTTATTCCAGTTTGATGAATGAAATGCGATTTTTCGTTCGATACATTCAGTTGATACCTCGATTATTACCCTCAGCCGATTTGGTTTGGTCCAACAGTAATAGTCCGTACAATAACAAAGCTTAAAAGTGTGAAATACTTTCAATAATTAGGATACAATTATGAAAGATGATGAATAAATATAATTACATGTTATATCAAAAGTTCTAGTCTGATTAATGTTTTGGGCCATATAAACACATAGAGGCTAGCTTCTCAGATCGTCTTATTTAACATTCATTTAAACAGTTAAGCTGGAATCGCTAATCAGAAATATTGTTAATGAAGCCACAGTCGAAGGGTGAAAGATCATCCCAGCTATTAAAAACAATATATATATAGTATATGCATATATTAAGGCGAATATTGGATTTAGCGCCAAACAGCAGCAGCCTGTGCATTATATATACGTGAATACTAATGCTTTTAAAATGTGGCATTATATGGTCAGTTGTGTGTAAGATTAAATAAAGTAGCCACGAATAAATCTAATTTATAGTAAACTGTTGCTCTCTTAAAACCCTTTTAAATCTCTAAGGGCAAAATAATCAAGAGCACAAACAACGGCTTTTAAAAAGTGCCGTTAATGTATATTTTTTTATTAGTGAATAACACAAATAGCTTCTAATGCTGTGTAATCATGTGAGTTGTCCGAGTCCTTTTCTCCACTGGTTTAAATCCAGTTCAGAGCAGGTGAGCGTCAGGGGGGAGGCAGCTTTGGGGATGGGAGGGAGGAAGAGATAACAAATATGCCGCCATAGTATTAACATGGGAAATGGTGGTTTTCTTGTTTTTACTGACAAATCTACATAAGAAATCTGATCCAGTCGGTGACGGTAATGTCTTACCTGAGGACATCTTGAAAATAAATAGTCAACACAACAGAAGACAAAACAGATGATGAAGGAGGTGAACTGACACCATATTTCCAACCAACTCTTGTTCCTGAACATGTCAGTTTTCAGTATATGCGATGACAGAGATTTTTCAGAGAAACCACTCATATTTTGTTGACATAAAGTGATATGGAAACATGGGCATTAGTCGAGTCTACTTGTCATGTGGATGGAAATATCCCAGTGAGCCAACAACTTGTCAGACAGAAATGAACATGACAATTGTTGCCTGTCATCCCCACTCCCGTCTCCTCACTCTGCATCCCCACTCACCATTTGTGCACAATCTAATAAAAGTAGGAACGCTGTGAAAAGATTATTCTAAAAACAGGACGCATTGATATGGAGAGGCATCACTTTCATTTCACTTAATGTGACACTATCACAGTTGCACAGAAGGCTTGTTTCATAGCAGGTGGTAAATACTGCAGCACCCCTCCCAAGCAGCTCAGGCATCAGCCCCTGAGGGTGCAAGAGGAGGACTCACACTTTAAAAGTGTACACACACATAAACACCACTCTATCTGGCACACCTTGGTGTTTACACAGAAAAACATTGCTCCTCCAGATTCCTGCGAGACTAAAGCTTAAGTATGCAGAGATAAAATGCTCGGCTACTGTTCAAGTAAATGTTAGCAGCGACGAGACATGCAGTTCCAGTGACCTTGAAATGTGGCGACGACGGTTAATGCGCCATTTACAGCAATTCAGGAACAATCACAGCGTTGCTGGAAACGTCGGCCCTCAGGACACGGAAGAAAGTTTGCCAAAATTCGAGTGAGTAGCAGCGCTGTGGGCTAAAATGGCTTTCTGATTACAGATGAGAGGAGGAATACAAGAGCCCAGGTTAGTCACACACACACAGGAGGACCGATGGGATGTAAATACCAGCTCTGTGCTACAATGCTGTGAAGATGAGCATCCTTGAACAAAAAGTCATCAAGGATTGAAGTGGATCAACAGACAGTAGGCGATCAATGCTGGTTCCAAGCTAAGGATGTACAGTGGGAGGCCAGATAAAAGCCCACCTCCACCAGTAAATATAGTAAATACGCAATGATGACAGCAAGGTCAGTGTATAGAACTAATGACGTGAATCCATGAATCCATATATCCAGTGTGTCTGAGCAATCCCAGTAACATGATTAAAAGTCAAGTCACAGCACTGGTGAATCTTGTGGGCTTGAAAGAATAAAAGAACAGAGAGAACAGATGTTTCCTTATTTCTGCAGAAACGCATTCATGTGCGGCTGCAAAGCTCCGGACACCGAAACTTCAGTGTCAGCAACCCTGCTACCCGTCAAAAAAACAAAAACATGATTGAACATGATTGTCATCAAAAAAAAAAAAACCTGAATTTGCTAGCATGTCGTACATTAAAAACAAATGCTGTTCTTCCCTTCCCACAGTTGGCTGTCAAGATTTCTAAGTTGGAGGTCCCCACAGTGCATGAACGCACAACTGCTCAAGCATCAGTTACACGCATACACACTCACACAGAGCACAGCAGCTTGAAGAAGAACTTGCTCAAGCGAGAAGGCACGCGAGAACACAGGTACTGTACGGTGTGAACACAATCATAAAAGAGACAAGAAGCTGTTATATTCAGCCCTGTACATGGAGCAAGTCCTAGAGGCGAGCGTGATATTTAGATCTGCTGAGCAATTAGACACATCTACAGGTTCAGTAAAATGTTAAAGCATCCTTAATCAATCAAAACAAATCTTTAAAAAACAAATTAGATGCAGCCAACTTTACTATTGACTATACTCTCATGCCATTATTAATCACAGCAGGTATCTGTTTCCAGCTAAAAAAGTTTCTGGACTTGTTGGATGTATAAGTTGGCTAACAAACATCATTACAAATGAATGGGGTGGGGGTCATACGGTACACAAATGGTGTGCGTATAACTTCTGCTGCCCTCAAGTAGGAAAATGAAATCTTTTATTGTTGGTTTAAAGTGCACACAGTGTATATAACAGATAATGTGCCAGGGTTTTATTAGAGAGACTGTAAGACAAACTGTGCAATGACAATTTGTAAATGACTCCAAGCAGCATTCTTCATTTTCATTTAGCATTTGTGCCGATACTAATATATTTTTAAAAAGCCGACATTGATCGTGTATTATTACAGATTGCAAACGTGACTTTATATCAGTCCCTACATATCAACACAAAAGCACATCGATGAGAAAACACGGGATGTTTAAAAAGTCTACCAAGTCAAAAGTAGACCAGGAAGTGCAGTATTTTCTGAACTTTGTTGAACCAATGGCTTCAACGAATTTAAATTTTTTTTGCAGTAGTGACAGGATGATCCTATTTGGTGCTGGCTAGTTGTCTTCAATAAAGACGCTATGGAGTGTAAAATGTTTTGTGCTCCCTGCCTAAATACTGAGCTACGTTGTAGGGATCAGTGCTTCGTGCCAAAGAAAGGAAATTACTCTCTCCACTCTGTTGGATATATGCAAAGTCTCTGGCTTTCTCTCTCTCACGCGCGCTCACTGGCAGGTTATTGATTCCTAACCTCCCATTGTGTTACACAGTGAAACTGACACCTAACTTGCAGCAGTGATTATGCAGAAGTCACTGCAAATGGTAAGAGAAAGTGAAGGATGAGAGAAAGAGACAGCAGAAAGCTAGTACGGACCCTTGTCTTTCTCTTGTCTTTAATAACATCTCTGTTAAAAGCACAACATTGGATATGGGACAGTTGTCAGTCGTCTGTTTTTAATTTACAGTGTCTTCTGACCGGCTGGAACACAGGAAACACTGACACCAGAAATATTCGAAACCCCACGGCTGCAGGAACAGCCTACATGTTCTAAGATAAGAGCTTTGTTGTCTTTACTGCGGCATGCATGAACTGTAACATGTACCATCTAGGTGGTGGCTACAAGGCAGATCAAACATAATGAGGTGTAAGTCAACCATAAATGAAAATGGAAGAATGTTTTCCAAAGACTTCAGTATTCATGTGCAAGGACAACACGAGTTCACACTGTTCCATGCCGTACATTCTTTTGCTTAGTTGAATAAGCACAGGGATGCTTAAGTGTAACCGCATGCAAAGTTATGTTGTAGACGTAACGCTTGACTGTGTGTATGCGCACAGGGTACGCACGCTTCCACATGTCTTTTCATGCATGGACCACCCTGGACCTGCGTACGACAACACTCTCATGAGCCATGGAGGACGTTGTATAACAGCTTTAACACACAAAGCTCGTCATCGTTTGCGAGAACGGCAAATAATCATTAAATAATCAAAACAGGAATGCATTCATGTACACAAAGGGTAGGTGTCTGGTGCAAAAAAAAGGCAGCGTTGGAGCGTATCAGCTATTACATCAGACTGCTTATAAATAAGCAGGGAGCATCTACAGATTCAAGGGCAGGACACATTTATATAGAGCATTTAAGATTTGAGGAATAAAAATAGTTGACTTACGAAACAGATATGAAGGTAAAAACATGAGTTATTAATGAAGCTCTTAGCTTCTTAGTGTAATGAATATTTAAAGATATCTGATTCTGTGAAATGATCTGTGCTTAATTTCTTTTTTCTTTCCCAAAATCTCTGATTTTTGGAAATGAAAAGGAGAAGAAAAAAAACTGTCCCCCAGTTCTATTTTGTGGAGAGCCTGGGTCAGGTATGAGTAAGAACAGCCAGTGCCCGAAAAGAATCATTTTTCCCTCATTTAATTCTGCATGTGTGGGCGGATCTGATGATTCGCAGCCCAAGCGTTCAGATTCCTATGAAACGTAGCCTGGCCTTAGGGTGTATGGCTACAATTCTCCCACACATACAGGGTGGCTATGGGAGCACTGGTCACAGAACACAATTGGAAGCAACCACTGAAACCAGTCCACAGTTGAGATTAGACTGCAGGGGACATATTGCCCCCTAGTGGCCTGATTGCTAAAAGCAGGGACTGCTCCAGTTGAAATAATACAAACGGCAAAACACAAACTGCAGACAATTTGCACCAGACCCATTACTGATTACTTTATCCTTAATATAAGACAGCATTCCATACTTTTCAGCAGGTTGCACGGAGCAGGGTAAACACTGGAAAAAAATGTAACTACAATTCAATATATAAAACCATATATCTGAGGAGGTGAGCAGCTGTTCAAGCACTGTGCCAACAACACAACGAGGTTGACTCACTTCCAAAAGCTGCTGTGCAGAATCATCCAGAGACGGAGGAGCCACTGGTGCAGGAGCGGACTGACGCACTGGGCGGATTATGTTATGAAATCCTAGTAATGCATTATTGGTGGAAGGGTGACATCTATTCTATGTTTTCCAACTTTCCAATGAGGATTCAGCTTGGTGGAGGATTGAGCAGTGTCTATTTTAAAGCATTATGACTCAATTTATGTGTTCAGGAAAAAATAAAAGGATAAGATAAATGTTGGAGTAACACTAACATTAGCTGTGTTCTAACAGAAGGATTAACACATTCAAGTGATAGAAAAATATAATTCAGAACGTAGCAACTATTTAGATCCTTTCTCCTGATGTGTTGTTTGTTAAGTAGCTGAAAACCTCTTCTGTGTCACGTTTTGTTTCTAAGGAAGCAAGAAGCAATAGCAGGGAGAAAAAAAAAAAAAAAAGGAAATTGTAAACGCTGACATGCTTGTCAGATCTAATTAGAGAGCGACAACAAACCGGCCTGGTGTGGCACAGTCCTGTAAAGCCGTCCATTTTGTTGCTAAGTTACATTTCCCATCATCTGAGCGACAACAAAATTACAAGTGACAATTGTCGTGATCCCCTGGAAACTCTCAGATCAAACGATAATTGGACGGTTCTTCGAAAGAAAAGGGAAAGAGCCATAGTAACAGATAATTGCTCCGTGTCTCACGTGGAGGATTCATTAATGCCGGCTGACTCCGCTGCCACCACGCTGATGGGTTCACTCTTGTCGTTGCAAGAACATTGTGATCACAAGAACACTTCCCATTCTGTAGTGAAAGCAGCCACACAGGCGGTAATTGGAAACACAAGGTTCTGGTAGCACTGTTTGAGATTTCACTGACAAACACAAAAACCCCAGCCAAGGACATGAACAACGCAGTGCACCGCTTTGAGCCAATTCCACTGCATCCTCTTACTGAATAAATCTCAAACTTGAAACAAAATACTTCACAAAAACATATTTTATGTTATTTTTCTTCCAGTACAGCATGCACTATTGCATAAGCAGGCTCTTTGATACGCTCTGACTTAACTGTTTGTGTAACGTAGCATGAATAGTACAAATATCTGCAAGACCTGTCTCTTATCCTCTCTATATTCTGCTGCTGCTCTTCTGAACACTGAAGGTCCTTGAATGCTCATTCTCAGTAAAAACACACCGACCTCTCTCACGTGTTCTCTCTTCCTTCTCATTTCTTTATTCATTCAACAACCCACCTAGTGTTTGTCTTTAAAATGGCAGTCAAACGTAAGCCCCAGCATAACCAATTAACCTTTTTTTTTTGTTCTCTTGTTCACGTTGGCGGCGCAGGGCGAGAAAGACGCATTTCGCGTGAAGAATCCGTGTAAATAACACGTAAAGAAGGCTGTTCGTTCGCTGCAGTGTGCTCGACTGGCAAATCTCAAATGTGTGGGCAACTCTGAGGAAACGACTCCAGAAGACATTCATCATTCATGTGGTCCAATAGAAAGACATTCACTGTTGAAAAAAGGTTAATAGTTCACCTGGATTTTGTAAGAGTGTTGTGACAAGAATAGATCAACTGGAAAATGGTTCGTTTGGGGTGATGTTTTATTGGTAGGAGCTTTGCAGTCGGAAATAAAAAACTAAATCCAAGCTGAAGCCAACCAGGTCAGCGTCATTTTAAAATGTGTAGCTCTTTTGGTCTGACATGTTCTGTCATCACAGAAAACATTGCAAATACACTTCATCTCACGTTCCTTGTTCCCGCTGCTCTAGATAGGCTACTCACTGGAGCAACACATGCATATTAATCAAGCCTGTAAGACGGAAGAATCCTCCACGACATCTATCACAAGGCGGCGTCACGGAAAAGCAGGTGAACTGTCAAAGTTGAAGAGTAGGCAAGCTCCATCCATGCACCAGCAAAATTATGCGTTCTGCTTGCCGCGCTCACTAACAGTTGTGATGGGAAATATACCAGAGGGTTGCCTAGGGAACCAGTGTCCATTAAAGAATATAATAGGATAGAATCTTTATTGTTGTTGTATCAGTGTAAATAAATTGGGAGATGCTGCTGCTTAAAGAGGCTGAGCGTGAACTAGCACGTGCACCCATCACTCATTACTAATGAATCAGGGATTTAGCTATAGCGACTAAATATGCTCTTTTTCTCGTATCAGGGTGTAAATATCTTTTCATGTGCTGTAAAGTTGGAGCGTTTTTAGAGATCTGTGGAGATAAAAATCATATTTAGAGCCAGCCTCAAGTGGCCATTCAAGGTTTTTTTGGCTCTTCTGCGTTGGCTTCATTTTTAAAACCCAAGAGATTGGCGCTTGATATTAATCCATAGCTGAAAGTTTTTCACAAAATGTTAGTAGGTGTTAAGGAACTACAGCGCCCTGCTTTTTCAAAAAAGTACTTATTTGTGACAATTTTTAATATTTTAAAGCTTCAGCAGCAATCAATGAACTTGGGAAAAGTGTAACAACCAAAGTAGGAAAGTCAAAAAGCATTGGTGACTAACAAGTCACTGGTTTGGCTTCTTCCTGAGGTCTGTTGACAGCGTAATCCAAGCCTTATCACTAAACAGTGCACAGATATGACAGAGAGAATTTAATCACAGATAAATAGACCATTTAAATTCCTGCAGGAATTGTGCTGAGGTTGTAAACTACACTTTGAATAGCATCCGTAGATACACCTTCATAACATATGCTGCCAGTACACCTCTGTTTTGATTGTTACTCCCAATGGAATAAGCATCAAGAGCGATCTAACAGCACAAAGGTGCTACGTATCAGAGAAAAACACATAGTGTACACAACAACAGCCATCCCATCACATCAACTGGAATTACCATATGGGCTTGGCTCTGGGATAAAACAGCATGCATCTGCAGTGGATACAAAACTGCTGCGATGAATATATATATATACACAAAAAAAAAAAAAAAAACGGTCCTGTTTGTGTGAGCTGTTAAGGAGAACCTCTAAATCAGTGTTTCCTCCAATATCCAAAATGTACAATGCAAATGGCAAAAAAAAAAAAGAGAGAATAATAAATGGAGCATGATAAATAGGGGGAAATTGCTGATAAAGAGTAAATTGTTACAGAAACTAATGTGTCTAGAAGCAGGCCAGTCATTTTGCACACTGCCATCTCATCTCATTAGACAACCATTTGCCATTTTGATAGATGCACGAGAGTGTCACAGAGTTCACAATGAACGCTGAAGGAAAGAGAAATGGAACCGGTGAAACAGGACAGCAGCCGGACAAAAACACGATTCACAACTCCCAACTCTTCCTGGAAACCCTGAGCCCATGGACTGCTGATGAGCGGTGGATGTTGCGACGGATGAGTGCAGGACAGAGAGAACCCACTGAGAGGTCAATAGTTCTTCACTGACCTGTGAAGAACTCCATTATACCTCGATCACTTCTCTGACTCACTTCCTTTTTTTTTCCTCCAACTGGTGCTACCAGCCAGCGCTGAACAGCAACAATATCATTGTTGCCAACTGGACTACAGTTGTGATTCAATCACAGCTCTGTGCAGAAATACATCACACTGCCACTTCTTGCTCTCAGCAAAAGTTTGCAAGCACTTTGGGTTTAATATAGATTGCAACTTTATGACATTTCTTCCAGTAATACACCTGTCTATTTTATCCAGAAACCTGTGATTACTTCAGAACACAATGACTGAAAAAGGGATCTTCTGAGAGCACATCTACTCTATTGTATGGCTGATAAATGTATATGATTGACCATAAACAAGAAAATCGCTGTTTTCTTGAACCCTCCCCTCCAAAAAAAGAGAGAGAATATCTGTGATTGAATTCCATTACAGAAAACCTTTGTCTGTTGTTGAGAGGAGCAATCTGTTATTGCTGAAGCTACGCTTTGTCACTGCCATTACGGCCAAACAATTACATGCCTGATTGTATTCACTTTGCCCTTACACACACTGACGGCAATTCTTCATGCTCTTACAACTGACTGAAATGCTTTGCATAGAATACAGCTGCTAGAGTTGCATTTATTGCATTAAGAAACTACATGAAAAAATTAATGACATTTGATCCTAAATACAAATTTTCCTTTAGTACAGATGGAGTACATAACCAGAAAAATATACTTCAGTGTTTTATGCATCTGTAATTTTACCAGAGTGAGTCAACAGCTGCTAATTCAGTTAACAGCAACAATGAATTTGCTCAATCAAGTCACTATCTTTCATGAAATGAGGCAACAAAATAGTAAATTACAACTTCTCTGCCAGAGAAGGTAGGTAGGAAAAACAATCCCAGCCAAACAATAACACCAAGATGTTCAAGATTTACACTGTAAATCAGGAAAAACTAAGCTATGAGCTTCAACTAGAGCACAGGAGAGACTTAAGTGCATTTACATAATCTCACTGGGCGCGTATCATCAAATAAATAAGATTCTTTCTACAGTATAACATTAGATTTGGTTAGAATTTGTGCTGTTGAATTGACATAATGAAATATGTAAATAATAACATGTTTGTTTTTTGCGGTGTCCATGCAAAGAAGATGCTAACATTTATATTATTAAAATTATTACCCAGGTCTACAACGAACAAAAACAAAATAATTGTCATAATCTCATTAAATACGGCGACAGTGCAGTCTTAAGGTTATTATGACCAATATTGCATTTATATTTATACTAAACTCAAGAAGGCACGTACAGCCTCTCCTACAACAAGTCTTACTCCGTGCTCGACAGGATAATGACACTCCTCTTATGAGTAAGGACCACTGACTGTAGGTAAAGACATGGCAATTTTTTTTCATATCCTCAAAAGGCACACGCATTTCTCCAGACAGGACAATTCTCTCTCTCTGAATAGGAAATTACAGCAAACAGATACCGTGATGTCCACGGAGCCACATGTCATGACAGAATAGTGATTCATGGCGTTGTATTTGGCTGCAGGGAGGCAAGCCCATGGTAATGAATGAGCCTTAAGGAGGGCTTGGCCCCCATCATTAATCTTACAAGACTGGGCTGCAGAGCAATGCGGAGTAACTCTATTAACACAAAAGAAGACATCCAGACGGTCGCGCTTTGTTGAACTCACCTAAAAAATACGCGGATTGCTTCAAAGCAATTATACGATACCGCTGCTCCACGTAAAGCTACTCGAAAAAATATGAACGATTGATATGAGGCAGAGGAAAAAATCAGATTCAATTAGAATTCAAAACATTTTCTTGTACAAGAGGAAATAAAGGAAAAATAATGGAAATCTGGACCAGAATCAGTGGCGCGACTACTGAAAACATTTGACATGGCTCTGAGCTCTTGCAGCTGCAACAGCAACGCTTCGTATGGTTTATGTCACAAGGCGACTGATACCACCATCATTACACACCTAAGCTTCTTTTGATGAAACAGCCATCTTGGAAAATGTGTCTCCTTGCTGATGCACGGTGCACAATTTTTTTTCCAAGCCTCCCCACTCTGAACATGATGAGAAAACACTGACAAGGCTGTGACAACTTTCTTAACGCCATGAGACAAGAGCATCACTCGAGTTTTTTTCCCCCCTCATTCAGTTCTACGGAGCAAGGCTTGAAAACTTTGAAAACAGTCGGAGACGTTGAAGAGAAGGGTTTCAGTTTTGAGGAATGTCTGAATCTATCACATAATTCCCAGTCCACTCACCCAGCTGTTATCAGTTTTTCACTTGATTCATTTCAGCTTCTGTCTAGAGTGCCATCCTGTGAAAATCCTTTGTCTATGAAGTTTTATGAGAGTTTTTTTTCCATTATTTTTAACTCAGATATTTTTATTTGACAAAGATCACAGGGCAAAGTATTAGAAAATGTTTCAAATTGTAAAAAAATACCATGTGAGACTTCCTTGTGACAATCATTGACCTAATACAGTGCTTACTTTATTAGACAGCAGCCCTTATGAAGTACTCCATAAAGCATCACAGATCAGCCATAATATTATGACTACCTTGCTAATATTGTGTAGGTCTCCCATGTGTCTTCAAAGTGACAGTGTCAGAGAATGGACATGGGCCTTCTGAGGGTGTCCTGTGGACACTATGGATCATCCCACAGATACTTGATCAGTTTGGGATCTAGTGAATTTGGAGGCCAGGTCAACACCATGCGCTGTTTTCATATTTGTTTTAATTGTTCATAAACTGTGTCTGACTACATCCTGTTGGGGATGGCTGCTGCCATCAAGGAGTGTCATTGCTATGGGGTGGGAGTGCCTGGTCTGGTCTAGGTGGGCGCTATATGTCTAAGTAACATAATGCCGTGTCCAAAGGTTGCCCAGAACACAGAAGAATCATCTTGTGACAATTCAATCAGTGGTTTTAATGTCAAAGTGCATCATCTGCTAAGACTATTCCAATGCAGCTACAGTATGTTGCATATGGCATGCGGTATTTGATTGTTTCATTGTATATTTTTGACATGACACCACTGATTGTGTATAGTGTTTGTAATAGTCCATAGTGCACCTGGTTCACACTAGGTTTGCCTTTCCATATTCTGTATATGTGGCAGTTTTTATACCCAGTTAGCAATCCACAACCAGAACATGTTCAAGGAGTTGTAGCAGAAAGCTCACTTTTCATATAACACACAGTGAAACAGGTTGGTTTTTACTGAATCAGCTATGGCAGTGACTGAACAGTGCTGAGCTCTAAAAATTTAAAATGCAGTCAAGAAATTTCTACACAACACTTTATTTCACAGCAGAAAAACAGAATTAGACAACTGTCAGATAACAAACTCAGGTAAGGAAAGTACAATTGTGAGCCAACAGCCAGTGATGGTGACTCATAAGTGCCTCTCAATCCCAGTTAGTGATGGCTCCTATAGAATATTGAGTGTCTACTATACCGGAGACTGTGAGTGGTTTTGGACACAGGTTTCCCTTTCTCTCTCTTTCTCTTTGGGCTAGCATCTGCAGCTCAAAGGAATTTAACACGCCATTTAGATTTCATCATGGGGCGTGTTTCAACTGATGACACCAATTAAATCACGGCAATAAATAACTCAACACAACTGGATAGTCTGTCCACCCAGAAGAGCAATTTTGCTTTAAACAAATTCAGCTCAAAGGCGCTCAGATGACTACGTCAGCTATGTCTCTCTTAATCTCGTCTATCGCCGCATAAAATACACCCAAATGATGTGGGCTGGCTTCCAGACTGTCTTGTATGTACTGTAGCAAGTTACAGTCATTAGTGTGAAGTGATGCTTAGAGCAACATTTTTACAAGGGCAACGCTAACGTGATGATTTCGAGCGGGACAACTTCACCATCATCTCACTTTAGTTTGATAATATTTGCTATCTAGCGAATCCAGTTTTGGAAAATGAATAAGTGCAAACCTAATAATGGTTAGGACGACTTAAATTTATTAAATTCATCATGAAGGCGTCATGAATGTCCGTACCAAATTTCATGCCAATACACCCATCATTTGATTAGCTAGCATTGCTTTGTTTTTATTTTTAATGACTGACAACTTGATAATCGCTTGAGTTGAATCCACGTCTAAGTGTTTCAGCTTCAGTGCATTAAGCTTTGAGTTTTCCCTCACCACAACCTTCTTGTGTATCTGTCACTAGATTTGTTTTAGTCCACTTGGTCTGCACTGACAAATAATCGGGGTGGAGAGACATGAGCACAGGGTGGAAATTGTTGCAATTACGTTCATCTTTTCAGAGGACGCCTCTGTGAAAGGTGCTCCCTTAGGAATTAATCCCCCCAGTGTTTGAGCGTCTTACCTGTTTATTAAACAGTTTAATCGCTTCCTCCTATGATTCAACACTTCTAAAAAGATACGAGCACTTTACTTTTATTATTAGCACACAGTGCTTCCATTAAAGAGCAATTAGAAATCTGTTGTGTACACGTGTGTGTCTGTAATTCAGCAACGAGATAAGGCTCTTGAGAGCAGCTCAACATAACAATATCCACATTAGCATTGTTATTTACTGCAATCGAAGATACACAAGAACAATGTCGACTGCTGCTACTTTCACATGTTAGATATACATCAACCGAATCAATAAAATCTGTTGTTATCTTGTAATTCTACATTTGATCAGCTGCAGTGTATGCGCTTTAGAAACTAGATATCCTCAAGTGACTTGAAAGGTTTAACATTCAAAACAGGAACCATGCCTTAAAAAAAAAGAGTCCTTCTCAAGGTCGATGGCGTACTTACAACAAGCCTAATTGAGAATTTGATCTAGTCGCTCTAGGGGTGGACAAAGTGCTGCGGTGAATGTTAAAGATGAGCTATCAGGATTTGATCAGAAGTAATCAAAATGCTGCCCTACTTTTAGATCACTTCCTTCTTTACCTATAACCTGTGCATTAGACAGGTATTTCTGCAGCATTTGTATTCTATTCTATCAACTGACAGACTCTATTAACCACAGTGGACACGGAGAGCTTATTGTGTACCAGCAGAGATTAATATAAATCACAAAGTGTATTTTCAGACACCTGGACAAAGCGGCGATAATATAGCAACAACTGTGTGATGAAAGTCGGAGGAGAGCTGTAATCAACAGCTCTCCTCCACAGGACCCAGTGGGAACCCTTGCACACTGTGGGTATGTATACATGTGTGAATGCAAATTAACTCCATGCAGAATTATTTACACCACATTAATTCAAATTAATTAGTTATAGATGTCCTTCGCCTTAAAAGTTGAGAACACAAAAGTACAAAAAGAAGGGAAAGTAGAAGAAAAGGGTTTGATAATAAACTTTTAACAGTATCTATTGTCTAAAGGTTATCATCACGATTGTGTCCGTCGACAGGTGCTTTGAGCTTTATGTCAAAGTAAGAAGGGAAACTTCTCCACAATGCCAATGCTAACATACTGTTCTCAAGCAGCAACCACGCCTACAATGTGAGTTTAACCTAGATTTTTGCTTCTGCATCAGAACTACTCCAGTACCTCAAGTGCAGTTCAATCTCCACAGACCTTCATGTCACAGGAGCTGCCAAGATGGATGAGGAACAGCACAACATGCTGAAGTTATGGGTGCAATTATGTAGTTTTAAAATGGTGGATGGATACCAGATACCAAATGTCATCAGTTCAGTCTGTTATGTGTTTAGATGTTTCGCCACGAATGCCAACCTCATGGTGGCAACAGAGGGAAGATCAGAACTCCAGCCTCGTCCTCTGGGTGGGAACCATAACAAATGTTTCATGGAACCACATCCAATGTGTGAAACCCACATGTGGTTAACTGACGACAGACAGACGATCATTGCCGACTGTAGAGCTGTGGCACTAGCATAGCTCAATATAAAGGCCACACATAAGACAACATGAAGAACTATTTACGATCCCATCTAGGCATCTAAAGCATATAAATGCATGTTTCTAACTGCTTTAATATCTCCAGACACAATTTAAAGAAGATTTAAAGTGTTCGTGATGTTATGTTGAATTCCTGCTTGTTTTCAGGCAAAGAAAATCTTTGCAGCAAATACAGTTTCAGTGCTCTGATTAAAGACAGACAGCACTGAATCTTTCGTTGCATTCAAAATGAACTTTTGTTTTGTAAAAGGGGGCTTTGATGTAATCTTGCCTTTTCAACCACTCGTGGCTTGTTTGACAGGCAGCAGTCACACGGAGACGGAAAACAGCCCAAAGTTGAGCAGAAGAAATGCGCCCCTCCTTCGTACAAGCTGGTGGAGTGGTAATGATTAGCTCTCTAGCAGTATTCTCCTAAGGCGAGTGATTACGACATGCTCCGCAAACGATGACACCTCTTACCTGGAGCCCAAACAAAGAGAGCATCCCAAAATATTTCTAGAGCGCCGAGTTCGAGCTCAAATGTTGTTTTGCCACCTGCAAGAGTTTGTGTTTATTATTCAGGCTGAGGACCTGAGGGAGGGGATTGGTTTTGTTAATGAAAATTACTTCCAGCGAAACAAATGAACTGTAAATGCCAGCAAAATTTAAAAAAAAGAGTTGCATACCTGCTCCCTTTCTTTCTGTCTTTCTTTTTTTTTTAAAGCTGGATGTTGGATGAGAGCTGCTGAGTATGAATAATTTTTTCCCCTCAATGTTTTGTTCCTTTTCACCCTTTACTCTGGTTGTGAGCTTCGCTAAGCCTCCATGAGAGGAATAACCTGGAATGGAGGAACACTTCAATGTCGCCCTTTCCTCCTCTCCTCTACGACTGATTATACAATTGATTTTTTTTTTTTTTTTTTTTTTTTTCCACCAGTGGTTCCTGTTATAGGAGCAGTAATAACAATTTATCTTGGCTCCTTGTTCCATTACAGCAGAGCGGCAAAGAAACCAGAGGAAAAGTGCTGTGTTTTATGATTTATGGAGGCTATTTGACCTGTGCTTATTAGAGGGATCTACTGAACGTGATGCAGACTTAGGAAATAGACTATGGGCTTTGCTCTGCGATGGCTGCGTGAACAAGATGGAATCGGCGTCCCTGATGATTGAAAAACAAACATGACCTAGTCTGAACAGGGATGTTCAAATATATATCTGCCTTGCAGCCTCGTGTTGACACCATAGTTGCATCTGATTGCAATCCAATTAGAGGTCAATAAGAAGAAAAACCTCAACCGTACTCACCCAGCATCACCGGCAAATCCCATCTAACAGCTCAAGCTGGTATAATTTGGCAAGGACGAGTGATAAGCGGGATCACCTCATGTTCTTGCCCTGGTCCTCACTTTTGTAAGTATGATGCCTAAAGGAAAGTGCCATGGCACTGAGGGCCCCCTCGGTTATTCCTCACTGATTGGCTGTTATGGAACCATTTAAGCATAGCAGCTACCTCCCTGCTTCACACCAGCAAATCCAGGCCTCTCTCCTGTGGCCAGTGATAATATTTAACAGCTGACCTTATCTTCTCTCCCCCACATCTCCTCTCCGCCAGTAACGGTGAGCATGTTAATGTATGACATAGCCCTACATGTAGCATGCTAATCCATCTGTGGCCCGGCTGATTAAAGATGAATATCGGTGGAGGGGTAAACACAGGCACGCCCCAGGCAGCTTCACCGATGACTACACCTGCACAGGACCATGTAAACGGTTATACCCAAGCCAGAATATAATATTATAGATCTCTGGCCCCGATGATTAAATCAAAAGGTCCCCACTTAAAAGCAAACTATCTGGGACATGCAAAAATTTTAATATCCAAAGGAAAGTTCAACTTTAAATGAAAACAACCAACTTGTTGATAATAAATAAATAAAAACAAAGCTCAAAAAGGCAAGAAGGACCGAACCCAATGCATTATGGGAAATAATGAAGACTGGCAAAGGAGAGGTCTAACCAAACAGTAAATATAGGAGCTACAACAGAGAGGCTAAAGAAATGTTGGTAATGTGACAGTCAGTTTGAAAAGAGCCATAAATCATTTATCCACTTTAATCCCATGGGAACATGTACTATGAATATAAAATCAGAGCAAATCATTGCAGCGAAATGATAAATGCAGTGTACATAAAGAGCCACTGCACTTATCCTTAAAATATTACGGCTATATATGTAAATACTGCTGTATATGTGATTTGTACATCCTATACATAATTGCTACAGAAGGCAAAAGGTTTCTGTGAAGGTTTATACAGAGTAACAGGACCCCAAGGCAGAGTAAAATCAGGTTTTACTACGTTGCATATAATAATAATTTAATGTCGTTATGGACTTGGATAACCTTTTTGTTAAAAGACTGAAATATCTCAAATATTTGCTCTTGCATGCTCTGTGGACGAGTTTACATAGAGAAGTGGAAGCGTCTCCTGTTTTGTGCATAAACATAATTTATGAATCTGGCCCCATGGATATTAAAATGCCCTTTAATTATTCTACTACTCAGCTGAAAACTCATTTGATACCCACTTTTAGGGGATAAATGTTATGAGTGCATAAAAATTTAAACAGATTAAAACGACCATTTATGATAATTTGATGGGTTTTTTATTTTTAATCATTTAAGGGACAGTGCTACGTCTTTGTCTGGTAAACATACAGCCCCCATAGGTTTCTTTCCATGCTGTTACAAATGTCTGCTTCAGCCGACAAAGATACAATATGTGCCGCCTTCAGCTGATCGATCGTTGGACCACCTGAGAGTTGTGCCCTTTCTCTGTAGGCAGAGTTGTCACCATTAGCTGGATGAGAAGGCAAAGTTGTGGGGGGAAAATGCTGGTATACAAGCTGTACAAATGCCTTTGAAAACAAAAGTGAAAAGCAGAAAACTGAACAAGTCAGTGAAAGTGATGGTTTGCTTTATAAATATCATCAGAGGCAATCATTATCTCCAGAGCGCCAGAAGGGAGAGGCACAGCGCTCTGCATCATATCAGGTCTAGTTCTCTTCTCAGACAAGCCACAGGGTGGCTAGACAGGAGAACCAGAGTCTTACTCAGGTAGACTACTAATGAATCTGGGGAGTTGTTTGCCATATGACTAGTTCTTGCTCAGACCATCTTCCACCGGATCCAAACATAACACTGGCAGAAATGAGAAACCTCTCACAAAGGCATGCAACACAAAGAGACTAAACTGGAGAGGCAAAAAAAAATGATGGTTAATACCTTAAAAACTGCACGTTATTAACAGCGACAGGCATATGAATATAAGATGCACCGTGGGCAAGACTCTAGGCCAAACAGATAAGTGCGTCTGCATGAATAGTATTCCTGCAAGACATTTGCACTTGAAATAAAATATTTTTCTCTAATGAGTTTGCAAACACTCTGTCAGGAGTAGTTTGCTCAACTCCCATTCAAGGGCAAAACATTTTGACTGACGTCGCAAAGCGAGCACAGATGCTGCAGTTTGGGATTTCATCCAAATACCCGTCAAGAAAAAGAAAAAGAAAAAGAAGAAGGTTCTCTGCACCACCAATTACCATTGCTGATTTGAAAAACTGTAAATTACAGAATCAGCCTAAAATTATAAAATCCTCCTTTAATAACTAGTTTTGTATTTGAATGTAAAATTAATTTGAATATAAGCAATATGGGGAAATGCAAAACACTTCATTTACATCCTCTGTTATTGTTGCTGTTGTGTTTGAGACTTACTGAGAAGTGCAGGTGCATAATCCACAGCTTATTTGCATTCTCTCCTCATTTTTCCAACACTGATAAAGCGTCTGACCTACCTTGTCACAGGAGAACCTAAACCTTGTAGCATCCGGCACAATAATATTCTGTTTGCTGTGTGTTTGTGTGAGGATAAAAATCCAGTTTAAATCGGTGGAACATGAAAATTGAACACGACGAAGCACATCTAATAAGTGCTCTTATGATTTTACTCGACGCACTATCCAATGAAATTAAAATAACTCCTCAATCAAGTCTTTAATATAACTATCATCCCACGAGACGGTTAAAAAAAATCATTAATAATTGTCACACTAAAGAGCTGAGACGGATGAACTGTACTTAATGTTAGCTATGTCATAGACACCGAGCGGTAATCAACACTGAAATGTAAATGTGCTGGTGTTAGCTAATATTCAGTCAGCCTCCCTATTTAGTATGTTAAACTGGCTCCACCTGCAAAGATGAAGAGCCTTGTAGTCCATATTAATGTGATATGACTCACATGTTAATTGCAGTAAACTGGACGGTCTTTTGCCAGATATGAAAGCATGCCTTTCCTCAAAGGCTTGCCAAGTAAGCATCCCTCAAGGAAGGAAGTTTCTCTTTGTAATTAAAGCTTGCAGTTTAACTTATCTAAGTTACTTAAATGTACTCTTCAATGGATTTTTATTTATTTTTCCCTTATTTATCTTCGTCTCATCCCAGTCCAGGTCCACTTACTCCTACTTCTGGTAGAGACTGCTCCCCACTACATTAGTGTAGGAAGGGCCGTGCATGTTTTTAATATCGCTTCAATTTCGACAGCTTCACAAACTGTTTACAACCCGAGGGCAGGGACGCTGTTAGTCATTGCTTAGTGCCATCTGTGATTTGAAAACTCAACATTCAATTATGAGGGGAACGTATGGAGTGTGGCCGTTAGAGGACTTGTTTGTGCTGAGAGTTGTGACACTTGGGTCATTTGCCAGCTAACACCAGACCCCTTCCTTCATTTTAGGTGCAACACAACAGCTCTCAGTGTGCAGAAGATGCTGACACTTAGGTGCTGGAGGACAAAGATACAATAATAAAGAGCTTTCTATAGGCTACCACAAATCTACAGTTCACTCTTCCGCTATATGTATGAACAGAGGCTATGGAGGTCATTGCTATATATCCCACACAGCTTTTCCTGGCTTTCAACTGTCCAACGTAGCTTTCAGAATAGGGTTATATCATCAGCTGTTGCTTTAGCATCCTCTTAACAGTGCTTCAAATGTTTTTTTTGTGTGCATTTTCATTTTGGATAAAGGTATTCATAAAGAAAAATTGAGGGAAAGATCAGTTTTTACCCATCTTTAATACAGAGTGCTTCCACAGACTGTTATTTCCCATTTTGTGTGGGGTGTGATATAAAAAGACCCTGCGCATGAAGTATGGGTGGTGTATGCTTCTACTTTGCATTTGACTGCATCAATCCATCTCCTAATTCTGACTTGCTAAGAGGTGCACCTGCCAACTGCACAGCACGATGCCACCATCACCACCATGCTTCATCGTAATAACTGCATTAGCCAGGTGATTAACAATACAGCGATTTTTCCTCATGTTCTCCGAGTCCTTTAAATGTTGCTTGCCAAACTCCAAGCAGAATTTCTTTCGCCTTTTACGCAAGACTCGCTTCAGGCTAGCTACTGCTGAGATGATTGTTCTTAGAAAACATAGGCTGTAGAAAATATGGAAAATGCATCTCCACTTCCTTCCACTGCTCAAACCGATGCTAGATTTCCTGGGATATAGGCGCTGACATCTTACAAGTTTGAAGCCGCTGTACTTATTTCTTTCAAATCATGTCATCACGTCCGGTTTTTATAGCGTCAAACAAAACTTCTCAGAAATATGGACACTCGAACATCAATCACACATGACAGAAACAATCCATGGAAAGAAAAAATATATATGTGACATATTTTAGTGCTTTAGTTTGGACAAAGTCCCATCCACTAACATGGAGGGGGTGGAGCTTATACCGCAGCCAGACACCAGGGGGAGCTCTACTTGCTTTGGCTTCACCTCTGAGGAGCTGTCATGTTGGCGTCCACTTTTATATACAGTCTATGGTAGGACATATTAGCATGGTTCATTGGGTTCCTGGTAAATGATCATGTCCCTTTACTTAGTAAACTTAGAAAAGTCTAGGAAGAGATGGTTTCAACCTTCTTCCGTGACATTATTGAGACTACTGTGCTCCTGAGAAAACCTGCAACAACTTCATCACATGGGTCGGCAAAGAATCCCTTCAACTACATGGCTATTTATCCTGAATTGGAGTTTGGATTGTGCTACCTTTACATACACACACAAACACAGGTGTGTGCTTTTCCAAACCTCTGTATGTCCAGTCAATTAAATTTGCCTTAGGGGGACTCCAATCAAGTTCAAAACACATCACAAGGATAATCAAATCAGACAGGGTGCACCTGACCACAATTTGGAGTGCAGCAGCAAATGGCCACTTAAAATTAACCCCACAGCCCAATAAAATATGCAAACAGTGAATGGGCTTGAATATTTTCTGAATCCGCCATTATCAAGCTGTTAAAGATAAATAAATTGTTTCCTGATGGAGGTGACTTTGTGGCTGTCACAAAGCCCATAAAACTGTACTTTTAGCTTCCCCTTTGCTATGTGCTCTCCATTAATCTAAAAGCAGCCACCCTCCAGATACCAGCTGGCATCTGGAACAAGCCCTTCTGTTGATGTTGGCAACCAAACGAGCAGGCTTTTGCTGTTAATTAGCCTCTCCACCACTAGGCCAATGAGCAGCATCCGTGGCACGGCATTTTACACACTCAGAGCAACAGATCGTACTGGTCCATTTTTTATTTTATATTTCAGACTCTCACTTGCCACACACGAACACATGTCAAAAGCAACAGATGCCAATATCTTTAGACCCAGTTCAGGAGGAAGAGGAGGAGGAAAAAAGATGGGGAGCAGCACATTAGCATAAATCAGGATCACTATGCGTGACTGTCACTTCAAAGATAAATTAGAAAACTCTTCAAGTGTTCACGAATGTTGGAATGAGTCACAGATAATCCACTTCACTTTTATTTATTTGTTTGGTTTTTTTGCCAGTCAAGAGCATTTCATATGTTTATGTAAGTTATACAGGGCAGCAGCTGCAACAGGCACGAGGACGGGCTGGGGGGGGAATAACGAAGAGGGAGCAACAGGGGACAAGAGGAAAACGCAAACACAGACCGGAGTCTATACAAGGTAATGGATATGGACAAAAGCCAATAATCAATGGACTTCCACTGCCAAGCGATCACTACTTACACCTCCAGATTGAACACACACAGACAGAGCTGGTTTCCTCCAAGTGCATAACAGTGAAGATGAAGAAGGGGTTTTGCAATAGCTACTAATAAAGCAATAATTTAATTGGCCTGTTAAGTTGATAGTTGCAGGCCATCATGTCATTTTCATATTAATACACTGCAGAGAAACATTTTATATATGAACAAGTGCAGAGCAAATAAATATAGAAATTAAATCAAAACTACAGTTAATTCTTTAGTGTTTCTTATATTTATTTATATTATTGTAATTAAGAGTGAATAGTTTCTGAAGGCTATTGAGAAATGTCTTTTTTTTTTCTTTTCTAATATGTTATAACAAAGTAAAGGAGTAGCTCAGTTAACTGCATGCCCTGTTGCCCCTACTAGTTGCTCTACAGTTCAACAGAACATATGAATTTAACTGCTAAATCTTCTGTAACAACCTCCCTCAGGGCGGATGCTGTAGCAATGTCAAATTGCTTGATTAAATGTTTGCTGTATATAAAAATGAAGGACTAAAAAAAGCATCCTTCCAACACTGTAAACTAATCACATCGTATCGAAAAGCCATGGGCCTCATCAAGAAGCCATAAAGTTTAATAAAGCACAATGAAATGTGATTTTCACATGGTGCCATTCATTTCCATAATCCCTGCCTATACGACCCTCCCGGGTCGCCTCGGCATCTCGGTGGAGTTGTCGAAACTGGGGCTCAGGCAGCAGCGGAGCACTTTCATGGCTCCGTTTTCATTTAGCGTCATTAGAAATTCAATTCCCAGCAAATGACTTTTTAGAATTTCACAGTAGTCCCTTAAGATGTTCTCGCATGACCCACTTTTGTCTCAAGCAGCACTGGCAATGTACATGCATATTCCTAAACTGCTTCATCATAGTGTTGCATTCGTTTTTTTTTTTTTTTTACGACTGCTTCTTAAAGACGGTGCAGGTCATCACAGGGACAACTGGTCATATGCTTGAAAACTCCCATGATGATGCAGGTAAATATATTCAGCTTGTACATAATGCCGTGTGCATCTTGTGCGACTGGGGCATGCTTCCCCGCGCTAGACGTGGAAAAGAGAATATTAACAATGACAACATTTTTACCCTGGAGTCTTGTTTATACCTATTCCGCTGCGACATTGTATGAAGATCACAGGGTAATTTTCAACGGGTGCACGTATCCGCATAAATTCCTCCCTGGTTCTGCTGATTGCTCTCTTCAGGTGCAAACACACCATACATCAACAGCTAAGCATGCCGAGATTATGTTCTGTGATGTGCCCCATCTGTTAAAGGGCTGATGACGAAAACAGCGGATCCGTCTCGGCTCCCCCTTTGGAGATAAGTAGGAAGTGGGTGCAGCTGACACTTGAAACTTTAGGCGTGAAATGAACACACGCAGTTTTCTGTCTGTGCAAACAAGGCTTAATAAAGATGACGGGCTATAAATCTAGGGCTCCACCTTTTTCAATTTCTTGCTTCACTGACCATCCCACGGTAGCAGGGGACCACCTATACCTGGGACATTCCCCTACAAACTGACATCACATGTGTGTGGTAATGTGACACATATGAAATGTGTAGAAATGGGGATTTCACACTAGGGAATTTGGGGCACTGACCTAATGCAAATGAAAGCATATCATATAAGCAGCTATGGACCACCAGCTGAAAGAAAGTTAACTAGTAGGACCCCAGAGGAAAGCTCAGACACCGGGATGTTAAGTGAATGGTGACTCCAGGAGAAATCGCTCTATTCGGGTCAATTACACTGTTACCCTTTGAAAGTTTAAAGCTAATGGAGCTAATGAATGCACCACAACTGAATTTATGGAGCGTATATCCTTGAAGTGAAGTCCACTGCCCCCAAGTTGATCTTAAGCATCACCACTTGTAGTAGGCCTGCTGGCTCTGACAGGTGGTCATGTGCTGGGGAGCAGGTGACTCGGCCCCTCCTCCCCCCTCGCATCCCTCGATGCTGTCAGTCACAGTGACAAAGGTGACATTAGGTGCAGATCCCGCCATGATGGAAAGGGCATCTGCACAGCATGTACATCTTTTAATAGCCTCTACCTCGATCAGACGGGCAGATAGAAGCACGCAAATCTAGCCACTTTTGCGTGAGTACACAGACACACGGTCAGATACAGGGGTCCCACTCTGATCTGGACACACACACACATACTCCAGTAATTTATGAGGACAAGGTGCCCTCCTGAGAAAAGAGGACAAACAGTTTGCACTTGGCGAGCAGAAGTAATAAAAGGTACCATATGTGCTAGAAAGCGTCCACGGCCTTAATTATAGATAAAAGCTTTTATACCATTTAAAAAACAGACGACTCAGTGAAAATGCAACTTTTAACCAACCCTGATTCTTGGCCAGTCAACTCACCTTGGCAATAAATTGATCAATCCGTTGACTTAAAATGTTACCGTTTCCTACATCTTATTGTAACGTCCTGAAATTGCTCGTTTTGTCTCAGTAATGACATCAACCACCCCCCTTTCTCCCAAATTATCCAATTTACATAAAACGTGGATCGGTAAATGGCTGGCACATTTGCTTACAAATGAACATAATGATGAATCCATCAAGTTAGATCACCCATAATTTCAGCAATATCCCTTGTGATGGGTGTTTACAACAAACTGTTTAGGTGATAATTTTAAACACTCCATTTTCTCTCCTGACTCACTTTGGGTTCGCTATAATGTGGAAGTTGTTTCCTATATAATCACGTTCCTGTTGCCTCGACAGGCTTATTTCCAGCAATGGGATTATGTTCCAAGATCTCAGAAATTACCGTTATAAACAAAGGAAAAACAAAGAAACGAGTCATGTAACAAACCTAAATTTTCTTTTGTTATATATCGGGAGTGTGACGGGAGTGTGACACCCTGCGGCGTGCATCCATGTACAGAAGCAGAAATAGTTGCGCCACAGTGAAGATGGATTGGGAACGTGCCGAATCCTTCACAAGCTCGCTCTGAAAATAACGCTGTGCTTTGAGGAAATGTGAAATGACTGATATGTTGGAAACCCCAAGCAGAGATACGGTGCAAGTCTACACCACAGAGCAAAACGTTCTCCCCAGAGTCACTGTTGAAAGTGCAGCGTGTCGTAATGGATGCCTTTGCAATGGTGGCTCTGGGCTAATTAAACAGAATCTGAGGGTAAATAGGTCCATTTGGTCGGACTAGGCTTTTAACTCCAGTTAATGCATAGAGCTTTTTGTCTGAGCAAAATACAGTCACTGACTGAAGAGAGGAAGTCATGGACGGTGAAGATTCTCGCTGAAGCCAACTTCTAACAGCTCTTTTATATTTTCACTTTTATTCTTTGGTACTTCACATTGATAAAATAAAAATTTCCGGTGCCTTGTTTGCAGGGAGAGAAGTTTTTGGAGTCACCATGGCTCTGAAACACCGCACAAACCTCCAACATAATGTCAAATTTGTATTTCAAGTCCATGATTAGCAGAGTAAGCCATATTTTAGCAGCGCAGATTAGTCAAATGTGATAATAGGAAGCAACGACTTCAGCCCTAGGGAGCTATTTTTTTTATTTCCTATCATGTAGAATACCACACGATGAATAAATAAAATATTGTGTCATGTATAAAAGATTATTCGTGCATTATTCACTACTTATAATAGTTTATTCCAGAGGTTTGATGTTCGTCGAGCGCAAATAACAAATCCGACTGATTTTTTTTTTAATGAATATTTTATAAGAGCTGAGCTGTGTCTATTATTCATGCTTATTGCGATGACATCTTGACACGAAACCCAGGACAGGGCATGTGGAGCTCTCCCACGTTACATGAAGCTGAATCAAAGGCAATTAAATCACGATTAACTGATCTAACATAAACCTTAGAGAAGATGGTATTTTGAAAATCTACACCTATCTTAATGGATATTAAATGGATATTCTTCAATCGCTTTCTATGAAGAGGAAGTGAGAAACATTTCCCTTTTGTAAGGAATTAATCCATCTCTGAAACTTATTTGAAAGAGTGGGTGGAGCAGCGGTCTTAATCTCAAACAGGAAACACTGTGTGCTTATTTTCTTGTTTTATAACTGCAGGACAACACAATACACGCAGCAGTGGTGAGGGGGATGCTGCTCGAAAGCAAATGTGTAATTAAAACATTCAAGGATTGCTGTGTGCTCCTGCAGTTTATGTTTACAGCCCCACCTACCCACACCACTCTCCCCCGCTTTTGTCCACGCCATGGGAGTAAATTTTGCCAGATTCTGGCTGAAGCTTCAACTCGGCGAATACAAACAGCAGCTGACTGACATCTCCCTCCCTCTTCAATTAGTTGTATAGCACCTGTTACGCCTCATATCATTCACACTGTTATTACCAGCAGCAGAGTTGCAAAAACACTCCCATCAGCCTGCAGTTGTATTTTTGTGTCTGCAATATCTGAAAAGTCCTGACGGTTTGTTTAATTTGACAAATTTAACAAATGACTCCAAATGCAAAAGACAGGAAAACCGTCTTGGAACAATGTCATGATGGAGATGGCTTTAACATACGGTCAGTGCGTGAATGCAACACTTGTTATGACAAAAACCACCTAGAATAATAGTGGATTCATGTGACGCTGGAATGATCTGAAAAATGAGTTCCTGGGAAATTTGAGCAAATGCAGGCGTGCATATGTTTGAAATCAATCATGGGTCATGACTCCTCCTGATCAGTTCCCTTCCAACTTCTGCAAACAGCGGCTGATGTTTTGTTTAAATGCTTTGAGAGAAGAAAAAAATAATTACTGGAAAAAGAGTCCGTCCAAGAGGCACACGAATGGACTAACATTTCATCCAACTTTCAGCTTTGAGTCAGAACTGAGAACATCTGTGAGGGTTCATCAATGAGCCACACTGCTGCAGAAAGTGACATGTTGTCCATAAACACGTATGTTGATTCAATCATAATCTGGACAAAAAATAAGATCATGCGTTTTTATCAGTTCGTCATTACTGTAATAAACACATTTGATTTAGATTTTGATCAAACAGCAGCAGCCTGTGCAGTTTATCAGTTCATTTTACAGGATTAGTAGTATTAAGCAAATAAAGTAAACAGCTGACTTTCAATCTAACTTATCTAGCTAGTGTTTATAAAGTTAAGCTAGTTCACATTATGTCTGGAGTCACTTCCTTCAGGATTTGGCCTACTGGTGAATCTCCATGGTTTAAAAAAAATAAATAAATAAATCAACAGCACAAACATCAGGGGGCGGCACAGTGGCTCACAGCAAGAAGGTCACCGGTTCAAATCCATGGGTCGGCTGGCCTTTCTGTGTGGAGTTTGCATGTTCTCGCTGTGTCTGCGTGGGTTTTCTCCGAGTACTCCGGCTTCCTCCCACCATCCAAAGATATGCTCGTTAGGTTAATTGGTGATTCTAAATTGCCCGTGGGTGTGAATGTGAGTGTGAATGTTGGCCCTGCGATGGACTGGCGACCTGTCCAGGGTGTACCCCTGCCTCTCGCCCGATGACAGCTGGAATAGGCTCCAGCAGACCCCCGTGACCCCTAACAGGACTAAACAGGTATAGAAATGACTGACTGACAAACATCAGGTTTTAAAAAGTGGTGGTGACGTCAAATAGCTTCTCACGCCACATGACATTTCCGTGGCATTTTCTCCATCAGGTTAAATTCAGCACAGATCAGGTGAGCGGTCTGGGGGATGCAGATTGAGGGAGGGAGCGAGTATCTAACATCTGCAAGTAAAAAGTAAAACCATATTTATGCAACGTCAAAAAAGAGACGACAAAACACTTTATGCAAAGACTCCGATCCATGTTTGGGGTGAGTTTGGAGGGAGGATTAATTGGACACAAACTGCTCTCCAATTACATTGGCAATTTAAGAACAAAGAATCATGACAGCCTTCTCCTTTAAGGGCCTGAATACAACAACTTCTTAACTCAAATGACCAGCACAAAATCCTCTGAGAATATATAAAGACATATGGAAAATGACAAAGACAAACGCTATTGATATTGACAGCGTCTGTGAAAAATAAAATGGGCTTCATGCCACCCTTATTTTCACTTTTCGTGTCCTCCATTCATGCAGTGTTTGCTCCAATTCCTCCCCGTGTCACAATGCACCGTTTAACCACAAAGGACCAGCTGAGAAAAGGCTGGCAAACAAACCAAGGACATTCACACAAGCTGCCCTGGTGGGAAGTTGATGAAATGGTTATACGATACAGTGAAACATCATTCACACATAAGCTAAGACACATTTCCATATCCCATTCCTGGAGACAAAACACATTGGAACGAGGCAAGGAACATGTGGGGCATATGGTGTAGAGCAGGGAATGGAATAATCTAAGCTCAGTGACCATACAACCTTTCGAAAATAATAAGGTGACTGGAGTTGTAGGTAGGCAGGGAGGGAGATTGGCAAGATTTTATCACATGAGAGCAAAGGCATATTAATCATAGTCTGGGCACACATGAGCACAACGGTAAGGAAAGAACTCGGGAAAGGTTAATGTCTGGAAACGGGTGTAATAATGTGCGGCGTTGGAATACTAAAATGGTATGTTCAATATGCAGCAAAGCAATCATCACACTTTGTCAGATGTCATTGTACATAAGGCAGTGCTACGCATTTACTTCTGGCAAGAAAATATGACGGAAAAAAATGTACACCATCTGCCAAACGGCATGAATATAGCAATGAAAACAGAACTGTTTGTGTGTGGGAAGTTCAGCTGGTTAAGGCTGTCAGTTTAAATCCGACTCAGCCTTTCCTGCGTGTCATCCCCTTTCTCTCATATATCCTGCATCTCTGCATCAAAAAATAATCTCAAACATCATCTTACCCATCGCCAGAAACCTACACTTAAGGCAAATAATCCTAAACAGAACCTCCTGGGACACAGAGAGAGGAGAAATTATTTTCCGTTTCAGTCCTGACTCACTATGACCTTGATGATGACAGTAAAGAGCCGACGTGGAAGGAACAAAAGCAGAAGCTGGCACAAATAAACACGAACTTGAGTGATTCTGCTCAGCTTCTTTTTGACAGTCCAGTGGGCCGCACGCTTTACATCTCTGTTTCAAATGCAAAATCAAAGAGACCGTGTACTCATCAGCAGGCTACAGAGCCAGCGCTCTCCCTCATTGTCTCGCGGCATGGATGTCTTGGCAGCTGGCCCTGGTACTCATGGTGCCATTGCTTGCCACTAATGAATGCAGACAAGAATTCAAAGGCCATATTGAAAAGTGGCGACATAACTCAAGCATTCACTTTTCAAGACTTGCAATTTTGCTGACACAGACAGGAGCAACGAGACTGGAGACAATAAGAAGAACAGGGAGGAAAAAAAATAATGTTTTCATCAGGGAAACCATATCAGTGTCTGCTCTCCGCTAAGCAATTTATGCCTTTTACAAGATTTCATTTTAATAGCACCCAGTATGTCTTCTTTATTTGATCTAAGATGTTTAACACAGACGTTTGATTCTGTCGGATCAGTGTGGGCTTTCAGCTTAACAGTTTTCATTTCGTTTGGAGAAAGAAAAAGTCTCAGATTTGTCATAAGTAGTATCAAGAGGACTGCGCTCCAACTAGCACAGCTCCAAAACCAACCGCTTAAAAGCCGTCTAATCAAGGAGGTTTGCAGCATTTGAACTGGCACATAAACTCATATAGCAGCACAAGCTGAGATGATCCACAGGAGCTAAGGTCCAGAACCATCCTGCATTTATACACAAAATATCCTGAAATGTTTTCAAAGATTTATTCTTACCCACAGACATGGCACATTTGCAAACAAATTCCCGGAAAAGCAAATCATTTTAAGCATTTGTCGAGCTTCCTATCAACTCAAATCTGGGCCTCACAACAGCGGCACTGCAATTTTCCTTTTCCGCGGTGAAAAGGTGTTGTATTAGCATGCCGCTGCTTCAGAACAACACTCTTAGCCTTCCAACACGGTCCTGTGCAACATCAATCAGGACTGTGGGTACTAATGGAGCTTCAGTGGTCATCAGAGAAGGGCAGCCTACTGATAGATGAGGGAACACGGCGCAAACAACGGCATGCGCACGCAGAAATACACAAACACACTTCCCATCAGTCTGCATGCAAGTAATGATAATGTCTTATGAGAGGCACTGGCAATCCACCCACAACACCGAGACTCGCAAATATGGACAACACAGGGGTAATAAAATGTGAGAAAGAACAAGTAATATCTACTTACTGTTTTATTACACCAAAAACATTACTGCCAACGTTTGGAAGCGAGACTATTTAATTAGACCCCTATTAATCACAGTAATTGGTCATTCTGCATCCCAAGAGTGTAAGTGGCCAATAGCTTTTAACCTTCTGTCTTCATCACTGCTGTTGGCCCCCTCCTAATGGTTAATATACTGGTGGGCACCATTTCCAAATGACTCCTGGGAAGCGTTTTCATTGGTTCTCAATAAGGGGTTGATTATCTCCCGACTGTTTATTCATGCAAGGTAGATTATTCCTCCAGAGTACTTCAAACCGGTATCGCAGACAAACACGCAAATTTCATTCTGCTGTGAACACAAGTAAGTCTCTCGTGGATTACTCTCTGCTTACTAAACAAAGCCACATCTAATAGAGATATTAGAGATAATATTAAGAGAGAAATGTCACAGAATTATTCATTTACTCTACATTTAGCACCTTATTTTTTGACACATTTAAACTGTTCCACCAGCGAAGCCTGGAGAATCCGGTTTTCATATTGTGCTGCAATGCAAGACCATTTATTTGCAAATAAACAGGGAGTGAATGTTGAACGAGAGGTACACTGTAGGAATTCTCCATGTGCCGAGACTGTACATACAGCTGGTGCCCCCCCACAGACGGGGGAAATGACTGGTACACTTGGCCATCTGTCAGGAAGCAATGAGCAGATCCTAAGCCAAAAAGCCACAAAAAGCTAAAAAGGTCAGCAGCGGTAAGGGGGGACAATTGTGTCCACCGGCGTGTGTGTCTGTATAGGAGTCGAAGAACAAGGTACATCGATTGACCTTATGCATGTTGCATGTAAGAAGAACTACAATGAGGCAAAAGTCACATCAGTTTTATAGCAATATTGTAATTATACTCAACCTTATGTCACCTTGTACCAGCTACATCTGTAGTCAGAACTCCTACTTTATGGTAAAGCAGGAAAAAAAACACTTTAAAAAATTGAGGAGTTGAATATTAAAGCATGCTACTACCTCTTGTGGTCAGTGTCACCGCGGCACGTAGTTACATTTCTGGGAAGATGCACGTCAGGCTACAGCATTAGGGTCCGCGTAGGGACTGGGCTGTTGTCGTAGCTATGCCGTCAAATTAACACAGAAGCTTAAACCGCCTATTACTTACACACGACTTAACGCAGACCTCGTTTTTGGACACTGACGACGCAGCCACTGCTGACGTTTTCGCTTGAAAGACAAGTCTCAATTTGTCAGAGTGAATGATCATAAGACCACCCACTTCAAAAGATTCTGAGTGTGAGCGGATACCAAGTCAGCAGTGTCAGATTTGTCATTGAGTATCTAATCTGTTTGTGTCACCGCTTCCCTTTCCTTCCACTACATCATTCCTTTATTTTCATTACTTGTGTGAATATTCATGGCAGATCACAGCGAGAGCAGTCTTCTAATATAAGCTATGCATTATGAGTCAGATGTTCAGTACACAGTGAGTAAAGGGTACTAAAAAAGCTTAATCAAGTGCTCTTGCTAAGGGCCATAATTGTTCTCTGTTTATGTGCCAGGGTGCTCTTCTGTCGCCATATGAATTCCAGTTATCTGGAGTATTTACACTGCAGTATCACTATGAGAATGATTAATTAAAAGGCTGCTGCTTTTTTGCCCAAAACAACACAGTCGTCTAGACAGCTCAGTCGGAATTGATTTTCAGAGCTCTTCTTTTGAATGCCATACACTGATGTGTTTGCCATGTAAGACATGAGTATTATGCAGAAATTATAGAGAAACACTCCCCTTTTAGCTATTGATAGTAAATCTTTAACTGTGCTTTTCAAAATAATTTGAAGGCAATTAGCAAACTGCACTCATGGCTATTGAATTTACTGAAACATTACTTTATGCCTTTGTATTTGCATCTGTCAGTCACACTGAGAGGCTTCAGACTTTGTGATTTTGTAGAGAAGATGCTGTTAACTACAGATTGTGCCTATAAGAAAATACATACATTTAATTGATTTTTTTGATTTTTATTCTGCTGAGCTGCTATTTGGCATTAAAATGGTCACTTCCTGTAAGCTTGGGAGTACAAATTCACCACAGCAGAGGTAAGGAAGTACCCATAATAAACTCCCGCAAAAAAATATTCTATTTTTCACTGACCCTGCAGCCATGTACATTTTGAGGATAGCTGCATAGCCGCTGCATGAACCTACTGCACTGCTTTTGAGCTGAATGACACCATTTCACTAATTCATCTGCTACAGAGATTGTGAAGAAACACGTTCAAGACTATCCGACAAAAGCCATATTGAGTTTAACATGGAGACAAGACTATGAGGGAGGAATTATGTGCATGGGCTGTGCTAAGGCTGATATACAACATAACCCTCTACTGGAGACATGGTTCACTGGGTAAATTGGAAAGCCCAGAGAATAGCAGCAACATTTCTAAAGCCATCACTCCACCTCATATGCAAAAAAAATAAATAATAAACTAAACGTATTTCTTTCAATTAGACCATGCTCTGACGCAGCAGAGTGTGATACAGAAGCTCAGCTGACATGGTGTTGTCTGGCATAAAAAGTCAAAATTGGCTCATCTGCACCAACCAATCAGACACACACACAATGGCACGTCACTGGTAGGTTACTTTGAAATGCGAAGGAGGTAATTCTATAGTTTACCTTAAAAGCATCGAGACAGAAAGGATAAAACGATTGTCACAATAATTTTTCACAGTTGTAAAATCTTTCCTCATTGTGCCATGAGCCACTCCGTGGTGTTGTGGCATCTGACAACTCTTCAAATGCAAATCTGTTCCTCGGAGGACTAAAAAGGAAACCCTCCCCGGATGATATTTTATCATTTCACAGCTACCCGCAGCAACATGCTGTTTTCAGTCGCCCAACACATCAGCTATGCAGCAGAACTTCCAATTTAGCATATTAAAATCACTCATAGGTGGGAGGAAGCCGGTTCTTCTCTGAACGGTAATGTAGCGCTGATAAGCAGCGAGACTTCCCGTGCTTGAAGTTTATGGTTGGAGGGATGTGCGGCAGAAACATAAACGGGAGAACATGAGATGAGCACTTGTAATTATGATGTGAAGAATTGTAAAGCAAGGACTTTGCAAAAGCCACATTGCTTCCCATTAAGCCAATTCTACGAGGAAATAATTAAGTGAGGAGGCAGCAGTCAAGACAACAATTACACTTTCATACGTACAGCAACACAATTCTAATCCCTGCTAGAGACCCAGGTGGACAATAATGCAAGTGGAAGCCCCATAAAGGATGGCAGCTACTTGGGGCTTATCCAAGTTCATTTTCACCTCTTATAAGATATACATGCCAAACCATTATGACCACCTTCCTAATATTGTGCAGGTCTCCCTTGAGCTTCCAAACAATTGTGAGTCATTAGAGAATGGACATGGGCCTTCTGAATGTGTCCTGTGGTGTCTGGATACTTGATAAATTTGGGATCCAGCACTGTAAAACATCAGGTTTCCAGACGTAAACCTAGAAACCAAAGTTCACCTGCTGCCTTAAAAATGTGAGTAAACTCAACCTGAAGAAAACCTCTGTTTTAACCCAAAAAGCTGAGCTATAACTAATGATCATTAATTGTTTCAACATGATACTATGAGTTAAAACAACTTACTAGGTTACGCTAGCGACAGAAGATCAACAAGATGCACAAAGGTTGCCACTGGCATTTGAAACAATGCACTCACTTCATGGCATTAACAGAGGAGGACATTCAAATTTGATCCAACAACAACGGCCACTTTGTAATAGATTCCTGGTAGGGAAACAGCTTCTAAAATCCACCCATCCATTAATGCTTATGGTGCCGATATTAATGCTGATGTTGTAATACGGTTGTTTAATCCTCTTTGTAGGGCTTTGTTTCAAAGGCATCACCATTTCATAGTAATAGTTTGGTCTAATTAAAAAGTGTGAAAATAGCGACAGCCTCTGTATGTCCCAGTATTCAAATCATATTATCCATCCTCCTCCTAACCCATCACTGTTTTCAACTCAAAACTTGAGTTAAATTAACATGAACAACACAGAAAACACTCACAAGACGTTAAGACAATGGATGACTTTAAGTTTAGATACGATATCAAAAACTTGTCATTGCTATTGTTGTTAACAAGAAGAAAAACGTCCACATAGCTTAATGGGCAAGTAATGTTTTACAGTGAAGGAATCTGGAGGCCAGGTCGACATCTTATGTTGTTCTTCATGTTTTTTTGAGTTGTTCCTAAACCATTTATTGTGCGTGTGCCTGTGTCAGGTTGCATCCTGTCATCAAGGAGTGTCGTTGCTATGGGGTGGGGGTGCCTGGTCTGGTCTAGGTGGGTGCTACATGTCTAAGTAACATCCACATGAATGAATGTCAGGTCCAAAAGTTTCCCAGCAGAACATTGAATTGTCACAAGATGGTCAATGTTATTTACTTCTCCTGTCAGTGGTCTTAATGTTGTGGCTGATCGATGTCACAGTTAATATCAAAAGTGTGTTAACCCTGACTCAACAGATTTAAATCTTAATTATATTCACGTAATATTATTCTGCAGCATTTCATCAATCCCAAACACACATTCAAAACAATGCATGCTCAGTTTTCTCGGTGAAGATGTTGCGCAGTACTGCACAACTTTACACTTACCTTCACTTGACATCTGCTTGGGAAGTTGTAGCACCACCACAGGCATATTACATATTTTGATGGGAAAACGGCTCCCGTGACGACTCCACGTCCACCTTCAACTCCAGTCCTCCTGGAGAGACATCAGTTGACTGTTAGCATGCTAGCTTTAATAAAGCAAAGTTAGCAAACACGACGACGAACGTAAAAATGTGAGTTTTACCAAGTGTCCGTGTTTACCGAAATTATATGGAATCCTCAAAGTGCCAAAAATAAAAGAGCAGAAAAATAATTCGCTTTTCAAGGACTTTTTCGTCGAAAATAATATGTTTGGCATGATATAGCAAGAAAACCACAGGTGCAGCTAATTAGTTTAGTAAAATTTGCGTCCCATTTAGCTTTACTAGTTTCAGAACGTTACTGCTCTGTATGCTAGGTTGGCTAACATGGCTTCCGTTATACCTAAATGGTACGCAGCCATCGGTAATCAGCTACACCTGTGGTTTTTCTTCTGCCATCTTTTAGGTACGTATTTTTTTTAAAAAAAAAAATAGTTTTAAACACTTGATTCAGTTTTGCCTCCATTATTTCAGTCTTTATGCTTTTTATTTATTTAATTTTTAATGTAATGTAGCTGCTTAATGTTCACAGGCAATAATTTTTTCAGCAGAGAAGTGTTAATAAAATAAACAAGAGATGTCTCATGCATCGCTGTCAACTTTTTCAGTATTTAATCAAGGCCACAACAACATATACCAAACTTTCCTCATTACCTTGATTTAAAAAAGAAAAAAAAAAGTAATTCAGGTGGCATAATTTTCTGATCCATAGCTATGTAGACTTGATTTCTCAAAGGGTTGTCTGAATAGGGGCGACGGAATTAGTGTTTTTAGTTTTCATTTTAAAATGTTAACAGTATTTAGTATTTCTGACTCATCTGATCATCTTTTACTCATCAGTTGTAAAAAGTTGAACCAAGCTGACAGCTATGATTGTGTTATGTGTTATGTGTATTATTATAAAATACTGTAAAGTTTTTAGAAAAAAGAAGCCCACAGCCTGCAAACACAGCCTTCATAGTGCACTGATTGTGGTTCTTCTTCCATACATATACATATATGTGCAATTAATTTAGTATAACAAAAACCCAGTAACAAAACGAATGCAATCCCATCTTTTGTAGATGAGTACAGGGGTTAAGCTGCAGCTGCTAACAGAAGTCAATCCTTTCTCCTTTACTTAACCCGAGTAAAGGATTCATTGCCCTCATAACTATAGAGCGAGGCTTAGCTCATTATGGCCCCTAATCCAATCTGCGCTCTCCCCGAATTGACATATCAATATAGTCCTTGGTATTGAGAAGGTGGACATGTTAACACAATCAGTGCAAGAGAGAAAACTAAATATTTCTGGCTGTAAGCGAGCACTAGGTAGGAACACAAGTTACAAGCCTGTAGCAGTGTTTTCTGTTGGCTAGATTAGATTTTTCTGGTCCAGCTCTGCATAAGAGTTGAATCAGGATTCAAACATCCATTCAAACAGCTGCAACACAAAAAAATATATATGAAACATTGTAATGTGCATGTAAACAGTACTCACGTCAGAGATATCCATAGGCGTTATCTGCTAAAATACATTAAGAAACATTAAAAGACAAATAGTGCAAACATAGCACCGGACACAAATGGAAATGTTATGCCGATGTCTTGCCAAGCTGCAGGCTGAGTCATAAACATTAACTTTTTTATTATCCTGTGACATATTTATATATTCATCTCATGTTGCGAGCTATAGAGAACATTCATCAGAACGAGCAGTCACCAACATATTCCCATAGCTGACACTAACGTAATCCGTCCTGACGTGGAAAAAGATGTTTTGAAGCAGACTGTGTGTGTGTGTTTTTTCTAATGCACACTCACATCATTTGCCATTTTGCAGTTTTGATTAAAAGACGAAATAGCTGTCAAGTGCCTCTATTCACAACGCCACACGCTCATTTGGACCCTCTTCACACCGGCCAGACAGCCTGATAGCCACCCAACTCGGATGTTTATTAACAATGGTCTTTTTTTTATTTTGAATACTTCTGAATATTAAAATTTGACCATTTATGTTACACATTTCTGGGCCTAAATCACTGAAATTATATTGCCAGTTCAAACATCTGCTGTTTCTTTGACTCAGCTCCCCTTCATTCGGTTTTATTTCAGCAGCTTCAACCTTATTTGTTTATTGAGTGTTTACTTGCTAATAGGTGATTTAATTGCTCCAAACCAGCGATATCTTTCTGAAACACATTTCAGCACTGCCCAGTACCCACATCCTTGAACAATGACAAGCTTTCAGAGAGGACAGAATTAAAATTCAAAGGCGAGGCAGTTCATTTTAGTTCCAGGAACCGCTGTGCGAAAAACACTTGACTGATTTTAATCACATTCTTATTTATTTCAGCTTAGAGCTCGGCATGACTTTTTAAACGGCAGTGGTGGCATTTGCCGCGTTTTTCACAGTGTAACAGCCCCATCTAGCAGGTTCCTGCAGGTATTAATGTTGCTCTCAGAAGCTATTAGATATATTCACTTTAAAAGCCCTGCCTTCACCGCACTGCCGGAATAGCAAACATTTATTTGCAGAATAGGCTTTTACCTGGAGTACTTCATCTCCCTGTCTGCTATGCACTCCATTGAGTCCGGATTATTGTCTACACGTGTCTGCACTGTTCAGCCGTAAGACTGCCGAAATAGAAGGAGTGAGTCATTGGATGTGATGATTGGCGTTTTACAAATACAACTAAATCTGTGTGTGAGAGCCACCGCATTATTCTTCTCGTAGAAACTGGTGCTTGCAAAGCATTTGCATTATAAAAGCTTGCATTTTTGTGAGCGATGACCTTGCCTACCGGTCACAGTGCTCCTTCTACACAGATTTGCAGTGAACTATTTGAAATTAAAATAAAGAGTTGCTCATAGAATTAAAAAGGACGAATTTAAGTGACATTGAAGTATTGGCATTGAGCATCTACATTTATCATTAATTAAAGTTTTTAAGCAACACATGTATCAGCTCATTTGATACTGACAGTTTGAGTGATTTGTGCCGCCTACATATATGAATTAATTCTCTCATGGGTTGTAGTGTACGCCTACTCAAGCAGAAGCTGCAGGTGTGAGTTTCAGTTGTAACTCAAACAGGAGTGAATATTACTATTCTTTTCTTTTCTTTTCAACACCCAAGTACTTTAAAATGCAAATGCACTCTCACCAAAAAAGCAGCGTCTACACCTTTTACTTTGTGACATCAAGTGTTCTAAGATCTCCTCTTTCACGAGCCTGTAATAAAGCCATTTATATTTGTGACAAATGGCCTCATCCTTCTCTCTTTCTTGCCGTCTCTTTATCAACTCCACTCCCGTATATGTGTGCGCGCGTATGTGTGTGCGACCGTCATTAAAAATGTATAACATCTCTCCAAACAGTGTCCTGACAAGCCACTCGCGCTCATTGGATATCAGTCATTAAAATTTAGCGAAGGGGGCGAAGCATGGCCTGGGTGGCGGGTATCGGGTTCCTCGTTCAGGCTTGGGGATGAATTTTTCAAAGTCCTATTACCTCTACAGGCACCAGTGCTGATGTCTCAAGGCTGTGCCGCTCTGACATTGCCGTTGTGTGTCTCTGCCGGTGTTGCAGCTGAGGTGTGACAGAAGCCGAATCAACAATAACAACATGAGTCTCAGGGTGGCTATACTGACTCATTTACTACTGCTCGTTGACAAGGCTGATTCTAAAAAAGGTGAGTTGCCGTTTGTTATCTTGATGGAACAATGCTTAAATTTCATGGGAGTGCTTTATCTTGCGGCTACTCTATATACAGAGAAAGTAGGGCCTCAATTGTTCAATGTCAGCTTGTAATGCACTTCCATAGGTTGTTTCAGGTAGCTAGAAAATAGTCGAATAAATAAGCGAGGGATGAGTCATAGCCTTTACTCCGTATCTTGTTTTTTTCTCTGAGCTAAAAGGAGACTTCTTTGTTTTGTTTTTTTATTTTGGTAATAACAAGGTGTCAAATGTGGAGGAATTCTCTCCGCACCATCCGGCAATATCTCCAGCCCAAACTTCCCAGGCCCATACCCCTACAACATCGACTGTTCCTGGCTAATCGTCGTGGCGGAGGGCTCCTCTGTCCTCCTCACCTTCCACCACTTTGAGCTGGAGTACCACGCCAGCTGTGCTTACGACTACATCAAGATTTACAATGGCATATCTGAAGACGAGGGGAACCTCCTTGGGACATTTTGCGGTGACATCTCCCCTCCTCAATTCACCTCCTCCTGGAACGTCATGTCCATCATCTTCCATTCGGACCGCCATGTGGCCTACAGGGGCTTCAGCGTTGGCTACAGAAAAGGTACCTCATTGTATTGTACTTAATGCAAAACGACAGGGGTCAGTTGGATAACTGCCCACAGCTTGAGCTGATTTTGTTTGGCTATGTGGCAAATGTATTACTCATGGCTTTTAGCAAAGATGTCTTGACCTTAACCTCAAAACATTATATTGAAACATGCTTTAGTAATGTTTACCACATTCATCAGTGGCTACTAGCATTTCAGCTTTGAAATATAACAGTTATAGAGACATTTCAATCTGAACCAAAGTGGTGGACAACCTCCAAACTTGTCTTAAGATGATTAACCATAAACCTTTCAAAGATTTTTATATTTCTAACTGCAAACTAGCCAAAGATGTGACTAGAAACAGGCAACTGTTGTCCATCTAAAACAACTTTTCTGCTGTTCAGACACAAAATAGATGATGTTTTTGCCTCCTGTCCTCTCTAGATATGTGCGGCGGAGTCCTGACTGGACTATCGGGTGTAATTTCCAGCCCCGGCTACCCTCAGGAGTACAGCAACAATGCCGACTGCTCGTGGGCCATCCATGTGTCTAACACGAGCGTGGTCACCTTCACCTTTTTGGACTTCCAGCTGGAAAACAATGAGGGATGTAACTTTGATTTTGTCGCCTTGTTCGACGGCCCAACAGTCACCCACCGCCACCTTGGCAAACACTGCGGGGCAGATAAACCCCCCAATGTAGTCACCACTTCCAACCAACTTTTGGTAGTCTTCAAGTCTGACTTCAACATTGGAGGACGGGGGTTCAAAGCCTATTATTACTCAGGTAAGAAATGTTGGATTGGAGTTCTTCACACAAGGCTTTTGGTATTTTATTTTTTCCTGCAGAACCTGAAAGTGAAAAGATGGCTTTGCTGAGTTGCCATCACCGTGACATGCTATTACTCTGCCAGATGTAAAGCAACCTGTATTCACAAAAAAATTCTCTTCACTCACAAATTCAAAACAGAACAGCTTCCGTGAAATCCAGAACAGCCTTACCTGTGAAGTCCAGGTAGAGTGTAGAAATGTTGAAAGCAACAGAGAACAGTGGGATTTATGATTAGTCTGATGTTAGTGTGAAAATAGTACTGGAAGCTGAAACAAGCTGCGCAAAATGCCCAAAGAATCTAACAAAAGACAGCAGAATTGCAGCTAAAAGCAAAACACTGTCTCTCACACCCGTCGTAATCACAAACCTGAAGGACCTTGAGTTGTCTAGCCAAAGCCCAGACTGGAATCCAACTCAAATGAGAAAATCTTGCTCCCAGATTGCACCCATCTGGCCTTGCTGAGCATAAACCAACTGGCCAAGGGATCAAAATTCCCTAAAATACTTCTGAAAAAAGATCCATTTTATTTTGTTTATGGTGAGAAAATCATATCGATTCAGTAAATGTCATGATTTTAAAGCAATAGTTCAGCATTTTAGAGTTGCACAAGCTGATCAATACCACTCTAACGCCCATTTATACAGCATAAAGACCAGAGATCGACAGCCTGGCTCTGTACAAAGGTTATATAGCCTAACAAAGGACACACAGAAATCTCCAATAATCCTTTGTCAGCAAAAAAGTTATTTTACCATATCTTGGGGAGCCACAGTGACCAGAATGTTTGTTCCCCAGTTTCTTCTATTTATGCAAAGCTGGGCTAACCAGCTGCTGGACTATATTTCATATCGAACACATAAATACAAGAGTATCTACTGTTAACTCTTGCCAAGAGCACAAGCATATTTCCCAAAATACCAAGCTGTTCCTATAAACTGTGGGGGATTTTCTCCCCAGTGGACTGAAATCGTATACTTTGTATAAAAAAAACATTTAAGACTGACTTTAAACGTTTTCAACACAGAATTAAGTTCATAAGGACATCGGAAATAACATATATCTGAAATAAAGAGGACTATCTGATCATCTGTGCTTTCACAGGTGAATGCCAGCAGGTCCTGTCTGCTGTAAGTGGCAACTTCACCAGCCCACATTTCCCCAACATCTACCCAAACAACATCAACTGCCACTGGAGCATCAGTCTAGCAGCAGGATATCGCATTAAACTCTTCTTCCCCGTAATGGACCTGGAGGACCGCAACAGTCTGTCGGATGAGTGCGACTATGACTCTGTTGCCGTCTATGATGGGGGCAGCCAGATGGACACCCTGCTGGGACGCTGGTGTGGCAGAGAACAACCTCCTTTCCTCGTCTCCAAGGCCAACAAGTTGTTGGTGGTACTCAGCACAGACAGAAATGAAGCTCACAGAGGATTCACCGCCTCTTATCTGGGAGGTAAATGCTTCCTGTATGCGCATTAGATTCATTTTTGCATTTTAATTTATTGGAGTCCTGATTCTGCTCATGCTGAATGGACTGTAGGTTTAAGACATGCACTCAATAGTGTATAGAATCTAAATCTCAGCTAAATAGGATTTGGAAGGATTAAATGCATAAAGTACAAACAACTCTTTCCCATCGTCACTCATTTTTAAGCTTCTCTTAAAAATGTTTCCTTTCCCTCTTGAATCCAAGTGGTGCCTATAAACATCAGCTGCACAAGATCGGAGTTCACCATCCTGATACCTCAGCAGTCTTTACCTCAGCTGGACCGTGAGAGCATCTACCTGGGGAACCCGACCTGTACGGCGCAGCTAACGGCCACCTCCTATAAGATACTTGCTCAGTTTGTCAACTGCGGTACTGCCAGCCAGGTGAATAACAGCGCTCTTACGCCGGTGCACTATAATAAGCAGCGATTTAAAATGCCTTTAGCCGTTATAGAGAATGGTTTGTGCAGACTTGCTTCAATTTATATTCTTACTAATGATCCCTTACAGAAACATCGGAACATCACCATGCTCGTAAACAAACTCTACATTGATTTCTCTGATGGGAAGCAGCAAAACGTGCAAGAATACAGAGTGCAGTGCGACGCCCTGCGGAAAATAGCGTCAGTGTCCATTATTTCAGCAGAGGAGAGGCGTCTGGAGGAGCAGGCACAGCAGACGGACAACGTCGGTGGCGGCAGTGCAGGCAATCCAGAAGCTGAGCCTCATGACTTCAGCGACATTGTCTTCATCAGCATTTGTGTTCTGGCTGTTATTCTCATGGTCATAGCTATTATTTGGCTGGTTCTTCTTTAATGACATATATGTGTAACAGTATGGTTTTAACCATAGAAGAAAGGACTCCAACACTTAAGTTGTCTTATTTTAAATCATATTTTGTATTAAAAAAAGTTCACCAATAATATAAAAACAGGGCACAAGTCCACAAAAAGAGATCCATAATTATATTACAAATGGAATAGCCTATCATTATTCGCACCAATATTCTTGGCAACGTTTTATGTGTGGTTAAAAAACAGTGTTAAATTACTGATGTGCCACAAACTGTATTTTTTTTTTATCGTATTTGCAGAAAAACAAGAAAAATAATACAATGATGATGCATTAAAAAATCATAAATATCACTGGATGCAACATTCACTGTGAAAGCTGAGGCTCAGCCTGGCTATGCTTGACCTATTTTTTGTATTTGGAAACGAGCTGGTTGACTGATATTGTGCTGTCTTTCACTTGAGTTCTGATCTCAGGGTTGTGTTTGAAGGCAAACACCAGCGCTCTAACAGTCCGCCTATATGAACTGCTGACTAACCGGGAGCTCTGGTGAAACACTTCTCTCTCGATGTTGTCGATGAGACCTGAATCCTCCTGCAGGACTGCATTAGAAAAACAAGAAGAGAGCGCACACATGAACACACAGAAAATAAAATACTTAATGAAATACAGTTGCAAGCACACTTTTTTTCAAGCAACAAGATATTCAATTTAAAAAGAAGATGTTGGCGCATTTGCAGAAAATGAACTGTGAGCAGTATTAGAAAGAAAAAAACACATATAAATAAATGTCTCCTGTGAAATGTTTCTACATTCAAAAGTGAAAAATCGAGATTATAAAAAGTGGTGCTTCAAGTCAAAGAATTCATGTGTGAGCTTGTTAACATTTTATCTCTGATGCCATTCAAAAACATGACCAGATCAAGTTTATTTATTGAAAAGTGTAGTGTAATGGGTTTTGCCTTTAGACAGATACTCTTTCTCACCTTGACCTCCAGAGCTTCAGACATTAGTCTCCTAGCGTTGCTCCTGAGTCCTTCAGATTGTTTGTCGGCGCGCACTTCGATGGACGGTTTATTAGAATTCTCCTCAATGAACGTCCTCCAATCGGTGTAAACCTTGGATGCCATTGAACTCACCTCAGGGTCCGGATGCTTTCGCATTTTGTTGACTGTATGACCTTAGGAGAGAGATGTTTTCAGAGCATATTGAACATCATTTGAACATTGCAAGTTTGATGACTGGCCTGGCCAGAGGTAAACAGGGTTTAGTCTTTTTCGTTATAATGCTGCTGTAATAGAATACGCAAGTTCCACCGATCAGGCACAACATTATGACCACCTGTCTAATACTGTCTCCCTTGTGCCTCCAAAACAGTTGTGACTCATCAGAGAATGGACATGGGCCTTCTGAGGGTGTCCTGTGGTGTCTGGCAACACAATGTTGTTAGTGGGGGCCTTTGGGTCCTATGGGCTGAGGGGAGGGGCCTCTGTGGATCATCCCACAGATATTTGATCAGTATGAAAAGCGTTTTTGTGTGTGTTCCTGTGTCAGGCTGCATCCTGCTGGGGATGGCTGCTGCCATCAATGAGTGTCATTGCTATGGGTTGCAGGTGCCTGGTCTGGTCTAGGTGGGTGCTGTCTAACATGAATGTTAGGTCCAAAAGTTAACCAGCAGAACATTGTATTGTCACAAAACTAATGTTATGCCTGATTGGAGTATCTTCGGTAAATATTCATGGTTTCCACACCCATGATGCATTAGTCAACATAGTGACAAATCAAAGCAACATACAAGTTGTAACAATATGTTTCCTCTGTGTACCTATCTTTGTGGACTTCAGCACCTCAGTGGATGGGATCTTCTTGCTCAGCTCTGTCAGGGCAGCCAGCAGGTTGTCTTTGCTCTGTTCTGGCAGCTCCAGCATGGATTTGAAGCGCATGATGTCCTCAATCACAACGACCCTCTTAAAGCACAAGCGCATGCACTTATTAAGTATATCTAGCAAACATTAACACTGATGTATTATGTTTATTCAGGCTAAATAGCTCACCCGTAAAGATTCAATTGTAGTTTGTTTGTAAAACTTTCCGTCACTCTTAGATTTTTTGGGTGCTTCGCCCCTGGGGAGCCGCACTACAAACTTGTCCATCTCCAAACGTTAAGTAGGAAGCTACAACATAAAGACTGTCTGACTTAAACAATTTTAACAACTAACGTTTAGGTCAGAAGAAGCGACCAATGCTAGCTGCTGCTAGCAGGTACCGGGTTAAACGTTACCAAGCTAACGCAAGCCAGCATTTGAAATTCAACTAAATAAAGGCATTGCTAGTTTGAAATAAGTCATTCGTTCCGTATTTTTGTTAAATATAAGCTGCGTGTGTAAAGGGAACTTTGACAAAGTGTCTCTTTGTTAAACCTAGCCGCAGCTAATAGGCTATAGTAAACAGTAGTGACTTATGTTGCCTTCACAGTACCGTGGGAGCAGCAGATTGCAAAACTAAATAATGTGATTATAAAGAGCAGCATTGCCTTTTGTAAAATTCTGAATTATATTAAGCTTATTTTGATGTATTTTCATATAAATTCGGTCAATGCAATTCCTTCATTTCATAGTCTTTGTTTTTCTCCCAACCAGTGATACTATCTAATTAATTACTTCCCAAGGCGTACTTTGTCACTAACCTCACGTCTTTATAAACTACCACAGTAATTTGAGTGAAATGCCATTTTACATATTTACTTTGGAGGTACAGATAATCATTTTATTATAATAATCTGCTACTGCTCTGTAAAAAAGACGGTGCGATGTGTAGTACAGTGAATGGGGAATATACGGACAGTCCTTAAACGTAACAAGACATTCGCGGCCACTCTCGCGAGATTAAGAGGCGTTTGAGGACAAGGAAGAGGAGCGTGTTGTTTATTTAGATTGTCGCTGACAAAATGGGGACTCTATCCTCCTTTGCTTGCACGTTCGGGCTGTCCGTCCTGCTAGCGGGCACCTTCGCATCTTCGGATGTGTTCGACAGCGTTTTGGGAAGCACGGTATCTTGTCATAAGTCATGCGAAATGACATACAGTTTGCACACGTATCCGCGGGTGAGTACTTATCTTTACGGAGGGAAGTCAATTCTGTTAGCTTTAGCTAACGTTTGCTAAGTTGGCGAAACAAGTGCAGGCCCGTGTAATTAACTATCACGAAGCGTTTCTGTTATTTAAATGTTATTAGTGAGTGATGAGTGGTTAAACCTTGTGTCAAAGTCGAAAGTGCGTCTGTTTTAGGCGTTGTCCTTGTTTTTCTAGACATTCAACTGGTCCCCTTGTTTGTTTTTGTAGGAAGAGGAACTCTATGCCTGTCAGAGAGGCTGCCGTCTGTTCTCCATTTGCCAGTTTGTTCGTGACAGCGAAGATTTAAATCAAACCAAATCCGAGTGTGAATCAAGTAAGCTGGACACTGAGCCTTTGACCTATTTACTCTATCTCTGTACACTGTCTAGGCCTCCAAAGTGAGGCTTATGTAATAACCAACTATAAAGCAGCAAACAATTGTCCGTGGGTGTGTTCAGCCTTATGTTCACGCTTTCAAATCCATACTAAGCAGGCTTGTTCTAAAAACCTCTTTGTTCCTCGTCGTCTGTAATCCTTTTTTATTTAACCATCTGTTGCCTCTCATCACTTATCCCAAACTTCTGCAGCCTGTAGGGAAGCCTACACCCAGTCTGACGAGCAGTATGCATGCAACCTCGGCTGTCAGAATCAGCTTCCCATCGCCGAGCAGCGGCATGAGCAGGTATTTAACAGTCACCCAACTGTGTGCATGAACACGGGCGTCAGGAAAAACCGGTGTGTTCAGTGTCGTTGTTTATTTTATTTCCAGCTTGAAGCGATGATGCCCAGGATTCACCTCCTGTACCCCCTGACTCTGGTCAGAGGGTTCTGGGAGGATATGATGAGTCAAGCCCACAGCTTCATCACATCCTCGTGGACGTTCTACCTCCAGGCTGATGATGGCAGAGTTGTCATTTTCCAGGTAATGAGTTATGGAGAACTAATTTGACGCCTTGTTAGTGAACAGATGGAGTTAAAAACACTGATGAAACTCATTTACATCTTCTGTTAAACAGACTGAACCGGAGGTCAGGTTTTTCTCCCAGGTCGAACTGGAAAGAGAAGATGAGCCCGACAAGAGCTGTAAGGCCTCTGTCCTGTTTTCCAAAACTCCACTTAAAGAACTGACTTCATGCAAAAGCTATATTTAAGACACAATCCATAACTCATCATACAACAATGAGGTGAGGTTTGCACATGTCAAGAACCTTTGTTTCTCATTTCCTAGTCCCCGGGCTGAGCAGGCCAGTTTACAAAGAATACCATCGCACTTTAATCCAGGAGAGGGACAGAGACATGACTGGAGACCGCAGCTATGATGACCAATACAACATCTTCAGCTGCCTCTCAAGGTCAGTCGGTTGGCACATGTGCGTCTGCACTGTCTTGTTGCTTAGCTTGCTAGAGCGCTAGGGATCAACACAAGCTTTGTATTTGTACTTTTCTCCTCAGGAATCCTTGGCTGCCAGGTTGGATCCTAACCACAACTCTGATCCTGTCTGTGTTAGTCCTGATCTGGATCTGCTGTGCCACTGTGGCAACTGCAGTGGACCAGTATGTACCTGCTGAGGTAAGTTCTGCGCTGTCATTTTAAGGGATTCCTGACACTTTGGTTAACATGCAGGTACAATCTAAGCACATATGTGATACGAAGGTTCAGGGTGGAATAAACACCTGCTTAGCTTTGTATGAGGAGTGGAAAACGGCTGGCTTATTCACTTTGATGTTGAGCTGAATGAAAAGATCATTTGTGCTTTCATATGCTACTTCCAGCTTTGCATAGCTTAGCGTAAAGAAAACTCCATCCAAAAAAAAAAAAAGTCATCCTACCAGTATATCAGCCAGCTGTCATTCAAGGTGACCACACCTTTAATTATACATACCTTTAGGAGTTATATGACAATCTAGCTAAGACTATTTACCGTACTAGGCTGTAAACATGTTTAGTTTTGCTGTAAAGCTGGGCACTTTAACAAGGAGCTCTATGGAGAATGACTCAGCTTTGGATCCAGCCTCATGTAGCCATTAGCGGAACTGCAGTCTTTGGCACTTAAGATAAGATAGGACTTTATTCATCCCCATGGGGAAATTAGGGAAACTCAGTGCGGATGTTTGGTTAAAGTGTATCACTCAAGAAATCATGCAGTACCACTCCACTTTGTCAAATGCATTCACAGCCAAAACAACCATTTTCTCATAAGTTTCTTTCTTCTTTCAGAAATTGAGCATCTATGGCGACAAGGAGTACACGAAAGAACCAAAACTGACTCCGTATCCACCGTCATCTCTACTCATCATCACTTCCAAAGGCTCCGAAGAAGAGGCCGGACCGCTACCCTCCAAAGTGAACCTGGGCCAGTCCAACATCTAGAAGCCAAAGCTGTAGCACAGAAGGGATATCCTCTTTTATGAATAATCTCTAGTTGAATTTTTTTTTGTGTGTGTGTGTGCTGCTTTTGGTCTTAACAGGAGTAACTACTTGCAGAACATTTTGTATTTGCTAATATAATGTCTCCTCTCCTTTTGAACCTTTTAAAATAGGAGTGATGGAAGATTTTTCTTTCTGTATATTGGTATAATTGAGGCATTAGCACATTGATGGTGGTACAGGATGAATAGGTTTCTAGGGTTTTCTTGCAATCTTGACGTTTGCATTAGCTCTCTGTTGGTGTGCTTATTTTATTGAACGTTTGGATGAACTTTTTGTGACTTGAAGTGTACCAGGTTTCACCCGGATCCTCAACAACTGGTAAAATAAATTGTGCTGATAGGACTGGCTCACTCCATGTTTCTACTGCGGCGATATCCACAATTTTACAGTAAAATTCTCTGCTCTTATTCTTAATCAATAGTAATGGTACATACAGTAAGACTTTCCTGCTTCACTGTGGTCTGTTATAACGATGAATTAAATACAAAAGAGTGACTGCTGGCATTTGTCGTGACTTTTTTCTTTCAAGAGCAATCATTTTCAAGGTCAAAGTCAAACTGGGTTGCAGTCTGAGACCTTGAATCATCCATTCAACTTATCAATTGAGGTCGATTGTGAAACCAGCTGTTCATGCAAAACTGCAGATAATGGCTCTGGTTCCTGTGTGATGAGTGACAGTTTTATCACTTTGTCCTCAGCAGGATTCAGCCTGACACAGGCACACACATAAAACGCTTTAGGAACAACTAAAACACTAGATCCCAAACTGATCAAGTATCTGTGGGATGATCCACAGAGGCCCCTCCCCTCAACCCATAGGACCCAAAGGCCCCCACTAACAACACCCTATTGTAGGACATCCTTAGTAGGCCCCTTTCCATTCTCTGATGAGTCACAACTGTTTTGGAGGCACAAGGGAGACCTACACAATATCAGGAAGGTGGTCATAATGTTGTGCCTGATCGGTGTAAGTTGTAGTTCATGACTTCATTCATCTCTCAAAGAGCCCTTTTGACCCCCTCGGCATTGTAGCTTCCCCTCTGTGCAGCGTGAGCAAATTTCCCACAAAGCCTCCAGGTTCGCTGCGTGGTAATTTGATTTTAAGGGGAACTGCAAAGATGTTACACATCAAAGTCTGTTTACAGGTCTCGGGGAGTACTACTGCTGCTTTCATGTGAAAAAAAAAGTTGTACAAAGCCTTTTGTGGCTTTGTAGAGGTGTCAGGTCTCAAAAACTGCCCTAAGTGATGTAAGTTGAAGCAGCGTTGGCAAGAGAAGAAGCTCAAAGTTTGCAAAAGAAAATCCGTGCGGTTTGTGGAGTTGGAAGGAGCTTAGTAGACCTCTGCAGCTGGCTCATAATCTTTGATCAAAGGCTGAAGCTATATTTGCTGCAGTTGGCGTAATAAACCAGGATCAGGCTGCTGGGTTTTTGACTGGGAAACATAGGAACAGAAAGTCTGCACATGGATCAAGATGGGAGTTTTTGTAAAAACACATCATAAGCATGGAACCGTTGTCCACAAATCTGCTACTAGGCTGTGTTTCCAAACCATAAAAATTACCAACAAGAAAAGAAATACGTGCAAAATACAAAACTTTATTTATAAAACTCTATGAACAATCTCCCGCTGCTCTTTGTAGAAAGCCACTCGGGCCACTTGCCTCAATAACAGTTCAATAAGTCAATATCCTCTGTGGTAAGAGCCGGTGAGGACGGACGCTTTGTTGGAGGGCTCTGAGGTGAAGAGTCCAGCTTTTCCGACTTCCTTTTTTTGCTGTTATCTCGGGAAGCTGTCACTTGATGATTTGAAGTGGAAGGAATCGCTTTGCTCAGATGATTGTTTGCTGCAGGTCTGTAAAAATGCAGTTTCTCTCTCTCTGCCTCGTCGGCGTTCTCACAAATCAGGGGTGCTGCGTTCAGCACTTCTCTGACAAACTTCTGCCTGCCAACTACAGAAGAAAATAACTTTCAATAAACAGTCTTATTTTTATTTTAGCAGCACATTGCAACGTGAATGTAATTAACTTACAGAAGCGAAGCGCAGATGTTCTTGATTCCTCAATTTTCCTCTGTTTAGGCATTTGTGAGCCGTTTATTTCCCACTGGTTTACAACCTGAAAATAAGCCAGGCATTAAGTTTGTGACACTGCCTACTTATAAAGAGAACATGCATCGATCTTCTATCAAAAACACCTACCTGCTCTGCCCAGCCTTCTGTTTTACACCTTGAGTGATCAAACGTGTCGAGCGGTTTCTCTGAGTACATTAGCCCCAAGAGTTTCCACATGGTCGTCTTCAGGCCTGTGCAAAGCTGCAGGTATGGATTCACACGTCAGCATCACAGTAAGACACGACCAAGCGTTTAACACAATCACTGCAATCTAACCTTCAAACTGGTCCCAGACACGTCAAGCTTTACAAGTTCAGGGAGGCATGTGAGGTATCGGAGACCCCTCTCTGAGATAGGGTTATCTGTAAGAAGAGAATAGCCTGATCAGTGATTTTACAACGGCTTTGTGGATGGCTTTGAATCTGGATGGATACCTACAGGAGACATCCAGGAGCTGAAGCCGGTCCAGTCCTTTCTGCATCATCCTGATAGGTGCAGTCAATCTCTGCAGGCCGGTGTCCGACAGACTGTTACCGCCGATGAAAAGCTGGACCAGGCTGCTGGAGAGGAAACGCACAATGTTAACACGTTTTCATCATCGTGTTAAATGAGAAAAATGAGAATAATACTACCTTGCCAACGAGGTGGATGTTAGATGCTGGAATAGCTCATGGTTGTCACCCAGTTTGCAGCCAAACAAATCAAGAGACTTCAAACTATTAAATGTTTTTATTTCATCCATCCTCTCGTGCAAGAGTGGAAACCTACACAATAGAATAGAGAGTGGAGGAGAGAAGGGGAAGAGACGCTGCTGTTTGAGGCAAAATACACCAGAGAAGGTAGCAGTCACTGTGGCAGCAGTAGCAGCATAACTCACCTATTCCGCAGACAGAGTGACCCGAGCACCATGTCTCCGTACGCATCGCCGAACAGCCGCAGGGCTTTGGGGGAAACGTCCGCGTTTAAAAATACACGGTTCTCCTCCGCTGCTGCAAAAAGTCTATCACCTATTTGCTCTGGGAAGCCAACCAGAGAGTCCACATGGTGAATGTTGTCAGCCACGAACAACAGAGTGATGTCAAAGAGTGACTTAGTGGTGTACCTCAGACTTCCCTCTTCGTTGTAGGTGAATATAAAATGCTCCTTTCTCGTCACGAACGGGTTCGTCCTTCTGCAGGATGACACCGGCTTCGGTTGTGCCAGGACTATGTCGCTGACCCGGCGGAGGCTGCCTCTTTCTCGGACATAAACGGTGCTGTTGTCCATAGCACCTCCAGTCAGCTAGCCCGGATCTTGTGTCAGAGTTAGTTCCCTGTCTGAATGAGCTCCTCTCGGCGCAGGAAAACAGCGCGGGGGACGCGCATTTGCTCGTACCCGCTCGTTCCATGGCGGTAGTATGGGAAAGTTTTTATTTTTTATTTTTTATTTATTTTTTTTATTTGAAGAGAAAATTCCACGACAAGAAAGAGGTCAGGAAAAGCCCAGTACTCATTAAAAATAAAATTAATATATAAAATAAAAATAAATGCATTTTTGACGACTAGTAAATGAGCATATGTCGTGGGCGAGCTTTGCTTTGAGCGCGCGTGCACCGCGGGTGAAGGGGAACTATATCGTGACGGGGAAACGGATACTGACTCTAAAGTAGCTCAGTAGCTAGCTAAATCAATAGTGTTTGACAAAGCTAAAACCTCTGTCAAAATGACGCCCGACTCATAAGTTTTAGCCTATTTATGTGCTACTTGACAAGTATTTCCAGTTAATTTAGGTCAACTATAATGGAATGGCCGCGGTTGAGGCTTTTACTAGTCGACTTCAAACTAAAAGTGACAATCATAATATATAATAAATTTAATATTCCTATGCACAGAAAAACTGGTAGCAGGAATTTCTCGAGAAAATAAATCCAACACCGACATCATAATTAACTTTTTCTGACAATCGGATCTGTCTTAAACACAAATTGCAAACACTTATTTTGAAAAGGTTCCGTACCCGGAAGAAGTGTTGTTTACATGTCCTGCTCCAGGCAACGTTAACGTAGCTGACAGAAGTGAAATGATTTTTACTGGGTTTAGAGGATAATTTGGTAAGCTCCTATTGTTCTGTATTTTTAAGTATTACGGTTACTTTTGGTGGACGGTTATAATGTTATGTTAAGTAGCTAACGTGTGTTGGTAAACTGTTTAGTAAAAACTTGATAGCTAACTTGGCTAACTCATTACGTTGCGCCTTCTTCCTGTATTGGTCATAATCTCCAACGTGTTAAATCAACATGAAGGGGGAAACTCTTAACGAGTTATGCTCATTTTTACCCCGCAGCTATCTGAGATTAAGATCTCTGTGCGACATCAACCTGACGTTACACTACTAACAGTCAAACATCGTTAATTTATCAATCTGTGCCAATGGCGACAACGAATGATCCGTTTGAATTTCGGGGTGAGTGTCCTCCAAAGTCCTTTGAGTATTTGGAAAATGAATGTATTTATTTGTCTTAAATACGCCTCTAAATGCACATTTGTCAGAACTTGATTTCTACTCTCCCATTAGAATTTGACGAAGCTGGTGATCTGTTGGAAGGCAACAGAGATGCAACTACAATCAGCATTGAAGACGACGTCAAGCCCCAGAAGCAAAGAAATGCTGCAGAGTTCCCTCAAGATAGTTATGAAGAGGGCACAGATGACAAGGAAGAGGTCAGGAAAAAACGTACTTACTGAGAATAAATACATTTGATTACTATTAAATGGATTTTGAATTAAATATTACTTTGATTAAATTTATTTCTTCTTCTTCTCTTCTTAATTAAAGCTTCTCTCAGGGCAAAACAAGAGTGCCCCTTTTTGGACGTTTGAGTACTACCAAAAGTTTTTTGACGTCGACACCAGCCATGTAATATATTTAAAACTTCTCTTCTGACGGTTTGCCACTATGACATTCGGTTTTGTAATACACGGCCCTCCAGAACAAAAGTAGCTTTGCTTATCTTGACATTTCTTTCAGGTGATTGAAAGAATCATTGGCTCAATGCTGCCATGGCCTGGAAAGAACTTTATCCGTTCCTACGTTAGAAGAAACCCAGATCTTTATGGTTAGCTTTTTTTTTCTTTTTTTGAGACTGTTCAGTACTGTAGTTTTACTGTTTTTTTGGCAAGTTGTAATCCTTACTAATTTTACTTTCAGGTCCGTTTTGGATTTGCACCACTCTTGTATTTGCCATTGCCATCAGCGGAAACCTGTCCAACTTTTTGGTTTATCACGGCGATCCTCAATATAAATACAGGCCAGAGTTTGGGAAAGGTAAGTGACATTATCCTGTAGTGAGTTGCACTGAATATGAAAGGAAAACATCCATTTAATTGTATTTCTTTTAATTCCCTTTGTTTTCCAGTGACCATAGCTGCAACAACAGTATTCAGCTATGCTTTGTTAGTGCCTCTTGCTCTCTGGGGTTTCCTGCTATGGAGAAACAACAAGATTATGAACTTGGTGTCATACTCCTTTATGGAAGTCGCCTGTGTCTACGGATATTCTCTTTCCATTTACATACCTGCAGTGGTAAGACCTGCAACTTTTTAAATCTAAATTTCAGCAGTAGTTGAAACATTTTCATTGGTCAATACTAATTTTGTCCTGTGATATGAAAACATAAACTTTTCCACATCAGGTCCTATGGAGTCTCCCGTATGAATGGATAAAGTGGTGCTCCATCGCGGTGGTGCTCTGCCTCTCTTGCTCAGTTCTGATGTTGACTTTCTGGCCTGCAGTCAGGGATGACCACCCCAAAATTATCATAGCAACCTTGGCCGCCATCGTAGTGTTCAACACCCTGCTGGCCATTGGTTGTAAGGTAATTGCTCTTGCTTCTGCTGGTTTTATCTTGAGAGGCATCAACCTCCTGTTGAGACATGCTGGCAGCTATGGGTTGGTTTATAGTGTGACTACAGTTTGCATTATCACTCATGTCTAAAAATTGCTATTGCCAGTACCTTTTACAAATGTCAAATGTGCTGCTGCACAGTGGAGAGTGAAATTCTTGTATCGCAAAGATACTACCAAAGATATTGAAGCATGGGTAGTTAAAACATAAAATACAAGTAGGCAGTGTTACTTTATGTCCATTGAAATTATTTCAAATGTACTACAAATACTTAGAGATACAGTTGTCCACCTCCTGCTGGAACTGTTTGAGCAAATGCGGGGGCAATTTCCGCATTTTGTGCTCGATGTCCTTGCAATAGGCAGAGATGGCATCATTGCAATCTTCCCGGGAGGCTAAAGTTTTCGAGGTTTTACCAGTGTGTAGCAAGGTTGTTGGCTCTTCGTCGGCATCTGATGTATTCCTGTGACGCTTCACCTGGGGCCTCGGAGGGCTTGACTGGCTGGAGATCATTGGCAGAGGCTCCTCTGCTCCATAGGTGGCAGATTCTGCCATGGGAGAGCTGGGCCTTGGCTCAGCCTCAAAGAAACAGGGCTTTTCTGGGGTGCTTGTCCAGGGAACACTCCCGGTGCCATCTGAGGGTGCACAGGAATCAGAAGCAGTCGGAGGCTCCTTTAAAAGAAATTAAATAATCCAAATGAAGATATACAGTATATTTAATACCATGGGTTCTTAAAATGTCAAGTATTGGTAAAAACAACAGGCCGTCGTTATCAATTAACACAATATCCTGAAAACTGGGCTCCTTTTGGTTGTGGTTTGGTTGGGAATGAATAAGCTGCCTTAAGTTTAAAACCAAGACACAAAGAAAGACTTTTTTTCTTGTCCTTTCTTTTCACCCTCGCCCTTTAGCAGATGCACAGTATGTAAATGAAACAAGAAACAGTTCAGTTACCCTAACAGTTAGTTCAAACGCGGCCCCCTTCCTTTTTGTGTGGGGCTCTAAAAACTGCAGTCTAGTCAGGATCCATTCCTGCCTGCCAGTCTTGTGTGCTCCAAGAGGCGCCTGCTTCTTGTAGCGGGTATATTGGGTTCTCAGAGAATCCCACCTCTTTCTGAGCCTTTCCTCTGAAAGACAAAGCACGGTCCACTGTAAGCACGCCAAATTCAAGTCTATGTGCAGTGCCATGGTGAAAACGCTAGCCTATAACAATATATCTATGAGTTGTATAACAGAAACAAGCCTGTCTTATCCTGATAAACAGTTTCTGTCAAAGAACTCACCTGATATAAAAAGTTTATTTTCGATCTCACGCCAGAGTTGTGTCTTCACCTCTCTGTTGGAGTAAAGATTTTCTGCTATGTCGTACAGAGCTGGCCTCTCCTGAACCATGCTGATCAGTTTGCCCTCAGTTTCTTCGTTCCAGGTGGCCATGTTATTGTGAAGAAAGGGTTCTTTTGCTCCACAGATGGTGGGTTCTGCCGTGGGAGAGCTGGGCTTTGGCTCAGCCTCAGAGAAACAGGGCTTCTCTGGCGTGCTGGTCCCTGTATCACTGCTCGCGCCATCTGAGGGTTCAGAGGAATCAGGAGCAGTGCAAGGCTCCTTAAAAACATTCACAATGAAAATTTCTAATTAATACCGTGAATTTCTTAACAGGGGATTGTTGTCATTAGTTAAAACGATACTGTTCAGGAAAATTTTCCAAAATTCTCACATTCTTGTCATTTAGTGAGTGTATAGTAAAGAGTCAGCAAACAGTTCAGTCACCCTGCTAGTTATCTCAGACGTGGCCCATTTCCTCTTTGGATTTGGCTCTAAAAACTGCAGCCTGGACAGGATCCATTCCTGCCTGCCAGTCTTCTGTGTCCCAGAAGGAGCCATCTTCTTGTAGCGGGCATATTGGGTTCGTAGAGACTCCCACCTCTTTCTGAGCTTTTTTTCTGAAAGACAAAGCATTGTCCAGTGCCGGTACACTCACTAGACATTTCACTGGGTACACTAGTAAAATGCATTGTAATAAAATAATCCTGTTTCAAATTTTAAGTAAAAAAAGGTTATGGTACTCAGTATGTGTGTAAAATAACTGTTGATTCATTTCAGAGGCTGTGCTTTCTAGCACTATTGAATTGCTTTGCATTATAGCATGTTTTACACATTTCTGTCATTTTGACAACCCCATTTAGAATGATGGCTAGGCTAAATAACAAACACATGTGCTTAATTCTTTAGTTAGCCAGCACGGACAAACTACATCCTTCAAAATCAAAGTGATACAGATGAATTACCACCTTTCCTAATGTCACATAAACATAAACACAGGTTTAGTGCAGGGTTGCTGTATTATAATGCATTCACTAGTGTACCTAATGAACTGTCAGGTGAGTGCAAGACAAAGTCAATATGCAGTCCAGTGTAGGATTCAACAGCCCATAGCAACAACACAACTGGATGTTCAACAAAAACAACAGTAACAGCTGCTAAACAGCTCAATCTCACCTGATATAAAAAGTTGATTTTCGATTTCGTGCCAGAGTTGTGCCTTCACCTCTCGGTTAGAATAAAGGTTTTCTGTAACGTCGTACAGAGCCGGCCTCTCCTGAATCATGCTGATCAGTCTGCCCTCCGTCGCTTCGTCCCAGGTGGCAGGTTTTGGTAAAGCTAACGGAGCCTGTTGCTGCTGCTGCTCCTGCTGCTGCATCCACGTTTTCACCCACTTGTTTCTCCTTACTTTTCGCCTCCGCTTCTTACCTTCCTCTTCCAAAAGCAACAGGCCCAGGGCTGACAACGCCAGAGACATTTTCAACTTATTAGACATATGTCAACGGGCCCGTAACCCGACAGTGACAGCATGCGCTGTTTTGTTTACAGTCTGTCTGTGGCACTTCCGGCTTCCCTTTTGTGAATGACGAGAGAGCGTCATAGCCCCGCCCCTTCCGGTGTACGCGACGAGCGATATTCACATTTGACACTTGCTGTGAATTACATATTTAACATTTATCAGTTTGAAAGTTATTATAGGGTCAGTTGTTGTAAATTAATTCAAGCAGAAGACTGAATAGACCATAAGATGATACCACGAGATGATGCATAGTGGGGATTTTCACCTCTTACTTTTAGATGTGTGTTTATTTCATATTATATATCTATCTATATATCAGTCAGGATTTTAAAACATGTCTCCTGCTATTGATCACCATACTTACTCTAGTGAAAACTAAAGTCTTCCCATGAGTGTTATAGTGTTCACTTTATGATAAAGCAGCATAAGAGAAGGTGATAATTCAACTGCATCATCATGGTGGAAGACGTAGATTGTGGTGATGTTAAACAGGATTGAATTGTTGTGTTTTGTGTTGTTTAACCCAACACAGTGACTAAGATGGGGTTGTCAAAATAAAAGTCTTTTGGTTATTTTAAACAAATGCTGAATGCCATAACCTTCGTGAACCTAAGATTTAGTGCAGGGTTGTTATTTAAGAAAGCATTTGTTTTCACTAGTGCTCTATGCTGACTCCTGCTTTCTACTGGTTTCCAATGGCATGAAGAAGTAAAATACTTTTTGCTACCACCAAAAATCTAATAATGTACGAAAGCTCCTCGGGCTGTGTTGTTTACTCGTCTGGGATTGGCTAGAGTGTATTACTGGTCATTAATTTGACTGGTCTGGTTGAAGTTAGCTTGTCATAGACAGATGGATGGGTAGTTCAATTACATAGCAAGTGTTTATTTATTAATGGTTATGTCATTTTATTTATTAATTTATGTATTAAATGAATAGATATAAAGTAAATAATATATAAATATATGCCCGTTCTTTTTCAAACAATTTCCAACGACTGCTATCAACTTTTACGTAACTTAATTAAACAAACGGAGATATGGAAAATAAATCCCTTTAGGGACATAAGATACAACATTCATTGTCCTACTCTGGCACATTGCATCGGCACTAATCCCATTGATTCATACTATCTGTCCGTCTTGGTGTAGATAACAGTCAATGACTTCCTCCCATTTGTCCTCCGTGATCTAAACACGGCTAAGCCCTGACCCAGCTTGTCTATGCCAATCACAGATGACACTCTAATAATTTTGCGTGTCTCTACCCTGTGTGTTTCTGGGAAATGAAGGCACCCGATAGTGTCGAGTTCACTTCCTCGTGGGAGACTCCTTTCAGTGGAAACTGTGACCGCATTTGCTAACTGGTGTGAGAACGTGCTGTTGGAGTACTTCTTAATGCAAATACTGACATGTGCGCAGGGGTATCATGTGTCTCATCACATTCGTGTAATTAGTCTACAAAGTAGGTCTGTGTTTGAAAGCTGACCAAGATGAATGGAACGCTGCCTTCTCTTCTGCAACAGTGAACATTTGCTGCACACTTACGCACGGACAGTCCGACTTTAGTTCTTGATTGATTAGTAGTTTGTCTGAAGATCTCTTTGCACTGCCAGACACTGTGTTTGATTTATTTGCTTGTTTTTCAGGCCTACTTCTTCAGCAAACCAGATTTCACGCAAACGGTTAACACTTCTTCTGCAGGGACGACATCCAAGCCTCAGCCTGTGACATGAAAGCACTGCTTTGTCTGAAGGTAAACAATAGTGCAGGCTTTTTAAGCCTTGATCCTATTTTACAAACACACACTCTTTTTTACACTCAGTTGTGTGTAGAATTATCCTTTTCTCCTTCATGTATGTACTGTTGGATGAGTGGCTTAGTGTCTTTCACCTGCTAGAGTTGAGCATCTGACACCGGACTTCCTGTACATGATTTCTCCTTCCCAAAGCAAGTGTTATACTTTTTTTTTCTTTCTTTTTTTTTAAATTGCAGGTTCTCCTGTTGCCTTATTAGAGAGAGTCGGGTTGCTGTGGTGATGAAGTCATGGGGCGTCTGGATTTCACACACACTCTGACATTCTGCCCTTTACACTTTAAAACCCAGTGTCTATGCTTGGTCCATTTGCGTGACCTCTGAAAATGAACACTGGTACCCAGTATGTTATTTCTAATGGGATGGGTTCTAAACTTCCTTAAAGATAAATGGGATATGGTATTACATGGCTCGCGAGATCTCTTGTAGTATGATAGTTTTACGCTTTATGGCTGTGATGTTTAAATATTAAGATAACCAGTTTGTGCATTAATGGTAGGGGGATCACATTTTGACATTTTGTATGTGCATTTTTTTTATACAAAGACTCTTGTGTTCAGAATTTTGTGGGTGAAAATTTTTAGCTATCAGTAATATATTCAAGGAACAGACTTATAAAGTACAGCTACTGTATTTTCCTGATATGATAAGTGCCCTCATCTAATGCCAAAAAGCCGTCTTAGAAGGATTGTCTATTTTCTTTTTATTAATTTGTTTTTATTATGACAAATTGCATTTGATAACTTGTGTGAAAGTGAATATTTTCATTGTCAGTGAGGGTTACATGGAGAAAAATAAAAATCAGTTATTATCAGCTACACTTTGGTTAGTGAGATGATTCAGTGATGTAATGCTGTTGTTTGAGAGGCTGATCAAATTACACAAAGAGCCTGTTTTCATGCGCAAATTACAATTGTTACTGTAACCATTTTAAATCCAAAAAATGTGAACAAAAATTTACAGTAAAAAAAAAAGTCTAAGTAAAGACTCCTAATAAACATGACTCCTGATATTTGTGTAAAATAAACACTTATGTTAATCATTTTTAATTGCACTAATGTTGTTTTTTAAGTAGGAAAACCTTGGCTCCCCCACGTGTGGGCAATGTGACTCTTTTCTATCAGCTCCTGGCAGTAATGAAAGCTGCTAGTCCATTTCAACAGTTGGATAGTTTAAATATTTAAGGGAGAGATCGTAACTAATAGGTACAACTTGAACATTTCAAAGAGAGCGTCCCAATTTTAGAGTGAACATTTGGCCGCCGCCGATGTTTTTCCAGCTCATCCATCTAATCTGTCGGGAGAACCGATAGAATCTACAGTGTCACTGCCAATGCACACACCACCTGCAGTGGAAAATGTTACCTGTGTGTTAAAGCTGAGCGCACGCAGGCACACAGCGTGTGGCAGGCAGCTTACACACAAAAGACTCTTAAAGACTTGGTTTGACTTTTCCACGGATTCACAAGGGCAGAGAGATTTTAGATTAATTAACAAAATAGAAAAAAATAATTGTGTCACTTGAAACGGTGTCAAAGGGATGGTGGCGCCCTAATTAATGGTCATTCTAGCCCCAGCTTTGAGTTACACAGGAGCTGCCTGTCAAACAGATAACCCTGATAGTGGAATGTCACCCGCCTCAGTCTCAAGCATGCAGGCAGCCGCTCGTGCTTGTGGATTTATCAACACAAGGACTTTTTGAATTGCTTGCAAGCAATTTTCTTTAAAAAGGGGAATGCCTTTTTAGTTTTCCCTCGTATTGTGTCTTGGACATATTTCCACAGAATGGCTGCCTCAGGCAAAAGTGACAAAGTGTCCAAATTCGAGACGTTGAAACTTCTGGAGAAATGCAGAAAGGAAAGAGACGATGCCATGCACAGAGAAAGCGTCCTCAGAGAGAAGCTCAGACAGTATGAGTCGCGGATGCGTTCAACTGAGGCTCTGAAACAGAAACTGAAGTCCCTGACAATCGACAACAAGGAGCTGAGGAGACAAGTAAAGGCTCTTCGTACTGAAATTGGACTTGAGTCCAACCCTCAGTTCAATGGAAAGACCACCAAGGATATAATCAACGACTTGCATGACAAGGAGCGAGAGTGCTGTTCCCTGGTGGAAAAGACCGGGAAGCTGAGTCTGACCATTGATGACTTGACAGCAGAATTGGCAAATGCAGTCACCTCTAAAACACTTTTGGAGGATCAAGTGCAGTCATTGCAGCAAAATCTCAAGGATATGACGAATAATCAACGGCGATTGCTGAAGCTGTGGGAGGACAAGAAGACCCAGAGGGAGCAGCTGGCCCTCCCCGCAATCACCCAGAGACCAGGACAGAAGCCATTCATTCATAAAACAGTTCAAACAGAGATGTCCATCAGTTCGTCTCAAAAGCTTCCTGTCAATGCATTTGAGACAAAGCCTTTTTCTCAGGACAATGACAGAAAGACTGTTTTGGATAAACACAGTTTTCCAAACTTTGGAAATGGCTATCACCATGACAAGAAAGCGTTCATGCAAGGGGAAACTAAAGGAATTCAAAATTGAAGGGATCCACTGACTGTCAGCCACAAATAGCTACTCGGCACTGAGAAAGATCATATAGGAGGACACAGCAAAAAACTATTGGACTAATGTGTAATATATCTGTAAATAACAGACTAAGAGTAAAATGAGATGCAATTTCAAAGTCGTAAAGCTGATTTATGGCTTATCTTTGTGCCTTGTGTAACTTAATCTGGTAACGTTGTTGTCACGGTAGAATCTGTATAATTCAAATGTAACCTACATTTTTAGATGAACCTGTAAGTAAACTATTTTTTATAAGCGTTCACAAGTTTAAAATATGTAAGTAAGTGTTTTATTCACAAGAAGATTCGTTGTCAATCGGTGCGGGTTGTGAAATGCTGGCAGCAGGCAGGAGCTTGGGCAGCCTTCAATCGGGGTCCTTCCGAGGTCCTTTGAATGCATGTGGCGCGATATGGGAAACTGAATGGTAAATAGTTTGACAGCAGGAGAGCCGGGGACGTTATTATCGCTGAGTACGTTTCTATTAGTCAGACAACATGTTTTCTGCGGAGCAAAGTTGTTCGTTCATCCGTAAGGTGAGTCTTGTTTTTTTTCTTTTTTCTTTATTACTTCCTCATTTAAAAATAGGTGGCGCTAGCGCTAGCATGCTAACCCCTAGTCTGTTTATGCTAGGTGAACTTATTATGTGCCGGTTATTGCCAGTTTTCATACATACATGTAAAAGAAATCTATGCATATTCAAATTATTTGTAATATCTATCTGTAGCATGAAGAAATTAACTACAAGTAAGGTAAAGACAACAAACACAAGTTGTGACGGCTAAACAGTTAACATAAATAAGGTTAGCATGACAAAATAAACTTATATTTACACATGACGCTTAATAGAAGTATGTGAGGATATTTTAGAAATATATCATGTGTGTTTTAATAAAATTTGGGAGTCGATTAGTTCACATGGATACCTGGATGTTCTGAAAAGACAAATAACTTATTAAATATAAAGTCTATAAAGTAAATATTACTTATTTTTTATGTACGTAATCTTCCGATAGGAAAATTGATGCACAGCCGTTTTTATATATGCTGTATTTTTTATATGCATTTGTTGGTGCCTATCAAAGAAAAACAAAACATTGGTATGTAGTCTGATGCATCACCGTTACTGGACAGATATAAGTAACTGTTTTAAATTACATGGTCTCCATTATCCCATGACCCTACACCCAGACAAAGAAAAGTGCTTGGAAAAAATGATTAGACCCCAGCAAGAGAAACGGACAGATCCTTCATCTATTAATACCATTTACAAGATCTAATCTTTTTGTTGGGCAGCAAGAAGAAAGATCCATCACCAAGACATCAACAGTATAAATAGCGAAGGACTAATATGGCTGTTAAGGATTTGTTTAATTATTTAATAATGATTGCTCTGTTCAGGTGATTTGCTGGAGAGCTGCTGCCAGTATCGCATGGGCTGTTCTGTTGTTGCCACCCACCACAGCAGTTTTTGTGATCCTCAGCAAGTTCAGTCTTCTCCACCCCATCCAGACAGTATTAGGTCAGTAGCCATTCTAATTTTGTGATTTGAGCAAGAGCCGCATTACGTTACTGCATGAAAGTTACTGTAGATTTCTTTTTTTCCTCCAGAATGCCTCACTCTGCTGATCAGCGCGAGCACCATCTTCTCCTTCATTCTGCTGTGTGGAGTGATCATCATGGTTGGTTTCCTGAACTTGGAGTATTACACAGGTGAGGCAGGACACCTTAATAGTTGCCCAATAAACTGAGGGTATAGCTACAGTAGGGCAGGTTCTTGCTGCCTCTCTTCTCTTACAACTATCCCAGAAAGGCAAAGAAAAGTAGATATTTCCTTAAGGATGTTGTAGCTTTTATTTACAGATTTTGTGTCCCTTTTCTCCTGATTGACATATTTCCTGGATGTAACCAATTTTAGTTACTTATCTTGATACTAGGGCTGATTTTTAAAGAAATGATTTTCAGATTGGATTCTTGATTCACTTCAGTTCAGTTATTGATTTGAAAGATCTGATATCGGTTCTTAAAATCCTCTGATTGCTTTGTTGTTAAATACAGGCCATTTCCTGCACCCTATTGTTAGAAATCTTTCTGCGGTCTCGCAAGATTTGTCTGAGATTAGTCTGCGTGTGAGGAGAAATTCAAGACATGTCAGAAGCTACAACGCTGAGAGCACTGTCATGCATAAAAGCTGATTGGATTTTAAAAACATGACGACGGAGAAGAGCTGCTCAAAAGGAAAGCCATGTGCAAAACTAAAACAGTGACAGAATTGGTTTTAAGCAAAAATATCTCTAATGATTCAGGAAACCAGTAACAATACCCAGCCCTACTTGACATACACTATATTACCAAAAGTATTCGCTCACCTGCCTTTACTCATTCTATGAACTGAAGTGCCATCCCATTCCTAACTCATAGAATTCAATATGATGTCGGTCCACCTTTTGCAGCTATTACAGCTTCAACTCTTCTGGGAAGACTGTCCACAAGGTTGAGGAGAGTGTTTATAGGAATTTTTGACCATTCTTCCAAAAGCGCATTGGTGAGGTCACACACTGATGTTGGTCGAGAAGGCCTGGCTCTCAGTCTCCGCTCTAATTCATCCCAAAGGTGTTCTATCGGGTTCAGGTCAGGACTCTGTGCAGGCCAGTCAAGTTCATCCACACCAGACTCTGTCATCCACGTCTTTATGGACCTTGCTTTGTGCACTGGTGCACAGTCATGTTGGAAGAGGAAGGGGCCCGCTCCAAACTGTTCCCACAAGGTTGGGAGCATGGAATTGTCCAAAATGTTTTGGTATCCTGAAGCATTCAATGTTCCTTTCACTGGAACTAAGGGGCCAAGCCCAGCTCCTGAAAAACAACCCCATACCATAATTCCTCCTCCACCAAATTTCACAGTTGGCACAATGCAATCTGAAATGTACCGTTCTCCTGGCAACCTCCAAACCCAGACTCGTCCATCAGATTGCCAGATGGAAAAGCATGATTCATCACTCCAGAGAACGCGTCTCCACTGCTCTAGAGGCCAGTGGCGGCGTGCTTTACACCATTGCATCCGACGCCTTGCATTGCACTTGGTGATGTGTGGCTTGGCTGCAGCTGCTCGGCCATGGAAACCCATTCCATGAAGCTCTCTGCGTACTGTACTTGGGCTAATCTGAAGGTCACATGAAGTTTGTAGCTCTGTAGCAATTGACTGTGCAGAAAGTCGGCGACCTCTTTGCACTATGCGCTTCAGCATCCGCTGACCCCTCTCCGTCACTTTACGTGGCCTACCACTTCGTGGCTGAGTTGCTGTTGTTCCCAAACGCTTCCATTTTGTTATAATAGAGCTGACAGTAGACTGTGGAATATTTAGGAGCGAGGAAATTTCACGACTGGATTTGTTGCACAAGTGGCATCCTATGACAGTTCCACGCTGGAATTCACTGAGCTCCTGAGAGCGGCCCATTCTTTCACAAATGTCTTGTTTCACAGTCTGCATGCCTGAGTGCTTGAATTTATACACCTGGGGCCAGGCCAAGTGATTAGAACACCTGATTCTGATCATTTGAATGGGTGAGCGAATACTTTTGGTAATATAGTGTATGTCTAAATTTGTGTTGTAGCCCTTGTCACTAATTAACTCGACATTCAGCTAAGCACTTCACTACAGCTTTTGTCCTAGCTTAGCCACGGGAAACATGATACAGAAAATAGTTCCATTTTCCATTCATTATCAGTGTTGAGTCTGAATAATATATGCTTGTAGTCATGTGATACAGTGTTGGGAAGAGTTTCCTTTAAATAGTTTGCTCATGTTTTGTAACTTGTTTGTTCTACTGTGTCTCTTTAGTCATTCCGACTATCGCGTGCTCGAAAATTGCGCTGTTGGGCCAGCTGCTCCACCCTCGGCAGTTTGTCAGCTCCCTGGTGCACTGCATCATGGGAATAATTGTGGCCTGGTGTTGCGCGGTCACCATCGGCTTTAGATACGAAACGCTCGGCTACCCGTGCGCACAGAGTGATGGGTAAGCAGCTACTGTGCAAAACATATCATGTTTAGCGTCGCATGCTCCATCCGTGGTCTAATCGCTTAAATGTGTCTTCAACTAGTCATCCCCAGATGTGTCTGAATGAGTATCATCTCATCCTTCTGCTGGCGGGAGGCTTTGTTGGGTTCTCTCACAGTCTGCTGGGTGTTATCCACAACATGAACTATGTCTCCTTCCACACTGTCCAGGTATGAGCTAACTCCTTTGTTACATGAAGCTGCAAAAACAAAACATTAACTAAACTTATTGAGTGCAGAATCTATGTTAAATAAACTTCAGAAAACAAAAATACCAGCGTTCACCTTTGACCTAGTTGTTGTTCACTTATTCCTCCAGCAATACAAGTACCTTCGCTTCAAGGGGTCCCTTCCTTTGGTGGTGAAGTGTAGCGTCACTCAGGCTCTTTACTCTGTCAGGAACTACATTGTTGTGTATTTCTTTTTGGGTAAGTGACCTCTGTTTATGAATAAAACGTCAGTAGAACAAGCTCCTCCAGGGACTGACGGTATTATTTTAACACCTACAGGATACATACCCAAAACATGGATCTGTAGAACGCTGAATCTTCATCTGAACAGGTTGGTATGATCTGTAGATTATGAGCAATTTATCGAAAATGGTCGATATCCAGACGGATGTAAAATGTGTTTGGGTGTAATCTCCCCCTCCAGCTCTGCTCAAACTCTCGACAGCATAGCCGGACTGCTGGACCTGTCCCTGCTCTACCATCTGTGGCTCAGTGCCACCTTCCTTCTCTTCACGTGGTACATGACACTGCTGCTCTTTAGGATCTTTGTCACTGAGGTATGTGCATCAGTAAAGTTTGTCTTTTAATAAATTATGGGATTTTTGTTTTTACTTGACTGCAGTAATGTCATTTTATAGTTGAGAGGACGTCTGTTTGTAGACAGTAGGGGGCAGCAGTCGAAGCTTTATCTTCAGATTTATGGAGAATACTTTCATTTTGAGCAAGTATTTAAAATGATACTTTTCTAACAAAATTAAATATAACCCCATCTTGTGCAGGTGTACAGTTTTCCTGTGCAGTCATCTTTTACCGAAGAATCCCACCAGTGTCTTCCTAAAGTCCTAACTGACAAGCAGCCAATGATATTAAAGGTAAGTGAAACTGAAGTGTGCATTCTTTATTTTGTTTACACTCGGTGCTATCTGTGGGTGCTGTGTCTTGTGTCTGACTTTCTCCAAATGTTAGTTTCTAGCTCTGCAGGACTTGGCTATGTTGTCTCAGCATTCTCCATCACGGCGCTGTGAAGTCTTCAGCCTGAGTCAGCCAGGTGTGTTGAAAAGACATCTCAGCTTATATTGACACAAACGGTCAGATGGCTTTTATGGAAGCTAAAACTAAAGCACTGATTCGTCTTTCTGTTTGTGTAATGTGACAGGAGGCCATCCTCATAACTGGAACGCCATCAGCAAAGAGTGTCTTTCTCTGCTGGCTGATTTGACCCAGAGACTTGTGGCCTATCATGACACTGTAGCGACCAATGGCAGAGCAAAGTCACTGTCAAGTGGGAGTGAAAGGAAAACTTCATCTGAGACATCAGGTACATGTTGTATATGAATATTTATGTAAGTGAAAACATCTGGGGTCAGTGTATATCTATATGTAATTGTCTTTAATTTAAAGTAACCTCAGGAACAGAAGACTTCATGAGTCCCAGGCCCACTTTTCTGATGAGAACACCAGCTTCAGTCTTTGCCCGCTCCGTTGTTGGGGGCCCCCAGAGCCCTCTGACGGCACCCTTCACCCCTGACCTGGACAGTCCTTTTGCTTCCCCTGCCCTGCGCCGTCTCACCGCTCCAGTGGACCAATGCTCACCATGGCACGGCACAGTGCAGAGCCCACACATCATGAGGAGAGCGCCGAAACTCTGGTCCACCTCCACAGGTGAGAGGGGAACAATGGAAGCTGTCGGGCAACTCGGATGTGATGTGATCTAATCTACAAGTTCCCCGTCATGTGGTGGCAATAGTTTTTTTTGGCTATTAAATATTAAATTTCACTTTGTTTGATTTGTTCTTTATAAGCCACATGTAGTTTTTTAACTTGTCCAATCATCTTCTATGCTGGTACAGATTCACAGACCAATGGCAGCCCTCCACCGTCCCCAGCCTCAGTTCCCAGTCCCAAGCAGGAACCCTCCAAACCAAGTTTTCTGGCTCAGTTCCTCCAGAACAGAAGAGAACAGGTACTAAAACCTCGTCACGAGGCAGATTAATAATGGATTTGTTGGTGTGTCCTACATTGCGCTTCTCGTATTAAGCTTTTCACACTTAACACTCGCCTGCTCTGGGATAACATGAGTCTAAAGCAGTAGTCGGCTTCGTTTGACTCAGTCCAGTGTGAGAACGGACAGAGTTCCTCCCACATTTTTTCAATTTATCTGAATCACTTTTTCCTGGCAACAGACATAATGTGTCCGATCTAGAGCATGGTAACAGACGTACCAAAGAAAATATTTTCCTCTGTTCTGTTGGCAGCGCGTATATCCTCCTCCAGTCAGTGTCTTAGCCCAGACTTAAGTGTGAAAAGCAGTTAATTGTGTTCATTATTTTAGTTTTAATACCAAAACACTTCTACACTTAATTGTCCCATCCAGGTTAAAAATTTCTTGGCTAAGCGGGTGCTGATAATGTATTTGTTTAACAAGGTAAGGATGTATGGCATGTGCATGTTGTCTCCCTTTAGCCTCTCAACACTAAGGGGCTCCTGCATGCTCTTGTTTGATAAAGTAGATTAACTGCGGGTCTTATGGTGCTGGCATTACTAATCCTTTCCCTTCATCTAGTTGTTGGATTGAGTCTTACTAAAAATATATATATATATATATACATATATATATATATATATATATATGATTCCTTCATGTAGTCAATCACATGTTCCTAGTGTGCTTTGCTTTCTGAGGTCCTACCTGCACGCCGTAGTGTAGTCTCACTCATTCACATCCAACTAACAACTTCCTTCCTTTCTTCTTTCGTCCTGAATCTGCTTTTAAAAACCTTGTGTCCCTCAGCTTCCAGAAGCCTCCAGTCAGGCTCTGTTTGCCGACAGCCAGGCTCACATCTGGGCGTTGGAAGGTAGGAGGAGATGACGACTGCCTTGATTTGATTTGGATGAAACGGCGTGATGCAACGTGCTCATTATTTTTCCTCAATCTCCCCCGACTCAGGGCTGTCGTACCTCGTTCAAGCCTCGTTCTCAGAAGACCAGTTTGGGGTCGTGCAGACGGCTTTACCCATCATTCTCAACTCCATGCTTGTTTTACAAGAGGTAACACACTGACAAACGTTTAATTGTGATCTGGTAACGACCAGGTGACTTAGTGTAGCTGATGGGATCATCAACATTTTCTCTGACGTGTGTGTATGTATATCTCCGTATCTTACCTCCCACTGCCTCCACCATTTCTGTAAACGTTGGCAAACAGCTCAGGATCTCCCCTTCAGTTATGTGGTCAATAATACCTCAAATACCTTTAGATGTGTTTTTCGGGTGTGAATGATCTCATTTGAAGGAAGCATCAGGGGGAAGTGTGTGCTGGGTGCAATAATAGCTTGGAAGTTCAAAGTATGATAAATAAGTCAAACTCCAGGTGTTGAACCTTGCAGTCTGTGCTATAAAATGTCTGTGCAGTGATGTAAGAAGTGCTAAAAGAAACTGTTTGACTTGCCAGACGGCAGTGCATCAGCCTAGTGGTGTGGTAGTTAGACTGGGTGTACCCCGCTTTGGCCAGTTACCGGGGAGGGGTTGGCTCCAGCCTCCCTGAGACCCTCCAGAGGGCAAACAGTTACAGAGAATGAATGAAAACAAAAAGTCATTCTCGCTTGTGTCCACTGTTTACGATGCAGATGCAGGTTTGAGGTTGATTTGAAATGAAAAGCGAGTCATCAGAGAGAACCATTTCTGCAGAACCATGCAGCGTAGATTTGCTTTCACCGTAGATGTAGACGAAACAAAAATGGCCGCTTTAAATCGCACGCACACTAACGACAGCCGTGTCCTCCTGGCGCTCAGGCCGTAGATCGACACTTCAAGCTGCCCCACGCCTCCAGCAAGCCCGTCAGGTCCACGAGCAGCATGGGAGACTCGACATACAAAACGCTGCGCTTTGCTCTCAGGGCCACACTCAAGACGGCCATCTACAGGATAACAACCACATTTGGAGATCACTTAAAGTAAGACTGCCTGGGATTAAATGTCAGAATCTTTATTTCATGATTACAAACCAACATTAACTAACACTTGGTGTTTTCTTGTGATCCTCAGCGCTGTTCAGATGTCTGCAGAGCACCGGAAAAGATTGCAGCAGTTTCTGGAGTACAAGGAATAACCAACCTGACTCTTTCAGACTCTTTATCAGATCGTGTGTGAGCACTTAAGTGAAGCAACGGTGCCTCTTTTTTAATATTTATGTCTGCGCTATGTTGTTGGCAGACTTGTGTTTGTTAAGCTAGATTATGTCTTCCACATACGTGAGGCGGGAGCAGGAGATCAAACTGACGGACTGGAGGAGGCTCGACGACGCTTACCTGTTGTGTTTGGGAGATATAAACTAGCTCACTGTGCGATCAGCTCATCCCAAAAGATTTGTTTCATTCTTGTACGAGAAAAAATCTGATCAGATGATGATATTTTGTCAATGGGACGAGTTGTAAAGGGCTAATCGTGCTGCATTTTCTACAGGTTTCCTATTTCAAATGCTGTCCTCTTAACTTTGTGCATTATATGTGACGAGTGAGAGAAATAGAAGATCTCTTCAGTGTCACTGGCGTTTGAAAATATCTTCTGGTTTTGTTCTAAACACCAGGCTGGAGAACTGGTTTTACATCTGTGTCCAGCAGCTGGGTAAATGATCAGATTTCCAGATTTGATACCTACGTTTTGTTGATGTTTCAGTTTTTTTTTGTTTGTGTGGAATGAATGCGTCACGTCAGATCAGGGATCACGCGTGGCTAAGTGTTTGTGGCGTGAGTTCCCGCTCAAAGACCGGTTGAATAAAAACATGTAAAGAGAATTTCGAGCGTTTCTGTTGTTGCACACGGACGATAAATGATGATGTCACGTATCATCACGACAGATCTGGAACTGCTTGCTGAGATAAATGTGTTTAACTGCACGTAACCTAGAGTCACATAAAGGTCTGGTGTGGTGAATCACAATTAATCGACACTTCATGCTCCAAATATAAATGACCTCATACACCGCAGACATTTCCAGCCTCACGTGGAATGAGGAAGTGTGCTTCGGTCACAACAGAGGGCCTTTATTTGCAGCAGCAGCAGACTTTCTGACATCTCATTATGAGACAGCATTATGTCTGAGTGTGACTTTTATACTGTCACAAGTATCATACTGCTTTTTTAATTTACACATTTCAAATACATTTGTACACACACTGCCTGGCCAAAACAAAAAAGTCACCACCTGGATTAGACTAAGCAAATGGGCATGAGCCTCCTATTGGATAATTACTGCATGGGTGATTATCTTTCAGCTGGCAGCAGTTATTTAACACCAGCTGATGCAATGAGTAGCTTCTCATTTCTTAAACAACCATGCTAGGAAAAGATGTTAGTCTGTTTGAGAAGGGTCAAATCATTGTCATGCGTCAAGCAGAAAAAACATCTAAGGAGATTGAAGAAACTACTAAAACTGGGTTAAGAACTGTCCAACGCATTATTAAAAACTGGAAGGATAGTGGAGAACCGTTGTGTTCCAGGAAGAAATGTGGTCAGAAACAAATCCTGATTGTGATGTGTGTGTGCAGATCACTTAAATATTTGGTGAAATTAAATCAGAAAAACAAAAGTAGAACTCAAGTCTATGTTTAATAGTGAAAGTAAGAACATTTCCACACGTACAATGTGAAGGGAACTCAAGGGATTGGGACTGAACAGCTGTGTAGCCTTAAGAAAACCACTAATCAGTGAAGCTAACTGGAAAAAATGGCTTCAATTTGCTAGGGAGCATAAAGATTGGACTCTGGAGCAATGGAAGAAGGTCATGTGGTCTGATGAGTCCAGGTTTACCCTGTTCCAGAGTGATGGGGGCATCAGGGTAAGAAGAGAGGCAGATGAAGTGATGCAGCCATCATGCCTAGTGTCTACTGTACAAGCCTGTGCTATGGGGCAGTGCTATGATCTGGGGTTGCTGCAGTTGCTCAGGTCTAGGTTCAGCAACATTATGTGTCCAAAGAATGAGGTCAGCTGGCTACCTGAATATACTGAATGAGCAGGTTATTCCATCAGTGAATTTTTTAGATGACAATGTCAGGATTCATGGGGCTCAGATTGTGAAAGAGTGGTTCAGGGAGCATGAGATGGATTGTTCCACCACAGAGTCCAGACCTTAACCTCATTGAGAATCTTTGAGATGTGCTGGAGAAGGCTTTGAGCTGTGGTCAGACTTTTGTATCATTAAGACAAGATCTTGGTGAAGAATTAATGCAACACCGGATGGAATTAAATCTTGTGACACTGCAGAGCTTATCAAGACAATGCCAGAGAGAGTGTGTGTTGTAATCAAAGCTAAAGGCTGTCAAATGAATTGTATGTATCTTACACGCATCTAGAGGTGCAAGTGATTTCAGAACCTTATATTGATCTGAACCTGCAGAGTATGTGCATGTGTCTGGCAGCCATGAATGTGAAGCAGTTAAATAATTCACACGAATACAAGAGAGTGAGACCACAGAACAATCACGTCAAGAGCACTGTCTTTTTGTTTATTGCACGAATTATACATATTTCCAACTGAACTGGTAGAACGCAACATTAGGCTGTGATGGAGGAGAGAACAAAAAGGATTGTTCATCAAATGCCTCATTATGTTTACAAGATGTCAAAAATATCCATTGTGAAAATCTGGACAGAACGATCTCAAATTATAGATGAAGATCCAGAAAAGAAAGACTGATTTTATTTCCATTTTCTTCTTGAACCAGAAAAAAGAATCAGTTAATACTCATAATGACAGCGGTTCTGTTCATAACAGAGAGGTGTCATAGAAGGAAAGACCAAACAAAAATGGTCAAGACTTTTTTTTTTTTCTCCTCTGGATTTAAAAGTACTTTGTCCTCATATAGAATATAAACCTCTGCATCAATACCAATCAAATGTTTTGACGTATTTTTTTCTTTTTTTTGGAAGTCAAACAGCATTTGCTAATTTTTTTTTTTTTTACAGTTTTAATATATATTTATATATGTACATATAAATTCAACTAACTACAGTTCTCATAGAAAATGAGAAAAGCTGGACTTTATCGCTCTCAACACAACAAATGACTGGCAAGCATATTGACCCCGCCGCTCCCCCGTGTCCTCATCTTTGAATCCAACGACCGCGCAGCAGCGCCGGCTGCTTTAAGACCCGACCTGGATCAAGTGTCGGAAAAATGTTAATTCACACAGATTTGAGACATCTGGCTTCGCGGGAGGATCTTAGAAGGAGAAGTTAAACATCTGGATTAGTTTGCTTTGTAGTGCAGGAAGACTACTTTTGGGAGTGAAGAGTTATGGTAAGCTAGCTATGGTTAACAGAAGGACCTGCGATAATCGTACAAAATCAACATGTTAAAGAGCTTTTGTTTGATCCATACATCCAGGACCTGTTAACTTCCTGGAGTTTCAGCCGGTTGCTGGGCAACTACTTGAACACATTAAACAAATAACATCAAATGTGTAAAATTAAGAACTTTTTAAATGATGCTTGGTGAATATTCTGACTGAACGAACCCTTTTCTCATAATTATTAACTCAAATAAACATGAACATCCCAAAATATCAGACTATTCCCTCAATGAACCACATGAACACCTCTAAAGTGGCTCACAGGCAGTGTCTCAGTTGATCCAGGTCGGTTCTGCCTCTTTATAAATTACAGCGTCCCAAACAGAGCCCCCTGAAATCAGTCCTTCTTTCCTATACACATGCTGAGTGAACATCTACACCTTTCCATTTTCATGTTCGCCGAGAGGTGAACTGAAGGTATCCTGTCAAAGATGAGTCTCAATGTGGAGTGAGGGAGGATGAGGAAGAAGGAGACGAGGAAAGGATGGTGGAAGCAAAGGAGACCACCTCTCCTCGGTCCAAAAACGCTTAAGTGCAAATTGTCCCTCCCACTCAAAAACAAAAACAAAAACACAATTTCATCGTGGATTCTCCTGTCAGACAGCATCCCCCCTCCCCATAAAACAACAACACACTCAGTGCACATTTTGTCTGTGTCTCAAACTGAAGCGTCCCTGATTCAAAGTGCACTCAGTAGTGACGGAGGGGGGAGGTGATGGAAAGAGGAGGGGAGGGAGTGGCTGAGGGAAGCATGTTGAACGAACGCAGCATGTGGAGATTTAGGAGCAAACGTGCGATAACTGAAACTAGCTGCTCTAGCTCACAGCCCCCCAAAGGAACGGGAAATAAATCGGTATGAGCCTGGGGCGACACAGTGACGGGCGATGGGCTTTCCCTCTCAAAGCTCTCCGTCGTAAAGGAAGTCGCATTTAGGGGAACGGTTTGAGGGGACGAGCCTACGCCCTTCGTCCCCCGCTGAATCCCCTCTTCATCAGAAGCTCCAGAGTAAGAGGTGTGTTACTAAGAGAGTGTGGCTTCGTGTGCTGGTGATGTGTAGCTTACTACAGGTTTGCCTAAAGTTGGAGGTGCTTGTTGCCATACACGCACAGTTCTGGGGCTACACAGACCATATAGATAATGTATGGACAAGCGGGCAGGGGCCTCCAAGTGGTTTATAGGGATGTAAGCGCTCGCTAAATCTCGTCGTACAATTCTCAAAAAATGTGTACGCAGTCTGTGGTTTGGACACTCGTGACTGCAGATGTTAAGAAGCATCTGTGTCTCTCTGCTTCAACAGTATCTTTAAGTACATGTGTGTTTATCTGTATTTGTATGTGTGTAAACAAACAAACAAACAAAAAAAAACAAGTCTGTAGCTCATCTGTGTTTGAATGTGCCAATAGTGCTTGCCTAGGTGCATCAATTCAAGGGCAATAAAGTGTGTGTGTGTGTGTGTCTACGTGTGTGTGTGTGTGTGTGTGTGAGTATGCATGTGAGGCTCAAGACGACATGCACTGGACGTGGTCTGGACCTCCTTCCTCTTCGTCAGAGGAATCTGGAGAGCTCCAGGACTCATCCGTGTCTGCATCTGCGCCCTCGCGGCGCGCCTGCGTCGAGGCAGGGAAGACGAGTTCGGGTTAGACCGTGGCAAATTCAAACACCTCGCTAACCCAGAGCTTTAAAACCGTGTACAATGACTGCACGTATTGACTGGCAGAGAGCTCACCCTTGGGGGTCGTCTGTTCCTCATGTGTCTCATCAAAAACCACAGCAGCTGGGTGTCGTACTGGTCGCCGTGGCGCACGCTGTCCTCGTCGCGCTCCCGCTTGTTTTTCTTCATCACCTTGACCGGCACAACAGATTGATTTTATTTTTATTTGTTTACAAATGTGAAAATAAAATGTCTAAAATTACACTTTGGAGTGCTTTTGCAGAAACTAGAGAGCAGATAGATAACTTTAGATGTGCATCTAATACAGTGCAGGGGAACAGTGGCACGGTGTGCAAAGCTTTGGAGCGTGCTGCATGGCTTTGCTTGGGCATATTCACCTTCACTTTCACTTTCAAACGTATAGTTCAGATAAAGAAGTTAACCTGGGTTTGTAAAAGCTGTTGTTTCTCAGTGAAACCATTAAGTAAAATATTTTGTTATACTACAGGAAGCTTGGATATTCAGGTTAATGTCTATAGAACATTAAACATTACCTCTTTTAGACCCTTGAGTCCCGTGGGGGCCTCAGCTGTGGGGGCCCACAGTTTGATGTCATGGTCCAGCCCACTGGTGGCCATACCTGGCAGATGGGGATGTGGCTCCAAACAGTTCACCTGTAGATGGTGATTGCACCCACGTCATAAATCTAATACATAAACTAAGGAATAGTTCTAGCATGAACAATAACCAAACACACATTGGACTTTTCCCCGTCTGACTCACCACTCCTCCTTTGTCTCCCTCCATGAACTGTACGATGCGAGCAGAGTGCTTGTCCCACAGGTAGATGTGTCCACAGTCGCTCCCGCTGACCACGAACTCGCTGGACGGCCCGTAGAAGTTCACACCCTTCACTGTGAGCGAGAGGTGACGAAGAAGTGGATTGTTGTTTGTCAACCGCACAGCACTTCCCACAATTAGTCACCTATGTATCTATACATGCAAAGGTCACAGCAATTTAACACCTGTAGCATTGTTGCGGTGTCCCTTGTATCTCCTGCGATAGTCTGCCCCGTCACTGTGGTTGGAGTCAAACAGGTAGATGTCTTCATCGTTGTAACTAGCCAGGAGCTCTGTTTGTTGACACAAAGAATAAAACGTCCTTTTGTTACATTTCCAATGCAGAAGTGGGACTTTTGACCGTATACAGATAAACGAGCTCGGCCATAAAGTTGCTAAATCTGACCTCTATGGTGTTCTGCAAAGATAAGAGCACGCTGAATATATTTATTCAGCGAGAATAGACCTACTTCTGTTTGACTGTCACTGATATTGCATGGTGGTTGCATCAGGGGGCAACAAAGGAAAGAAGTTAGGGAATTTTAAGATAATGATTCAAGCTAAGCACCAAGTGCAGACCTCATTATTTCCAATAAATATTTCTAGAGCAAGTTCATTGCAGGATGAACAATGATGCAAGAAAAAAAAAAATTGTAGTAGTTTTTTATTGTGTGAGCCGTTTTACCTGTGCCGTCGTGACTGTACACAAGGCAGGTTATGTTGGTCTTCGACTCACTCGATACCAGATGTGAAGGACAAAACTTTTTCAATACACCATTGTCGTCACTGTCGTTGATCTTCCTCTGGTCATAGATCCTAAAGAGAGTGAGAAAAAGAAAGCATGTCAAGAGAGAGAGAGAAAAGTGTTGATTATTTTCACACACATTTGAATTATTAAAAGAAATAAACCACACTTGAACTACTGGTTCCTACCTTACATACTGATCTCTCCCGCCAACAGCAAACTGGCGTGTATTCGCTGGGTTGACAAAGATGGTGTACAGGCCAACTTTTTTGTCACACTCCTTTACAACCACCAGTTTACTTGTAGCAAGACACAAAGATGAAAAAAGCAAGTATTAGTTACAGCAAACTCAAAAATGACGACACATAGGAATAAGAGGTGAAGTGCATTGCAAATTTTACAAGTGGACATTTAAACTTGCTCTCGTGGTATCACTCACTTGGCGGGACGGTCTAGACGCAGGTCAATGTCAAACACCACCGCGTCCTCTCCGGCAGACAGAAAGGAGCAGGGCGAGTCTGGATCTAGGGCCAGCTGAAATGAAAACACAACAGACCAACCATCCCCATACGTATTGATTAGAGGCTGAACCAGACCATCGGGCTGTCTATAATCTGTGACACCAGCTCTCACCTTGTGTGCTGCCCCTTTATGCTGCGCTACCCGCTTTGTGTTCTTGCAGCGCTGCGTGGCAGACAGCTCGGCCACTCTGATCTGACCGTCGCGAGCACACATGGCCAGGGTGGAGTCGCCACTGTGAGGCAGGAACTTTGCCTGTGTGAATTAAGATTCGCTTTAGATAAGTCACTTCAATATGTGTTCACTGTTATCGTGTGGCAAGTTTTTCTACCGATTAATATTAAATATCCATTGACCCTTATCAGTAAGTCACAGCTTCGTTTTATTTGCCTACAGTTATCTTATTCTTATCGTTAAACAACTCTTTTATATATCCGATTTCCTAAAAGACAAGCAGGAAAATGCATTTCCTGCTGCTGTTTGTATTCCTTTCTAGTAATTAATTGAAAAAAAAGATAAAAAGAGATTTGCTGATAATGAAAATAATCATCAGTCGCAGGCCTGATGTTTTCCCCTCACCTGAAAGACGTTGCTCTTGTGTCCACTGTCAAACTCCAGCTCAGCACGGCGGATGGCCCAGTCCCAGATCACCACTTTGAGGTCGTCGCTGCCTGATGCCAGACGCGTGCCTGAGGGGTTGAAGTGCAACGTGTTGACACAGCCCGTGTGCCTCTCCAAGCGGCCCTGGAGCTCCAGCCGCTGCACGAGACCGCGGGACCCGCACACGCGCCTCACAAACTGGTGCGAGTCCCTGCCGATCTCCCTGGAGCGCAACGAGGGCACCGCACGCCATCCGGGGCCACGCATGTCACGGAGCTCTGCTCCCAACCACGCCTCCATAGCCTCGTCGTCGTCGTCTTCATCATCATCCTTCTGTTCTTCTTCTTCGTCCTCATCGTCATCTTCATCTGAGCTGGAGGAGTGGTTGGTGTCACGTCTGTTCCTCTTCCTAGCAGCCCTTTTCCCACCATCTTTCTCCTTTGCCCCCTCTCGTCTGCCTCCCTCGCTCTCCCTCTCGCCATCCTCAGTCAGGGAGTAGAGGCCGCTGCCGTCCATGCTGTCTGTGTCTTCGTCCTCCTCTCCCTCTCTGTTTGCGCCCGTCTCTCCCTCCACGTCTGGCATAGGTTTATCTCCAGATGCTTCTGCTTTTTCCTTGGGAGCTACAGAAATAGAGAAGGCCAGGATGAGGTTAAGCCAACACCGTCTCACTGGGAGACTCACAAAAAGGTGCACGTCTGCTGCAACAACTTCTACAGCAAAAGTATTTAAAATTCAATCATAAAATCAAGCAAAGTTTCTACTATAATAAATAAGGCTTTATTTGTTGTGGTTAAACTACAACTGCAGTGGTACCATCTTGAGAGGAAGACTGTCCGTCTTTGCTTCCAGAGGCATCCCCCTCTTTGTGTTGATCTTCTCCGGGCTCCTTTTCTTCAGAGCCACCTAGTAAAACCAAACACCTCCTCTGATTAACTCTCAGCAAAAAAAAATAACAAACAAACAAAAAATGTCAAGTTCAGTATAAATAGTCAGTTATTTGCTAGCTCTGATCCTTTACCGTTAAGCACAGTGGATTTGCCGTCAGCCTCAGCCATTCTGTCTCCTTTGTCCTGCGTCGACCCGAGGTAGAACCTTTCAGTGTCACACACAAAAACAACACCGAGTTTGCTGATTAGCCAAACTGCCAAGTGTTCAACTTCACATTAGACAGCTGTTGTGCTAATATAAACCGACATCACAGCCTGCACTCGATGAACTCCTGTCAACTACCGACTCCGCACTAGTGTGCCGTGGACACACAAGTTACCTGTTAGCCTCGCAGCTCACAAACAAACGGCCAGGCTAATTTTAGTAGCAAGATACTGCGACATGTTACCACATAAACAAACCAAAACACGCTCGCTAGCGGACTCACAGGCCTGACTAACACCGTGTTTCTGCTTGCTTTGTGATGTTCAACAGTGCATTGTCCTCTTGTAAACTGCGACTGCTCAACTACCTGACAATGTTGTTAACGCGAGCTAATGCTACCTAGCTTCTGCGGGGCTATCAAATATCGAAACTAAAATGCAGCACAGTTTTGCTAAACAACCAATCAGCTGGTTGTCAAAAAAAAAAAAAAAAAAAACGAGCTAGCATTGCTTCTACTCGCTAACTAGCATGGCTAGCGTTACCTCTACTCGAAGGCCCGACGAGGCGTACTTCTTAGTTTAGTCCTAATCTTTACAGCAGAATTATTTTCTCCACCTCACGGCTGAGCAGCTGAGCTAAGTGCCTCGACTGGGAAGTCTCTGGCGGAAAACACACGACATTAGGAATGCCTGCATAAAGCTTTTTGTAGAAGTCGTGGTATAATGCGAGCAAGCTGCGTTCACACAAGGTTGACTGCTCTGTTTATGTTTTGACGGTTCAGCTTCTTTTTTTTTTTTCTTTTTTTTGCGTGTGCTTCCATTTCCGGTGTCGTGCTCGCTTGTTTTTTTTCAAACCGGAAGTTTGCAAATAAGAGCCGCTAACGCTAATAACAACAATAATAATAATAATAATAATAATAATTCCGTATTAATACTTTAAGTCAAAGCAAACTTTATTGTCAATTCTGACATGTGCAACACATACATACGTGCAAAAGCTTAAGCATAAAATGTACAAATATGAGATTAAAAAAGAAAAAAATGTATATAAAACTGTATATATATATATATATATATATATATATATATATATATATAAACTAAACCACATGACAAACTGACCACATGACAAACTGACATAAAGTGGGCGATGCAACCCCTGAGTTTGGGTAGGTGCAAAATAAGGGATGAAATAAGTCAATAAATAATATACAGTCCTGAGCTAGTGTGTGGCGAGGAGCAGAAAGGGGAGACAGGACAGAGCAGGTGTGATTAAATGCACTTTATTAAATAACATGAACTGATGGGACCCTCCTACCAGTGATTTAATGACAGGACAAGTAAGTAATATTGAGCATCTTGTGATAATCGCATGTTCTGCTGGGAAACTTTTGGACCTGGCATTCATTCATGTGGATGTTACTTAGACATGTAGCACCCGCCTAGACCAGACCAGGCACTCCCACCCCATAGCATTGACACTCCTTGATGGCAGCAGACATCCCCAGCAGGATGCAGAAGGCCCATGCCCACGCTGATTAGGTAGGTGGTCATAATGTTATGCCTTATTGGTGCATATTAGCATTATGGAGAATAATGTCTCAGAACTTGGTGCTTTTGACACTGCTGTATAATGTATAACTCACTGTACATGTCTCTCTGGGGGTTTGAAGACTTCCAGTACGACAAGCTTTCTATCATAAAATAGGCGAGACATGACTGTTGAATTTGACCCTTTGACTAATCTGTGATTTATTTGATTTCCTGCATATTTTCAGGGAGATCATCTCAAACTCTACATAACCAGCCAGGCGCCCTTATTTGCACGGTGTTATCCAATTTGAATAATAATAATATCAATAACGATCAAAGCTCAAGGAACCAAGTTCACAAGCTGAAGCTCATCAGCCCGATCAGTGTCCAAAGAAACATCTGGCGCCCTCACTTCGGATGAAACATGGTGGGATCCCTTAGCTTCCTTCCTGTGTTTATATTACAGGCTCAGGGCACTGATCTACAGAGTCTCTTGATATGTTTCTATATATTTAGACTTATTTGAGCCTGGCTTCCTATGAATGCATACGCACCACAAAGACCCGAGATTACAGTTTGTTTATAATCCACATGGAATGTCAGTTGTGAATAAACAGGCTACCCCCGAGGAGAACGATTACTCTGTAGGACGAGCAGTTGGAATAAATGCTTCTTCACTGTATCTGAATGACAAAAGAAGGCTTGATATTTTTAGCTGACGGGAACTTTAATCAAATGTACTGGCAGCATCCATTTTATTTGTATTGTTGGACATTGTATATCTTTGGTTCGTTTTGGATTTCTTCAAGACAAGACAAGCAGCAGGCCTATACAGATGTATCTTTTCTTCACCAGTGAGTTCACTGACTAAATAGCCAAACCACATTAATTAAGCCCACAGACAACCAACATCCAACACGATAGGCTAAAAAGGGATATAAACCATGCTAACTTGCATGCGGTGGGCATGGGAAACACTTTTCACAGTTACAACGACCTCCGTGGAAATATATCTGAAGAAGGAAGGGGAAGTTCATGCAGACAGAGGGGGGTTTCACAACACCCCCCCAACCCCCACCCTCCTTCCCTCATCCGTGCTGCTCTCATAAGCTGCCTCAGCTCTGCCGGTCGTCCAGAGGCGATGCCGGAGTTTGGAGAGACGAGCGAACGGCTCAGCGCGCAGCGTCTGTCATGTGGAGCGCAGACTTAAAATAGGCACAAAGTTTTCTTCTCGTTGGCACCGACCTGCTGCTTACATCGCTCTCCGCCAACATGGAGTACTGGAGGCAGTGCGCGATGTGGCTGATCGGCTGCAACGTGCTGCCGGCGAACCACCGGGTCACCGCGGACACGGCGCAGGTGTTCGACTTGGCGCAAACCCTGCGGGACGGGGTGTTGCTGTGCCAGCTGCTCAACAACCTGAGACCTAACACCATCAACCTGAAGGCGATCAATCTCAGGCCGCAAATGTCACAGGTACACTGATCATTTCAGAGCTGATGTCAAACTAACTTTTGGTTGTAACGCTTTCAGAGGAACTGCAAAAATAGTGTGAAAGAATCCCAAAAAACACGCAGTGCTAGATGCTGGATGACAATAGGCCAGGGCAGTTTACATTCATTAATTCAATGCACAGATACTCCAGAGTCAAATTAAGAGGACAGCCTAATTATTATTCTTGAAGTAGGTAGTCTTGAAGCCACAAGTTGACAGCTGCTTTTCAAGAAATGACTGTAGTGGAAAATATAAATGGAGCACGTCCACATAATGTTTCTAAAAAGCAGTGCCACAGGAAACAAAGAGAAAGCTTATTAGAACAGTATAAAGTTTAATGGTTGCTACCAGGCCTGCAGGAACAAAGATAATTACTGGACTGGAAATGGGCTGTGTCCAGTGTTATTATAAGCCAGACTTATGTTTAGTTTTATCCATGCTTTTAAAATAAATCGTAAGGATTTGGAGCTTAAGCCGATCGTTTGATGTCCCAAACGCTGTTAAATACAGAATCTGAGCCCCTCTTTGTTGGCTTTGCTTCAGATAAGTGTCACTGTAAACACAAAGTCAACACAGTGACCTATCTGGCTGTCAGGTCCTCCAACTGAATCCATATTTCACTTGTTTTATTAATATCACCTTCTCAGCAGCTGAAACCATATGCACGTATATCTCAGATAAGTAAATAAGAGAGTGATAAACGTTCCTTTGCCGGTGGAACGCAAAGAAATGGTCCGAAACTTGATGTGTAATTCTTCCCGATGTCACTGGAGAGGCCTGATAAAATCCCGTCTTTGATCCACCCTTGAGTTTGGAAACTAGTTTGTGCAGCAGCTTGTAGTTTGCTTTACGACATTCGGAGGCCGTAAAGCTGCACATTTTTATTTAAAAATAAAGGAGAGATAGCCGAGAGGTTTTTAAGTCTCAGTTTAAGGTTGCACAAATTAAATCAGCATCTAACAAACCGACTAGGGCGTTTCTTGATGCCAGCGAGCCTCGCTTTGAGCAGAATATGTCCTTGTGAGCTCGGTTGAAATATACTTATCAAAGTGTTCACTGATATTTCGTCTGCCTTTTTGTATGACTTCTCTGAACGAGAAAGACTTCCTGTGCATACTTACAAGTGATAAGATCTTTGTGCACCTTAAAAGAGAACCTGCAAAGGTCAAAGCATCCATTAATAAAACAAAAACGCCATAAAAAGACTACGCCATAAAGTGCACACAGGGAAGTTAATTATAGATGTTTTGGGGAAGATGGGATATTAAACCAGATGGCTCAAAATTTATTTCATGAAAATGTACTTCTGTATTAATCTGCCACGCATAAGCGGAGACGTGTAGTCAAGAGGACTAATTTTCAGGGATAAACGCGAGGTAATTTCACAGCCAGACATTACACAGCGGCGCGTCTTCTAAACTGCAGCGCACATCTGCTTGCCTTCTATTTTCTTGACTGACAGGGAAAGGAAAAGCAATCCCGGGGCACCATGGGTTAAACAACGGCCGGCCGTAGCCTACAGCTGTAGGCCAATCTGAGCGATGTCAAGAAAGGCGTGCGTGTCAGTGGGCTTCAGATTTGAAGTGGCGCATTCAGCGTGCCCCACTGACCTACGATCGTAGAAAGGAGAAAGGAGGGCATAAGGGTAATGGGCAGGAGGATGAGAGTTCAGCGTAGTGTGATGAAAATGGACTCGAATATTATTTTAACGCAGTGCATGTGCCGGTCGTTGGCACAAAACAGAGGCGTAGGGTTGGGGTTACAAAAAATATATATATATAAATGTGCTAAATATCTTCTCTGCATTATTTTCTTTGTTTGTTCACGAAAAAACTCTTTCAAAATAGAATCTATCATGAAAATTACCATAAATACACAAATATAAATCCTCTATTAATCTAACGTCCAAATCCCTCCAACAGAAAAACTTAAACACCAGCTCTTGTGGTGTTTTTCTCCACCTAAACTAGATGTGAGCCAGAGGCCGTACGCCAGAGCAGTAACTGTATTCAGGAGCGTGAGGCTGGTGGTGGTGCAAAGCCATCATGTTCAAGCACTTCCTCCACAGACAAACGGGGCCCCAGGGGGCGGTGGAGTGATTACAGGCGTCTCCACGATGAGCTGCCTTGATAAAAAAAAAAAAAAAAAAAAAAAGTAGCCTATCTGTTCTCGAGAATCTTGTTACGGCTCTGCTTTTACTGCAAATTATCCGAGATGCACTTTCTGGTTTAGTCATCGCTTAATAATGCGGACGGACAGTTAAATTACACTGGCTGGGTTGTTTACAGTTTATTCGCTGGAAGTTTTTAGCTCTGTATAGTGGCTGTGTTTATTCTGAAGTGGACCTTGAACCTTAAACCATAACCATGAGCCCATTGTAGTTTATGAGAGCCGCAGTTTGACGGTCAACTTTTCCCACTGACACACGGATCCTAGTGGGAAGTGACACCAGCAGAGGACAAAGTCGGCGGTTTCATTTCACACTGTTAAACTTTCAGATTTCACTTTCAATTTGCAGTTTGTGGTTCGCCTTCAGATTTATAAAAGTTCCTTTAAATGGCCCATGCTTTCATTACAAATACCAAGTGCAAGTTTGTGTTTCCCACATTACCTTGGTTTTTATCCACGAAGGTTTTAGATAATCAACAATCAGCAGCTACAGTCGATTCATCAAATCTTATTTGTGCAGCACAAAGCATGCAAAATTATATTTGAAACAACTTTTGATAGCTTATTTGGTGACACTGCTTCTTCAAACAAAAAGTTTACATTTAGCAATATTCATCAGTAGCACAGAGAAAGTTATTAAAACCATGGCAGTTCTCATTTGAGTGAACATGGCTTTTACTTTTACCCCTGATTCAGGCCTAGAAACAAACTCTGTCTAACTCTCCCAGGTTTGGACAATTCAGTTGACACGTGGTTCATATTTTTGCCCTTTGCAGTTCCTGTGCTTGAAGAACATTCGGACGTTTCTGAATTCCTGCAGCGACGTGTTTGGGATGAAGAAGAGCGAATTATTTGAGGCCTTCGATCTCTTCGATGTGCGCGACTTTGGAAAGGTAACGCCAGCTCACTCTCGTGCCATCTTTTCGCTGCCTGACGCTGCATTTAATGACTGATGGAAGTCTGTGGGCTTTGCGCGAGCTTGCCCCCTTAACAAGCCGTTTTTAGAAGGAAATCAATGCGGGCGAGCTCGTCACGCGTCACACTCTGTTACAGCTGAGGGATGGTTGCGATTGTGCCGGTCGTCTGTCTGTGTTCAAACAAACTTTAAAAAAATGTTTAATAGTAATATATAAAAGCAAATCAGTAATGCTTGTTGCAGCTTTCTAACTGTGTCATTAATATCGTTCATCGTAGTTTTGGAACAAACACAAGAATATTATGAGCACGACACTCTCACCTGAATCTCATGTGCATACGCTTGTGAGGTTTATGCAGATGGTGCTTCTTAGGTGGTTTAGTTAAACGTGAAATGTGGTCATTTGCAATCTCATTTCCCACACTTAGCACAAGCAACGCATCCAAAATCTTGCAAATAAATTCATATACTGCCCATAAATCCAGTCAAATATTCAATGAAGATCTTTGTGATAGAGCTGATCAGAGCTATGATTTCTTCTTTTTCCTCTGACGGAGCCATGTGTGTAAAGCGTTTGTCCGCACTTTGACTGGTCTTGTGTTTTCGTGGTGCGCTCCTTGAAGGCGATTGCTTGGCTTCGTATTTTTTTTATTGCTGCGTTATTGTGGGAGCCGGTTTTGCTGTGTGTACGCGGCGTTACCAGGTCAGTGGGTTTGTAGTGCGCTCTGCCCAGCCACTCTGTGGACTGTCGCTCGCAGCACAGGAGCCTGATTTAACTCCGCAGAAGAAAGCCCGCTCACTCTGAGCAACCTTAGTCCTACATTTTCTTAGTTTAGTGCATTTGGTGCATAAGTTTGCCTCTGAGCGTTATGAGTTCTTCATGGGGGAAACGTGTCATTATTTGTTTCTTAAGCATATAAATTAGAGTCAGTGTATTCATGTCTACTAAATATTTATTTCATAGTTCATTGACGTTTATTTTTTTTGCTTTGACATATTTATTGAGAACATTGATTGTATTTATTCGAAATAAGTTCAGGAAATTGTGAAGTGCAGTTCGGTGCAAGCATGTGTGAGCAAACCCTAATGAGGAGAAATGTTCTCTAGGCACAATTAGGCACCGCACTGAGAACACTGAGCGTATCACAAGTCTTTCATTTAGGCCTATTATACATGACTGCAGAGCTGAATTCACTTCCCTGTGGAGAATAGAGAGCGGTCGCAAGTGGCTGAGAACTACGAGCGAGCGCACATCGAGCTTTGCGTGCAGTTTTTCCCACACAGACTCCCTTTTCTTCCAGTTCAAGTGTGGTACTCTAAAGAAGCTTCCAGTTAATCTGGCTGCTGATAATCCCACATGGGAGGTGGCGCCTGCAAATATGTACAGTACATGCATAATCTCAATCATGTTCAAGGAGGGGGAAGATTGCGCTGCTGCCGCATTATTATTTTTTTTTCTCATCACTAGTTAGACATACGGGTGTCTGCAGGTTCAGCGACTGGGGCTGGCTCCCCTCCAGGAAGTGATGTACGGCCGAATGCTCTTCCTTATTTTCCAGAAACATCCAAAGGAGAACATCTCAAATCTCGGGCCAGTCTAATCCACTCGAGTTGTGCCAGCTCTGCCCCGTAGACTGAGCATTAGTCCACTGAATATCTAATGAGAGCTCCCTAACCTACATTCCTCTGCTGAATTTTCTGCAGGCTGCACCACGGGCAGCAACGGTGACTGCGTGCAGCAGCCTGCAGGTCACAGAGATGAAGGAAAGATCTGAACAATGTGTTTGTTTTTTTTCCTTCAGTGTAAACTAACATCTCTTCAGGTGAACAGGGTATTTAGGGTGGATGGCCTGCAGTTTCTCAACTGTAGCTGTTGTTTTGGGAAATAAACACATTCCTGGTGAGAATATGATGAGAACGTAGATTGAGCATATAGTAAACTATCAACAGTCAGCTAGACTGACTCAGTCTAACAGACTATACCGTTCATTCTGGGTCAAGAGATAGACCATATGATAATTTGGTAGCAAAGTAGATGTAGATTGAAGATCCTTCATTGTCAGATACTATGCAGCAACAATGCAGCATCAGTTAAATATATCGAATAGAGATAGAAATGGAATAAAAGCAGAGTTGTGCATGTGCATGTGCATGCTCGTGAGGCAGTTCAGCAGATATGTTGCGCTGATTGAGATATAACTGGTTGTTTCTCCTGTCCTGTGCTAAACCGTTGTAGCTTCAGATTTAATGTGCAAACATGGCAGTGGTGTCTTTCCCCTCACTTAACCCTGGACCCTAAAGCTAGTCAACATATTTCACAAAATGTCAAAATATTTCTTAAACCGAGCTCAATTAAACAACTTAACAGTGAGGTTATTGGTCAATGTGAATGAATACCGTCTTCCTCAGTATCAGCTGTTGGTGGAAGCTCTTGCTTGTTACATAACTCTTTGGATTGCTGTACCTAGACTTTCCGGATAGCTGAGCAACCACGTTTGATATCTCCATTGATGTTTTGATTTATTACGTCCTGTTAAAACCTTCCTCTGTTCTGCTTAGTTTTCATTTTTTAACTGCACTCCTAAGATAGACTCAGTAAATAGGCCACTCTAACCAAGGTGGTTGGACTTCAGCTTAGCTTGTGGCTTTGCTTCTCGAGTCACACACATCTTAAACTCAGGCGAGGCACGTGTGAGAACGACTACTTTTTAAAACAGCCTGCAATGTTTCAGACTTCAGCTGCACTAAACTAACTTATCTTCGCCTGATTTGTGCGTTACACGGGTTCCTTCTTTTCTCTTAAAGACAGTAAATTTGACCGTTTATTCTTTAGATGTTCTCCTTTGGCACTGCACGCGAGCCCTGTATATTGTGGCCTTAGCTATCACCTTTTAAATCAGTTGTAATGGGTGTGACATGTGCAGCAGAAGTAGATTTGCTCTGATGACGATGTGATAAGTGCAAAGTTACCGCAGCGATAAAATCGTAATTTTTAACTCGTAATGCTCTCAGCGAGGGATCTAAATGCAAATTAATTTACAACTTTTTAAAGATTTTCTTGAATAAGCTGGCACATGATCATAAGAGCACGACTGCGTTTCGGTTGTGGAAATGACACACGGCTAGACATTAGGGTGAATAGTAACTCCGCATAGCTAATGAATGCAGTGATCTCACTTCCGAGGCAACGTTTCTTCTTTCATTCAGAAAAAAAAGAAACAACAACAGCATTTCGACTGCTGTAAATAACATCTGACAGCGATGAAGGACCCTTTTTGCTCTTGTGAAGCCGCTCTCTCACGTTACAGACGCAACTCTGTCAAGACACCGGCACACCTGGGTTCAGCCAAAGCCACAGCACCCATTCACACAGGAAGAGGAGATAAACTGCAGACAGAAAGGCTGTTCTAGTTAACCCCACCAACAAGCTTTATTAACCATCCGAATCCTCCCAGAAAACGCAGTTTGCAGTTGAGTTACCAGAGAAGTTAGAGGGAAAGTGTTAACAGGTGCCAGGTGAACTGCGGTCTTGGTGTTATTGTATTTACTTTCACTACTTCAACTGTCATATGTTCTGAACAAAAAAAAAAAAACAAAAGTTCAGTTATGATCTTGTATCTGGTTGGATAAATAGATGGACATCAATGGTGAACATCAGAGCATCTTGTTTTCAAGCTGTTTCACTCGGAGGTTAAAGTTTAACCTTGCTTTTGGCAAACGTTTGACCATTTTTTACACTTGCTCATGTAGAGGACAGCGTATCGCTGTTATTGCTGTTATGTAGTCACAGTACCAAAGTACTGAGCAGCGTTTTCTCGCCTTCCTTTCGCTTCTAAATCTAAAAGTTCTTGTAGACATGCACTAAACTTCTGACACACGCGCACACACCCCCGCACACACACACACACCGCACTGACACAGGCGGACCCTGTGATGCATAGGTGTGAGTTTGAGGTGGCCTGACCGTTTCCTGTAATAGCTCTCCCAGCTGTTTGTGTTTCCCCTTTTTTTATGATTAGAATCTGATTTACCGTAGAACACTTAATGTAGAACATGAAAAATAAAAGAAATGATCTGCACATTGCCACGCTGCAGGCGGCACACTGCGCCGTACAGCCACGTTACTTCTATAGTGAGTGTTATAAAGAGAAAAAATTGATGGAATAAGATGATGTTTGATCTAGGAATTGAATGCAATGGTCATAATTGCAGAAAAGCTTCAATAAACAATAAATCACAATGAGTTGTTCCACTGTTATGTGTGCTGATGTATTTTGCCGCTGCTATCACAAGAGTTGCTGGACTTTTATTTTGGTAAAGGAATAGAGTATATGCCTTTTGATACTATATACTATTAGGTTAGGTATTTTATGCCTTTATAAAATAGTACTGGTACAGAGATGGATAACAAAGCTCCACAGCTGTATACAGAGGTGACCTGACTTTACATTTTCATAGCAGGAGCCAGCGTGTTGCATCCTGCTAAGACACTGGCCGCTGCTTAGCCTATGTATGTCAATGTCAAGGTGTTATTTTTTTTTTAATTATTTGTGGTTGTCACATCGCTTCTTTGGCTTTTGGTGTGGCAGCTGGCTTGCAGGTGTTTGGTAACATTCTACATGGCGGTAAATATAGAAAGACAAAGTATTTGCTCATGGAACCGGTTGCTTGAGCGGTTTGTGCTTTCGGTGCGCGCCGTGTTCACATCATGGCATGGATTTGAGGGATGAGACAGGCTGTTTGCGTGATGCGAGCAAACAACTCAAATCGGGGAAATGTAACACCAGTTTCCACTAAAATTGTGTTTAACCAGATTGAGTTATTGACTTCGACTGACATGATGCGTCCATTTGTTTGGCATCTACGATTCATTTCGCTCGGCATTGACATGGAGACTTTTTTTTAACTCAGAAACTGGTGATCAGTATCAGATATGACATTTGTCTCTCAGACGCAAACGCCCTTTCTTACTCTGAGATATTCAACAACATGATTTCACGCAACTTTGTTTCACCAGGTCATGGACACTCTATCCAAGCTCTCGTACACAGCGACTGCTCAGCAAGGAGGATTCAAGTAAGTCACTTGCGGTAATGGCCCTACAACCACCGTTTATCTCTCTTTTGCCTCCATTCACCTCCTCTTCCACCTCCACCTCCACCTCCACCTCCACCTCCCCTTACTGGCATTGCCACCACAGCTGCATCTCACACTAATTTCCAGTTTAACCAACTGTTACACCCATTACTGAAATGAAAAAAAAAAATCCCATCTGATTTAAGTTTAATCGAGCTAGTGTAGAAAACATAGCAACAAAACAACAGCTGGTTGATTTAATATATAAATATTTAAATTTAATATATGACTGCTTAAGGGAAAATGCAAAGCAAAGTAATAAAAAACAATCATTCAAATCAGACTGTGACTTATCTCAGGATAAGGCTGTTTCTTTCTTGTATGATCTAAAATAGTGGTGATTTTTAAATTTTACTAATTAATCTTTAATTATTATTATTTCTGGCATCAAGTAAAGCAATAAAATAATGCATCTTGAAAACGCAATTGCTGTTTTTGAAGATGCTATTATACATTTATCGAAATTAATTACTTCAACACTTTTCTAGTTTACAAAGGACATAGCAGCTTGTTCTAGATATCTGAATATATATTGACGCGTCCTTGGTTAGCTCAGTTTCTCCACTGTTTTGTTTTTTTATCTGTTAAACACCAAACCTCATGCTTCTTTGCTGTCACTTCCAGGCCATTCCCAACGGAGGAGAGCCTGAAAGACGAGGACATCTACAACAACCTGGAAGACCTGATTGAGTATGTATGATTGTCCTCTCCGCGGCGCCTTTTCGCTGCCATTGATAAAATGTGATAATTTCACTCGGTAGCGGAACCAGTTTTTGCTGATCGTCCATGCTCTCCAGGGGTCCGGACACCCACATGTTTTGGTAAAGTGCTGGCTTTCTCTGTTACTGTCAGAGTAAGCAAATGAGTAACGCTGCATGTTTGTTTTTTTGCTGAGCGCTTGCATACCACCCACATCAAGGTTCTGGATGGGTGCTGCTGACAGTGTGATTGATAGATGAAGGAGATACAATATTTATATGATTCTCATGACACATAAGGGTTTCAGACTTCATTCTGTAACGCATGCAGTGATCAGTCATTGAGTAACGGCTGATGATAAGTATGCAATAAATAAATAAATAAAAAAGCAAACCAAGGCATTTTGAGTTGAACGTATTAAAAAAAAAAAAAAAAAAAGTGTAAAAGTTGCTGCTGACATCCAGGCAGTGGTCACACAGCACATTTTAGAGGTGTTAATGAGTATGTTTGTGCGTTTGTGCAATAGCGAGAATGTTCTGGAGGACGAGGATGAGCTGTACGCTGCGGTCTACGGTCTGGAAGAAGACCATGCAGGTGGAGAGATCTATGAAGACCTCATGAGGACTGAGCAGCAACCCCCACTGGTACTACAATGAGTCAGCCTTGCGCACACACAGACACACACACATTTGTATGGCTATCTTCGTGAGGACATTCATTGAACTGATGCGTTCCCTAGCCCCTGGTTCACTAGTCTTAACCCTCAGACAGCTTTGTAAAGAAGTGAAGACCTACCAAAATGTCCTCACTCGAAGGGTGTACAACTCGAAGTGGGCCTCAGAAAGATAGCTGTACAAGAAGACACACACACATGTTTATATCTTTGTGAGGACATGCATTGGCGTAATTTCCTAGCCCCTCACCCTAACCATCTTAGTTAAGTGCCTAACCCCAACCCTCACCCCTAACCCTAACCCAGTTGCAAGCTTTATCATTAAACCAAGTCTTAACCCTCAAACGCCATTGTAAAGAAGTGAGGGCGGCCAAATGTCCTCACTTTGCACAATTGTCCTCATTCCACGTGTGGACAACTCAAACTGGGTCTCAGAAAGATAGTTACACAAGACGACACACACACAAATGTTGGTATAGTTTTCTATGTGAGGACATTCATTGGTATTATGTAACTAAATGTCTAACCCTTACGCCTAACCCTGACCTTAATGGTATACAGATATAATGGTAACATTTACCCTAAAACCAAGTCTTAACCCTCAAACACTGCACTTTGTCCTTACTCAGATGGTGTAAAATTCAAACTGGTCCTTCCGCCCTAGGTTCCTGTCGAAAGATATATATATCTGGTGCCATTTTCAAAGGCTGCCAAGCATGAAATTTTCACTGAAGAATGAAAATGCTACTACCTACTAGTACTACTATGACTGAAATTACAAAAATGAATAAATTAATGACTAATATTGTTCCTTGAGCCTCTTTTCACTTACATAAAATTTGTTTTATGAGAACTGATTTTGCCTTTAAGGGTTTGCAGCTGTGACTGATCATGTTTGGGGATAATTATTAATAATGAATTAAAATGAAAACACTAAAAACTATACTTACCTTAAACATCCATATACATTTCTTTAGTTTACCTTTTGACTAACTTGGAGTACTGCAGGGGTCTATTTTAGGGTCTATTTTGCTTTTCATTTTTTGTGTGGTTTTATCTCTCACTTGTCAAGCGTGTGCTGATGATAAAATGAATGTGCATTTACAGATAACATACTGCCTTTAGCTTTAAATAGTCATCTTCCCAAGGACTACAGATGAACCGTAGCCATCTGGCAAAACACTCTGTTTCTGTTCCGTCTGTTTCAGTGTGCAGGTGTTCACAGCTATGGACTGGACCACATGTATCTAAGACCAAATAACCAAGAATTGCCATCCCCAAATCAAACCAAGAACTAGTATCTAGTGTTTTTTTTATATATATATATATTTCTATTCTGTATTTTCAGGAATATCACTATTCTTCAGCTCCTGCACTGCATGGTTAAGTGATACACTGTAACTAGGCAGAATTATTATTTAGCAGTAGAGTTTTTGAGCGTGTACTCTGAACACACGACCAAACAAAGTCAGACTGCAATATTCAAACAATATTTTATATAAATTTTGTCTTTCTAGAAGCAGGCAGAGGTGGATGTCCGGAGCTGCTGCCTTACAGAAATCAAACAGACAGAGGAGAAATACACGGAAACCCTGGAGTCCATCGAGAAGGTACTGAACCTCTTTTAATGTCAGAGATCATATATTGTTTAGGAAAAACCTTAATGCCACTTACTGCGGGTGTTAAATTGTTATTATTACTTTTACTATATCATCACTTTCACAGCAAAGTACAGCACAGGTATTTTAGGGGTTTTTGAGGGAACTTCTCAGTTATCAGTTCCCTAATTTGCATTTCTATCAACCTGTTATCAGGCGTCTAACATGACGTCTGTCAGTAGTTTCACTATGAGTGTCACTGTTTATTCCAGACTACCTTTTATATAGATTAGTGAATAAGAATAAGAAGTGAAAAGGGGGATGAAATGTTTTGTATGACTTTATATATCTTTCTTTTGTCCAGTATTTCCTGAATCCACTGAAGAAATTCTTCTCTGCGGCTGAAATTGACAAAGTTTTCGTCAACATTCCAGTAAGAGGTTTCCTCTTCTTGCCACGTGATGTGAAAATAGAACCTTTCCCTTCAGATACTCATGGCTTCCTTCTTGTGTCGCAGGACCTGGTAAAAGTTCACAAGAGCCTGATGGTTGAAGTGCAAGACTCCATCCTCAATAAAAATGCCTTAAACCTCTATCAGATCTTCATCAGCTACAAAGAAAGGTGTCGGAGAAGTTAATTCGGATGTTCTTGGTGCTAATTTATTTCAATCTTTTAGTCTTAGAAAAAATGATGTGTGATAATTTCCATTGACTGGTGACTCCTAATTTGCTTTGTAAAGTTGTATCTCTAGTAGTCATGAAGCACATGTGCAGAAGAATCTCTTGATGACGTGATAGTGACATATATCGTGGCGTTCTGCATTTTGCACAAGCTTCTCTATCACTGTCTGCTGATCGCCACTTACTTTCTTACTATTTCCCTCTTCACTTGTAGGCTGCTCATTTATGGGATATACTGCAGCCGGGTGGAGATTGCCATCGCTGTTTTGGACCTCATCTGCAAAGAGAAAGAGGATGTCCGTCTGAAACTGGAGGTGACACATTTGAAGCTGCATCACCTTTAACACACTTTCACAATCCTAATCCATATACATGTATATCAAGCTTCTCAGTGACTCCTAGTGTATACATTGTACACTACACCTGCATTAGATAGTAATTTTAATTCATGTTTTTTATTGAATTATTCTTTCACATATTTGTAAAATAAAGGTATTAAAGAAGTTAACGTTGACAAAACTAAGGGTCTTCAGCCTGAAACAGTTGAGAGCAGAAACATATGCAAGATGCGCTCATTATGTGCTGAATATGCGTATTCCAGGAGTGCTCCAAAAGAGCCAACAATGGGAAGTTCACCCTGAGGGACCTGCTGGTTGTCCCGATGCAGAGAGTCCTCAAGTACCATCTCCTTCTACAGGTAAAGACGCCGCCTGACTCACACATTTAAAGCAGGAGTGTCAAACCACGTGTCACACAGTAGCGACGGGTGTTTCCAGAGCATTTTTCAGTTTCAGTGATTCGTCTGTGTTATCACTTATCAGTTGCTGAATCTCCTTGCTGTGCAGCCCTGATTTGGATACGTTATTGGATATTTATTGGCCCAAATGTTTGTCTACAGAAATCCACCATTATGTTTTACTTTATCATTATTTTCAATGTGTATACAGTTACTAGCTCAACTGGAATTCACTTTAAAGTGAATGTGCAGCTCTCAAAAATCACTGGTTTCAACTTCACAAATGTGATTGAGTTTGCATGTTCTGCCTGTGGTTGCGTGGGTTCTCTCCGGGTTCTCCAGCTTCCTCCCACCGTCCAAAGACATGCTTGTCAGGTTCATTGGTGATTCTAAATTGGCCGTAGGTGTGAGTGCGAATGGTTGTCTGTCTCTCCGTGTTAGCCCTCTGATAGACTGGAGACCTGTCCAGGCTGTCCCCCGCCTCTGGGACAGCTGGGATAGGCTCCAGCCCGACGACCCTTCACAGGACAAGTGATTACAGAAGTAGAAGATGATTAAATTGGAAATTTGATTGACAGATAGCAGGCATCTCACCTGGGATTGACAATATTTCGCTATGTGGATGGATGCAACACCAGTGTTTGCTCTGTGACAACTGGTGCTTTTAAACAGTTTTTTAAACATATGAGGTAGAATCTGTCAAGTTCAGTCCACTTTAATTTTTCTTTCAGTATATAAGTGGCCACTTGAGGGCGACATCCTCCACAAATTTGCTATACATTTCCTCCCTCCCTTCACAATTTCTCTGCAGCTCCACTAGACGAATTAATAATTTAATTAAATAGAAAGTCGGGCCTATTATGAAAAGTCACTTAGGTCTTGCATTTATTCTTTACTCCTGACATTTGAGAATACAAATACAATAAATAGTCCCATTTCCCCTCAACCAGGGATTTAAAAGGGGAAGATCACTCAATCTAAGACTGTCAGTCATCTGATGAAAAAGAAAAAAGAAAAAAGTAAATCTGAAATCAATTCAAATCATTTTTGTAGTGATTCGTTGCATGATTGGAGTTCATAAACTTGCTCAGTGAAAGGATCACTCCTACACGCACCGGCTTCCTGCAGAAACTGGACGTGCAGACTTTTGAAAAATCCCACTAATTTCAGCGCCAGGCCGATGGGCTGTGTGACACCATCTCCTGTAGTTCGTATGAATCAGAGGTCAGACTGTTGGCTGCTGGCAGGGCGGTTGAAGGCGATGCCTAGAGAGCTGTTCTAAAATGTTGGAGGGTAAAGGCCTCCACGGTGATCCCGGGAGTTCTCAGCTGGCCCCCTGAGGAGAAACTGTGTGACGGGGCAATAAGGGGAAGACGGGAAAGAGGAAGTGAGAGAGGGGGCGGCTCACTGTAGCTTTCACTACATGTACTCCTTCAAATAATACTTTTTTAGATGAGCAGTCATGTGTGATTCTACCTACCTTTGATATTAAACGCATATAATCTGTAATTACGATCAAGATGTCTTCTTTGTTGTTTTTTGCTAATGAAACCAAAGAGATATCCCATAAGAGATTCTTTGTCAACAGATCGGTGTCTTTGTGCAGGTTACACTCCCGACTATAGCTTAAACGTGTTGATTAAAAGAACAGAACATATGTGTGTGTGTGGGTGTTGGGAAGACGATGTGCGCAGAACATCCTTATGTGCCCCCCTCCTGCACTATTTTAGGCTCAAATATACATTTGTACATGTTGATGAAAGAAAAGAAACCCTGTTTGATGAAGCCTTTTTCTTTGGTTTTACTTGTCATTTTATTAAATATGAGTGATTAAATTAGCGGCTGAAGCATGTGCCTCACAGACTTTCAGTAGAGGGAGCACTTCTACACAGTCAGAATACTCCATTACAAGTCTTGTTGTACTGAACTCCTTATTTTAATAAAAGTATTTTGCACAGCGGGGAATATTCCCTTTATATTTATAAAACGCATATGCTTCCATTTCTAATTATTCCCTCTGAGAGTTTATGAAGTAGATTTACTTCTTTAAATTCCACTGCTGTTCTTCGCTGTGCAGCTTCATCGCATATTCGCACAGACTGGAACAAATCATGTTTATTTTTAGTGTATTATGATACAGTTTGATATCGAGTGAAGCCAACACGTTTAGTAGGCGAAAATCAGAGAAAAAGGAGAAGAAAGACAAGTAGCTGTCTTTTGAATTTTAAAAAGGTCTATTTGTTAAAAAAAAAAAAGAAAAGCCTTTTATACCATTTACTTTAAAGTCATCTTCATTATTCAATCAATAATCCAGCTACTGATTCTAAACGTGATTGTAAACGCAATCGTGTCTGCTGTGTGTTCTGTTAGTGGGTGTGGGTCTGCCATTCATTTTCTGTTCTCCTTCCCTAACAGGAGCTAGTCAAACACACCCACGATGCGGCCGACAAGAGCAACTTGAAGATCGCTCTCGATGCCATGAAAGTAAGTGCGGTGCTTACGGTAAATGGCGCGTAATCATGGTGATTCTGGATTCTTAACAAAAGCGGTTCTGATTTAGCGGATAATTCTGAAATGGTCTCTGCCACTCGGCTATCAGCTTTTATTTGATGAAAGAGAAAGAGAAGGAGAAAAAGCACAAAGCCATGAATCATTCATTCATCGTGTGTTATGGCTCGAAATGGGGGAGAATTGATAAAACTTTACATTGCACTTTTTCTTTTCTTTTTTTTTTTTTTTTTAGCATTGATTGCTCTACTTACTCTAAGACTAATGACATCCTGAGCTTGACATGCAGCTGATCTGTGAAGTTGGCAAATTCACAACTTTTGATAAACTGATTTAAACTTTTTGTCGACATGATTTTTCTGCTCACGAAGAAGCACACAAATGTTCTACAGCTGTGTATAATAACGCATATTTGCTAAGGAGACAACGTTCTCAGACTGTCTCTTAAATATGAGGCAATAATGCACAACAAATTAGCTTAGCATTAAAGAGGGCAAATAAGCCTAATTCTGCTAGCCTTCACATTGAACAATCTCTACAAAGGTAGGGACAAGAGCGTTTTAATTTCTTTACTTTATTTTACCAGAAGCAATAGTCTTGAACATATTAGCTTAGCTTAGCAAATTAGCTTAGCATTAAAGATGCTAAATTTGCCTTACTCAACTAGCCTTCACATTGAACAATCTCTACAAGGGAAGGGAAAAATGTGCTTAAATTGATTTACTTTATTTCACCAGAATCAATAGTACTGAACAAATTAGCTTAGCTTAGAAAATTAGCTTAGCATTAATTAGGCAAATTAGCCTAACTCTGCTAGCCTTCATATTGAACAGTCTCTGCAAAGCAAGGGACAAGATTGTTTTAATTTATTTACTTTATTTCATCAAAAGCAATATTCCTGAACAAATTAGCTTAGCTTCACAACTTAGCTTAGCACTTAAGAGGTCAAATTTGGAAACAACTTGCTTGGTTCTTTCCAACGGCATCCTACATGGTGTTATTGTTTGTCCTTAACAAACCTCCACGTCATTTTCCATGTCAGGTTATAGATGATCCAACCCTATGTAGCTAAAAAGCTACATAATGTTGTGTCTCAACATATATACCCAGCTCTGTTGCTAGTCAGTCTATGGACAATGATGCAAGGAACAGACACTCTTGGCCCAGACATCCGTTATCTGTTATCTTGATGTCCACTGACTAGACTGGAAGCCAGTGGATATCAATCCTGTCAAAGATTTCTGAATGGATGTAGTTCCCAAAATGTCCAAGATATCGTCTTTACAAAACAAGTGTGGACAGAATCTTTTTGACTCTTTCACTTCCTCCACACTCAGTGCAAACCTTCACAAAATATGTGTTTTTGTGTTTCTGCGTTCCTCAGGACCTGGCTCAGTATGTCAACGAGGTGAAGAGGGACAATGAGACAATGAGGGAGATCGACCAGTACCAGAGGTCTATCGAAAACCTGGTAAGCCGCGATCAACGTTTGTGTACACTTTGAGAAAGTGCAAATTATCAGGAAGATGTGTTGTTTTCTGTTGAATCATTTACAAGACATCTCTATGCTGAATACTTAAACTAAGCATCCAAGCAATTAATTCTTGTGACATTAATACTGTATGTTTTACGTCCCCTTGATTAACCCAATTAGTGTCAAAGATACACTAGTTAAAAAGAACTCAATATTATACTTATTAAGAGCTGCAGTGGCTATCAAGTAGACAAGTCTTTATTATTTATTATTAAGTGCTTAAGGTAAGAATTGTTGCTTTTATTATGCTTAAAATAACTTGACACGTTCTTGACAATTTGTAAACCTCAACCCCATTTCATGGGTATTTTTATTATATTGGGAAATTTTGTTATCTTTTATTTTTTTTAGAAACCTTAAATAACCGAAATGAAATTAATCATCGGATGTATTGATATTGCATATGGTCAATAGTTGCAGCTAGCTGAATACCAGTTAAATCTCCATTGTTAATTACTGCTCATCATTAAAATATAACAGTTATGTCTATAATATAGACATAACTTTTGACATAGAGTACACAACCAGGTTATTATATGAGTACAAGTGTGCTACTAAGTAAACAAAATGAGATAATGTGGACGTGGTCCAAGGGGAGAAAAAATATGAACCAATTTCAGGCTATAAAAAAAGAAAAAAGCGTATCCAGCATTATAAAAGTAAGAGCAGGAGAGCTTGTCAGTCTGTTAATGTCTACTCCTTATCTAGACTGAACGTGATTGGTGACTTGAATGGATGCATTTGCCATTGCAAAGTCAAATAATACCCATCGACCAGTGGTGCAAGACTCAGTATTCATCAGTTTAGTGGACAGACAAAAACTAACTGCAATTTCTGGGGATCTCTTTTGAGATTCTCCTGCTGAACTCATTGTTTTTTTAGTTTGGTTTACATTTGGAGCTGAGTTGAAAGATCTCCTTTGAAACATATGATGGAACGGTGTGCAACATTAACTGTTCTTCTCTGAAAGAAATGGTAGAGACAGACATTCCTCCCAGAAAAGAATTTAAAATGCACCGCAGATTGCCATACTCTCGTACTAGAAATGATTGATACCTAAAACATTTTATTTTCTTACTTTATCTTCTTTTCTAAATGAACCTAGCGATTCTAGGAGAGTCAAAGGGTTGGGGCGTCAAAAGGTTGACGTGACCAGATGTGATGCGATTTTCAAAGCTTGAGGCAGATGAGAAAATGAAATAAAGAAAACCTCGGTGTGATAGTGTTTAACTGCGTCACGTTTTACTTGCAGAATCAGTCTCTGATCACATACGGACGACCGAAGGGTGACGGAGAGGTGCGCATAGTCTCCAGCGTTGACAAGAGGAAACAAGACAGGTTGTCATTGCACTTCATTGTCCTTGTTGAAGGTTGCTTTAATGAAACAGAACTATGCAGTAGATTTACTTTATGTACAAAGCTGACTTTTAATAACTGAATTAATTAATTGTTTGCTTGTTTATAGCACGTGTAGGGCTTAAAAGCTGCTGAAATCCATTAACTCATATTAAATTACAAGTGCCATATAATCACTTACTCACATCTGAATAAATAAGATTTTGTCGCAATCGATAACAAAGCAACATATTTTTTAACTTATTGTTTTACAGACACATCTTTTTATTCGATGTGGCCGTCATCGTTTGCAAGAGACGAGGGGACAACTATGAGATGAAGGACATACTCGACCTCAACTTCTTCAAGATTACCAACAACCCAACGTCGGACAGAGAGGGTAAAAAGGTCAGTCGTCTTGAGAGGTTTTTGCTAATTGCTAACTCTAAATCTGTGTTAAATGGCTAAAATAAACACAAAAATCCTCCGTTCTGGGAAACCCCCATTGAGAAACCTCGAAGTCTCGCCGTGCATTTTGTGCGGCGTGCTATTTCCCGCCTGGTGGGAACGTTCGCAGACCGTATTGTGGCGAAGGGGACTTGTTGATGTCTTGTTGATGTATGCCCACAGATGGTGCCTTCTCACTCCGCTGCTGATTGCTAATGTGAAACTGACAGCTCGCCAGAATGGGACTGTTCTGTGTGTTGTTTTTTTTTAATCAAAGGGAGTCCATTATCATTCTCATCTACTTTATTGCGCGCTCATGATATGTGTGTGGGAAATGTACATGACACTGATCGGTGCATATCCGTTATCTCTGTGTGGATTTTGCTGTATTTATGCTTGTCTTTGACAGTATTTCTGGATTAACAATTGACGCAAACAGTGCTTTATACGCATCTTTACCGTTTTATTCATCCCTCTTCTAACATAAAGGTCTATCAATCACACATAACCTTTACTTAATCCAGCGCAAAACTACACCGACACATAAGAATGCATTTGCAGCACACAGAAACAGACACATATTCACAGAGGTCCCGTGTACTAACACCCACCAACACACACACACAAACACACTGCGGGACAGACATGCTAATATCAGGTGATGAATGTGTGCAGTCCTCCAAGGCTACTTAAAGCTATATATCATTTTCTGCTAAATGAAACTTCAGAGTTTGAATGCGGTGCCACTGAGCACCCACACAGCCATCAATGATTTAACGCTCAGCAGAGCTCTGTAAGTGCTCAGGGCTGGCCAATCACTGATGGGTAAACCCGACTGCTTTTCTCTTTATTAGATATGACACAACAAGCACGGAGCAGGTTATGGCAACAAAAGCAGAGAGGCTTGAGAATTGATTGAATGTACATGTAAGAAAAAGCAAGTAGCACTCATCTATTACCCGTCGATTTCTTTGTACATCTGTAAGACATGGTCAAGAACTTTGGCGGGGGCTTTTGGGTCCACATTTAGGATTTTTTTTTACAAGCGGTCTGGTTTTTCTGAGACATATTTGCAGACTTTCTGCCTCAGTATTGTCACAGCTTAAGTCTGTCAGCCCTCTGAAGGACTCTGCACTCTGGCTAAACTCCCATTGCTGTAGCAATCTTGACATTGACGATATCCAAAGCTAACATACGTTTGTTGGTCCGGCATCAAGACATATGAAGTAAAGTCAGTTTGATTGATGACGACATTAATAGCTGTGATGATTGGCTTGTGTTTTGATTGGTGTTTGACCGAATGGCTAAACTACACCAAATATCCACAAGTCAGTCTAGACAATTAGTTGTTAATGTGCCTCGGCCTTGTACAGGACGTAGTACATTTTACCATGGATAAGATAAAACAGGATAATCCTTAAAAGATTTTTGGGGGGCCTTTTGCCTTGTATTGAATGATTCTACTCCAATGTCTGTGTGACAGATATGAACACTGGAAACAGAGGAGAATATCTATCTGAAGGTAGTAAAATCTGTCCAGCAGCACCTCCAGACCTAATTATTTTATGCACTAGTTCTTTACAAGCAAGACACCAAACATGCGCAGCCTTTATGCTAAGCTAAGCTAACTCTCACCTGGCTGTAGCGTCACATTTTCAAATTTACAGATGCAAGTGCATTTCTGAATTTCTCAACACGAAAACAAATAAAAATTACAAAAAAAAAAACTGAAATATTCCTTAAATATTAGAAATAATTTCCTTCTTCTGGGGGTTTAACATTGCACACACATGGTATTAGTAATATTAGCTTGTCAGACTAGCCTTTGACAATAACAAACATAGATTCAACTTTAACATTTTACTGGTTTAATGGCTAAAGCACACGTAACATTTATCCCTTTAGCTTTTCTACTAATGTAACATACAATTACAGAGCATCACACAGTGTCTATACTCAAGCTTCCGCTTATGCCCCTCAAAAACCCCACTGACCCTGCGGTGTCTTTGGTCGGTGCACTGGCCTGACTACCATAAGCATTCACACTTGTGAAGGTGAGCATAAAAGTCACGGCTGAAGAGATCTGTTGAGTCACCTTTCCTCTGCTGCAGAAGCTCCCCGCCTCTCACCCGTCACCCATTTACATGTTTGACGTATCAATTCATGGAAATTGACCATTTATTTTTGTAACTCTGATGTCTGGTCTCTTTCTGCGCCGCAGCCCTCCAGCCACGTCGTAACACGCAAAAAAACATAACATCAACCTTCCATGGTATTAGAGATTTATGACAGAAATTAAAAGAAAAACTTGCTGTGAAGCAACATTTGCACTGTGTCCCCACACACTAATCTGTAAATGTTCCTGCACAGACTGTACATCAGTAAAGAAAGCATTCCCTTTTATAACTGTCTTCTTCCTGACCTCCACAGTGGTGCTACGGGTTCTACGTGACGCACCAGCAGGGCCACACAGGCTTTGAACTCTTCTTTAAGACCAGGGAGCTGAAGAAGAAGTGGCTGGATCAGTTTGAAATGGCCATGTAAGTACAAGGAGGCATGAACGCTGCAGTCGTGACAGTTTGTCAGCCGCACAGGAGACCGGTGATCATGCTGTGTGCTTCTGTGTGCATGCGTATATGTATTGTGTTTATTCGTCTTTGTTTGCACGTGGTGTTATTCCGAGGCGGAGAGAGGTGTTGACTCTTTGGTGTGCACTGTTTGATCAGGTCTTAGCTGTAGTCAAACACACACTGCTGACAAAAGCACACTAACACACAAACACAGACTAATGTGTCTGTCTTTGAAAGGACTTTCCATCAACATGATGCATTCCTTAGCCCTTTACTCCTTTAACCATCTGAAGTAAGTGTTATATGTAACTAAAATGTAACCCTAAAACTTAAAACATAGACTGTATGTAAATATGGACAATGCGTCCCCAATTCCTTGCACTGGCCAAACTGAAGCTAGTTTCCCAGGGATACGGGCAGCCAAAGTCTGCACAGTAAGGTCAGAGAGTGGAGTCATGCGGAGCTGTGTTATCGATGACTCGTCCACAGTCCCGCCAGACTCACTCTCATTTTCATTTGATTAATATTAAAATTACAATGTTTGATTATACACTGTACTTGTATTTTTTCCTATTCTCATGACCCTATTGGACTGCTTCACGGAGCGGTTGGCATGGCAACATCAAATGACTTAAAAATCTTGTATGTGTTTTGGTGTTTTAGTTCGGCCCAAATCTCATTCGTTAACATGGAGGAGGTGGAGCTTATACTGTCTATACTGCAGCCAGCCACCAGGGAGAGCTCTACTAGCTTTGGCTTCACTTTAGAAGAGCTGTCGTGGCGTCCATCTTTATCTTTATTTACAGTCTATGGCTTGAGCCCACAAATTTTTTGGTGGACCCACAATGTTAAACACACAGAAAATATTTTTTTGTGTGTCTATGTCTTGGTTTTATTAGCACCATGCTCTAACCAATGGAGCTAACTGACCAACATATGCATTTTCTTATAAAAAAAAAGGTAAAGGCAAAGTTATGAAACAATATCTTATTTTATTTAATTAATACTGTGCCACACTCCAGACTTTAATTAGCGTTTTTTTTGTCTACACATTAACATTAACTGTTCTAAAAAGCTGCAAAACTACAAAGAAGTCACCTTTCCTTGATGGTTCTTTTCAAATCAATGCTTTATAATAATAATAATAATAATAATACATTTTATTTAAAAGCGCTTTTCAAAATACTCAAAGACACTTTACATAAGAAAGAACATCAAATTAACAAATCAATGCTTTATGGAGATATACAGTATCTTTTACATTATCTTGTAGCAGTAGGCGGTTTGTCTGGACAGTTAGCCGGTCTGCACCCATTGTTATGTGTATTCAGAAGAATACTGTTGTTTTGACATTAGACTCTGACTGACTGAACAAATGTATGAAAACAATATCCCCGATGCCCATGCATCTACCTGCTATGGCCTTCCCGAATACATTCTCACTTGTCACGGTGTTGTGAATCATTGTTGATATGTTTACTGCAGAGCGTGGCGATGTGCATGTGCAATTTTAGTTCTCGTCCGCCTCCAACTTGAACTGTATGTAGTAGCCTATGATTTTGTACTCTTCCATTACCACTAAGCCCACGACGCCTGCCCAAAACATAATGTGTAAATTGTGAAATTTAAAAAAGAAATTTGAACCCCGTTTGAAAGCTGTTTCGACACAGATATAAGGTTTGTGTCTGAAAACAGCCATGTGTGCCTCTGTGCATTGGGTAATGACACCAGAAGGGGCCAATTCCAAAAGTGAAAATTGGACCTACCTAGGAGGATGTGGGCTCGTGATGAAGGAGTCACTTATGGGAGCACTCAGTTTAAGTGGCGTCTGGATGGTGTGTTCAATACAAAAACCCCTTTTTTGTGTCAGCCGTGTTTGTTCACGTTCCAGAAAGGCTGCCTCGTTCTGCTATGCGTGTTTCCCATATCTCATTTCTCATATTTGAACACATGCAGATCAAAATTGGATTTGTCTGGGAGGATTCAAGTCCTCTTCATTTACTTGGTACACGTGCACTGCTGGAATAATTGCTTTTATTTCTGTCAGCTGAAGGAATAAACCGCAAGGTTGTTTTTGCCGGAACAAAGTTGTTGTATTTAGCTGATTGAAACTGATTTGCATTTTGAATAAATCTAAAGAACTTGTCAACCACTGAGACGCAAAAGAAAATGACAGAGGGTTTGATGATTGCATCGCTATTGTCTAGACTTAACCGTCTATTAATTAAAACTGCTTATTCTTAACTTTACTGAAAAATCCACGTATTTACATTTTGTTTTAATTGTGAAAATAAGTGTTTTACTTTGAAACTACAAATATTTTCCCAGTGGAGGGAGCTAAACTGACAAACTTTTTGAGTTACACAATTGAGTTAAATAGCACCAGGCTACTCTGAGACACATTTATTACATTTAAAAGGGGGAAAATTATTAATTTTACTTTGTAATTTCAGAGAGTAAACTGTATTTTCTTCCCAGAAGATCACATATTTCAGATACTTAACAGGTGTCTTACCCAGGTGTAGACACAGGCAAGACAAGAATGATGTCAAGGATATTTATTGTAAGATATAGAGGAGATGGGGAGTTGGCTTGCTCATACAGGTAGCCGAGAACTGGGAATTGAGGCTGGGACACCGGTTAGTGGTCAAGGTAGCAGGTCTGGAGTGAAATCCTGGGCGGGATGAGAAGTGTATAAAATTGAGGGTTACAGGGTTACAGGGAAGTCGGACCGGACTCCTGTGTCAGACAGACGGTGTTATTACCAGAGCAACAGGCAACAAGCACTGAATGCAGAGGATTCATAGGCTCCGTATGTAGCACCACTCATGGGCAACCCAGTCTGTGATCCGGCTGAGTGGAAGTTGCAGGGCTGAATAATTTGGAGCTCCTGATTACTGAACTGGATGCAGCTGGAGGGACTCTACCCTGACTCTGGCACACCTGTCACCACTCACACAAACGCACACACACTCGTGGCGTGAGGGAGATGACTGACGCTGAACTGGAAGGGTTGGGGTATGAGGAGAGGCTGCAAAGGCCAAAGGGGTGACGATAGTTGCCTTAAAATGAGACCTTGAGCTTGTGGGACACGGCATGCACTCAAAACGCTTGCCGATCAAGTGGTAACGTCGGCTGTAAGTCATGCCAACACCACTGATAGGCGACCTCGAAGTTAATGAGGCTAACAGTTTATCAAGCTAACGACTGCAGAATTCAGGCAAAGAAAAAAACTCTACACAACTAAACCACAACATGCTAACCAGTTTGACTCAGGCGTTCATAGTCCCCAAAGGATGAATTATTTTCTTTCACCATAAAGTTGGCATATGTTCTTTTGTCAATTTTTGTCAATTACATATTGATTTTCTCTTTCATTCATGCTCTTCTGAAGATTAATTAGTATGTGATGTATGTGCACGACTCGACTGAGCAAATGATAGCACACCATCGTGTTAAACACCTGCTAAACATAAACATGTTATTAGCATTTAGCTCCATTAGCCTAAGTACCGCCGCTATAGCAGAAGCTGCTAGCTTGTCTCAGACCTATTTTCATTTAACTAATTTGTTTTTTGTGTGTGCGCCTTAGATCAAATATCCGACCGGAGAAAGCCAACCACAACTCCCATCAGTTCAAGATGCACACGTTTGAGAGGATCACTTCCTGTACCTTCTGCCACATGTTGCTCAGGTAGGTTTTTTTGGGCACCGTGAACAGGCGCTTCCACTTGGGATAACTATGTAGACCCGACGAACTCCCAGTCAAGTAAAACTGCTGCTGAGTGACGCTCCTCAATCCTGTGACAGAGACGGGGTGAACGTGATCTGTGACATATTGTTCCAGGATGACAAACCACCATCTATTATTGCGCTGATGTCGTTCTTAGGAAAATACACTTTTAGATCTTTCTCACACTGAAGCCAGGAGAGAACACAGTGACATTTTCTACTTGAGTCTTTTGTCACTTTAGGGAAAATTAATATTTTTCTTAATTTAGCAGTGAAATTAACTGAAGATTTTTACAGCGTTTATTAATTGAAATGAGCGTTTATCATACTGTAGCGGTGACTGTACGTCTGTGTTCAGCAGAAAGTGTCGGTTTTATGGTTTTTATGAAGCTGAGGTACATTTCCTGTGTCATTTTTCTTATCTCGAGAGCGTGACAGAAGCCAGAACATTTCTAAATGTCAAGGTATTTCTCTTAAGGACGCCGTTGCACATGAAATATATTTCGTGTTTCACTGTCTGCAGGGGCATCTTTAACCAGGGTTATCTCTGTCTGAAATGTGGCCTGGGGGCTCATAAGGAGTGTCTGGGTCGACTGGGGCTCTGCGGGAGAGCAGGTAAGACAGAGACCTCCCAAATTAGCAGTGTTTTTTTAATACTAAATACCAAACTTTGAGGTGACCTTTCTTCTAGCACCCCCACAAGGCCTCGATTTCCACTTACACTCATGAAATATCAAAATCTAAAAGGCAGATGGCCATGAAATTTACTGAGTACATTCATGCTCCCTAGAGGAGGACCTCTTTACATTTTCATCACTCCTCTAGTTCCACACACTTGTGCCAGGCTGCCAACCATGTGCACAAGCGATCTAACAACCATTGTAGCCATTGATGAACCTCAAAATTTCTCTTACTTTGCCATGCTTATTTATTTACAGTACCTTACTTCCCCCTTGTTGAAAAGGGGGAAATATAAATGTAAAAGTCTGTATTTGCAGGGTGGAAAATTACACACAATATATGCTTTGACTTCATACATTTTTAGCAATCCTACAATGGCTGAACCTTACTCCAGAGTCAAACCTTAGGTCTTTCTACGCTGGTAGATTACCTTCCTTGAATGCACACACAGATAAAGCCAGTTCAGGCCATTTGACAAGGCTTCTTTGCAAAAAGTGTTGTGGTCTTTATGCATTCAGAGGCGTGATGGAGGCCAGCAGAGGTTGACAGCTGAGGTTGTATGTCAGGAAGCCACCACACGCTCATATTGTATTCCTCTCACTGTATGTGTTTCTCCCCTGACTGCAGATCCTGGCAAGCCAAAGCCCAAGGTAAGACCTGGACTCTTTCTCCTCTTTTGAGCTAGACACCCAGGCTAAGATAATTGGTGACGGATGCAACCCACATGTGCACACAGATCACAAATCTAGGTTTTGGATTAAGCAGATAATGTTATTTTAAAATGGCCTGTGAACAGATTGTTCTTGTTGTGAAGTGGAAGTAGACAATGATATTTAACAAATGTTGATTCACAGTGGGAACTTTCCTTAGAGTGATATCAAAAACACTGGCCATTTCTACTTCACCTGTCAGTCTATGGCACAGGTGTCAAACATAGGGCCTGCGGGTCAAAGGCGGCCCGCCAGAGGGTGAATTTGAAGACTGCAATTGTTTTTTACTCCTAATTTGTCCACTGTTTTAGTAAGAGAGGAGAACAGAACACAACACTGACACCCAGGACTAAACGACATAATTTTTTAGTTTGTTAAATGTAAGCAATCTCCTAATTTACTTGTTCTTTGTACTAAAACAAATGGAAACAGTCTGGAGTTGTCATTGCTTATAGGCTATTATTCTGTTATACTACTGGTCTGGCCCACTTGAGATCAAATTGGACTATATGTAGCGCCCAAACTACAATGAGTTTGAGACCCTGGTCTATGGATACTGGAGTGTGCCAAAGATTATACGATAACACGTACCTTCAAAAAGTTTATCATCCTAAAAGAAAAAAAATACATTTAAAGTATGAATTATAAATATTAATGAAAATAAATAGAAAGTCATGACATTTTTTTCCAAATTATAATTCTGTTTGCATATTCAGGAACAATAAATATATGTGCCTCAATAATGAATCTAAAATAAGCATTTAAATTATACTTTGCTTTAATATACCTATAGAATCACCCACTACAATAATATTTTGTGACTGCATTCATCTGAAGACAGATCTCTTTAATTCCCCGTCTTGTTCGATGCCCTGCCTGCGAATTTAAAGAAGTTCGAGGCAGATCAGCAGCAGGAGGAGATCTGTTTGACAGGACTTGTGTCAACATTTACAGTAACAGCTGGCCACCTCTGGTTCTTGTGGCTTCTCCGTGGTTTAGACTTCACTGGTGCACAGATTACAAAACGAAAAGTTCATAATTAATTCTGTGGCACACTCTGGGCTTCCTGTAAGCTTTTTGTTTATGCAGAAAATTAAGAGGGGTTTTACCTTCAGACTCCCTGGAAATAATGTTATGCATCCAATTAACGAAGAGTTACCACCAAAATGAACGTCTAGATTAAACATTTGGTTTTCGTTTTGCACCAAACATCTAAAGAGTATAACGCTCACAGATGATTGTGATGAGAGTACGACTGGTTCTTTAGGTCAACTTGGTCCTGCACGTGGAGTAAGAGCCTCTATATCCATCAGTGTTTTTCCTTTCTGCACATTTCTTTCGTCCGTTCTATTTTTTCATCTTGCTTTCTTTCTCCATCTACAGGACATCACAATACCGACAGACCCAGGTCAGTATGGCTTGACCGCCCGACTTTTATGCGCCTGCTAAGGGCTTTACGTGGTGCCTCTTAAGCTTCTTTCATCTGGGCTCTGCAGAAAAACAGCAACACAGTGAGGATGAAAAGGAGATGGTTGTTCAGAGGCCAGAGTGAAACGCGGAGCAGATAGATGGCGGTTTAAAGCCAATCCTTGGATGTTTGGATACGTTTTTGATCACGTATTACCCAACAATTTCTTTCAGATTTTTCTCAAAAATGCTCTAACATGAAGGAGGAAATGAACAACAGTTTCCCCCTGACAAATATATTTGAGTATGTACAGTATAACCAATGAAGAAGAGGATGCAGATGGAATCCTTAATCAGAGCACAAAAAATAATAAAAAAAACGCTCCTTTTCTTGCTCGCATGCCTTGATGCCTAAACCCTAGACGGCATTGAGATGAATTGGAGTGGGTGGAATCATTATGAGAACCACGGCAGGAGAAATGCTGGCAGAAAAGCACTTCTAGCAGTCTATACGCCTCGGCCTCCACTGCGGAGCTGGGCCCTTGTGATAAATCAATTTCCATAAGGGGCTTTATGAGAAAGACAGGCCTGCTTATTGTTCTTATTAAAAACATGAATGTGAGATATTCCATTCATCGGGGGTCACAGTCAGCTAATAGTTTCCTCGGGCTGGTTTGCAGGGGAGCTGTGGCTGGGAGGGAGATGTGTCTGAGGGGGGGGCTGGATGTGTGAGTCAGGGGAGAGTAAGTGGCTGTGTCTTTTAAGTTGGCAGGGGTGTTTAGTCTTAGACCTAGCCCCGTGCTCGTGGCTGTATTCGTCTGCCGCGCTGTGAAAAGATTGGTGCTGCGCCATTCAGGAATCAAAGAGATGAATTTCCTGCATTGGTAAAGTGCCGCTTTTTAGGACGGCGCCACTTTGGCGGTTTAGACCTCAATCACGAAGGCTGTCGGCGAGTCACACACAAATTAGAGATCAGTTGTGGTAAAAATGTTTAGGAAAATTGCAATAAGAGGCTTTGTGCATTTGTGAAAAAGTAGAAATAATGACTGATAGACCTGAACTGCAAGGAGCTGTAGTTTCCTCCTGTAGCTTGGGTGGTTTTATCTGCAAAGGTTATGAAATAGCTGCATCTGTTAGTTTTCTGAATCTGAATCTGAGGTGTAAGCAAGAAGGAGAGTTAGCTTGTAGCACTCTGAGCATTGAAAAACTAGAGGTAAACAGCAACTTGAAAGCAGATAAAAATCTTGTTTTTGTTGACATTTAGTATTTTATTCTTGCTTTACTTCAAGGTTGTATTTATTCATCAGTGATGAGACACATCTCCAGTTCATTCTCGTAACGTGGAAAGGAGAGTTTAACTTATACTTTGTCGAGTAAAGCCTTGTTTTAAAGGCCGAGCTGAGGTGACATTTGTTGAGGATGCCTTCCGGGCACATCCCCACCCCGGGGTAGACCCGCAATTTGCTGGAGGGATTACATATCCCGACTGGCCTGGGAACGCCTCGGGATCCCTCAGGAGGAACTCCGCTAGGGAGGGGGACATCTGCTTAGCTCATTTCAATCCGACTTGGGATAAATGAATGAATATGGATGGATGGATTGTAATTAAATGAACGTGTGTAATTCTTTTCCTCATCGTGCAATAAGTATCTCTGTCATTGCACTATTTTTCACCCATTACTCAGAGCTAATGATGAGTTTACACAAGATATTAGTACTCTATGTTAATCCATGTGAGGTTTGTAACACCAGTGTTTACAATTTTTGCATATAAATGTGTTTGTGTTCCCTGCTGCCTGCTAGGTTTACCGAGGATGGTCGCGATCAGAGACTACAGCGGCATGCCCGGCCCCCAGCGCGGGCCCTCGCTAAGCATTCACGCGGGGGATGTCATTGAACTGATGTTTGCCGACCTGCACAGCTCCTGGTGGCAGGTGCGTGTCACTCTTCTCACCCTCTTCTTATCTCAACATCTGTGACCGTATGAAAAAGTAACATGCTATGGCTCACTGGGTCGGTGTGCTGCACGCGAAACCTCTCCGGTGTCAACGGGTCTGAACCTGTGCCTGCGTGTCACCTCTTCTCTCTGACGTTGGATGTCCCACTGTGTGAAGTTTTCCGAAAGTATTAATGCGGTGACAGCAACAATTGATCTCCTGTCGTCAGTTATTTCTTATACACTGATCAGGCATAACATTATGACCACTGTCAGGTGAGGTGAATAACACTGATTATCTTATGATTGACTATGGAGAGAAGAAGACAAGCTGGAGGATACAGTTTGATGCTTTGGGGCAATGTTCTGCTGGGAAACCTTGGGTCCTGCCATCCACGTGGATGTTACTTTGACACGTAACCACCTACCTAAGCATTGTAGGTATTCCCTGATGGCTGTGACTTCTTTCAGCAGGATAATGCACCCTGCCACTAACTAAAAAAATGGTTCAGGAATGGTTTGAGGAGCAAATCAACGAGTTTAAGGTGTTGCCCTGACCTCCAGATTCCCAGGCACTCAGTCCAGTCGAGCATCTGTGATATGTGCTTTACAAACAAGTCCGATCTGTGGAGGTCCCACCTCCCAACTAACAGGACTTAAAGGATCAGCTGCTAACATCTTGGTGGCCTATACCACAGCACACTCACTCGATTTTGGCTGCGAAAGGGGGGCAATATTATTGCCTGATGGGTGTAAATCACTAATTGTACTGTGGTTGTTAAAAACATTCTGTCTCCTGTCAGTTGAGCCATAAATATGACATTATGATGAAGTCAGAGCGCAATTAGAAGTATCAGTCGAAGATCTGTATGAACTCCCCTGGACCCGAGTTACATTACAAATGTGTTATCGGTCTCTCCTCTCACTCTTTAGATTGAATCAGAGCCTACATCTGATGATCTAACCAATTAGTGGCTTCAGTTGATTAATAGAGTGCCACGGCGAAACAATAAAACAGCAGACACTTCAGCCTCTGGAGGATGTTTTAATGGCCGGTGCACAACCTCGTGTACTGGCACATTTAGCAAGCATCTCACGAGGTCAGCCAGTGGTTGAGAGCATTTGACCTTATCTATTTTTGAAAGGATGGCGATTTATCTGGGGTCTTCCGGCAGCCTCCCTAGCTGTTTCTCACTCTGCTTTATGGCAGGCATTAAAGCCTCATCCTCCTTCTGGTGCTGCTCCAATCGGCCCGCGGCCTCTGCCAACGGCGCGGCTGGGAGTAGGCAGTAAGCCCGATTTCCTGTGCTCCGTGTTCCTCTCTGTTGTGACACAGCACAAGGTGGAGGGTGAGGACGTGAATGCCAGGAGACTTCTTGTAAGCTGGTAGAACGCCGACCAGAATGTCGTGCCGCAGACCTGATGGCACTGTATTGTTTGCTGCCATGACAACCGTGCATGCTGGAAATGGATAATCGGAGGAATTATGTGGCTGCACGCATTTGTGTATTCCTGTCTTGTGCAAAAGGATACTGTGATTAGCTTAACTGAAATCTATCCTTGTGACCTCGCAACCACTGGTGGTTCCCATGGTGTTTGTATTGTGTGTTCATACAGTGCACAGCGCACGCTATAGGACGTAACTTTCTCCATTCGGTGTTCTCCTTTTGAGGAAAAAGCCAGACAAATCATAATCGGTGTTATCGCAAATTATGTGGTTTTGAATTTTATTTTGCAGGTAAATCTGTAAATCAGTCAACTCAAATGGCTCCGTTAGTAGCTAGCTAGTTGTGTTTTGGCCGCTTTTGTGGTCGTTTTGGCGGTTTTTGAACAGCTTTTGTGCTGGAATCCTTTTTGCGCATTTCCCTGCATGCCAGATTTCTTTTTTTAACATCTTTGTTGATTTAATATGCATCACTACTGCGGAAAATTTCCCTGCAGAAAACAGATTTAAATCTGCGGCACACTGCGGAATACAGCAGGATTTACCTGCTGCTAATTAGGCTAATCGGCACGGCGTGAGCATGCTGGGCGAGGGTTCCAATGCAATGAACCTTAATGTAAAAAGTGCCACGCTATAACTTTGAAGGTAGAAAAGACACACGTGCACATTTACTTGAAAACACTTCTAAAGTAAAGCACCTAATTGTATACCTTTAAAATGTTAACTGTTTACAGCTATTCTGTAGAGAGCGTTGATGCATACCGACAGCTGGCAGCAGTAATGAGCTGTGAAGTGTAGGCTATTATACTGTAATAAACGGGAAGATGACGAAGACCACAATCTGACAGTTTGAAACAATGAAGTTTGTTGGGCCGCCCTGTGTTTGGGTGAGAAACGCAGAATCTTAACAAAACCGTGTTTGTTTACGATGAAAACTCCACAGGGTACCTTTAATCTTCAGCTTCCCCAGTGGCGCCAGAGGATGGAATTACAGAACGTTGAGAATTCATATCCCCCGTTACCCAGAAGGCAATTATCCCCCGTCCCACTGGCAGAACAATACAATCAATCACTGTAATTTCATTTGATCCTTTGGCTGCTGCCTGTTTATGCCAGCAGAGTAATAAGTTTAATCTTTATCATACGCTTATCGAAGGCATAACAAATAGAGAAGGGCTTTCAGAAAACCTTTGATGAAATGTTATTACACAGAATGAATCATAGAGATGGGTAAAGATTCGCTTTCCAATCTAGTTACTGGCAGGGATTGCACGGTCCCAAAAAGCATTTCATACTCTAATAAAGAGGAGTGAGGAGGAAAGCATAACCGGGGCAGGAAGCTGAATGAAGAGCGCCACATGCCCCTCGCCGCTCCCTGTCTTCTCAGATTGACTCAATGGACTGCAAATTGACCCCGAACTCAGAACTGGAAACCCAGATTATCTCGAGCTTAATGCTGATACATATTCTTATTACAGTCTACAAGATAATGTTCATGATAGTAAATTAAGGGTATAAAGTAAATGATCTACGGAGGGGGAAGTCTTTATAAAAAAGTCATTTGTTTTTCTAAATTGGTTTATTTTAGCTGGCGAAAAAAAAAAAAGTCAAGAAATTAATGATTTTCATGTAAAGCATGTGGTAGCTTCAGGCAGGTTAGCTACTAAACTGCGATTGTTAGTCTTTAGCGCGAGCTCACGCTGTTTGGATATTCAAAGACCAGAATAAGATCCATTATTTAGTGTTAAACGAGGCTCTTGTTTTGATGCAGCGCAAGTCTAACTGCCGGCAGAGTTTGAACCATAATTAACTCGGGCTGCAAATTAGATGCACTGCTTGTTGTGCGCTAATTGCCCAGGATTTATTGAAGCAAGTGTGGGAGGGGAAGAGAAAAGGAAGAGAAGAAGGGAAAGAGAGAGAGAGAAGTGCGACGGCTGCTCCCAGACAAATATAACGTGATTAACAAGCGGTTGCCATTGCAGGGCAGAATTCTGGCAACGAGCAAGATTGGCTTCTTTCCAAGTGACGCTGTGAGGCCTTGCCCGTGTGTAAGTGTGCATATTTTTTGTAATCAATAAGACAAATTCAGTGTGATTACAATGCATTTGGTGTATAATGGCTACTATTGATGTCTCGCCAAAGGAATGTAGTGCTCTCAGTTCAGTTTCTTTCGCCATAGAAGACCGATTATAGCCATTAGATGTGGCTTGAATATCACATTACCGCAAATGACCTCCACCCTCTGTATCGACTCCCTTAAAACACAAAATAACCACAAATTTTTATTTTTTTTGTCCCGCGCCAGCTTCCAAAACCCGTCGATTACTCTGCCCAGCTCTGGTAAGTGGTGCAAACAAACGGCCGGCGATTGCCAACAATAAACACGTGTCATTCTTACCCCACTTATTACTGCTGGTATTGACTGTTTTCATACTCATATTCAGAATGATTGATTGCAGTGTAAGTGTAGTAGTTGTTCATGGATGGTTCAGGTTTGCAGGGCCCATGGAGAGGTACCAGGCCGAGGTGGAGCTCATGGACCGGGGGAACAGCACCTATCTGGTTCGACACAGGAGCAGAGAGTACACTGAATATGCCATCAGTATAAAGTAAGTGACTCGATGGCTTTCCTGCCGTTTACCTCCGCACCGAGTCCCCTGCAATTTTCACTCGCCACCATTTATCAAGAATAGTGGAATAAACATGCAGTCGGCAGCAGCGCTGTGGGCAAAACACTTTCTTGCGGGAGGTGAGAGACGAGTGGCGAGAATAATGCCCACATGCAAATAACAGGCCAGTGCACCGGTGCTATCAGAAAACAAACAGCTCATCAAATGCTGAAGTGGATTGGCTGCGACAGAAGGAGTTCACGCTGCGTTCCTCTCACATCAGTGAAGAACAAGACGTTATAGACTATATCACCGAACCAAACAGCCTGTAAAGGAAGAATAAGGAAGGTTTGTCTGGTCTGAGGAGTAAGAGCTGACATAGAAACACAAATAGAAGTGGAAAGAATGTAGTTTAGAGGCTTGGTTCATTCAAGTTGTAAAATGTCTATTCAAATTCTTCTATCCTGGTGGTAACGTGTTATCGATCCGGTTTTCGTTGTTGCTGTTATTTTGCTCTCAACGCTTTTTTTTTGTTCCTTCCAGAGACTAGTCATCTGATGTTAAAGGGAAAACTACTGTCTTTTACAACCTGGAGCGTATTTCTGGCATAAAATACGTTCGTTTACTCACCCATACCATATAAATTTGGTGTTATTTGGAATCGTATATCCATATAATGGAAGTGAATGGGGCACCGAAACGCAGCCTCTAAATAACGCATTATCTGCTGCGAAACTGGTTCATTTCACCAATATTTTGTTATGATACACTAGAACTATTCCCCGTTGAGTCTGGAGTTACCGGAAATAGGACTAGCGTATCATAACAAAATAATGGTGAAATTGGAGTTTTGTAGCAGATAATGCGTTATTTAGAGGCTGCGTTTCGGTGCCCCATTCACTTCCACTATATGGATATACACTGTTTTAAACATTGTCAGGAAATGATAACATTCGGTTTATTTTACTCTTTAAGTATCATTTTAAATCTCCTTCACTTCACTCAGGCATATACCTCAACCATAGACCATGTATACGTATATTAAAGGTAGCACTCATTAAACTACTGCAGTGATTTACACCAATAACAACAAAGATTCCACATTTGACCATTGTTATCGTTGAACGAATGGTATTTGCCACAAATTGATCTACAAGAAAGAAAAACAACAGTGAATTAGCTATTGTGGTTTATGGCACAGCCTTCAGTATGACCTTTGAAAACTAATACCTACCCTGGATAATTGCCAGACCTTGCTCTGAACAGTTTTCACTGCCATTACTGAAGAAATAATCCCTAATAGGGATGGTTATTATCTAGACGTAACGACAGGGACACTGTTCCCGTTGAATTTCTAAATTGACATTTATTTTCCAGTGCTCTAATAAAAAAAAATTCTGAGAGAGTTAGGTGTGAAAAAAAATAAATCTGTTCTCCTAATGTAAGTGAAAGGACCCTTGTCTGCCATCTTCACTTTTGTTTACTCTGTACGACGGCCGGGCTCGGTCCATACACCTCAGCTGAGTGTAGAACATGCAATTGGATGGTTTATTTTCCCCATCTGTGTCTTGGAAATATGTTCAAGGGGTGCTTGATAGCTTTGCATCATGCTATTTGATGCTCTTTGCCTATCAGTCTTAGAGTGCTTTTTCAAAAAGAAGCCAATGCACTTGAATTGTAGATAAAACTTACATCCCTTAAGGCTCCAACAAATGACTGATTTATCTGCAAGCTGAATGCCTCCCCCGTCCCCCTTTTCAGATACAACCGTACCCTCTTAACTGGTGAATATGCTTCAGGCTACATCAAAGTTTGTCCACTCTTAAAAAAAAAAGAAAGAAAGAAAAGAAGAAAGTAATATATTGCCTCCTTCTGACCTGCCATGAAGGCTCTGAGAGATTATAACGATTGAGGGTGCACTCTGAAATAGTGTTTGGATGTTAAGACTATTTAGCCGGTGACACACCATCCCAGCCCATTTGGTTTGGTAGACTCGTACCGTCCCTCATTCAAAGCTTTGATGTACGGGGCCAGTTTCTGAACACCCCGATCCTAATTGCCTGTCTCAACGCTTAAGATCATTATCGGGATGGCCGTTTGAGATAATGGAGCTTTATACGGAGGGCTCCTACTAATCAACTGGAACTGTCTAGTGTCACATACACTACAAGTGGTCAGTTTGTGCTGCTGTGTGTTGAATGATGTTTGTGTGTGTGTGTGAATATATGAAGCACTGGGAGCCTATAGGAGGAAGCTCTGCCTTCGCCGAGCGGGGCTCATCCGTCTCCACGTGTTACGCACCTTATATTTCAGCACTCATCAATAATGTATCGGCAACCATATATTCATAATGTATCAGTGAGTTTGCAGCACGTCTATATTCTGCTCATCTGTTATACACTGCAGCGGGAGATTTACAATGCGGATCTAGCTCCCGTGGATCTCCCATGCTATATACAATACGCTGCCTGGCCTTGCAGCTAGCCTGACAGCATACCCCCACTTGAGGATGTATATGCACTGAACAGTGTGAATGCATCTTTAAGTTTAGCCCACATTACTGTTCACAGTGCTTAGCCTGAGCTATGACTCTTACATGTCATACGAGCACACTATGGCTCAGTTCCACACACTCTGCAGTATGTTTTATGGTTTGTTTTAGTGAGTAGCACCTTCCAGGATAGGCTACGTGTGCAATAATAAACAAATCCACACAGTCAACAACAGTAATTAACGGTTACGCTTGAAAGGATTTGCACTTCCATTTCTGCCAAAAAGAAATTACTCAAAACTTTAGCGGATTTTCCTGACAGTCCTGACAGCAGACAAAGAGAATCCAATCAAACAGCTGAAACAGAAATATTATGCTTTGGTATTTCTTAATTTAGGTAAGTGACCCAATATTACAATATTATATCAGCGAGAGGCAAAAGTGCACCTCTAGGATTACAAGTTAATTTCAAGGCCCATCTGTTTAGAGAAAGGCAACTGAATTTCAAGAAACTCTACAAGTCCAGTAAGCTTTCTTTAACGTATCTGGACATGATATCATTTCATTTCATGCAGCGTTGTTATATGACACCGGTCCACCGGGTAACGGTCTTATATTCGCTACATAATTCCGGTGGATTTGAAGCCCTGGGATCTTTGTTTGTCTCTGGCACAGAGCTGCAGCCAACAGCGTCACTAGCAAGATATCAACAGTGTGATAATGTATTAAGAGAGTATAGATCCATGATCCCTCTACAGCTCATTGGCCTATTTTGCATTTGGAGTGTTTCGACACATTTAATATAAACTGAAGTGTGTGCATACTAAATCTGCCTGATTTTAGAGAGCAGCGTGAGGACGCTTGACGGACAGCTTTTCCTCGATACCCACATTTTGACTTGACGGCAGGAAAGTTGCATTAATTCATAATAAAATAAGTCTCTGCTTCATTTATCTAAGCCGCCACTGTAGGCTGCCTTACGAGGCTCGCAGATTGTTAATGGTTAACGTGTAACTTTCTCTCTGTGGAAAGGAAAAGGTCCGTGGTGTTGCTCGTTGCGCCGACAACGCCAGAGACGTCCCAGAAAAAGAAAATAATGTCCACTTTTTGAGACGTTGAGCCACATCTTGGATCATTTTCTGTTAGGCTAAAACGGTAACATACAATAAATCTAGTTGATAAACTGATTAAGTACTATAGGAGAATAGGATTGTGAAGAATCAGCCATCACTGATTATTCCCATGGGATAAATAAATTATATGTCCAAATATTTTAAGTAAACACAAGCCAGAAATGTGAATAGCTCATATCTGAACTTTTACTATCAACCACTATGAATGAATTGGATCTGATTTCCACGGCGGTTATAACCAGGGGGTGATCGTGTGGAGCAGAGTTGCTTTTCTCAGCAGGAAAGCAGCTGTCGGCCTCAGACAGACCTTCGTGACGGTTCACCACGGAGACCGGATTGATGTGGAAGCATGTATAGTTGATTAGCAGCCCATGTCTTATTCATCCTCCACAGGTTCAACGATAAAGTCAAGCACATTAAGATTCTGACCAAGGACGGAGGCTTTTACATCGCTGAGAGTCGGGTGTTCAAGACCGTTCTGGTAAGGGCTTTAACTTTGTATGGATTTTTCTGCCCTACAAACGGCTGTAGCATTAATGAGTATAATCATTCTGACATTACACTACTTTTTTTTTTTCCTCCCCGGCACGCTCTTAAGATTAATAAATTCTTAATGCAAAGTCAAAAAAATTGTACGATAAAACATTCTGATGGTGACTGACACAGAAAGCTGTAATTGCATTCATTTCAATACATGATCAGGATTTACCCTGACTTACTAATGTTACCTGTGTTGTTTCTCTTATGCTTGTTCTACATAGGACTTGGTGGAATACTACAAACAGCACTCTCTGAAGGAAGGTTTCAGCAGTCTTGACACCACTCTGCAGGTCCCCTATAGGGAACTGTCCAATGGAAACATGCCCAGGGCCATTACCAAGGTTGGCAGCGGTGAGTCTGCTACACAAACATCCGTGTTCCCTCCCTGACAGTATCTGTGTGACAGGTGGAAGTGCTACAAGTTCAGATCAGATCTCGATCTTGTTATAGTTGAAAGACATTGCGAGCATTTGTTTTGACCCGTTTGGAGGACCAGAGGCTTAAGCTTTTGCTACAGAAGTCCAGATCAGATAAAGTAAGGCGTGAGTGAGCTGTTTTTTGTTTTTTCCTGGAGAAAGTCAGAGCTGCTTGTAAAAACCATGTCAGTATGACAGAAAGCGTCAGAGGTCTATATTTCCCATGTCCTTACACAGAAACAATAAAACAAGCTGAGTCCACAAACAGTTTGCATAAATCTGTATCTCACACATTATTTTGTTGTTACGCGCCCTCACCCTGTTGGAGAGATGTCCCAGCCTGCGATGCAAAATCACGCTGACAGAGCATTTGCTTGGTTATTAAGACGCCCGAGTCTGTGTCTTAAAACCCAGGGCAGTCCCATCTTTGATGTGTGAGACACGCTGGAAATATTTAGCGCTGCATAATGAGCTAACATGATTCCCTTTGGTAAAGCACAGCGGCAGACAATTCCTTGAGAGTTCTTGCTTCTTAATTTTTACTTGATCTTTTCATTTAAGTCGAGTAAAACATGTACGTCATTCAGAGTTGAATATGTGGATCTTTGTGTGTAAATTAAATGTTAGCTGCTTTTTTGTTGATGTGTGTTTTATAGATCTATGTGTGCAAAGACAGTGTTACAGTGGTGGGCTGTTACATTTTGGGCTTTCATGCAAGGGGTCAAAGTCAATTTTCAAAAAGCGCAGCGCAGTATACACCGATCCGCCACAACATTAAAACCCCTGACAGGAGACCCATCAACCATCTTGTGACAATATAATGTTGGGCTGGGAAACGTTTGGACCTGGCGTTCATTCATGTAGATGTCACTTAGACATGTAGCACCCACCTAGACCAGACCAGGCACCCCCACCCCATAGCAATGACACTCCTTGATGGCAGCATCCACCCCCCAGCAGGATGCAGCCTGACACAGACACAAAAACACTTTAGAAACAACTAAAAAAAACTGTGTTTAATATGGAAAACTCCATTCGTCTTATTAAAGCTGACAAAGAAACTGAGTTAGAGTCACATTTGAGAAGCTCTCACTGGGCCTGAGTGAAGCGTGCGCCTGATACTGTTTTGCTGCATGGTGAAACTGTCACTCTCGTCCATCGGCGATTTAAAGCAGCGTCTTCAGATGCGACTTGGGCCTGAATAAATGCACCGTTGTTCAACACGTCCAGCCGCTGCATTGTTACCGGCCCTCGGAGACAGAAGCAGATGCTCATTCACTCCTTGAAAGCTCCTGAAGGATAAAGGGAAAGGGGGTCTTCGGGAAGAAGGAGATTAGAGGAAATGGCAAGTTGGGAATAGAGAGTGCACGAGAGAGAGATAAAGTGTGGATAGAATGAAATGCACAGATGGGGGAGAGAGGCAGAGATAGAAAGTAGGGGAAGGCAGGAGGGAGAGGCAGGAAGTGGTGGAAATGAAGGTGAGAAGATGGTACCTTGTGTTAACATGCAGTGTGCATCTGGATATATTATCTGCATGATGGTGATTTATTTATTCTATTCATTATACAATAAGTGATCCTGTTATTTTCATTTTACCCTGATTAGATGTGAAAATAAGGCAGATATAGTTAACAAACCACCTCCCCGTGTGCATCTGCGCCTCAAATGAATGTGAGTATTTTTATTACCCATTTCATTGCAGCACGTTGATGGATTTAAATAGATTTAAAGAGGGACACAGGCCACAAAGGCGAGGCATGGAGTAATAGAGATAGAAGGAGAGCAAGAGACAAAAGAGAGAGTGAGGACGACAGAGAGTGAGAGAGATAGAAAGGAGCCTCGGCGGCTCACCGGGCTGTGCAGAGAGGTCCCAGTTAGGGCCTAGTGCCCGAGGCAAGCACCAGGAGCCTGCTACTCCAAACGTCACAGTCCGTACTCTGCTCAGCTCCGAGATGGCTTCACAATTTTCCTGACAGGACATGACATTTCACTAGGGCTGGCTGTGGAAAAAAAAAACAAAAAAAAAACAGTTCGACAGACGCCCGCTGACACACACCTGGGGGACACCCCTGGTCCAACTGCGCCTGTTTCCATAAAACTGGGAAAAGTTTGCGAATGCGATGTGATCTAAAAGAGCAGGAAGCAGCTGGAGGTAAACTGTCTCAACTTAAAGAAAGGTATACGTGTAAACAACCACAGCGGCTGCAGCAGCAGCAGCAGCAGCAGAGGCAAGCAGCTGAACGCTGGAACAAAGTCAAAGTTAGCCCGTTGTGTCTGTTCGGATGTAAAATTCTGCTACATCCTTGTCCCCCTGCCTCCTTTGGCAGCGTCGGTCTCCGAGCACATCAGGCTTCAAAGCAGCTCCGCAAGAGGTGTGTTTGTGCATTGCTGCCATTCACTGCGCCGCCTTCTCTGAGAAAGCCTTGACAGACCCGCCGTCGCCTCATTGCATTCTGGGATAGATTATTATTGCCTTAAGTCGTCCACCCCCATAGACAGACTTAGTGTGGGCACCGCGTTCTCTGTCTGATAAACAGCCTCGGTAGAAAGACAGATGTCACGCCAAAACAACAACAGCGACAAAAAACAACAAAAAAAAGGGTTTGAATCTCAAGACAGGCACCTCATAGCAAAGAAAATAATATGTGAGGCTAAGCAAACAATCAGAAGATGCACAACTACTGAAAAGCCATCAAAACTCTGGAGTAATTTCCTCGGGAAAAAAAACAAAACAGCGAGCACTTTTAATTAAGTCTGGCTGACTGATTGTCATTGTGAGTGTGTGTGTGTGTGTGTGTGTGTGTGTGTGTGTGTGTGTCAGTGCTAGAGCTGAGATATCATTTGCAATGCAATGATCTGTTGTCTGCCAGGGTAATCCTTGTGTAGTCGTGTATTGATGTTATTGGAAAATCCAGATTTGTTATATGAATGTTTATAAGTGGTATATTACAACTTATAGTATCAGGTACACCTTGTTCAGTGCTTCAACACATTATATTGTTCACTTATTGCTGTTTGAATGTCGGTTCAGCTCTATGGTCATTCTGGAGGATGCAGCTCTTATCCACAGCGGTGTAAATGCAACAGAAAACTTAACAGAAACTCCCATCAGTCTGCTCAGTATGCCCATACGAGCGTTTTCGTAAACTGTAAATACTTCCTGCAGGTATGCGTGCACTTGTTTTGCGTCCGCTCCGGCCACACTCTTGACACGTGCCGGCCCCTCCGCCTCTAGGGGAGAAAGAGGAGACGTGGAACCATATTGCTGCCTTGACAGGAGGTGTGTTTACTCGCCGCGACGGTCTGCTGGCTCAGATGGGATTTCATACGGGAGCAGAAGTCGGTTGGCTCTGCGGCTCGGGATCCCAGACGTTGGCCTGTCAGGGTACCATGCTGTGCTCAGGCGTGTACTTACCCACATGCTGCTACTTTGGCTCACCTGCCCCGACGCTGGAGAGGTTGTTATTGGCTGATTATTATGCGGTATGCTCTGGGGGAAAGTTGCAAAAGACTATAACAGTTTGCCACCTTTCCAGCCGTTCAGTTGAGAGTCACACGGGCCAGAGTAAAGCAGAGTTGCTGAAGCATTGCAGACTCTAATTCTTGGTTAAAGCAGCATGTTTAAATGCACTGCTGTTCAACAAGTCCATTGTTTTTGTCCTCATACCACCTCCAAATGAAGCTCCTCTCCCATATGAGCAATGCGTACACTTATTTACAGAGCATGGCAGTTTTCTCTTGTAGTTTTGGACCAGAACAGTAGCTACAAATAGGAAATAAGACAGGTTTATGTATGTGAAATATCCTGTATTTTTTATTTTTGCTCGGGCTGTGGTGCAACTTCAGAACTTCCTGGTGGGCTTGTACACCCAAGACACCGTTGTCTAAAACATTGCACAGAGTTTCTGCTGAATTAGTACCGAGGTGCTTAGTTCAGAGCAGTAAAGTCAGACAAAAATAACCCAGCGCAGACTTTTAGACAACCACATCCACAGGTACATTAGTAGCTACTGAATTAGCCCACCTAGCCGTGTTCTCTGCCGCGTAGAAACCGTGTGCGCTCGTCAGCTGAAGTGACAATTTATCTGACGGCTTCACTGTTTTGCCATCCTCTCTCCCACCTGTATTTGCTTTCTGCTTGTTCTTTGACTTTGACAACTTTTCCTCTTTTCGCTCTCCTTTACCCTCTCTCACACCCTCTTTCTGTCAAACTTGTGTTTACTTTGCTTATGTTCTCTCTTTGCTCCCTCTACGGCCTGAACCCCCCATCACGCGCTTCGTTTCTCTGTAGTTCCTCCTGGCGGCTGCGGCTTTGTTCCTCCCTCCTCCTCGCCTTTCTGGTCAGGTACAGGTACAGCTTTTCTACTTTCTTTGTCTCTCCCCGGCGGTGTGCTCGCGTTGCCAGTTTTCCCGAAGACAAACTGTCTTGTTTTTCCCGTCTCTATTAAATAATGCAGTCTAATGATGCCAGTTTTATGTCATATTACACAGACTGTACGAGCTTCTTGAGGGGGGGAAAAAAAGCATTCACATCAGTCGCCCGTAATTAAAAATCTGAGATAATGTGAATTTTCTGCCAGTTAGGATAACTCCCATTTGGTAATCATAGCTGCAGTGGAAAATTACTGGCCTTCACGTTTTACTAAATCCAACAATAACACCATCAGTTCAGCTAATTAAAAAAAGGGACATGCACTTTTGTTTGTATGGTTTCACTTAATGGACCGTGACAAAAATGTTGCACAATAGTTAATTCGGGTTTAGCATCCCATTTTCATTCTGCCGACGTGGCGCTAGTTCGCAGCACAATAGTCTATTAGGATCGCTTTATGTCTGTGTCTGTTTGCGCTGCTCCGCATTAGATTATAAAACATGCATGCATGTTATGAGCCCGAGCATCTCCCCCGTGCACAAAATGCCCCTCCGTGTGCACACGGGAGCAGATGTGTTCCTTTCATCCGGCATATCTTCACAGTTGTGTCGTCTGTATTTTCACCGATAAGGCAAACAAGCCGGAGTTCACGAGTGATATGAGCCCTGACCTGCGCGCGTAGGGCTAAACAGATAAGTGTGGATACGTTGCGTGAGCCGAGTTCAACATTAACTTTTAATAAGATCAACACGCGACTGTGATAACCCGTGACCTCTCATCTTGACTGTGTGCTGCTTGGCCTCACCGAGCTTGACTGCCAGATATCTCTCTCTCTCTCTTTCCTCCAACCACTGAACCCGATATATTCTCTCATTTCTGTCTCTGTGGTTTTGCTTTTACTGTTAGAACGTTGCAGATCCACGAGTCGAGGCTTTTCGCTGCCTTATCATCCCTAGGAGATGGCCATAGTCACTTTACTGTGGTTAACGCCTGTGAGAAATGTATTTTTGCGCTATAGCGAACCACATACAAAAAGAAAAACTCAAATCTATATTAGTTAGATCAAATTTAAGATGAGATTGCCTTTTGACCTTCATATAGAATAGATTCTGATTTAACTTTTGTGCGAAGTGGTACTCTCTAATTTTAAAAGTGTGATATTTCTTCATGAACAACTAAAGGCACAAGTCCTACCAGTGCCTAAGATGGAAGTCAGTTTCGTTCAGTCTGCATCTCTGACATTACATTTAGAACATTTGTGATTTTTGTTTTTTTATTATATCCCTCTCTGTCCCCAGTCTTTTCTCCCAGGGTGGTGGGTATTGCGGTGGCGCGCTACGACTTCTGCTCCAGAGACACGCGGGAGCTGTCCCTGCAGCAGGGCGACATTATCAGGATCTACACCAAGATGTCCAACGGGTGGTGGAAGGGAGAGGTCGACGGCAGGGTGGGTGTTTGACAAATTTCTGCACCGGTCTTTGCCGCTGAACTGATTCTTAATTTCTTTCTAACTTTGTGCAAATATTTTGGAGTCCAAAATAACAAAAGGGCTGATCGGTAATTGCCTAGTTGACGCAGAGGTAAAAGTGATTATATTTCTGACTGGCTGTGATCTCGGTGAATCTCTTTACTATTGGATGAAGAGTAGCAAACAGCTGGGTGTCAAATGCAGCAGGTCACCCCTGAGAATTAAGAGTAAGAGGTGTATCTGTGTAGACAAGTGAGCAGAATGAGGTATACATATTTATCTGAGCTGCGAGCTAATTGTATTCTGTTGCTTCTCAGGTCGGCTGGTTTCCCTCTACCTACGTGGACGAGGAGGAATGACTTTGCTCATTGAATAACATCTATTCAGCATCCATTCAAAGCCGACCACGTCCGGTGAGCGCGTCGCCTGCGCTGCCACTCACCGTGGCCTCAGTCAGACCTCTTTGATAAGAAAAGAAAAAAAATAAACCCTGAGACTCGGACATGAGATGAAGCGGCAGTGCCCTCGAAAACCTCCTCCTGCCCTCTGACAGACTCCCACACAGAGGAGATGTCAAATCACAGATTCCAGGAGCGTCGTGCCATATCTTACCTCTCTGCGGCTCTGTCTGCCCCCGCGGTCCACCGGGAAGTAGATGTGCTACACCCAGATAACCCCCACCTCCTTCCTTCCTTCCTTCCTTCCTTCCTCTTCCCACTCACCTTCTCTTATTATTGATGACTCCATTGGCCGGCGTGAGACTTGCCTTCACTGTCATCATGTTTCGATACCGGGACGGCTCAGCCACCCAAGTGGAAGACAGATCCTGCTGACAGTGCGCCGCCCAGGTACTTCTGCAAATTGAAATGCAGACGCTGAGGAGCTTTCACAGCTGCCGGAACACTATAGCCCCCTTGGCTTAATCGGACGTTTGCGAGTTCAGCTGTCTTTAATTTTAGTTTTTGAATTTCAGTCTCATTGCACTGGACATTTTTGACACTGACGTCATAAAAAAAAAGAAAAAAAAAGAAGGATGAAAAGTCAGTATTGTCTGGATGAATGTGTATGTATGCAGTCAATAGACATAGGAGCTGTTTTCAATATTTGATTCCTGTTCTATGATCATTTCCTGCATTGGATCGGTGTAGAAACAGAAATAAGCTGACATTTTGGGAAATACACTTACGACTCTTACGACATCAGCGTCTTGAATATTAAGTTACAGTCTCTGACTGTATATGAAGACGGAGGAACCTCCTGCGACGTCAGCCATGGGTTTCCCGAAGGATCAGATTTTGAAGCTCAGAGCGGCTACGTCTTTCTTTCTTACGCATAACTTTAATCCTTGACATAACATTACATGAAAATTCACATCCTGTACAGTTCTCATAAGACTCAAACTGCAGTTTTTGACATTTTTTCATTCTCTTTTCATGCCTGGAGGTTGCCTCATAGTTACCACCCACTACTAGCTTAGCACCGACTGGAAGCAGGGTTAAAGAGCTCCACTAAGCCTCACTCACTCTGAACAAATATAACAAAAAGCTCAGCAATTATCTAAACCTCAATGATGAACTCTTGTACTAAAGCCATAGGGAACTTTAGAGGTGATTTTGATAACTTCCCACTGCTGCCGTCTCCCCCTCTTCCAGTCTTTATGCTAAGCTAAGCCGAACAAAACATCTCTTGGCTGTAGCTTCATATTTAGTGGAAAGACACAAGAGATATCAACCTTTTCATCTAACTCTCACCAAGAAAGCAATAAAAAGCCTATTTCCCAAAACATCTAGCTATTTCTTTAACCAGCAGCCGTGTTGATAGCTAAAGCTAGTCCAACAAGGGCAAATGAATATGATAAATGATCAAGAGAAAGAACACTCTTCGTTAACGTTTCACAAATGATCAACCCATTTAAGGGCGCTTGAGGAAATCCAACACCCAGTTCCCACGTTTGACTTCAGACTACTGACTGTATGCTTCAGACACGTGGAATCATCAAAGGAAATGTATGCACAAAAGGAATCACAAAGCCGAATAAGTTGTAAAAGTGCATGTGAGGTCTGGCCGGCGAAATTGGAAGTATAGGCCCGTACTTCGCTCCTTGATCATTCACCGTGGAAACCAGAGAGTCCTTTTATATTCCACAGATTTTGTGTTTACCTCAACTCGTTTTGGTTTCAGAATGAATGATTCAAGGGTGATGTAATAGCTGTTCACTGTAGAGCAAGGTAACACAAGGGCGTTAAGTGATGCTGTTTTCCTTCAAACGTTAACACCCCGCTAACCATGTGTGTGACATCAATATTTAATAAAAGCGTACTCTTTGAATTGTACTTTTGAAATTTGATAGGCTATTTCTCCCTCTTCAGACAAATGGTACATCGCACGAACAAAGGCACCCGGGTTGCATCACAAATCACAGCCGTGTCTGACACGGTTGTGGAGGTGCAGCGGAGACTTGGCGGGTGCTCGAATGGCGGCTAAACAAACAGAAAAGAGAGACGCCTAAGCACAGGGACGTCTTTCTTTCTAATTTTGCTTCACAACAATACAAATATCGGGCCACTCTCAGAAAATTCGCATTACGCAGGCTGCGATTCCTCTTACAATTCATGTAATTTCCCCTCTTGTTAATCTTGAAACTCCAATTCTAGCCTGCCACTTTCAGAAGACAGAGGTCCCGCTCCAACTCGCAATCTGCATGCAGGCATTGCTTGCAAATTATTTTTGTAGAACAAGCATTGGAGCATCTCTTATTTGCTGGTCGTTGGATCCAAACAATAATATTAGCTTTAGAGAACAAGAACAGCTGATCTAAAATATTAGAGGTATAAAAGTTAAAATCTCGTGTTTTTCATGCGTTTGTCACATGCATTGTGTACCACGTGCAGGTGTAAATAAACTCATCACAGTGGAATTTGGTTCAAATAGTTTTACTCTAATGCAGCTCATGCTAAATTCATTCATTCATTCATTCATCTTCTGTAACCGCTTATTGCTGTGAAGGGTCGCGGGGTCTGTGGGAGCCTCTCCCAGCTGTCATCCCTGGACAGGTCACTAGTCTATCGCAGGGCTAACACAGAGAGACAAACAAGAATCACCAATTAACCTAACCAGCATGTCTTTGGACATGTAGACATGGGAGAACATGCAAACTCCACACAGATTCAAACCCAAGACCTTCTTGCTGTGAGGCATCAGTGCTAACCACCTCGCCACTGTTCCACCCTGCTTATGCTAAATTGTCATTTAGGCAGTTTAACTCAGAAATTCACCAAGCAGCTTTATAGGATCCTTGATAATAACCTCATGGAAGTATTTAAAACAAAGCAACAGCACCTGCTCAAATAAAATACACAAAATTGACAGAGTTGACCATAAAACTGGCCACATAGTTCAGTGCTGCAGCCTATCCGCCTAGCAGATGAGCTCAGTGGGTTAACTGCGGAGTCATGAACCTCCTGTTGTTTTTATGCGTGATTCCAGAGATAGTCTGGAGTCTTGATTATCCGTGCATCGCACTCATTAGAGAGCAGACAGACGCTACATTTTCAGGATGCCTCATTCAAGACATCCTTGAAGATTATTAGAAATCAAGAATTGGAGCTATCATATTCAATTGTCTCATATTGATTTGCTATCCGATTTACAAGACACGTCTGTGGTTGTAAGTTATGTTAACAATAATCAGGCTAAGATATATTGCTGTGAAGCCGTCATACGCTTTGCAGCTCCTCTGATGTTTACAACTAAACGGTTTCTGAGAAAATATTCTTCAACGTCAAGTCTACGCTTATGCACCGATGGGATTTGCAACTTTAAATGTGCTCCTTTAGCTCCATTAATGTCTTTTGAGCAATCAGATCCAACAATGGCTCAATGATTACGATAAACCGTAACGCAGCCCGTCACTGTTCGTAGACCTGGCTGTTTATGCTGGTCTCTCTGTGATCTGTTGCTCCGAGGCCGCTCATTACGCTGTTTGTCATTCAGTAGCCCTTTTTTTTATAGTGTTTTTATACACTCAGTTTATGACCCACTGAATTCAGCAGCGATTCACTGTCAAATATAAGAATGCATTTACACGCTGGGGCACAGTATCAGTATTCTTGTAATGTAAACACTCCCTCAGGCTCACGTTCCCCCACTGCTCTGCAGCCTCTCTAATGGCCAAACTCAGCAGAGGGAGGGCTCCGCTGCACTAACAGTAACCCTCCCGTCACAAAGAGGCTGAATGAATGGCTCACTAATACTCTTCCTCTCCTTAATCTGCCTGTTCCTGTCTTAGCCAAAGAGATGAAAGGCGACGACAGAGAAGTTGGACAGCAGCCAGAGACACAGAAATGGGCGTACAAGGTTGCACGGAGTAGATAAAGTGGAGGAGGGGGGGAAAGAGGACGGCGTGTGTGTGTGTGGGTATGTTTGTGCATCTAAAGGGAGGAACAAAAGGCTGACAAAGACAAAGATGAAGGCCCTGCATCGTCTTCATCTGTCTGAATGATCTCCTTAACCCCAGTCTTTGCCAGTCAGCCCCTACGGATCTCTATATAGGGGTTAAACAGGGATTTGGCGAAAGCTCATGCTGCCCCTCAAATACGTTGAGCTCTTGGTTCTTTGCAAAGGGGGCTCGAGTCTCCAGAAGACTTTATCTGTAAGATTTATATTCGACTTGTGACCATCAACCACCTTTATAAAATCATAATGCAACAACGGCAAAGCGTTGCTGTATTCAGGGAAGGTACGTAAAAATCTGCACTGCAAGAGAAAAGTGTAACAAAACCTGTAGTAGATGCTGACGTTTAATTGTCGCAGTGACACGGCGCCACAAGACCAGGATTTGATTTTCTACCCAACACGTTTCCTCATCTATTTTAATGAATACATGAAGCTTTATTTATTAAAACCTGGAGATCATGTGATTCTTCTCACCTCGTCTCCTCATTAGTGACTTTATTGTTTTTTTTATGCAAATTTAAAAAGGGGAGAAGAAAGTTTATCAGACATGTATTCATAATGAACCTGTCCCATCTAGAATAATCCCAAAATGTGTATGAGCAGCGCTTCTATCCAGAAAAACAAGCAAAAGAGGCCCAAAGTTGCATAAAAGGCTCAAGGAGATGCATGGTTAATTGATTTAATATGAATAAAACTAAATTTAATGTTTATAATTATATTTTAATGTGCGAATGCTACCATGAGAGCAGCCTTTTAACCAATTAAGAAGGTTTTCACCTTCTCAAGAGCGAAACGTTTTAAATTTAAACGATACTGCAAGGGCTTTTGCTAAACGTAGGACTGAGATCATCTCCTTCAGTTTGTATGTTGGTTTCGGTGAAGTAAAGATAAAATGCACAATGTTTTCCGTGCATTGCCTGGAGCGATCTTAAAGCTATTCGGCTGAAGAGGGAAGTGGCATCAATGCTGGGTCTGAGAAAGAGCACGAGAAGGTTCCAAAGACAAGAAGGAGGACTGGCTGCACATAAATATGCTTCCTTACGAGAGAAGCTTGGACGTTACTGAATATCAGAATGAAGAAAATAATCATTTAAGCTTCCGCGGAGGTCTGTTACATTTAATCCCCTATCAAATGAGCGCGCACACAATGGTGATTAAGCCCATCAGTGGCATGTAAATCTCCCTGTATTTCGCAGAACACAGGAATTTCAGATCTAGTGTTTGTGGTGACATTGCTGCGCTGGTGCACCAGTAGCGACGTGTTTTTCCTCTGCCAGCAGTGATCGCTTGCCAGGGCTAAAGCGGGAAGCCAAACCAGTGACGTAGGTGGAGTAGGATGCAGCAAGTGGGAATATTGGGGAGGGGAGGAAGAAACAAGTGTTCGGAAGAAGGATTTCAATATGAAAAACAAAGCGATCAACTGTCCTTGTCGGAGAGAGCTGAAAACGAGCGCTCAGGGACTTTTTGCGTCGGTGCACGCTCTGCACATGCGCCTGCAGCAGATGTGTAACTACTCACAATGTCACAACCAAACAAATCGGGATAAGTTTGCGTTTTAGGAAAAACAAGGAACAGGAAGAGAAAGTAAGAGCTGGACCACTCTCCTCCCGCCTCCCCTGAATGTTGTTGCCAAGTCTCCATGAGGACTCTATCAGTGCTACCAAGCAATTAAGATCTCACAGATCAAAGCGGTCTAAATGAGCTAATCCTCAGAGAACCGCTGCTCTCTCTCCCCCCCTCTCTCTCTCTCTCCCCCTCTTTCTGTCCCTCCCTCCCTCACCCCGGTTACTTCCTCTTGACTCGTGGCTCCATGTGCTGAGCGCGCTTTGATGCCTGACAGCGGTGGGTCTCCAAAATGTAAAATGGTGAATAAATGCACGTTAATGGGCAACACTTTCATATCCTTAATGCCAGCTCGCACCGGCTGGGGAGCGTGTTTTGAAAGGTCTAAAGACATAATTGGTGACCAGGAATTTAGAGACACTCCATGCGATGCCCGCACGCGGAGCAGGCTCACGAGATCCGCAACATTTAAGACATTAAGACATTTGATAACAAGCCTTATTAATACGTCCATGCCTGCATTAAAACTCCACGACGCAACGAGACCCTCCCCGACCGAGCGTGGCGAGCTGGAACCGGCGTTGGCGTGAAAGCAAGCGAGAGCTTTGAGGTCAATAGTTGTTCGAAGGAGCGTGACGCCGCTAGCTGCTTAGCAGGTCGGCCATTATCATAGAAAAAGCAGAGCATCTGCCTGTGACTCCCAGGGACAGGTTTAACGAGGTGGTGCTGCTTGTCACGGGGGCTGCTTTGGCATGGCCTGTCTTTCTCTCTCCTGCCCCCCCCATCCATGCTCCATCTCTCTTTCTCGTGTCTCCCTCTCTTTTTTCCCCACCAATCCTTTCCTCCTGGTCTGCCAAACGCTGCTGTTCATGTTTACAGCTGCCTCTTTCCATCAGGGGAACCATTGTTTCATGGCAGCCTTTTGTGATGAAGGCTTCTGTCTTCTCTCCTTTATTTCTCTCCACTGTAAGTTGATTCCCTTTGTTTTGCGCTCCCCCTGTCTGCCTCTGCCTCTGTCTCTCCTCATGTCCCCGTCAGTCTGTCTCTCCTGCTATCTGTCCGTGTGTCTGCTTCTTTCTCTAACTGCTTCTTTGTACCCATTATTTGTTTGGGGATTTTGTGTCACCGCCACCACCTGTGCCTTTCTTTCCTCCACTACATGAGATAACAGTCCCTGGATTAACTAGTTCCCCGGTCAACACTGGTTTGTGACAAATGTAGACTACAAAAAATAATAAAAAATGAATTCAGAGTTGCAAGAAGATGCAGATTGGAGGCGTTTACTGTTACTATTTACACTTGTATAAGGCTCAGATACAAGTGACTCTCCACCAGTCAGAACATCACACTGATTTTTATGCACAATTTCAAGTAATGCATTTAAGAAGATTGTTGAAATGGCAAGCTTTCTGTGACTTTTGCTTCTTCTAATTGCTGTTAGCAGGGAAAGGAAGCATTCATTCCAAATTAATTTGGACATAGTGGACATTACGGCCTAATAAGTGCCACGGCTTCCGGGCCTCAAGACCTGCTTCCTCATTTGTTGGAATGATGAGGAGCGGTTCATTAGCAGTGATGGGTGACACCTGGACTGATGTGATTGCTAACCTATATCTGTGGGTGCCTGAGCAGCTGCTTTGGTTTGGTTTGGTTGAGCTTCGGTTTATCTTGTGTTCTTCTATTCAGGCATTTAAGATCCATAATACATGACTGATCACTACAGCGGTTTTCAATCGAGATTCGCTTGTAAGAGATTCACGTGGTTCCGATTTATGCTTTGAGCAGGTGTGACATGAGCTGATGAGCTGTTTCAACGTCTAGATGAGGAAACCAGTCCTTGATTTGTCTGTGGTTTGGTTTGTTTTTGCAGTTACATTCGCGTCTGTGTAATTTGGCCTATACCACCGCCTTCTAAAAATCCTGATACATGCTGGATTAGCTTGTTTTGGAGATTTAAATTCACTTGCTAATGGCTCTTTCTCTTGGTTACAAATTGCATTAAAAGTTCCTCTGTCTGTACGATATGAGTGCGCTACAGGTCGTGTCCGGAGCTCCTGTGAAAAATAACACTGCGACTGTGAGCGTAGTTAGATCTGATTAGGGAAGAAAGAAGACGTCAACTGTTATTTGGGTGATCTGTCATATTTTTTTTTTTTGGCATTTGGTTGTTACCTCAACTTCTTCTAATGATTTATTTCACTTATGCATAAAATAGTCTTTACTCCCACCTACTGATGACATTATGCACTTTTGTTTATCTTAACCTACTAAAATCAATCTGCTTGCTTCTAATTTCCTTGCTAGACTCACCCTGCAAATGATTTCTCCATTATATTGACCTCTGTCTGTTTGCCATGTTTGGAGTGTGCTACAGTTGTCAAACGCTGGGGGCGTCCACTTTGTAAATGTGGAGGCAAGAAATCTGGCGACGCTTGTAGGTCAAAAAAAAAAATCTGCACAGTCAGCTGTGATTGGAGGAAAGAGAAAATGTTAACCGGCTTTTGGGTAATCTCTCTATTTTAAGAGCTCTCGACCGGCCACATACTGCACCTGATGCTAGGTGCAATTAATAAGTCATGCAGTCATTTTTGCAGTTTAACACTCTCTGCATTCATAACTAGCTGTATCCCTCACAGCTTGAGCGTTCAATTGACTTTATAACACCTCGTGACGCATTCTCCTGCTGTGTTATTTTGCGTCTCCCCAGTCAGAGGTGGTTATGGTAAAACCAAGTGACAACAAGCACAACAAGTATCCCTCCCAGCACGTGAGAAAATGAGGATAAACCGTTTTCTTCCAAACATCCGGGAGCAGACTGTGAATGGCATCTCTTATTTATGCATAGCGTTGGTGCGACACATCAATAATTTCTTCAACAGGGCGTTGGAGGCTCGCGTGCCAATCCCAGCCGGGCCGGATTTGCAATTTAGGTGAGGCAGTGAAGGCCACAAGTGTTGGGTTTGGCATTGAGGAAAAAAAAAGACGAGTTGGATTACCATCTGCAGCTGAAGAGCCGACTGCAGCCCTAGATTGTACTAAAATGAGGGGGACACCAAATTGGTTTACGGCTGTGACAAGAAAGTGAAAATATTTTACCAAACGGATGCATTAAATGGATATTTTGGATTTTGTTTTTGTCCACATAATTGTAGCGATTATTTGACACCTGCTGTTTGGCAATCAGTCAAACATAGTTAATAGCCTCTAGCGATAGCAGGGTAGCTTCAGATGAAATAGTAAACCAGCAATGGCGTTATTCTTAAATTATTTGTTTGGTTGGTTGACAGGAACGGATATTTCAACGACGTTCCAGCGGAGGCAGCTTAACTTCTTCTTTGTTCTGCCTATTGATTCCAGTGCACTCTAGCTCTGTGTGCCAAGCCGGCGAAACCACCCGCCAGCTGTCCTTGCGGTGTCAGGGATGTGAATAGGAGTTTGATAAAGCCACATATGGCATGCTGCTCCGACCTCTCCATAAGTGCCATTCCCAATGTGTTGTCACACAGATGGAGTCGATACACTTTCTGCAGATGGAACTGAAAAATTGATCAGGATTGAGAGGGTGGAAGGTCCTATAGATGCCGGTGACTCACGGTGCCTGGCGGTGAGCAGGCTTTTTTGACACATATGATGCTAAGCCTTTACACAGTATACAGTTTTTCAGTGCACGGCACAAAAACACAGCTTTATTGACATGATATTAATGCTGTTTTTTGTTTAGCTAAAAAGTAGGGTGCATAGATGTGTATTAATGACATTTAAAAGAAGGATTACAACGGTGACGGGATCTGTCCTCGTGGAGCTTATTTGCACTTCCACACCTTTTTAATTTAAGCTCGCTGCATCTCGGAGGGGAAGAAATTTGAAACTCATGTGAAGGTTTCTTGAGTGAGGTTGGAATTTAATGGAAGGCAGGCTCACATCCGCGGTCACAAGGACGGAATCTGTAAAACGAAGTCAGGTTATTTTACCGGAGCTGCAGCATTTATCGTAGCTGAAAAGCTACAGAGAAAGCAGTTGTAGTTCATTAGTTACGCTGCTTCATTCTTCTTTTGGATGCACAACAAAATGAATGATCTGCTGTCTGTCACTGCTAACAGCTAATTCGTACTAAGGCTACTTATCTTACATATAAGTTCTGTTAAATTCAATCCAGGAATTCAAAATCTGAGTACACATTTCCCATCTGACTCAGACAAGCAGTTTTAATTTTGCAAACGTTTTGCAGGAGCAAGCGCTACTTCTCCCTCAGATGGCGGCGAGCGTTTGCAAAGAAACTTTCTGAACAAACAAGCAAACCGACAAGCAAAATAAATAAATAAAAACATACAATCCCTTTCAGTCTATGACAATGCAGCTGCTGCTCTAAGAAAGAGACGCCTTCACAGGATCTGCAGTTCTCCATATGGAAAAGGCCTATAGCATTGTTTCTTTTGTTACAGACACAGTTGAACTGGCAGCTCAAGTCTGCTCGGTGACAGGGTCAAGGGCAACTCCTGGAGTTGTGAGACGTGTTATATAAGGACCAGCAACTTCTAACGTACACTCGGAGATGTGAACATATATAAAATCACTGAAATGTATGATCCGCAAAAGGAGCCGTGCTTTCCTCATAAGCCTTGATTTAAAACAGCCGGGGGAAGAAATATGAACCAGGCTTTGCGTCCCCATAAGGGTACCATAAGGATTATAAATATTCAAATGATCTAGGGGAAAAAATGTGAGTCGGAGGCTTGTACTGTATGTAGCGATGCTCAACATATGCATTGCATTAGCACTGTTTACAGTGTTGACTGACAGAAAAGTTTAGCTTCTTGTCCCCGAACACCATCAATCTGTTATGAGTTCCTACTGCTGGGCATTTCACACAGCTAAATATGGATATTGGGTTTGCTAATAAGCTCCAGTCATGCTGCTCAGCCTCTCCTCTTCCTCGATACCGAATACCCCCTGTCTTATGTAACTTTCCGTTGGTGCCACCAGTGCTGACAGCGGCAGAACACAAGGACTGCTCGTGTCTAAAAATGTCCTCCTAATACCCCCTCCTGAGTCTCAGATGTGAAAGGAGGAAGGACAAGGCGTTGCTGTGACATGGAACAGTGGGGAACATAACTAGCGAACAAAATCCTCAGGTCTTTTTCTTTGTGCTCTGAATTCTGACCCAGGGAAAGAAAAAAAGCCCCATGCTGCACTCAAAACTTCAACCAAAAGGAAAAAAAATAAATCGTTATCATGAAATGCACCTCCGCTGTCACGTATGTTTGAGCGACAGCATTCTTAAAATACATCTATATGTTCAACACCACCTTTGTTTATTTATTTTTCCGTCTAAATCCAGTGCAGAGAAGAGAACATTTTGTTAAATATCCCCATTACCATTCTCCAGCAGAAAGCAGCCCATGTAGAGGAGTTATGGCACTAACTCTTGGCAGAGTGTTGCAGAGCAATGGTCTCCATCCAGTTGTTCGTCAACCTTTTTGGCCCATAATCTGAATTTAAGTGCGAGAGACTTGAATTTAACCTTAAAACTTTTCGTGGTTAATAGCTAAATACAGCCCAAAGCCGGGAGCAGGGGTCATAAAACACCAGTTTTATTGCACTAACATGTCATAAAGGTAATTGTCTTCCACGTACACACACACACACAGTCGGTGGATCTTAAACACTGCTCTAAAACCTCTTTTTCTCACACTTACCACTACACGCAGTCTTTAGCGTGCCATTTTTACAATCTGCAGGGACAGTTCAGGGAGAGGGATTGAGGAGAAAACTACAAAGTTGGATACAAAGTTGGATAGATGCCATGCTGTTGCTGTGCTGGGGGTAAGAGCAAAGTAGTTTTGCAGTTTTACTACATCCCTAAGCTTGTACGCTCAATTGACCTTTTGTTGTTAGTATGCATATGAAAGTTAGATATGCAGCTTCATATGACAATGGGAGCGAATTCACCATAAAAATCGTGAGCCAGTGGGTCTATGAATCTTTATAGAGGGGCACACAAAACCAGGCGTCTGATTTATATCTAACTGTAATTGCACCTGTCTCAGAAATAATTCATTATCTCTAGCTCATTAATTATTAAATTGCTCCCACTCATTTCTTGCTTCTTCTTTTTTTCAATCTCCATCCATGCATGGGCGTGTGTCTGTAAGGGGTTCTTCTCTGGCCGAAAAGCTCTGTCAGGTTGCTGGTTAGCACGTCATCCCAGTGCTTCACCAACAACATAACACATTCAGGTCTGCTCGCACAGATGGGCTTTTCCATCTTGGTCGTGGTCATTCCATCTCGGGACATATAAAGCTCGGGACAGAGAGCCATAGTCAGTACAAGCTGATATTTACGTATGATGCCTGTCAAGGACATGGGTCATGTACACATCTGGAGAACTTTATTGAAAATGTCCACTTGAGGTTGTCAGTACCACAAGAGAGGGACGTTCATATTGAGTATAACACTGTTAGCATGACACCAAACATTTCTAGGCATCAACTGTTGACTGTCAACTGTTTAAAGCAAAATGTATACCTCTGCATCGGCGCAAAGCCACACTCTATGCGACACACTACACACTGCGCACCCTACAGCATACTTTGAACTGTAACTTAAGACGTACCCCACGCCGTACCTTACAGCACACCGAATACCGTACCCTATGCTGTATCCTGAGCAGTACCCTATGGTACCTTACACCACACCGAATACCGTACCCTGTGCCATATCCTGAGCAGTACCCTATGGTACACCCTACGCCATACCTTATGCCGTACCCTACGTCGTACCCTACGTCATACCCTACGCTGTACCCTACATCGTACCCTACGTCGTACCCCACGCCATACCCTACGCCATACCCTACGCCGTACCCCAGCCATACCATATGCCATACCCAACGCTGTACCTTACACCACACCGAATACCGTACCCTGTGCTGTATCCTGGGCAGTACCCTATGGTACACCCTACGCCGTACCCTACTCCGTACCCTACGCTGTATCCCCCAAGTAACCCACGCCGTACCCTAGCCATGCCATTTGCCGTACCCTATGCTATACCTTACAACACACCGTATACCGTACCCTATGCTGTATCCTGTGCCATATCCTGAGCAGAACCCTATGGTACACCCTACGCCGTACCCCAGCCATACCCTATGCCGTACCCTCTGCTGTACCCTACGCAATACCCTATGGCATTCATTAAGCCATACCCTATGTACCATGTACCGTATCCAATGGCGTACCCTAAGCTATACTATATTACCAAAAGTATTCGCTCACCTGCCTTTACTCATTCTATGAACTGAAGTGCCATCCCATTTCTAACTCATAGAATTCAATATGATGTCGGTCCACCTTTTGCAGCTATTACAGCTTCAACTCTTCTGGGAAGACTGTCCACAAGGTTGAGGAGAGTGTTTATAGGAATTTTTGACCATTCTTCCAAAAGCGCATTGGTGAGGTCACACACTGATGTTGGTCGAGAAGGCCTGGCTCTCAGTCTCCGCTCTAATTTCCCAAAGGTGTTCTATCGGGTTCAGGTCAGGACTCTGTGCAGGCCAGTCAAGTTCATCCACACCAGACTCTGTCATCCACGTCTTTATGGACCTTGCTTTGTGCACTGGTGCACAGTCATGTTGGAAGAGGAAGGGGCCCGCTCCAAACTGTTCCCACAAGGTTGGGAGCATGGAATTGTCCAAAATGTTTTGGTATCCTGAAGCATTCAATGTTCCTTTCACTGGAACTAAGGGGCCAAGCCCAGCTCCTGAAAAACAACCCCATACCATAATTCCTCCTCCACCAAATTTCACAGTTGGCACAATGCAATCTGAAATGTACCGTTCTCCTGGCAACCTCCAAACCCAGACTCGTCCATCAGATTGCCAGATGGAAAAGCGTGATTCATCACTCCAGAGAACGCGTCTCCACTGCTCTAGAGGCCAGTGGCGGCGTGCTTTACACCACTGCATCCGACGCCTTGCATTGCACTTGGTGATGTGTGGCTTGGCTGCAGCTGCTCGGCCATGGAAACCCATTCCATGAAGCTCTCTGCGTACTGTACTTGGGCTAATCTGAAGGTCACATGAAGTTTGTAGCTCTGTAGCAATTGACTGTGCAGAAAGTCGGCGACCTCTTTGCACTATGCGCTTCAGCATCCGCTGACCCCTCTCCGTCACTTTACGTGGCCTACCACTTCGTGGCTGAGTTGCTGTTGTTCCCAAACGCTTCCATTTTGTTATAATAGAGCTGACAGTTGACTGTGGAATATTTAGGAGCGAGGAAATTTCACAACTGGATTTGTTGCACAAGTGGCATCCTATGACAGTTCCACGCTGGAATTCACTGAGCTTCTGAGAGCGGCCCATTCTTTCACAAATGTCTTGTTTCACAGTCTGCATGCCTGAGTGCTTGAATTTATACACCTGGGGCCAGGCCAAGTGATTAGAACACCTGATTCTGATCATTTGAATGGGTGAGCGAATACTTTTGGTAATATAGTGTATACCTTAAGCTGTATCCTAGGCTGCATAGCGCTTCATACTCAATGCCACAGCCTGTTGGGTACCTCTCTAAAATGTAATTGCACACTGAGACAACACACAGATTGCTCTGAAATTTACTTCCCTCATCCATGTCTCTCAATGGCCAGACAAGCACAAAAAGTTCACCGTCCTTCTAGCTCATGTCATAGAAATGACACCGTATATTGGCGGCACAGGTGCAGAGCGACACTGACACACCAGGGCACAATTAGAAATGCTCACAAAGTCGTAGTCTGCCAAGAAGGCTCTACGTACATCCATTGTGCAAGTATGGAAACCAGGCTTCACAGGGAAAACACTTTCATCCACAACATAGCCAAACCCTTTTTACACACTTTGCTAGCTATGTATCTGGACAAGCAAGAAAGATGGTAGACACTTTATTGTTTGTATTTCCACCAGTATCTGTTGAACATTACAGAGAAAATGTTATTTGTGTTGATGAATCTGATGCTATCTTGGACAACAGGGTTAGCGGCAGTTGCTGGTATTTGGACCCCACTCGAATCTAAATATGCTACATGCACGCTAATCGCTAGCGTGTACCCCAGCCTCTGGTAGTGTCCCTTGGCGTGCAGAAATGCAATGGGTGAGCTTTTGTTTTGACCATCCACAAAGAATTAAATGCTCCTTGGCTTCAAATGTTAAGCGTAATCCTGTTAGCTGAACATGCTAACACTTGCCACTTATGTTAGCAGATATCCATCCATTCTTTACAGTTTTGCTTTTGAAGTTTTGGTTGTGGAATACACAAAACAACAACCCTCCATACTCCATATGATCACTCTTTAAACAGTTCAATGCACGCCAACACTGATAGTGATAATTTATTTTCTAAATGTACAATTGTACAGTTTCATCTTGTGTGTTCTCTATTGAACTTTCATCTTTTTCTTCCAAAGATGTTGTATTTATTAATGTTACAGTAGATCCACTCATTGCAAATACGTTTCAAATCCTTAGTTTCCCCCAAGTTGCTCTCCACAGCAAGAGTCTCTGTCGAAAAAGGCATATGCTACTCTTTTCACAGACAGCGTCATTTAATGAGAGGCACTTACATTTGACTCGAGCACAATTAGGTGTTTCATAACAACCTCGGGAGTAAAATTAATCTCTCAAATGAAATTGGTCTCAGTGCTCAATATGTCACCCAGTGGGACGCGACTTCATTTCTATTCATTGACCCTCCGTGAATTAAAGCTCATTTCCTGAACGTGCAGCTTTGCGGCGGCTCCCGCAGCAGGATGCAGGCTTTCAACCGTACCAGCTCAGAAAACCTTCCCCTCTTCCCATTTGATTCAAGGATTAGATCTGATTACAGATTTGAGCTGGACAACCTCTGCGACAGCCGTGCAATCTCCTCCTCTCTGAGTCTTCTTGTTAAATTTACATAAAGTTGATGGGATTTCTTCGAGGTTCTTCCTCTTCTCCCATGTTTTGTGAGCACAACAAGGATGTGTTACAGCACATTAAATGAAACAACCAAAGTCATGGAATCAGGACGGTACTTGCTGACTGATATATATTATTACCAGCAACTGTTGCTTCAGTGAAATGGTCAATAATTGGTATTGATAGCTTTTTAAAAATCCTTTAAAATGACATTCAGCTATTGTCATCGGCTACAAACAATACACCGTTTGCACTCTACACATCTTGTCTCAAATGTTACTACTTAATAAAATTACTACTGCTCAACAACAAGACAAAGACATGTTTTTTTTTGTTCGTTTTTCGCTTTGGTGGAAGTGTATTGTGTACGTGTGTATGTAAACATATTTTGCGACGGCAGTTCTTGCGGGGAGAGAACCACGTGTCGCACAAGCAAAGAAATAATACAACCAAAACTCCTTACGCACTCATAGTCCACGTCTACTGTAGAACGGGTCGGCAGCAATAGAAAACAAGTAATACATCTTTTTGTTTTGCGTAGTCATGAAAATATCTGTTTTATACAAAATTAAATACAGTTACAGTATGTTACAACTTTTTTTTTGTTGTTGTTGTTTCCCCTCCTCGTACAGGTGAGCTCAAGCATGACTACGAAGCCTCGGAAAAAGAAAAAAGTACTATAGGTACTTGTTAACACATGTGCAGCATTTGGCAAAAACAATAGACACCCCTCAGCAAAGTAAAAATCACCAGCGTCACCAAAGCACAGCAAGGAGAGGGATGTGAGGTGAAACGGGGAAGAGTGAGGGGTAAGGGGAGGAAAACAAGTAAGGGAGGAGGCAATGAGGCAAAATGTTTTAAGATGCCCCCGTCCACGCTATTATTATTCTTCTTATTTTTTTTTTTAATAACTTCGGATGATGCTTGGAAATCGTGTGTCTAGATTTGTACAGTTTGCTCTCAGAATGTGGGTAGCTGTATCTGAGCGGAGTCTCCAGTCTGCTTTTAATGGAGTATTAGCCGATGACACAAAGCGAGGGCTCCGACTGTTTTTTTCTGTGAAGACAGCAGTGACTTCCCCGAGCCTTTCAGAAATCATTCAGCGCAACACATCGGTGCACAACCCCGTCGCACTAATCCCATTGTCACCCACCGCAGCCGACCTTGGATATAGAAAAGAGTTGCTTATATTGTATGCTGAGCACATTGTCCGCACATTCTTCATTGTCCTTAAGGTTGAGAGTTCAATTTCAGCATTTGTGGTCTCCGGGTTTTGGTTGAGGATTTGATTCAGGTCCCTCAGCAAAGAGAAACAATCAATAGAGGGAGCACTACAAGGGTAAGAGCGAGCTGGCGGCCTGTGGGGTGATGATGGAACGAGGCCTGTCCAGACAATTGGTCATCACACTCCCCGGGACCCTGGCAGCGAGCTCTCTCGCACAGGACGCCCGTGAAGCCGGGGGAACAATGGCACCGCTGATGGTGGTGGCACGTGCCACCGTTCTGACAGCGCAGCATCGCGTTGTCACACACCCGAGCTGCGGAGACAGAGCAGAAAGGGCAGGGGAGACAGGAGAGCGTGATTAATAGATCACTCAGTGATAGGGCAGCAGAGAACATCAACAGGCAGGTTCACAGGGCACAAGCTGCCTCTTCCTGTCCTGTCTGCATCGCTGTGTGTCCTTAGAGCACAGCTGACACATTAGATAGGGTGAAGCCAAGGACTTCAGAAAGTGTGCAAAAGGAAGACACAGCCAGGGCACGTATTAAATGAAAAACACAACGACGAACAGCCTGTGAACACACTTATTCTGAATGACTGTGTATGACAGGAGACTTTTTCTTCATGGCTTCATGGATATTTTTAGACGCACCAAAGGGACTTCTGAGCAAAATGATCCTGGCAAAACAAAAGAGCAAACAAACCGTGGCGCGGCTGAGGTGAAATTAATGATTAAGTGAATCAAAGGATGCCAGAGTATTGTGAAACAGCCCCTCAGTGCTGAGGACAGGAGAACAGAGAAGAGGAGAAGACATGGGATGGATCCCTGGTTCCATCACACCCCCACCCCCACCACCACCTTTGATATGCAAATAAGCATTTCCAGGTAATTCGTCAATAGCTGTTGTTTTCCTCTCAGCTGTTAACCTTACAACAAACAAATGCAACACTCTGAGATGAACAGAATGTAATACCCCGAGCCGCGCAGTTTTAGCCGGCCATAAAAACATCCCTTTGTTTTGATATAGACCGATCAGAGCCGCATAAGCTAATATTCGCGTTTCCAGACAAAAACTCACGACTCAATTATCCCAGGAAGCCTCTCTGCTGGCAGAGGTGAAATCCTGGAAGACGTAATATTTGCCGAGAGATTTGAGCGTAATTGGATATCTCTCGCTGCATAAATAGTAATCACATTTTTGGTTTTCAGTAATGTGGCTCATGCATCAGAATAAACTCAACATATAATCATTGCTCATGCCAAAACTGATTAAGAAGGCACTGGTGTTGCATTTAACTTAATAACGTTCACAGCCTCTTCACTCTGACACCACTGCTGTTATGTGCTTTAAATGGAAATTGCACCTGTGGATACGTTTTTTTTTCCCCCTCCCCACTTAAACGTGAGATTGTGATTAATTGTCAAAGTGTGACGTGTGTGATCCATTTTCATAGAAATCATCGTGTTTAATAGTTTTTATGTGTGTGAAGGGATGTCAGTGATAAAAGTATTCTTAAAATGCAGCAGGTCTTCTTGCTGTGCTGCAGGGATTTAAGACTTTTTTTTGCCAATTTTTATTCTTGCGTAGAATAATGTTATGCTGTAACGTTAATGATAAGACAAAAATGCAAACCATGAGTAAACCCTTTGCAAATATTTCCCTATAAAGGTCAAATCAATACTGAGCAAGAAAATAAAACTGCAAACTACAAATGCATTATTATTATTATTATTATTTTTTCTTATGACTGGAGCTTTGACATACGTTAGATTAGGATGACTATATTAATATTGAGTGTGACAGGCATCATCTGTGACTGTCCTCCTGCAATAGCCATGGTCTTCATTGATTTTATACAACCTTTGCAGAACAACATACAGTATTTGACAACTACCTGAGTCTAAAATGGATTTTTACATTTATTTATGACATTAGATTTACTTTAACAGCTAATTCTAAAAGTACACCATTTTAATACAGTATGTTAGGAATATTACTTAAAATATCATCAAAATACACTGTATACAAAAACAAAGGGCCTTTGTGAGTGATTCATTAATATAGATTAGAATAGTAACGTATCTCTTATTATTCTGAGGACTAATTCTAAGCTTATATCACATTTTAGTACATCATTCTCCTCTGAAATATAGGTGGGATGTTACACGACATTCCTGCAAAGTACAAGTACCTAAAGATAGAGCATTTAAGTCTGTGTATTTATACCCCATTTGGCACTAACCTGGTATAAATTCTGCTGGCACGTGATGCCCAATAAAACTATCACCTTACCAGTCCAAAAGGTTCTGCACTCAAGCCTTACATTCACGGAAATGGACTCCTAAAACTGTGGAGTGCCGCTGCCCTGTCCTCTGTGGGTTCAGACGTTAATGGCCTCCTGGCTGCACACCAATCAGCGCCGTCTAACTATTTTATTTATTTTAGCAGCTAATGGAAAACACCTGCTCCGTGTATTTCGGAGAAGACTTCTACATGATCGGCTGAGTCTCAATTGCCTCGACCGCACATTAACATTGTTGCCTGTGGCCTTAGGATAATCTGTGTGTCCTCCAGCGGACCCCCAGGACTGGTGACTTGCTAAAAGCATTTGCAGCCCATTTGGTTTGCTTATGTAGAGGCTTAAGGCTGCGGTGTTATGGTGTGGCGTGATGTCATGAGAAAAAAAGAAGAAGAATCAAGAAATCACTTATTTAGCCTCACTAATGTGTTATTATAAATAAGATGCACATGCCAGTGAAACAAGACACAATGTGAACCTTTCATACATTATCATCTGTAAAATATATTCAAATGTACATCTGAACCAGTTCTCATGTTAAAGGACATTAAAGTGCAACACCATGGATGGATGCGACATCAAAAAACTCCAAATTAACTTCCTTTCAAAAGTCCCTTGTGAATTGTCTCATGAAATGCCACTGGCTAAATAACACTGTTCTGATTTGTATTCTGGGGGTAATTTTGAAAAGTAATTTCATAATAAAGTAGATTTTAGGCCTCAGAGAGATGTTTGCTCAGGGCTCTGTCTGGCTTGATTGACATGTCTGGGTTTGATCAACAAGAATAACCCCTCGCTCGGCCCCAGGTCCTCCCTCACATTCAAATATCGTCACTGTCGTCATCAACAATATAAAGGGGAACTACTGCTTTTTACAACCTGGACCTTATTTCTGGCGTGAAATACGGTCGTTTACTCGCCCATATAACTTTTGTGTAATTTGTATTCCTTTAGGAGATATTTAGATCTGCGTATATCCATGTAGTGGAAGTGACTGAGGCACCGAAACACAGCCTCTAAATAACGCAACGGTTGGCTTGTTTACCTGTAATTTGGTACTGCTAGTTTTGGCTGAATATTTTTTCAGATTCTGAGGTTGTGGATGAACCATAGCAGTAGCAAATTACAGGTGAGCAAGCAGGTGCACGCGGCGCTCAGAGACGACATCATCCAGGTCAGAAGACTGGCATCTGTAGGTCAATCTACAGACCCCGGGTGATGATAACAGCTAACTCTGGACTCAACTGGGAATAGCACTAGTGTACGATAACAATATATTGGTGAAATGAACGAGTTTCGCAGCAGATGTTTCGGTGCCCCGTCACTCCCACTATATCTCCCGAAGGAATACAAATTACACAAAAGTTATATGGGTGACACATCCCTGTGTTTTTCAAGCCTTATGCGTCCAGTGTGTCGCACAGATTTTCTGGTTTAAAGTCAAAACAATTAATGACATCAGTAGAGTCAAAGGCTCTGCGCGTCATATTTAAAATCAGTGGCCCTTTATTAATATAAAAGTCAATCTAATGAAATCTTATTCTATCTTTATTCATACACTGCGCTCTGCAGTTTCGCCCTGTGTGACATCACACCGTCTAGGACCTGTGCTGGCAGCAAGTGAGGACACGGCAATTCCACTTCTGGCTAACCACCAGGGTACTGTCTCTTAGACATATGTGCACCTCACACCTCTGTCAGATGTGTGACATTTTAGCAGTATAACTGTTATGACAGATCCATCCCCGGGCCTTGGTGTTGCATGAAGCAACATGGAGAAAATTCCTCACTGCAACAGCTCAACAGTGACAGGAAGGGCAAGGAGGGGAATTATATCTCACATGGCTGTTTGTGCACGATGCAACTGAAAGGTACGGCGTGTGCTTTAGATTGTGTCACACTCTACTGCTATAAATTAAACTAGGGCTCATTTAATCTAATATTATACTGACATTTTGCACATGGTCATTCCTTCTTTTGTGTATTTTTAGACGAGTCTGTTCATGTCCTAAACGTATCCGGGCAGTTCTCCAATCATCTCATCTCGGCGAACTCTTGATGTCCTCAGATAGTCTGCGACCGGAGACTCCGTGATACAGAAAGTCACAGCATGATAACAAGTTAAAAGTGACAAATCGATGTCCCAGATCATGGCTCCCGTCACTCTTTTTATTTATTTATTTCGTTTTTTGTGAGAGATCTAGATCTTAAGTGGTGGAAGTAAGTTTTATTGACAGCCGAGTTTGTTATATACATCCGTTCACATCTACAGATCTGATGTTACATGAAGCAAGTGAAAAAGAGTTACACTATTAAAGAAACCCCACTTTTTTAACAATCGCCCCACAGAAAGAGCAACACCACCATAAATGATTCACTCCATCCGTTCAGAGTGGCGCATTTAATATTTTTAAAAGGCATTTATAACTATAGATTCACCGGAGCAATTAACTACAGCTGAGGACAGTTTTCAGATACAGGATCTGCTAATTATATTCTCTGAGACAGAATAGTGTTGCTTCAATTACACTGGATCGATATCCTTTGCCATGATGTCAGTGTAAGTCGAAACCTGCGTTCGGCCATTCCCCCCCGTTATCATATTAACATGAAGGCTTCATCATTAGCCGATGATTTAAGGCCTCGGACGTTCAATAAACTGTCAGTAGCGCGGCAGTGACGGAGGTGGGGGTACGATGCTGCAGCTGAGGATGAAAGAAAAAGGGCCCTGTTTTGTCTTTACTCAAGTATTGTGCCAGATTTAAAAGTTGCATTGAAGAACTATTAAGTTTATTAGTAGTTTTAGCTTACTAAGCAACAAACGGAAGATTGTTTAATCTGGTGCTTTTTGCAAGTTTTGCAAGTTGTAACCATTTCCTGGCAAACAATCCCGGTTTAAATAGGAGTATTTTACCTAAATGTCTCACCTCTTCCAAAAAAAAAACCTTATGCTTTCATTAAAATGTATAAGCATTGCAGTTTTTCTATTGTTAAAGTGCACACATGTTTACTGTAAATGTTTTTTCCAAGCAATCACCAATCAGGCCCTTCCCAGGTTGTGATTTAAGGTATGTTTATAATAAAATACTATGATTCTAATATGATTTACTGTAATCTCATTTGACTTTTTTTAGTGGGCCTTTTTTTGACTGTTGCAGAATCGTACAGAATGCATATTAATTTATTACTCAAGAGTATAACCTTCATAAATATAGACGCTGCTGTTGCAGTATAAAAAAAGTCGCTCTGCACTAAAGCATTTTAAACTTCTACTTACAAACCAGATTGCAGAGATTGCAATTCATGAAACACTTTCTTGAAAGTGGTCTATTAGATAAGATAGTGTGTTGTGGTATTTTATGTAGAAATGATAGAGATTAAAGCAGAATTACTGTATTGTCACATCCAGCTCTGGGCTCCCATTCAATAAACTGGACCTCTGTGTTTTGGGGATTTCCTGTTTTGTTTTCAAGAGTTACTTTACTTCCCTCGAGTGGTTGCTGTCCCTGATTGTTAGCCCCGCCCGACATGTCTCACCTGTGCCTCATTGTTCCCCCTGTATTTGGTCTTGGTGTTTCTTTCTCACATTGCCAGTTCGTCTTTGCACTTGATGTCAGAAACGTTCTAGTCCTTTTTTAGTGTGCTTTTTTTGTTCCTGGAGATTTTTTAGTCTTTGTCTTTGACTGCTCTTTAAGTTACAACTTTCTATCCACCTCCCGTGTCCCCAGTCGTGCATTTGAGTCCTATTGTTCTCATAAATCACTGCACTGCACTGAAGTAACTGGCATTGCTTCTTCTCTGACTGCAGAAAACACTGGATTATGGTTTTATAGGTGCATCTCATCTACAGCTTTCGTGAGTCTAAAAAGAGAGGAAACTGTGCCCTCTTTGTTTCTGGAAATCCTTTTTTTAATTCTTTTTTTTTTTTTGCCCCCCTGTTGGCTGTGAGAGCAGTGGTGCAGATGCGACTTTACACTCACTACACAGGATATCTGGGCCTGAGGATTAGCTGGAGATAGCTGGAGATCAATCTACATAAACCCCCCTGGAGCCTCTTCTCTCCTTCCCTCTCCTTCTCCTCTTTCCTTTTTTTTTATTCTTCTTCTTCTCAGAAAGGGTGCACCCCCAGAGAGCATTCTGGGTAATTAAAAAGAGGCCATGATCAGAGAGGTTAGGAGGCTGTGGACTCTGCGATCATGAAGCATGCGGTCCATTCCCCGTAGTGTTCCCATAACAAAAGGTCTGCCTTGTAAGGACCAGCGTGTGTTTGTATGCATGCAGGATGAAAGCATCTGGGCTTTGGGAAAACAACCTACTGCATACTGCAATTTGCATATTCTACATTACACTTTCCCCCCCCAAATGGCCAATCAATAAGCAGTCAATTCTTTCTACGCACTGGTAATGTCATGGTGAAGTTACAAAGCCTATAAGCCTACCTTGGTTACGATTTGCAACACCAAGAGATGAAGCATTTGCTCGATCTGTGTAAAAATGGGAAAGGTTATATATTACACTGGGTTGTCATATAAATCATGCTGTTATAAGTTAAAGCACAGGGACAGCATGCATAGATTCAAGTTTTTTTTTACATGACTGTCGTCTAGGTTGATTTATCTCAGGATTATTGCAAAGTTTGGGCCGTATATTCGCAGTAGTAGTAGTAGTAGTAAATTGGCTAATGTAGAATGGCGTGCATGCAGCTCTGATGAATTTTCCACAAGACAAAGGCAAGAGATGTGTATGCATGGTAGCTGCTGTTGTTAGCCAGTTAGTGGAGTCACCTTCGGGCATCAACATGCGTAGGGGTGCATGGCTGGAAACGCGCTTTTTTTATATAAAAAAAAAATACAAGAAAAATGTTTTTCTTCTCTTTGGCTTAGGGCAAATACATCTGTCAATGAGCTTAAAGCAAATGTTCTGGTGGAAAGGAGGAATTGTTCTCTGCTGGCTGTGCAGGTACGCTGGCCAAACATGCAGGGCAGTATCTGGTAACCGATACTAGTATTTTCACAGGTTTTAGGAAATTTATTTACAAATGATGTATTCTTAATATTTATGACCGTTTTGCACACCATGCCGCAGAGTTTTAATAATTTACCTCTGCTTTAATGTAATGGCAATAACCTTTAAATAAGTTTCCGTTTATTGCTCTACAATGTAAAATACACATTTTAAAAGCTCCATTGTAAATAGCTCATTGCTCATTGATTTAAATTACATTCATTTTTCCAGAATGCCAAGAAAACAACATTTCCAAAGCATGGCATGCAAAACTGTTTGCAAGTTCATTATGTTTGGTCACTATAAGAAATGCACTGGATGAAGGTTTCCTCACACAATGCATCCGTATGCTTCTCTCTATAAAGGCACAATGTCAAGTTGCAGTTGTCGTTATGAATGCCCTGTTAGCATTGATTCCTTTTTGCTATGATAAACATGGCGATCAATAGTAAAGGCAACAAACAGCAACATTTCTCACACAGAGATCATCAGTCAAACAACAGTTAGCCATGACTCTGGGAGGAAACAATTCATCTGCATGCCAATTATAAAAAGCGTGATCAACTTACGCACTGGTCCGTGATTACTGGGGATACCTGCGGAAAGAGCAAAGAAGCGAGTGTTTGATTAAAGCGTCGACTCATTCCGTTTCATATTTGGGAAGTTTATGCAATTGAAAACATTCCGATGGTGTTGTTTTCCTTCACAAAGCCCACCGACACTTATCCAATTGGTCTCCACTGTGTTCGCTGATTAGCAGCGGCTACGGCTCTGCAGAGGACCTGACCACTGCCTGGCCCAACGGCCGCCTTCCTCTGATGATAATAACAGGTCTGACGGTGATGAAATGTCAACAGAATCAAAACTTTTTTTTTATCATCTGCGTTTTCATTCATGCTTAGAATAAACATGGTGTTTTTTTTTTTCATATCTGCTATCGGCCCTTGTTCAGTAACGGTAACAACAGCATCTGAAAAAACTTGTAGTCACCTCCCATGGTCAGATTACTTTATTTTCCGGTGTAATATATAAAACTGAGATAAAGTGACTCATTTAAACTGAAGAATAACAAATATATAACAAATATAAGTTCTAATCACTGATTCAGATGAGGCCTGTGCGTGAGATGGAGCAGACTTGACCCCTGCGCACTATTAGCGTCTGGCTGAGGATTCACCATCCTTGTGTAATTTCATCAGCGGGCCGACCCTAAACCCCAAATTAGCGCAATTTATTCTCCTTTTTAACAACTGTTACCACTTTCTCTTCTGTGATTATGTTTCACCGGGGTTTTGTCAGATGCTCTGCACCGCATTCATCTCCTCTTAACCTGTTTGGGGCTGCCACAACAACTGTTGCCAAGACCACGACACAGTGGCGGCGGCGGCGGCAGGAAAAGCACGGATTTTAAGCTCCAATTTGCACGAGAGCAAAGAGGCCGCAATTTCTAAACAATGGTTGTTCTGTGTGAGAAATGGAGGGCAAACAATATTGCCCTTTGGAGCCACAACACATTCTACAGTCTGATCAAACTCTCAGCCCCGACCCCTCTTAACCCGTGAACCTGCTTTGGAACACAAGATGAGTTGACGCTCCCCGCAAAGTGGACTGTCAACATAATTCTTGAAGTGATTCCTCTTCAGCTCTGCAGCCAACCTACAGATATCTCTCCTCCTTCTTTAGGGAAAATCTCGGATTTGAATCACTCTCTGTCACTCCCTGCTGCCGACAGCTACGGCTCACAGCAACAAAGGGCTCCATTTTGGGCTCTAATTTATTAGATGAAAGGTCACATGCTGCTGTATGTCCATATATCTGCATGTACAGGGATCTGAATATCTAATAGACCCTGACCTGTCGCTAGCTATGAGATAAATGACTTCCAAGATTAAAGAGGAAGACTTGATGACAGATGAAAGCTATTAAACCATAATTACATTTTGCACGTTCAGCATATTTGTCTTAATACAAGAGCTTTATGTTTAATATCCTCGTAGGAAATATGAGTCTCACCTAATAGGTAAAGGCATGTTATGGGACCCGAGCTTTACTTATGAGAGAAATAAGAATAATTCAAGACAAAAAAATGTGCTCATTCAACACCTGGGGGACCAATATTGCTACGTCACTTCCATGTGCAACATTATTGCATTTTATGCCACTGCCAAACAAGTGCTAATATTGCTTTTGATATGGCTAGACCTGGGTTTCATCAGTTCAGTGCAGATGCGGCCAACTGTTGGATTTTTTAATAAAGCCCTGTCAATCTGACAGCGAGCACCACATTGCAGGGAGACTCATAACACAGAAGAGGTGCAGGGGTAAATCCAGCAATATTTCCTTAGAGTTCACAAACGTTCCCACAAACAGACTCCCACACACGATCAGATGTGTTGCATGTGCGTTGCACGCACACACACACACATACACACACACACACGCGCGCAGCTTTGTGCGCACACGTGCAAACTGCATGTTTGTCTGGGTAATGCTCATCAACAATAAACAGCTGTGAGAGGAGCAAGGAAGGCGGTGTCGGTGCACGGATTCGCTCGCAGAAAAACAGTGGACCGATAGCAATACCATATATCTGTACAAATCTTATCAGAGCACCACGTCTGAGGATTCAAGTCAGACAATCAAGCTGAGCATCTGAAAAACCTGCTGTCAATCCCGGCCGACGGCTGCCATGAGAGTTTCTGACTGCAAGGCTGAATCAGTGCAAGGGGACTAGAGGGCTAGATCTTCCACCATCTGGCCTTGCTTGGCCGTCTACTACCGCATCCCTGTGTGGCTGTATTAGATTTATTGAAGCAATGAGCCCCCCCTCCCCTCCCGCCTCAGGCATGGGATTTGATAAATGTGACTCAACTGCCGTCCAAGATTATAATGGGGATAATGCAAAAGAGCACCTTCTGCCTCAGAGACGCCGTGTTCACAGTCGTCTTGGAGTTAAGGTAGCCATATCAAATTCAGTGTTAAAGCATTAGTAGGGGTGCTAATCACCCTTACTTAACTGTGAATAAAGGAAATATTAAAACAGTTGACCAGTGATACAAAGCCCCTGAAAACAAGCAGACAAACACATGTGTGCAACAAGTCCCTGTTAAATATTTGGCGGCTCTTGGGTCCTTGGATAACGCGTGCAACTTTATGACAGATTATCAATTCTCTCCAAAGAACAAGGCCACAACATGGAAAGTTTACTGTGCTGAGAAATATTTGGTCAGATTATTTGGTTTAGGTGGAAAATTAAGGTTAAGTTGACTTGATGTCTTTGCACCTAATCAGAGCTGGCTTTTTAATCAATATGCGTTCAGACAAAATTATTTGTAATTTATTCATATTTGACCACTGCACCGTTTTTAAAAAAAAATGGCAGTGCACCAGTTGCGCAATGGCTGCAAGCTAGTTTACGACGACTGCAGCGTAATTGCAAGAGTTAGCGAGTCATAATCTAAAACATGTGCCCTTTAAATTATTTAAATGAACCACCAATGTGCCGGATATGACGTCATCAGTAGGTCCTCTCATACAGTTGGTAGTATTTTTGCAAAAAAAACCAAAAAAAACAAAGTGAATAATAAACTAAGCTTGAAACGGCATCGGGGAGAGATGCGGCCCAGGGGCAGGAGGCTGCAATAATAAAGCGGCAGAACAATCCAAACAAGGGAAGAAATAAAAGATATTATAATCTCGGGCGTTTTTCCAGCTAGCTGTATCGCTTCTAAACTAGATGCATGGCAGGTTCTTATCTACAGAACACCAGAAATACTTCTTTACTTACATATATTTGCAGTTCCTTTGGGTATAGGGAGATAGGAGCCCACACTCCAAGCTCTTCCGTGGTAATGTCTCTTACAGCGGCTGCAGTCGGGCCCTGTGGTGTTGTGCTCGCACTCGCAGCCCAGCTTCCCCTTGTCAAACACACAGCTGTTGGCATGCAGGTTGCACTTGCACCTGAGACAGAAGGATAACAACAAAAGACAGAGATGTGAATGGGCATCATTCTGCACCCACTGAATCACTACCTTCTGGAGGGAATACACAAAGCCTGCCCTTGCGGCAGCGTTTTATTTGTGCCTTTCAAACTTTTTGACAGGGGTAAATTGAAATCCTGGTGGGTTATCTGACTTGGATCGTGCCTCCACAAAGCTTCATTATGCTCCTCTTTAAGAAAAAAACACGCAAAAAACAAGGCCTCATTTGTTGATGCCCCTGCGGAGAGAACAGCGTCGCGAATAAGGTCACTTTTGCCACTCCGAGGGCTAAATGAAAGGCGCTCTGTATGATTCACTAATTGAGCTCAAAACAGGGATCTGATAGAGAGATGATGGAATAAAGAGAAGCTGCGTAGCTTGAGAATTCTCTCTTCTTTTTTTTTCCTCTTCAAAGTTATCTGGCAAGGGAGCCTTCAGGCAGGAAACACTACCAGTTGGCGGAGATGGTTTATTAGACCAAACTGTTGCAGAGCTGACAGATGCTCCTGACAGGAGAAGAGAGAGGGCCTTAAAGCCTTTCAACACTCGACCAAACCCTCCCTCTTTTTGACCACATGGAACCAGCGTGCTTCCAAGCCGAGAGGAAAAACAACAAGTTGGTTCAGTTTGAGTCACTTCAGAAAGTAAATTGCATGTACGCAGAATATAACCTTTTCCACTCCAGCGAGAGTTTTGTTTACTCCCTGTGAAGAGCTGCATCAGAGGCAGAGTAGGGCCGTGTTTGTTGTCAGATATTACAGTTTCATATTCCACTTGTATTCCAAATATAATTCTCCATATATGATTTTATTCCTAAGAGGGTAAAAGGTTACAATCAATGACGTCAGCTTCTTATGAGGCAGCAGTGGTGGTGGGGGTGGGGGTTGGTACAGAAACAGCTGGAAAAGGAGCCCGTGCAGTAGATCTGACACAATAGACGTCCCCAAGGGTTCGGGCGGCTCATGGTTTCACATCATGCCTATGTTTGTTTGTACAAAGTGCTTCCGAGGACAGATTTCCCCCATTTGAGACCGAGGAGCCGGGTATACGTTGCCCACAATCGCCAATGAACATGAGACAGAGAAATGACAGCGGCAGTCAGAAATACATCCATTCTAATTGACTTCCTGGCCTTACTGTGACATCTCACATTAATGATGGATAACTGCGGGAAACAAGGGAAACTATACCCCGTTTCGTTGCACTGATAAGAAGCAGCAGCAGCAGGAATCGGTCAGTGAATAAGCGGGCGTCTTGTCTCGTCACGGCTTTATTTAGCTTTTAAGGCACGACACGCACAAGTTTAGAAACGCACATGACTGATTCATAAATCTAAATATTACAGTTTCTTAATCTTCATATTTTAATTTAACTTAATCCACAGATGTACAGCTAATTTGTAGCTTGATTTTAGAGTTTAAAACAGTTCATGATTAAAACAATACATCAGCTTGTAACAGTTTTACAGTGTGTTAAATATGGGGTTAGTTTCACGCATAATTCAAAACAGACAAAAAGTGTGCAAGACTAAGAGTTATATCGCTGAAGGCTCGCATAATTTTATGCATATTTTTTAATCACTGCAAGTGTTATTTCACATTTGAGTTCTTCACAGCTAGGAGGTGCATTACTTTGTTTTTTTCCACATCTGAAACCTTGTAAATGATGACCTGAACAACAACATGCGCACCTTTCAAAAGGAAAAGACCTTATTCTGAAACTTCTGACATATTGCACTCTTCTTTCAGATTAAGAGACGACCGAGCAGTTGCATGGGTGTGATTTCTGACAAAGCTCTGCTTGATTCTTGAATCTCTCAGACAAATGGTCTCATAACATAAAAGTGGTGACTTATGAAGTGCTCCATCATTGGCTGATATATAACTGCAACAGCAACTAAATGAGTCAGATCATAATTATTCATTTACATTTAATAACAGTGTGTGCATTATTGTTATAAGTGCAGAATGCACATGCAGAAACGATCCTACGTATTAATTAGAAATTTTCATTTGCCGTCACAATGATTCACGCAGCAACAAACGTAATCATATTCTTAAACATATGGTATCACTTCTAAACACAATCTATATATAAAAATATCTTTCCTCAAGTTAAATGCTATCTCCCGATATTAGCAGCCATAATGCATGAGACTGAATACCACCGCACATCCAAATCAACTAAATACTAGGGCCTCTCACCGCGCATTCCCCATAGTCCTTAACTTTTTAATCAATTAAAGCCCCTGCTCCATAAAATTAATGGCTGGGTGTAGCTCTTCTTCCATGCAGACAGCAGCAGCTCCCTGAAGTCAAGAGCGATGAGATTTGACCTTCCACTTAATTAAAAACCAGCAAAATCTGGATCACTGGGCCCAACCGGTGTGGCTAGCACGCTGATAGAGTAGAGGATGTGCACTTGGGGGAGCTCTGGGATCCGATGCTTTTGCCGCTGGCATTGTCATATTGAAATCGGAGAGGTTTTTCTGTAGCCTGTTTTTGTCGCAGGAGGAAAGAGGTCCTCTTGTATGTCCGGGGTTTTTAACCAACACCATTACAAAGACGCGTTTCATAAAGTTTTAATGACCTTTTATCCCGTTTTTGGCCCAACAGCGATTGGTATTATTCATTAGCCAAACAAGTGAGCCTCCCAAAGGAGGGACTGGGGATCATTTAGCCCCTCTGTCCTTCCTATAAACCACCCTGCTTTTTCAGCTAGGGGTAAAAATGTGCTCTTAGAGACCGTGACGAGAATCCTGTCACGGAAGAAGTATGGACTTAGTGGGATGCACCAACTACGTAACCGGTCAGGTCATAAAATGTATCATTAATAGTGTCTAGTCATGCAAACGCCTATTTTTTCTTCAGATTTTGAGATTTCTGTGTCTGCAATTTTGGTGTAACTTGATCTAGACCAGCAGGGATGTAGGGACAATGGATTTGTTTTATGAAATTCAGAGAGTTGTGCTGATAATAGGAACGAGAAGATAAAATAAAAACCTTGGCAACTCAGAGTTGGCCAAGTTGAACCAATCTCATTTTTGAGGTGACACCATTAAGGATGGTGGTACCAATGGTGAGCGGCACCAGACGCAAACTCAGAGTTCCACAACTTTGGTTCCTACCAACAAATTCACCGTGCAGATAGCAGGCTTCGACTGGAGCATGAACCAAGATGGAGGAGCGACCTCTTCGATGGACAGAGAGTGGCGATGACAAGTAGAGCTAGCTCTGTGCATACACCAGCAATATTTATATGTCCTACTCATTTCACTCAGACATATCCAGGCTTGGATATGTGCGATGGTACTTTTATATGTGCAGCATGTATTAAATACATCTCCATCCAGAATGACAATGTTCCACTTTAACTGGATTTAACCGGGCAGATATAATCGATCGCTTCCTCTAATGATGTGTTTCGTCAGGACCTTCTTATATAAAAATGACCTTATCCAATCCCTGTGACTATGAATGCTACAAAAGTAAAAAACACGAATCCATACAATGAAGTGAGGTGAGATACGGGCCTAGTTTCTGTTGATATTCTTGAGTAGACAGCAGCAGTGCCCTTCTCCTTTGGCTGATGCCTAACCTTGGCTTCCCCTAGCAGCTTGGCACCGTGTTGACAGGCTCACTATGTCTAACACGGCTTTTCTTCCCCGTGACAGCTCTGAGCATCACCGATTCAAGACAAGAGAGGAGCGCAGAGCTTATTAAATAAAGAGCCCGAAGAGGCAGGTTAGGAACACTTTGTTGTACTAGCTTTTTAGAGAAAATATCACAAAGTCTTTTATTTAATTAAGGGGTTGTTACTGGGCAACGTGTTAAAGCTGTGGTGTGGTCCCAGACTCTAAAGATGAAAATATCAAATCTGTGTGGGCCGAACTGTTTCTCGATTGAACCTTAAAATAAAGAAATACTGGCTTTCTTTTGATTATGATAGGTCGATGAGGTGGTGAATTTTCTTTCACTAGTTAAAATGTGAGCTACAATTGTAGTGGGGGAACTTTAGAATAGAGTTAATATTATTTGTAACATCTGTACCTTTCCCACAGAAAAAGATCTCCTGCAGCGTTGAGCTTGGTGACCTTTTGTAATTCCCCGCACAGCCCCGCTAACTCCAGCCTGAACCCAGGTCCAGTCAATCAACTAATAGCACCTGTGTGGAGGTGCAGAAACTTGAGTGCAGACCATTAGCCTTGAAAAATAAAAGTTTGGTTAAGTATAGATTTTTTTATTTCAGATAAAGTTGTCCAAGAATATAAAACTATATCAACAATATGTATGATTCTGCCAAAAAACTGTCACATCCAGCTCTGTGACATTTGGTTAGGATGAATTTATTTTCTAAGTCATTAACTCTTTGCCGTTTCAGATGTCTTCACTTCCCCTGTGTGGTTGCTGTTCTTGATTGTCAGTCCGACCCTGATGTGTCTCACCTGTGCCTCATTATCCCCCTTGTATTTAGTCTCTGTGTTTCCTTCCCACTTGGCCAGTTTGGCTTTGTACCTCATGTCAGAAATGTTCTTGTCTTTGCCTCACTTTGTGCTTTTTTTTTTGCTCCTTGTTATTTTTTTGGGGGGGGCTTTGTCTTTGCCTGCTCACTTGAGTCCTGAGTCATGTGTTTGAGTCCTACTCTTACCAGTTCCTTGTAACAGGAACAAGATAAGAGGTTAAGAGGCAGAACACTCTTTCATGTCCTGTTAGCAAGCAAGCTAACAGGCTGCTAATGCTAACTACATGTTGTACATTCCTGTCACAGACGTTTTCGCTTAACTCCAACTTCATTCTCTAGTAGCTATTTGGACTTTAAATTCCAGTTTTTCTACAAAGGGTATATTTGAGAACTTCAAATTAGGACGTGGGAATGTGTACACGAAGTACTCGGCATTCAAGAAGAAAAATGTGTTGTAGGTTGTGAGAACACAACTGATAAGTAATAGGCATTTTACACTTTGGTGTTAAGTTGACGCAGATGCTATGGTGATAACACAGACACCTACACAGACCCTACAAAGAGCCTAGCACTGTAACTGACGTGCACCTTCCCAATAATGGAACTACATAGCAATGCAGATCACAAGAGCTGTGGTCCACTTGGTATTGGCATGTTTCTGCTTTAGCATTTCCGGCTGCTTCTCCATCTCCGCAATTTACAAATTGATTGTTTTGGAAGTTTGGAGATGCAGACATTTCTGTGACTTGTGAGATTGTGGTGAAAGTGTCAGTCACCATTGTTGAAAGCATAGCAGAAAGTAGAAACAAAAATGAACCTGACTGGCAAAAAAGACACAGCGCTGACTAGTGTTTGGGTGGCGTTATTACAGAGTGAGCCAGACTGTCACCGACGCTGGCTACGTGAGTCTTGCTAACTAAAACCTCACTGAAAATGAACAATTACAAACACAGCGCCCTCTTGCTTCTTGTGCACTTCTCGTGAACACAATATCTGGCCTGGGTTACAACAGCAGTTGTTGACACTCAAATGTCAGTAAACTGATGAAAGCCAAGTTTATTTAAAACTCTTCCTGCCTACAAATTTTCACAAGAAATGTCTGTTATGGACAGCTCCTTCTTGAAATGTTAGATAAGGTCAGAGTTCATGAGCTGTGACGTGTTTACTGACCTTTTCAGAAACGATGGAGGTGACTTTGTGATGATTTAGTCATTTTATAACATGGAAGGAAAATAATATTCCCAACGGTTTCATGCGTTTCCAACGTTAAATAACCACGTTATTAGTTTGCTAACCTGCCTTGGTAGCTTCTAGATGCCAACAGTTGCTTTTTGGTGGTGTTCCTCAAGATTTATGGCTGATGATACCACTTGAACACAACAGCATTTCAGTATTTACACAGTTTTAGTGGTGGAGATCCAAAAATGTAGATCACACTAATTGGGGACGATTAGAAAAACAAAGTATGTCGTGCTTTGTGGGGGAACGTATGTGGTTGAATAACTCGGGTACAAATGCTTCCACAGAGTCAAGCCACACACTTATCTTCCCCACACCTGGTAATGTAAGGAAAAATAAAAATAATAAAAACTGCGCACTATCTACCTTCACAAAAACACTATTGTCTAAAACCTGCAAATATTTATGTTGGCACTACTTCCTAAAAGAAATCTAAAATGGCTTTACACAGCATCTTCGAATAGAAAACCTTTTCTCTCTCTTTTTTTTTTTTTTTTTCATTACAGATTTAACCCATGGCTGCCACTCTGACTGATAAGACAAAACCCCCTTCCCTCAGCTCCATATCTCACCTCTTCCCTCACACAAGTCACCCTTGGTCAGAACCTGTAATGCACTTCCATGCTGTATAAATACATACTGAGGCTTCCTGAAACTTTCCCTGACAAGACACTTGGAGTGCCTCACACATCCAGACCGGTGATAGCTATGACAGATATGGAGAGATCAAGGCTGTTGAGGGAAACTTTGGCCTTGTTGAAAGTTTTAGAATGTCAATGTGTTGGTGCCTGTACAAACCAGAATAACCTGCCAACACCTTACTGGCAGACGGAGGGGCTTGATGTATTCTACATGAAAGGAAAGAACAACGTGATGCATGTGAGCCACGGGAGCACCCAAATGGAAGAATTTAATTTAAAACCGGGACTGACAGATATTATGTTTACTAGAAGGGGGATCCTGTATCTCACTGTGCTTTAGTAAAACATTCTCCAGGAGAATATTTGATTTTTTGGATGATTTTTTTTATAAACTTTCTGATCTGTTGTTGCTTAGCGCTGTGAGCGGTTGTTGTTTATGTGCATGAGTCCTCATTACAACAAAGAAAGCGGACCATAAAGCTCCAATTCTCAGTCAATTGCACTGGTTTCTTGAGCGTCTGGGAATCGATCCAAAGATACATCTGTGAATGAACAAACAGTCTGCTGTTATTGGGTCACAATTGTAGACGCTGACCTCTCTAATCGTCTCAGATGGACACTTAATGTTTTGTCGGAGACTTATTAAACTAAACATAAGACTAGACAGGCATTTCAAGTACACATCCATAAAATACTCCTCTTTTATACGCTTATTTTTAACTCCTGCTTTGCACTTTTATTTCCCTCGCAATAAACTAGTTTTCCAGGTTGATTTTTGAGGCATATTTCTCCGAATATACTTTAAATATATTACTTTTAGTTCAGCATCCAGTTCTCGTTGGAGAATACATATTTATTTTGTTGCAGAAAATATGCTGCCACTGAATAAATGAAAATATGAATGTTGGAGACTCGTGATCTCTCGTATATTTAAAATCCTGACTATGCTACTACTGTGGAAGGATGTTGAGATGAAGTCGTACTTCATGCACGTGGAAAAACACTGCATGTTCGATGTTTTCTGGGTTAAGTTCATGTAAAAATGTTGAATGATTGCTCTGCTGGGTAATATAATGGTTTTAGATTAATCATCTTTAAGGCTCCATAAACTGATATAAAGCCACAGCTACACCCTGGCCATCTGCTTGTACGGGAGGCTGCAAAAGGAATTTGACCACAGGAAATCCAGCTAACATAAAGTGCCTCTTTACAATGACTCTTTTCACATTTAGGACAGCACTGAAGTTTTTTTTTTTTTTTTACGAGGAGAGTCACAGAGTCACCTCATTACAGCGGGCCGTGTCACCGTGAAATTGAGGACTCCGATTAGGCTTGTTTTCGTCGCCGTGCGCTGTGGCCAATTTTGTCATTCTTGGTGGTGTAATGTAATACATATCAAGCAAATTGTTTGTGTCCCCCATCGAAATATAAAGCAGCCCCGCCAGGGCTCCCCAGATTGTTGGAGAAATATTAGGAATGGATCACGAGTTAATTCCCCCTGCTCCAATTTTCTGCCGAGGCGAAATGAAATTTGAATTTGCATCGCTTGGGCCACTGCCCCTGAAAGCCTGTGATTTGTTTCAATGACAGGGCCTATTATTGAGGTTGTGCATTGATGTAGGTGTACAGTATGGTAATGTCTACCCCCTCCGTCGCCGCGGTGGAGGGCTGTATCATTCATGATGTGATGTAAGCGGCTGAGACAAGGAGGAAGCCTTGAAGAAATCGGCAAGGGGAAGATGTATTAATATGAAAATCTGAGGTTGGCTGCAAGCTCTACAGTATATATGTGTGTGAGCACTGCCGCATGCAGCCACCTTCTACTAGTGAAAAGTATTTCCAACATTTGTTAGGCAAAAAAAAAAAAAAAAAAAGCCTTGCCCATTCATTAGTCAAGTGAGGAAACGCCCACATAAACCCAAACACACGTATACAGCATTACAACTCAAGGCTCCACGGCGAGCTTGTCTGTTTCACTCCCGGTAAAGCTTGATCATACAATAAAATGTGGCAAAAGGACATGTTGATGATTTTACTATTCATGGCCGCTGCCCCCCCAAGAGACAGCTTATGTTGATGTATTTTCGCTGGCACCCATATATTATTTACAAAGAGAGCCCGGGCCGTAATGAGCACTAATTAAACACTGGAGACTGGGAGATGACTGGCAGAAAACATCGCAGCATGTGACAGACATCTGGTGGAAGATAAGTGAGCAGGCGCTGGCAGAGCCGGAGAGAACCTTGCGGTGGAAGCCGAGTAATGCCGGGGTCGTGTGAACCTGCACTTGAACCTGACTTTCAAACTCTGTCAATCAAGCGGGCTACAGCTGTCATGGTTCACGGGGCACGGGCTTAGAGGATTGGTAGTGTGTGTGTGTGTGTGTGTTTGTACAGTATGTTAGAGGCTGGATAAGAGCCAGAAAGTTTATGTGTGCATGTTTTGCAAGAGCGTGCATGCAGTTTATATGAAGGGCAATGTAGCCATTTACAGCAGCAGTAAGGGAGTCCAGTATTTAAAAATTACCTCCTCTTGTGTTCGATAGGCTGCACTCTGTGTTCAATTTATCTCTTTGCAACTTGTGATTTTTTTCAGCTGCTGAATAATGGAAAAGATATTTTACACATTGAAGTTTCTGCTGCGATTTTATTAATTAAACAGTGTTTTTACTGGCAACGTCTTTCTCGTATGGAAGCTATTTACAAATCTTCAAAATTTTGTATTTGTGTTACAGCGTGTGGTAATTTTTGTCATAGGGAATATAAATGCTGTAAATCAATTGATCAACGGTTCAGTTCAGAAGGTGGCGGTAATGGCAGGTTGGCAAACGAGAAGAGGAAGGACTTAGGCAGATGGGTCCTTCCATATGTGCTGGGTTCTTCCTGTTAAAGGGGAGTCTTTCCTTGCCACCGTCACCGTCATAAAATTGAATTGTATTGAACTCAATTGAATTAATGGGGGCAAATTGACCATTTTGCACTAATCTTGGCTGAACCTCAGTACCAAGCAAGGTCCAGATCAGATAAACTGGCCTAGGCCCAGTTTAAGTGGTTGTTAATTATATAGTACTTTTATCCAAAAAAAGGTTCAAAAAAATCAACTGGACTTGTAGAGTTTTAGAGAAGACGTTTCACCACTCATCCGAGTAACTTCTTCAGTTCTAGTTGACTGGTTGGAAGTCTGAGGTTTAAATAGGAACTCCTCCTGAAAAAACTCGCTTGTTATGACTGAGATTTAATCTGCAAGTCCACCTCCTCTGTTTAGTCTGACTTACTGTAGATGGCTTCCTTTACTCCTCGGTCCATCGGTCTTCTCTGGCTAAGATTTGGACATTGTTATCTTCAAAGGAGTACTCTTTGTCCTTCAGGTGTAGGTGAGAGAACTTTCACAGATATATAGTAACTTCTTGCATGTAAAACCTTTTAACTTTTTGTGATCCATCCTGCCTGACTCATAGTGATAGACAAAAATGTTTTACTTGTTGGAGAACACTGGAAGAAGAGAAGACACTCATAGAAATGGGTGTGTGAAGGTTCTCAGTCATCCAGGTCAGGGTATATTCAAAAAGTGTTCAAGAAGTGTTGAGAAGATGTTTTACCGCTCATCTGAGCAGCTTCTTGAGTTCTAAGGGATTGGTGGGAGTTGAGGTTTAAATATGAACATCTGTGGATGTACCCCATCAGAAACTACAAGTCCAGCCAAGTACCTGTCTTGAATGACATTTGAATCATAGACATATGCCGTATGCGCATGTCAACTGTTTTTGTGTAATTACTCTTGCAGCCAGCAGGGGGAGACAGAAGAATTGTACTGCGGACCTTTAAATGCAGTAGGAAGCTTGGCGATTGCTGAAAACTAAAAGTGGACAGTAGACAAACATCCCAAGAATTCAAAAATTAAATAACCTAAAAGGCCACCAAGCTGTTGATATTGAGTGTACCACTCTGGATGTTGTGTTATGTTTGTACAATGAACGTGAACATTCAGTAAACTCCCACTCCTGCTGATGGCGACAATCTACGAACACGACCCACATATTTGTTATAATATCAGCACGAGGTACTGCTTTAAGGCACAGTTGTTTTTTTAGTAACTCCTAGCAGAGCGAGAAAATCTTCCCATATCAGACACTCACACACTTGAACTACTATTATTTGTCAGCAGCTCAGGCTTCAACTGCAGGGAACAAGAAACGGACTGAACTCGGAGTCAACGAAAAAATTCCACCAAGCTACTCAACAACATCCTTTACAAATGCTCAAGAAGAATATTGATTGACTTGGTCCTGCTGCATTCTGACCTGCATTACAAACTTATAGGCTAGAGAGAAAGATGAAGAGAGACCCGAAACGGCCTGGAAGTGCAGTGAGTTTACAAGGCTTCACACTTCTCTCTGTGTTTTCATATTCAGGTGTAAAAAGTTCAAATGAAGGAGGGAAACAGCCGTTACGTGGCATTTTCTTGTGTACCTACTTATGGAGAGCACAAACTGTATGTATCCTCAGGGTTTAGATCTCCTGTTTGTGGTTCAGTGGGGTGCGATGCCCCTCATGTGAACGCTCCGATGGTGTAGCTACAAATTTAGACTCCTTTTAAGTGCAAGATAAAGTTGAAGTGTGCGATGCGGTACTTTTCAGAGCTCAGGATTCCCACCGGGGGAGGGAGATGGAGTTTGTCTGTGGCTCGAGGGGAACATTGGGGAGCATAAAATAACAGTGAAATATTTCGCACCTTATCTTTTTTTATATCCAAATTGCCTTTGAATAACTCCCATGTATACCTCGGAGGGATGGTTCGGGATAAAATGCCTTTTCGATCTTTTCAAATTTGCTTTTGTTTAACATTTGCCAGCGTAGAAAGTCAGCGGGGAATAAAACATCTCTTTAATTTCTACAAGCCTGCAGTTATGTTAACATTTAATACTCTTACATCCTTACGTTACAAAGCAGCCTGTTTAGTACTAGACTGAGCCAGAAGACATAAGACTGGCTCATTGTATAGATGTTAAATACACAACTGTGGAAATAAATTAAAAATAGCAATCCTAAAGTCAGTGAATTACTTCAAACTTAGCATTTAGTCATAAACTGTATTACTTATAAGTGTTCACTATCTGGATACGTATGCAGCAAATTCTCCAGTAGCCGCCAGCAGAAATTGTTCCATAGCTACAAAGTTAAGTAAAATATAAAACATAATTAACATGAAGACGAAGAAAAAGAAAAACCTTGGTTATGTCATTAAAATAAGACCACCTGGCCAAATAACTTACGGGTTAGCAGGATTCCCGCTCATTCAAAGCGTTGTGGCTGCTACTAACTTTGAAGGAATAATCATAATGGTGTCATGCACACCATTTCACACACAAAAACAGTGACATAAGAAGCAACGAAGCTTAAATCAGAGTTGAGTTAGAACTGGTTAAAAAAAAAAAGGAAAACAAATAATGTGGCTGATGCAGTTAAAGTGAATCAGCTCGTATAAAAAGATAGACATATAAATAGACATATCTTCTGTGTCTCTATATATATACATAGCTCCTGTATGTCTACATTTACAATTGACCACTAACCTTTCGGGATTTCTTTAAACTTTAACACTGCCCATTTGTACGCATTTAGAGGCATTTTGGACGATGCTGCAGATATTTCCTCAAAATCAACTTACAGTACATATTTTAGATTTTCATTAGTCATGTAGGTGCCACATGGACGGATTGTGTAACTGATGGCAGTTTCAGTTCAGCCATTAATTTCATAATGTAATTGCATTTAAAAATATTAATGTCTTGCACGGTAGTACAGTATTTTAGTCATCTCACGTTGATCTTCTGATAAGAATAAGAATAAAAACAAGAGCTTGTAGCTTTAAGAATGCTAGGTGACTTCGGATCGTGTTAGGACACTGTGGAAGCAGTGGATTCTTTTATGTATTTTTATATTTTGTACTTTTGTTCAATAAATTTGAGAAGACGAACTTTTGTGGAGGACACACTTCTTGAAACACACGTCAGCCATAAGCTCCGGTGGAAGCCAGTTGTCATTGTCACAGTTAAGCTCTGATCTACGGTTGGTCACCTGTCTCCACACCCACCTGACCCACCTCACCTGTTCACGCGTCCCCACTCTCCTCATCAGTCCTGCAGTCTTTGCTACATGCAAGCTTCAGTTTTTCCCTGCAAGAAGTTTATTTTATGACCAAGACCGTTCCCAATCTCCTGGTCTCAGTCTGTATCTTGATCCTCCCTACACTTGGCTGTGACAGCAACACAACTGTACAAAGTTTACCGTCTTAAATTAAAGGTGAATGGACTCTTGTTCCACTAGGGTTTAGTTCTAACAATCATGTTCTCTCTCTCTCTCATTAATAAAGGGGCGAAGTCCAGACCAAGAAGGGCCTGTGGTTATGCTGGACAATTATTTTTAAAGTAACTTTGACGCAGTGCTTCAATAGTGCTCGGGTAAAAAGAGGGAAGTGAAAGAGCAAGAAACAGTGAGGTAAGAAAAAAAAAAGAGGAGGAAAAGGTTAGTGAAAAATAGAGAATGACACGGGGGGAGAGAGAAATAGCACATTAGCACTTATGGATTAGCTGCCTCTCATTCCCAGGCCCCCGCTGCAGCCCTGCAGATGTGCAGCGCTGACCGCACAACCAGCCGGTAGCAGTCATGTCTTAATTAACAAGCAGACAAATGATCAATAAGTGAGGAACGATGGAGAGAGAGATGTGAAAGGTGGGACAGCTTGCACGGTTCAAGGTTTTTGTTTTCTGTTGATGTGGAATAACATTAGAAATCGATAGCACAGCTAGCCCTGCCACGCACCCTGTCGCTCTACTCAGGAGAGCTGGAAAAGATATTCCCCTTTCCTTTCTGTCTTTTGCTTGCTTCTTCTTTTAACCCGTCACTTTCCTGTCTCTCTGAATATTTGCTCTGGAAACTGACGACAGGTTTTTGTGTCTGCAGCGTGAGTCAGAGCCCTGTGAAGCCGTTTTAAAAGGAGAAATCTAAATATTAATCTAAAAATTAAGGGTTTATCTAAGAGGAATTTCAGGACGCTTCAAATGGTGAGCCTCATTCATTAGGTTTGTATGAACACTTCCTCACAGCCACAAAAGAAACACTTTGGTGATGAAGTTTCTGTAGATTTATTACATTACCGTCATGATATCCACTGACGCTGCAGTCAAATAGTGTTTTAAAATTTAACTGACTTTTCACACAGGCTTGGAAATTTGTACATATATCTGCACAAGGCAATTATAGTATGGGGGCGGCGCTCTGTAGGGAACCGTTGTAAGGATTTAAGTTGGTGCCGGGTCAGAAATGTTTCTGGACAAATCGCTCGGAGCCTTCGGGGCTTGTCAGATTTCCTCGTGTGTCACAGACGAGCGGTAACCTCAATGCTTCGTAACCTGTTAGCTTGTTAGCCTGATTCCTTCTTTGTTACGGCACTGGGAGTGACTGGCTGCTTTTTAGTTCCTCTGCAGCACCCAGTGTAAAAACTTTAACATCAAAATACGTAATACAGACACTTAAACCTCCTGGATAAATGAAAGTGTGGCAAAAAGATTCAGTTAAATTATCATTTGGAATATAAAACGCAATAAGCAAGCATGAAAATCTTAATAACTTCTTCCCTTGCCCAAATACAAGCAAAAACTCTGTGTGTGTGTTATCTCTTAGGTGTTGAAAGCTGTATTTGTGAATATCCTGTTTCCAATATTAAATTAAAATTCATTTTATTACTTTAATTAAGTAAATATCTACAGGACGCCAGTATCAATCCATTCAGAGCCCCGGCCTCACATTCACGAGCACATCTGCAGGTGACCTACCACAGGAAATATTCAGTCGCGCGAGTGAGTGAGTGCAAGTTTATCAGCGTTTGCGGTGCATTCAGAGAAGGCTCGGACAGGATGGCCATTCTGTGATAAGGCGTTCACATTTGGTTGTAGCCAGGAGGCTGCTGAGGCTGGTGGGAACTCTAATCAGTCTCTCCCCACCTGCCTCCCATTCCGCTCTTTCAAGTGAGTTACTGATCCACCTCTGGACAGAAATCGTATGTTTATTTTCTTTTCTTTCTCACTGAAAACTTTTTTTTTTTTTGTCGAAAATTGAATTGGATGCCCAGGGGCGGGATGGGAAAATTGGGCAAAATAGCTTATTTTCCCCACGTCCAACCTTTTGCTACTCTTTCTAATGAATGGCAAAATAAGATATCTGTGGGAGATGCTATTCTGCGCAGGGTAGCAGGCCTTGCAATTTAGAACTCATCAATTCATGTTTACAGTACAAGCGTGAATATTGGAAAACCGTGTCTGACTGCGGAACATGCACAGCTCACATATAGGGCAGAACTGGGAATATCACAAAGCGCTATTATGAAAAGCTTGCTATGACATGTGATCAAAGACATCACGCGTAATGAAGCCTTGTCGGGTTCTTTTTCTTTTTTCCGTGCCGTCTGTGACAGCTCATGTTCAGTGAGTAACTCGTTCAGGTTTCTGCAACCAGCACCCTTTGAAAATGTGTGTCACGGCAGAAACTGTAGCCGCCGCACAGATTAAACCATGAATCTGCTCTTTATTAAAGAGGGCAAGGCTAAATTTGGAACCGCAGAGCCTGGCAATTCTGAATGTCTTCACGTTTCACTGATGTGTCCCCGATGATTACCATTTAATCAGCTGCAAATGCTCTTAATTACAAGATTAGTCTCCTACCAATTAGCCAACATGCTAATGGCTCTAATCTGCCATTGAAGTCGACTGAATTCTAATTAGAGACTAACTGTTTCAATTCACCTAGGGCCCATCTGATGGGTCATTACCAACCTAGTTACCCTCATATAAACCAACTGCAGCAAGCAACACAGGTCCCATTTGGAGAGCAGCTGTGCAGGCTTTACGACCGTCATGTGGGCCGTTTCCATGCGTCATGAAATGACAATGTTTCTGCTCCCTGAAAATCACAGAGGCATTCAGATGACTCACTGAAAAGAAGATTATACTGAGCCACGCTACAAGCTGTTTATATTAAACATGCGCCGGAAGTCTTCCTCATTGTGCTGAAAATGTAGGTTTTGAAAATGTGAAACTGAGTCCAAATGTAAGGTTTTTGCTCAGAGAGCCGTGTTAAATTAAAAGTTAAAAGTCAGATCTGGAAAAATATATCTGCCCAGCACCAAATGGCAGACGGAGAAAGTTTTTTTTTTTTTCTCGAGGAATGTTTAAAAGAGACAGCAGACATCCCTTACTGCAACTTTAATGAAACTAAAGTGATGTGAAGGCAACACAGCTCCATCTTGTTTTGGTATGGAACTCATAAACTTGGCTAGACTGACTGATAAATAACCCAAATGATCACATTTTGCACCAAATATTGCATGCACAGATAAAGTGAAGACTACCAGATACCTCTGGAGTGTGTTTTTAGATTGTCGATATTATTGTTTTCATGGGTAGGCTTGAGAATGTTAATGGCCAAAACGGCTGTGCAATAATTGTGCATATCATATTATTAAATTGTGATTTTATTTCACTTTTTTAAATACATGCCTTTAAAATGGTTTCCTTTCACTGCAGCTCACAGTCTCTGCCCCTCTGTCCTTGTCAAGTTAGCCTTGTAATAAATCATTTAAGGGACTAAAGTTCAGTATCGGCCCAGGCTGCACCCTTTCACCCCAAGTCTGATTATTTTGAGAGAAAGAAAAAAAACATTGGGCTGACTTTTAGCTATGTAAACACTGCACTAAACTGGGTTTAGAAATGTTAGAGTTTAAAGCAGGTGAAGCGTATTCAGCCTCCTTTTAGTTCAGAATCTTGAAAATGTACCCATAAAATCACGAGGCACTTCCCTTTAATTAGAAAGCCTCCTTATCTGACCCAGACCTCCATTCAGATCGGGAAAAGTTCAAGGTTTCCTGCTGAGTTACAAGTGGGCTATGTTTGTCACATACGAACACACACAGTGTTGGATGGTTACTCATGCTTTGGTGATACCAATGGTTTTACAGTCATGTGCATTGCAACACTGTAAACCGATTAACATGTGCTCATTATGTGGTGTTATGTGGACCTGAGGGTGCACATATATATATTTTAAAACACTGAACTTATTTCATTTGAACATTTACCTCACACGGCACTTTTAAAGTATAATGTCCAGTCAGTGTTTTTTCTAAAATCATGAGTTTTTGCATCCAAACTAGACTGTCAAACACTATAATCCTAAAGTTTTGTTGGTGTTGATGTTCGTCTGAGTCATTTGGTTTACACCGCATTCAGCCAATCATGACAGGCCATTGATAGGCAACAGCTGGCAGGTTTACATTCCTCCTGATCACCTTACCATATGATTTCCACTGATTAACACTACCATGGAGTCAGTGCTAATCGGTGCATGCTGTGTTAGTTCCAACTTCTGCCAGTGCAAGGACTACAGGAATCTGAGCTCTACTGACCCTCGCTCACAGGTCCCTTTGAACAATCACCACTTTGAATGTATAGAAACCTGGCAGCTCTTTTTGTGCTTTTGTGAGATTTCCCTTAGCCAGGTTTCACACTATTCCACAGAATGAGGCTGTCATGTAAACAACCCAAAATGTAGGATATTTAAAGCTCTGTAAAGTGTGATTTATATGGGAATAATTCAATTTGTCCTCAAGTATACTGTACGTGCAATGCTTTTTAGAGATGAATGTGAACATAACATTTGTTGTTTACCAGAAGACTCAGCAGGGAAGCTTTAAATTGGTGAAAAACAGTCAGCTACTTTTCACTTAAGAATTAAAATAGTGTATCTACAAAGTGAAGACGCTTGCTGGTGTAATTTGCAGTTGCACCACAAATTATTCAGACCCTTCTCCAGGTTCCACCTGTGAGAACTCAGTGGACTGGATATCGATTAGGAACCCTAGGACAGAAACCGGGCCATGAAATCCTAGGAACTCGCTGCAGCCTGGCTTCAAGACCAACCTTGATTTGTGAAGAGCTTGTGGATGTCAGTGCAAAAAAAATGCTTCCCATCCACTCTGACAAGGCTTGACGGGATCCGTCAGGATGAATGGGATAAAATGCACAAATTCGAGTGTGGAGAAACTTGAGGAAACTTACCCAAGAAATCCCAAAGCTATAATGACGCCAAAGTGGGCTTAATTGAATGGAAAGTTTAAATTATTTTGTAAATGTCAGTTTTATCCAATTAAAATGAAATCTGACAAAATGAATGTGGAAAAAGTGAAAGGGTCTGAATATTTCCTGAAATAATTTTTTATGTTTTGTTCTTGCTGTAAATGAAAACATGTGCAAATGGTCCTTACCTGCCCTGCACTTTGATGTCAGAGATCGCGTAGAAGTATCTGGATAGGTTGTTCTCATCCACCATGGTGGCTCCAGTGGCTGGCTTCAGCAGCCTAATCCTCAGATCAGTGATCGTGAAGAAGTCCCTTAGGTTCTTGGTGGTATCCAGCTGCCCGTATAACGAGGCCATGTTGTGCAGCCGAGGGCCAGCGAACAGCGCGAAGCGGTCCTTTATCTCGAAGCGTACAGTCTTGTCGTTTTTCCACACGTAGCCTCGGGAATAGTCTTCAGTGCATATGATGTCCAGCAGGGTGCGCTGGGTGAGGTCGTTCACTGCCTTGGGTTCCATGGTGAAAGCGTCCAGGCAGTCGGTGGCGTAAAACTGGTAAGGGGTCCAGGTCCGGCCGTAGTCGAGCGACTTTTCCAGGACCATCTGCTCAGGCCGACCTGACTCGAAGGTGAGCACGATGTCATCCGTCAGCTCGATTGTCTTGTTCCATGACAGCGTGATGTTGACCTGGAGGGGCTTTGGATATTTCTTCCATGACGTTGACTGCCAAAAGGTCGTTGGGTTACGACCCTCAAAGTCAAACATCAACTTGGGAGGGTGGGCCAGCTCCTCGGTGTCGGCGTCGCATTCGTTGTTGCACATATAAGGATTCTCCTATGAGAAAACACAGTTAGATGCAAGTCAGTAAACATTACAGGAACCGTATTAAATGGCAGTGGTGCAACTTCTAGACAAATTTACAAAACACAGTAATATGCTACATAACAATTGCAGTTCAAATGTTTGTGTGCACTCAGGGAAGCGGGACATAATTCATTTTAAGTGCATTTGTCACTTGCTGAACTTTGCCTGTTGCTGCAGTTTTATGTAACATAAGCCGCACTGAATAGCTCCACCTTTTCATGCAGTGCTGCAGTAATGTGGTGTGAACTGTGATGTGAATGAAATATATTTAAAAAACGAGCAAAAGGAAGCAAAACTATAAAAGAAACACAAGAAATGCAAGAATAATTAAAAAATAAGCAACACCTGCAGAACAGTAATTATACTTTGGATTTGTTTCATTAAATTACGCTTCCAGAAGTGGATGTTTGGGCCTGTTTTAATAGTTTCTTGGGTTTAGACTGCTCGAGGTTCCTCTTGTGGATTGTATCCAAGAGCTGCTACCTCCACTAACCGAGGAGCAGGTAACCCTACAGCAAACCAACTGATAAAAGTTTGATCAGAATCGATGATTCTGCTCGGTGATGAAAAAATGGTTGAAATCAAGGCCCAGTTTTGAAAATATATGAAATTTCAGTGTCGGAATTGTAGTTTTGTGCAATGACCATGGCTGAGATCGGCTGCGCTTTTTGGAAGGGAATTTTAGCAACTAAAAATAACTAAAAGGAATTTAAATATTTAATTTTGAAGTAAGTATTCAGCTAAAAAAAGTGGAATCCTACAGTTTTAAAGAAACTCTCTGCACTACTCTCGCCGTCATAATTGCAAAACTAAAGTGTCTCACAGGTCAGCTGTTGGTCCACTTTGCCTAGAAAAGTTATTTACTTTTCCGTGATCTCATTGGGCTGCCACCCTGTCTCGATTCCTCCTCTGTACTCAATAGCATTTCAATCAGATTCAGTCCAATGTGTATTTTTTAACCTGCGCGAGCAGCGTTGGCTTTTAAAGCCGCGGGAGACGGTGACCGTCTCATTAAGATGACACCGTGCATCCCATATTCCTGCTCCCCCCGCGCTATCCCTGCCTGCACCGCCACCCAAATTGCCAGCGTAATTGATATTCCTGTGTGGTATTTCGGCTGAGATGGGAATGGAATCCCGATGAGTGTTTCTTATGAAACACGCAAAGAGACATGCATTTTTCATGGGCCTGTGTCTGCTCTGTACCATGGATATTCAGCGACTGTGGATGCTTGTGTGAGCATGTTTGTGGGGGGGAAAGAAGGGGAGCTCTTGATGTGTTTGCGTTTGTTTGTGAGAGGGAAAGAGAGCTGTGAATGCGTCTGCTTGTGTGCGCGCGTGCAGAATGTATTTGTATGTGTGCAAGTGTGAGTGGATGGTTAAGAGAGGAAGAGAGAGAGATAGAGAGAGACAGCTGAAACAGGGCCAGGGAGCACAAGACACACTCCAATTGACATTCCTCTCACCTCTGCTCCAGGAACAATGAGGTTAAGTGCTGATGAGATTCAGATCCACTGTAAAGCAGTTCGATAATCAGCAATCATCCGACACTCTACACCACACCCCTTTCCTCCCTTCCACAGCACCACCAAATCTACTCTAACCCACCCGAGGCCCCGACGCACCCGCCGCTGTCTGCCTATATCTGCAGACCGAAACACACAATTAGTCCCCACTTATCTCCCTGATATTGCAGTGCATTCAACCCAGACTGCCACTTTGTCGAGTGAAGATCACTGGCAGGAATACTGATAAGCAGGCACCATTATGTTTCATTTGAAAAGACCAATGGCCGCGCTTTGTCTTTGAGCAAGTGCCTTATATTACTCTCGCCCAGAGGAAGAAAAAAAATGTATTTGATACTTCATCTTCTTCACAGGAAGATGTATGGCTGACTTTCCAGTTTTAGATACAGATCTCCAGAGTCCACTTTATTTCCTGTGGGACTGCGATATCGGTGATTTGCTCCTCGGCCAGAGGAGATAACTATTCAATGAGGAAGAACAAGACTGAGGGATTGTGGGTCACTAGGCCCGCTCAGCTGACTCAAACGAGCGTTGCGTGATCCAATTAGGAGGGTAATAAGGGTTATGCAGCTAAGACAAGAAAGTGTGAGAATGAGAGAGAGTAGTAGGAGGAGAAAATGTAACCTTTTTTTATTTTTTTTGCAGCGTGCTTTTAAAGAAAGATCTCAGTTGCTAAAAGTGCTCTCCACTCGCGCCCATGCACGCCCACACTCATGCAAAGCTAGCGCAAAAGCCTGAAAGGCCACGGTGTAGCCCGAAACCAGAAATACAGAAGAGGAGATATTTGAAAGAGTGAGTTAAGGGGTAATAAGGAGGACGGTGGCTGCAGGAGTTCTGCCACAAGAGCAATAAATTGTTCTTAAGTCAACTGTTTACCAATGGTGTGCGCTGAGACTCGTTATATTCCCCCCGCTTGCTCTTGAACAGCCTCGGCGGTCTGCTGAGAACTCACACCTTGACAAGACAAGGAGCGGAAGAGAAGAACATTGTAAATGAGAGAGTGATTTCCCCGTGCATGAATTTTCACTTCACGGTTCGGTTTGGGGAGCAGTGGGGCGGCTGCTTCTCGCCAAATGGGAGCCTTTTCTCGCAGACGATATAAAGAACTCTGGCCGCAGTGTCCGTGGCTAATGAGAAAAACAATTTCCTGGCAGAACAGTGAGGAGCTGAGTAAATAGAAGCTTTAAAGAGAGAGAAATTTGCCTCATCACACCAGCAGAAGTGTTCTGAGGCCGGTGGAAAGTAGTCATAAATTTGATCCATAATCATTCTCTCGGTGCCTGCCTCGACTTCAGGCCTTCGGGGAAGTGATCATTCTATCCGAGCAAGCGGTTCACATATGAGAGCCGGCCGCGGACAGACCTTTCATAAAAGCCCCGTCCATCATTAATAACACTCAATGATCCAAAAGCACTCTTCCAGTTGAACGTTAAGCGACACGTACTCTCTCCCAGTAAACCCCGCCATACTGGTATGCTTTCATATAGTCCAGTTTAGGTGAATTGACAGGCTTAGCGGAAGGTCAGGACCTTTCATTGGATTTCCTGTGGTGGTTATTTAACAACAAAAACAGTGCCTTATGAAGATCAATACCCTCTGTGGTCATTTAAAACCAAGGGCTCTGGTACTGTGCCGGGGGGGGCCGCTATTGAAAAACAATAAACCCTCTCAACTTGATCCTTTACCTGTGATCATGGCTGTGGGAGAGGAAAATGGTCGGCAGAGGATCTGGAAGAAACAAGAGTTGTGTACCAAAATGAGATATCGACCAACTGAAAAATGCGACCCGGCCTAACAAATGAATTACAGCTATGAAAATATCATTTTAGCATGGATGAGTGATGAAGAGATGTGTTGCTGCTGATAAGCAATCTACAACCTGCAGAAGAAATTTGTTGAAAATGTATAAATTGAAATGTATTTCTGATTGAAATTCTGAAATACGGCTGCTCACTAGAAGATGCTGAACACAGACTTAGCTGTATAATAATATGTCTTCATTAAATGATTCCTGCTCTATTTGTTCATCTTGTGCTTTCTCACATCCGTGTTTTTATGGATCAAACATGTTGCACATTAAAGGGGCAGTACACACGTTTAATGCACTCAACCAGCAAGTCAGAAAATGTCTCTGTCTCAGAAAATGTTTATACAACTGAAAATAATACGAAGGTGTAAAGACTGAACAACGCATTTTCTAGACATAGAGTGCCTAAAGAAAAGAGAACTGCATTATGGGAGCTGTAGTCAAAAACATTTATACAGGTTGGTCCAAACTCAGCTTAAGGACTTCTCAGACAGTCTGGCATCGGCGTCAGTTTGACGCTGTAGCTATGGCAACAGTCCAGACCCCAACAGCGTAGCCTAATGTGCACCTGCCCAAAAATGTAACTGTGGGTCACGGCAATGCAGACTTCAAGAGCTGTGATTGGTCGGTTGGTAGTAGCACATTTACGATTTCTGGGTGCTTCTTCATCTACGCAATTTTCAAATTGATTGTTTTGGATCAATAAGGATGGATCAATTATACTATGAGATGATAGCCTCATAGCATAATTGCCTAAATCGACGATCGCAACGCACCACATGATGTCATAATGCATCAGATAGATTTCTCCCAATTCACGATTTTGTTGAAAAACGAAACTAATTTTCAGCAGTCACAACTTTTGTCCGATTTTCACGGGAATTGGCACAGACTGTCTTCTGACCAATGCGCACAAAAGTTACTATCAGGCGTCTGCAGCTTCAAAACCGTTTGGCCGCTACAGCCAATCACAAGTGGCGGCGGAGGCGGCGTTTTACATTTGAGCTCATATCTCTGCAACGATTTGGTGCACTGTAACCAAATTTAGTAGCTTTGATACTATCAGCACTAATGAACTGCTTGAACCCTTCATTGCTGCTTGCAGCTATATTTAACTTCACATTTGTTCACATTTGTACACCCCATGAACATAAGTTCGTGCCATAGGTCACCAGGCCATCCTCCTTATTTCACACCTATTGACATTACAGTACATGCAACACTGCACGAGCTTCTAATGGCCTGCCTCTTATCGGTATTGCTGACATCTCTATTGCCACCATGGCTGCCGTGTAACAGAGCCCAGCTGCTTTCTATCAGTGCTATATGATCCGTCCGGGGGCAGTGGCTTAGTGCTGGAGGCCTGAGCAGCGAGTCTGCGGCTGTTTCGCGGCTAATGATGTCCTGATCTCTGCAGCCTATAAGGTCAATCCAATATCAGGTAGTCACACAGCAGGAGAGCAAGGGAACAAGGAAAACAGAGGCAGACTTGAGCTCGGAATGAGCATCCAAATGTCATTCGCTGTAATATAAAGCAATCGGCGCGCTCCTGCTCTTGCGCGTGTGTCATTAGATGCAATTTCACGGCTGTGTTCGATTCGTTTATAAAGGCACCAATTGTAGGTGTGAATGAACTATAAAAGAGTGAGGAGCGCAACACAGAATAAACCATTTATACACCCATCATCATCAATAAAATCTGTGGAGAACTGGCACAGAAATCTGCACCAAATAGAGCTTATTTTCAAACAATATATATAACAGAAACCATCCAAAGTGTAGAATAGGCACACAAAAATGCACACACACACACATATGGGCACATGATGTGCTGTGAGGCAGATGTTTAAATGAGTGACATATGGCCTGTGAGATTGACAAAGCGCAACCTCCTGTTGATGCGCCTTTTGACAGAGGATATGGCTTGGCAGATAAATTCTCTGGCCAATGACAGCTGCTGTTGAAGAATGGGCACAGCCGATCCAACCAATCACTTGAGCTGACAGATTTCTGGACCCGGAGCTCAGATCACAGATTGAACTCACTACAGTTTCCCACTCGAGCCTCCCTCCCCTCCTCCTTTAAGGTGGAGGCTCTTGTTTTCAAAATTGTGACATTTGAGCTTAAAGTCCGGAAATCACTCGCCGCTTTGTTTCTCCATAAACTTGCTCGGAGACACACAGCCCTGCTTAGGAAATGCGTAGCTAATTAATTTGGCTTTACTTTGAGCGGTGCCCTCTTTTCAGGATAAAAAAAAAATAGAAAATTTGTCCTTGAGGAAATGTATTTATATATAAACGAATCATTTAGTGCATAAATTGTGCAGCAGTGGAATCAGAAGCAGAGGGAGGATATAATAATGATATTAATACAAGATAGTTTGTCAGTAATTTGCAGCAATCACACTGAGGGTCAATCAAATAATGGTTCACTGGCTTCTGAATGCTGAGTTTTGGAAAACCTCTGCATTTACAAAAACAGAGAATCAATGCATAGACACGCCCATGACACTCAAACGTATACAATAAATACTGAAGTATACGTTGCCTCAAACTAAACTTTAATACTGCTTATTCTTAAGCTTAGAAGTTTTAATTAGATCAACATCCTCAGATCAATCAGTGTTGGGGAGAAACGTGTCACAAGAAAAACATTTTTCATTCCAACCTATTACTGCAAATATATATGTAAGGTTTTGTGCCCTTCAAAGTTTTCTGCTTTTCTGAATAAACAGGTTTCAAAATGATTAGACAAAGATGACAATTAAAGTTCTGAATTTGCTTTTCCTCTGTATGCTCATGCAGATAAGTAGAATATTGCCACTCTAACATTAATTCTGTTGTTTTTCATTAGTTGCCATATGGGAACAATTGCTTTTGGCAAAATGTAAGTCTGGACAACAGAACCCATCAAGTTTCAGGTGGCCTACGAGGAGCTGTTTTGTCTAGACAAGCTTCATTAATTTGGGAGCGTAGCGCTCCAAGTCTGAGTGATGTTTGTGGCTGTTGTTTGAATTTCCCCTGTTGACCGTGTCACCGTGTCTGTGACTAGAAGCGAGTGGAAATTTGGCACTACAGCACGTTCCTACTGTAATCAGGAAAGGCTCTGATATTATTGTGTAGTTTAAAGCTTGTTGACCAGCTGTCAAAATGCTGTGAGCACGGAAAACTCTGAATGAAGAGTGTGTTAGGCTACACACACTTCATTTAACCTTATTTCTCATTTTATCGACTATTGCCCAGCTTTAAACTACTGTTAAACCAGGGCACAAATATAATAAATGACTTTATTTTGATGAACTCATTGTAACAGTGATATTATTTACATTTCGTGCAAACTCAATTTACCGTATGTGTTTCTGTTCCTCCTGGGTCATAAGGTTAGGGTTACGCCAACCGATGTTTGTCCCATATGGGGCAAAGAATGTATTTATTCCACCCAGAGATAAACAGCTTGATCAAGTGTTTACATTAGATTAGCCAAAATGCTAAAACGTTCCACTCTGCCAAATACAATTAAAAGATATGTAGTGTAACAATGCCCATTCATGATTTCTAGTGTACACGGCAGCCACTTTAAGTATACGCCAATGTTGGTGTTGGTAGAACAATGAACAGACATGAATCTTGGAATATTTGATCATACAACTGTCACAGCAATTGTCACTGCATTGAACTGGCCGTTATAATGCCATCATTAATGACTCTGTGACACTTTCAGTATTACGACCTGTGTGTGCTTTGCTAGTTTGTGCTGTGCTCAGTAACTGCCTTGATTCAGTGCCTCTGTGGCTGTGAGAGAAGTCTCTCCCACTTGGACCTGAGGTGTTGCTGGATTAATCAGCCCATCATCCTGCTCGGCCTTACACCTCCTAACCTGCCACATGACACCTGCAGACCTGTCGCTGGTCCAAACCCCCTCTATCACACCTCTGGATGCCCATCCTCATTCATAGGGTGCACTGGAGGAGAAGAAATCTGACAAATGACAGTTTGGTGATGTGGCTCTGTGGCTCTGCTGTGGTTCAGCGCTCGGGTAGATGATCCGGGAAAAAACAAAAATGTGACGATGATTTGAGCGGAAGCGCCACTTGGCGAAATCCTAAGATGCCCATCAAGGACCACGGTCAATTCTCAATAACTGAGGATGATACTCTTGTGGTGATGCACACAAGGCAGGGCAAAAGGGCGATATCCAGGTAGAGCTAGAACGCTCGAGTGTATAGTGAACACAGAGACTCGGGGTTGATCCTTGCAGGGCTTGGTATAAGCTGGACGGAACAGACAGCTGAGATGAGCCATGGTGAGATATTGGTAGAGTCAGAGCTTTGGCAGAAACTCAATAGAGCTTTAATGACCTGCAGTCAGGGCCAGCAGTGGCTCACCACAGAGCCAGGCTTTTCATTCTTCTGACCTTCAGAGGAATGAAGGACAGGCGGATTGCACATCTGACCTATCATATCATTTCGGAGGTTGAAGGGTTATGAATGTCAGACACCTCACAGTGCATAATGGCAATTCAATATCATGCATGTGCGAGAAAACAAACAAACAGTAAAAAAGACTATTTGGCACAAATGCTTTATTTCATAAATACACCAGGGTAACTTATGGTAAATTAGTTTCCTTCTTCTAATTTGTCTAAGTTTTAGCTGTTGGGAAACTTCAGAATAACAACAACAATTCACCGTATTGCTAATATGCACAATTCCTGGTAGTTAATAGTAAAACTATAAACATATAGTTCTAATTTCTAACTTTAAACTCAATGCTTGATGTGATGGATTACACACAAGTTTAATAAGATTTATTTGGGGATTCACCAGATGTCCGTTTGGGGTTACGATGGGACAAACAGAACACTTCATACACTGGCAGTTGTGTCAGAAATTGCACTGGTAAGATGATGTACTGTAAGTGCTCTGTTGTCCGACTATTGAGATTTCCTCCAGGGTTATAAGGTTGTGAGTAAGTGAATGGGTTTCAATTATAGACAGATTCAATAAGGACCCTACACCCGATGCAGAGGAACTGACGAAAATATCCATTAGATGTCTGTGTCAGCAACTATGTGTAACTATGCAAAGATAACACGTTCCTTTGAGCATCATGTGTGGAGCTGCATACAGCAAACAAGATGAAAAAAACCCCACATGTATCAGGTTCTCATGTAAACAGCATCACAGGGCGCAGAGGTGACGACTGTAACTTGCTATTGGCGCAGGCGTCCGATCAAAACCAAAGACGCAAATTTCTCCCGGGCGCTCGTGTTTCAATTTGCCACATGCCAAACACTCCGCCCTTTGGAACACAGCCCTTGCCAAAGCAGTCCCTTTGAGGGCTGCAGCACAGCCAGTCTGGCCTTTTGAAGTACAGTGCCTGGGAAATCAACCGCGCCGTGATCCTGGGCCGCAGCCTTGTTTGAGATGCACAGGGCGTCGGCGGACGAGGGGAAACGCACTCCACATTAATTAACACCTGGCCTCATTATCTGTCCCATGCGGCGTCCCGTGTGGAGTTCCACTGGGGTAAATTTAACACCGCGTTATTATCAAGGGGGATGGTGGTGGTGAGCTTTCAAGTGTGTGTGTGTGCACACTGGATTGTGTGTTCATGTATAGGGGCATGAATCAAAGTGATCTCCACATATATATTGGTGTTTTTTTTGTTTATATGCCTATAAATGCACGTGTCATCTGTATATTTATCTGCAGATTTGTGTGTGCGTGTGTGTGGTTGCAGGCTCCTGACTGTGCGAGCTTGGCTGTGTGTGGGATTAGGTTCCCTCTGATGTCAGGATTCAATAAAAAGCTTTAACATTGCTATAATGAGAGGATGTTTAATTCTCTTTGGTAGATCTTTGCGGCACTCTGTATTCCAGAGCAGCCTCTGGATAAAAATGCCGCTTGCTTGTGGGGTAAAAATTGATATCTCGCTTGTCGAGGCACTTTGGTCAGAATACTTAACGCTGGCGGGTGTTTGCATGTAGAATAAACACATCACTGGCTTTTGATTGTGTAGTGAGAAAGACATTGTCTGGGGTTGGAGGTTTGTGCTTAATTGGCTTTAGCTGTGATAACACTGTGTTTACGCTTATAAATGACAAAGCTGGGATTTAATGATGCTGTAAAACCTTTGTATTTGTTTTTTATACAGTATGTGTGCCTCATGTACCCAGAGGTGGGAAGTAATGAAATGCAAATACTTCATTACTGTACTTAAGTAGATTTGTCAGGTATATACAAAAACAGACTCGTTACGTTTCTAAACTCCATTGGTTGACAAGAGGTAAAAGACGTGACATGACAGGACCAGACATGACTAGAGCATCGGACTAGAGAAGCAAAGTCTACGATGCGCTTCCTGTTTTCTTCTTCTACTGTTTTGAAAAGGCAGCCTGTTGCTTAGTCTGAGCTCTGCTGCCACCTAGTGATTGGAGGCTTGTTTATCATTCAAGCATCAATAAAGACAGTAATACTGAAAGTCCACCTGACCCCAGTATTTGAGAACTACTGGTCTAATGTGAAAAAAAAAAAAACAGCTAATGTTGCTATCATTAGCTTTTTGAGGATTTTTTTGGAAGCTAGTTTACAACGTTAGCAATGCTATGGGAACACACTGTTTTGATTTATAGCTAACACTAGCTAGCTGGTCAATTAAGTCTAGATTAGATTATTATGCTAGAACTTTTTCATTTATCAACGGATGAATTGTTTCATTAATGGAAAAATCATTTTTACTTTTTACTTAAGTACATTTCAGAGCCTGAACTTTCTTACTTTTACTTAAGTAAAGGAGCTGAATCAGTACTTTTACTTACAGAGTATTATTTTACATAATTATCCATACTTTTACTTAAGTACAGAATGTGAATACTTTTGCCACCTCTGTATGTACCCCAGTTTAGTTTAGCTTTATGTGCACCAGTGTTAATGTCGGTCACTGGCTCGTGGCCTTAGTTTTGGCCCTAGTGTGTCCCACAACCATCTGCACTAGCCTGAACCCTATTGTCAGCTTTCCAGCCACTTCAGCATATTGAAGAGACAGAGTGTGTCCATGAGATAAATGAATAAACTATATACCAACTCATCAGCATGATTTAGCTTCCTAGCCTAGCAGCTAACAGAAACTCTATATTGGACAGCTATTTGGTCTTCTGACAAAACAGGCTAATGTCATTTGAATTATTTGCTGTAGAAAGTTTCAAGACTGGCATCTCAGTTGTAATACTTATTAGGATTAATACTGAAGGAAAATGTAACAAACGGAATAAAAATGAAAATGTATTTTTAATTGTTACCCCAGAATGTCTCCAATCTAAAAATACCAATGCTAACAAGCTACTCTAAAATCAATGCATTATTAATTCTGACTTTTTAGTTTTATACAAACAGCTTCAACTCACACGGGAACCTGTCACTGATTCTGGGTGCACTCTCATCGCCAAGAAAATCAGAGGACACTGACTCAGCTCCCAGCTCCCGCCTCCGACGAGACGCGAGGGTCATCACGGAGAAATTGATAGAAACTGGGATGAAATTGAGATGAGTGAAAGAAAGAACAAGGGAGCGCAAGAGGGAAATTGCTGCATTGTTCATCAGCGCGTTAGCTCATAGTGTGTCAACTCGTCCTCCATCTTTTCAATCTGCATAGATATTAGAGGCTTTTATTAATTTGAAATGCCAAAGTGAGGAATAAAGCATTACTGAAATGTCACCCTTTCACCGAGCATAATAAAATCACACCAGCCACTTTTGGAAACGAATATTCTTCCCTTCCCCCCTCTCTCTCTCTCTCCTTCTCTAGACCACAGACTCTTTCACTCTTCCTCGGAGATCGATATGGCCTGACAACATGATGGCTGGGTTTCCTAAGGGGAGGTGGGTCGCAACAGTTGCCTGTCATCTCGCCACTATTTCTCTCTTTCAAGTCTTGACCCTTTCGACTCAGTGCATGATTCTTTTTCTTTTTTTTTAAAAAAAAAGGGGAATACAAAAACACAAAACACAACTCCGTGAGGCCTGACCTTTTCAATTTTCATTTTCGCTTTGACTTGTTTGGGATTTTAGAGGTAAGGCAATGCGATGCTGATGTGCGGCACGTATTAACACCGTAAAGGGAAGCGAGGAAAAGTCAGTCTGATTGTGCTTTTAGTATGAAACTGTATAAAAGTCTGTATGTCTCGGCATAAAGGCTGGAGCAGGAAACAGCTCTGTCCAAAATGCTTCTGCCAACGTCTTTAAAATTCACAAAATAACACATTGTTTTTGTTGTTTGATGCATATTTTAAGTGACAGACTTGGATACGACTTGTGGCAACAGGGTAAAAGTTAGCCTGGTTCATATGCTTCCTAGGGTTTTCATGCACAGTCACCTCTGGACAGCTGGTGCACTTTGCTTCCAGTCTAAATTAAAATTAACTCTTCATGTCAGCACTTGATATAAAACTGACATTAATACTTATGCCACTAAATTTCATGCCATTTTTTTTAACACGTTAAGAAACTGGGGAGCTGTGGTTAGAGGTGCAGCTTGGGACCGACCTCCCGCCGTGTCCATGGTGGAGGTGCCCAGAGCAAGCATCTAACCGGGCGTGGCCCTTGGATGGGTCAAAATGCAGAGAAATAATTTCCCCTTGTGGGATCAATACAGTATCCAAAAAAGAAAACAGGATTAGATTCATGACAAAAATATAATGAAACTAAATACCAGCTGCTACTTCCAACTTTATATCTGTCACTGTCACTCTAGTTAAACCTTGCTGATTCTGGACTTTCACATACATCATGTCTCATTATGGACACTTTTCTTAGTCCGTGTTGGAAATCATTGCAGGAATTTCAAGGGTGTAGCGATGCTTCAAATTAAACATGGAAACAGTGATAATGGCAACATCTTTACCAGCTGCTAATTCAACCCAATTAACTCGCTGATGGTGTCCATCCGACAACAATACGCGGTACTTGAATTGAAAATTAAAGATAATTGTATAGGCGGACCGGCAGTGACAGCTGGAGCCCCCTCGAAAAACGCGTGAAAACATCGAAAGCATCCCTCCTCTTCCTCTACATAGCTGAGATTGGTGACCATTTTAGTGTTTGTCATATGTATCCCTGCAAGAGAAGTCACAATAGTGGAATTTTGAATATTTTGCAGTGTTTTCATGCTAAATTGGTAAATGTGGGGTTTTAAAATGGCAAACATCACCAAGCTACTGTATATTCCCACCACTACAGACTTCTGACGTTACAGCTTTCAGAGAATTCCTCTAACATTAGATCGCTGCTTGACCCCTCGACAGTCTGGACAAAATTACAGACAATGTCTGCAAAGAAGGGAAGTCCTTCACAAGCACATGCACTTTCCTTAAGAAAGAAAAAAAAAATTGTTGGCATATCAGCCAAGTTGAGCTTTTTGGGCAGCAACAGAGAGCCAGCCTGCCAACTAGCTTTTGAGTAATTCATTTACTGTATCATTTACAAGACTCCCATTCAGCTTTGCAAGCATAAAAGGGTGACGAGTGGCCGTACAAGCACTGAAGGCTGTGAGGGAGAAATGAATTCAGCTTAATGGCGGGAGAAATTCTGAATATCTTTAAACCAATGCTGCAGAGGGTCCCGTCACCCTCTTGTTCCCGTATTGAAAGGGTAGAAGTGAAACGCGAGGAAGGACAGGAAGCTCCGAGAGGGGGGGGATTAGAGATTAGAGAGCCCTCGGTCACCGCAACAACGTCACCGCTGGGAAAGCACTTCATCAACAGCTCCGGACTACCACTGCCGGCCTCGTTGGCAGTGACAGGCACCACACGTATTGAAATAACAAATCGTTTCCTGAGTACTGAGTCACCCAATGAAACATTCATAAACGTGTTTGTGCAGCAAAAACAAATGCAATGGCACGCGCGCCTGCAGAAAATTAGTTTGAAACATGGCTGAAGCATGGGAGGACAAGAGCGGAGTCATGTTAAGAGGAAAATATCAACTTAATTACTACAATCTGGGTCCTCAAACCTGGGCTGGGAAAATGCAATCAAGAACCAAATCAAAACCTTAACGGAACAAAGACGTGTAATCTGTATATGTGGAAATTTTAAGTTGAACTTGAAACTGGAGATGGAGTTGTCACAAAACTGGTTAACTATCCAAATAATCTAGTGCTCTAATATTCGTTACAGGCCATAATACATTTCCTATGCAGAGGTTGCGCTAGACTTTTTTGTTGTCTGTCATTTTGACTGACAGGGTCATAAACATCCGGTAATAATCTATTTTTACCCATAAAAATTTTGCACAATTTTCACAAAAACTCATCAGTCCTAGCAACGTGCTTTCATCCGATTCCTCCATTTTGGTAGCCGTTAGCTAGACGTATACATATTGTATATATTGTATATATGTCTATGGTTAGCTGAGCTCTGACGTGTACATCAGTATAATCGGTGTAACAGGAAAAAGTTGCGCAATGTTTGGAATGAAAACTGCGATTAGAGATAAGAGCTAATTAATAAAGTCACTCGCCACCAAGTGGCCAGGGGTGTGAACTGCAGTCTGTCAAAATGAGAGATGGCCCAGATGGATTAAACATCTCTTCTGTTTCCACATGTCTCTTTTTCCATTTTGACTCTCTAGTCAAAAGTTTTTACTTTCCAGTCGTCGCCTTAGAGTTTGCTCTGGGTGCCTTGAGACTATTTGGACAGTTATTAAGCCATCTACTGTAAATTACATGAAACTGAATTGAATTAAATCGCCCGCACCCTGTTTGCTCTAGATAATGAATCAAGACCCATTGAGGTCTATTCTGGATAAAAACAGGATAAATGTAATAAATCTGTGTGATGTCCTGTGCAATCCTTTTTCTCTCGTCGCTAATTCTTCTCCTAATTATTCTCAAGACTTTAAATAAAATCCTGTAAAAGTGCTTGGCCGCGCGCTAATGACAAAACATGTTCTGATTCTTGTGAGTGCGCTCCCCGCGTTGCTTCAGTTTTCGTGCGCCTCGGCTCCCGCTGCGTTAAATGGAAACGTGTGTCAGATTTTCGCCTCGGCTCAAACACAGTGGGAAAACATAATATCAAGAAACATCAAGGAGGGAGCCTGCCATGCCTAACAACTTGTTTCCATCAGATGTCGGCGAAATTAGCCGAGTGTAAAATGCAGTTTAAGGACCGTGCTATCTGTTTCACAGAGAACTGTTTACACGGCTTTGTGTCTTCAGTGTAGATAAGAGAATTTAAACATGTATGAGAATGTGCTTGGATGGGAAAACAACATTTGGATGCTTTTGTAATTTGATCTCTTAGGCAACTAAAGCAAAAAGAAAAATGCTCTTATTATCATTTGTGCTGACAGGGCAATAGTTGTGCAAACACACCAACTTACAAATATTCAAAACTGGCTTTTGTCTGCTTTGGAAAAATGGTTGAAGCACTTATCCATATGCATGCAAATGTTAAGCTGTCCAGAACGACTCTGTCTATTGGAGCCACAAAGCCCATCACTTTCTTTTATATCTCCATGCATAATTCATCCGTCTTTGTATTTACAACCCTCTAAGAATTAGCCTGTCACAGATCCTGGGAAATAATGCCGACATATCTCTATCTGTCAAGTGCTCACCTCACATGGAGAATCCAGCCTCCACATGCTCAAACAAGACGCGGATATTATGCATCATCAGCTGACAGAAAACAAGGGACGGGGAAATTAAAAAGCCAGGAGACAAAAGAGGTGGCAGGCGAGTGAAAGAATAAATGATGACTCTCCCCCTCTCCTGGAGTCAGGGGACATGTTGCATGTCATCTCGGTGTCTTGGTACGCAGTGGTGCGGTGATGATGTGCTGGGCAGGGCCAGTTCAGAACAGAGTCAAGGGCACCGGGGTGACGGCAAGTTAAACGCTCCAACTGTTCCCTGTCTCCAAACAAATACATGGATGAGTGAATTTCCCACCGAGAAGGAGGGGGCACGGGGATCAAAGAGGGGCAGTGACAGTTTCAGGTTCGACCTCTGAACCGCCGGGTTATTTCAGCAATTATAGACGGACGCGTGGGTCACGACACTGATGCTCAGACTGGGTATGGGGAGACGTGTCTGACCACTGATAACTGACCGTCAATCTATCTGAGAAAATTACAGCTGATGAAACGTGATGAAATCTCAACGTGCTGCACGCTGCAGAGTGAACTATTGTACAATTTAATGAGGGCAATGAGGGTGTGAATGAAGGAGTTATTTTGGACACAAACAAAACCTTAAAAACATAAAGCTAGAGGTGATCAATACTTCTGTTTACACCTAATAATTTAGTCTTGTCTCCTTTTACATTAAATTCAGGTGTAATACAAGCTTTGCACTGTTAAGTCCATTTAACTTTTCGTTTTTTTTGTTTTTCTCCACCATAGAAATGACAGTAACTCTAACCCTGATCTTTTTCTGACTCTCACCGATGAGATTTGGTGCCCAAACAATACCGAGCAATGACTCCAACGGAATAATGAGTAATTTGGAAAAGAACACGTAAACCCCAAGTGCAATCTCCTGGCTGAAAGCCCAGCAATGTGACGTACACCGACACCCACAACTAATCCTATGAAAATGGATTTTGACGCTCCCTTGACTTGACTTTGAATTTGAAATTCCATGTTGATTTTTATTTATTTATTTTCATTGGATGGGGTTTTAAATTTTTTCTGCTCGTCCTTGGTGCTGCATGTCGTTTTACTTCCTTCCACTTTGATTGTTGATTGCTGGATTGGTTTCTCCTTGTGTGCTCCGCCCTCATTAGTTTCACCTGAGCCTCCTTCGCCCCTCTGCCCACGTGTGTGTGTATATATAGTCCTGCCTTTCCTTTTTCTTCTCTGTCAACTTGTCTGTGATGTTATCCTTCATTAGCCTCCCCTCTTCTGTTACCTCTGTTTTCTTCGTCGTTCATTTGCCTGAGTTCTCGTCTCGGTTTTGGTCCTTGCCTGTTTTTGAATACCCTGCTCTCCCTGCAGTGCCTTAAGTTCTGGTTCTTGAGTTTCTTGGTTCTGCCTCCCCTTTGTGTCCTTCGTTTGGGACATACTTCACCAGAAACTCGCCAGATTTCCCACAAAATGGAAAGCAGTTTCAGCCTTCCCTGATCCTAAACACGTTCCCTTACCTTTCCTAAACTGAAAAGTTATCTTAGTAGTGAACTGCATTATTGTCAGACAATGCTAGTAGTAACCACACAAGCACATGCTGTAAAAGAGAAAGTAGACGCACACGTCATTGTGCAGACTCTGTGACCTCAGAGCCTACATGCGTAACAAAGGTCACGTTCCTTTCTCCAGTCCATAATCTGTTTCTTTTTCTAGCGTCTATTACGTCAGTTTTTGTGGCCGTGTAAGACACAGACTGAAAGTTCACAATGACTCCTGTCATTGCCAGCAAAGATAAGTCTGCAGCATTGACTGTCAATAATGTGGCAGTCTCCGAGCAGCTTAGTGGGAGCTCTCATTTCGTCTTTCCTTTCTAAGCCTCCAAGGGGGCCGTGTGGCGAACTGGCAGCCGCAGCTCCTTTCATCCATTCTGAGAGAACTGAATAAAGTTCAGAGGAATTACAAGAATCTGCCCAGTTAGACCCAGAGTATCTGGCATAGGCACGATTACGAAACGGGTCTCAGGGATGTTTACACAATCGCCAACGTGACGTGGAAGAAGCAGCGTGGCTGTGGAATAGTTGCGGAGCATGTGGGCAGATGACACCTAACTCAAAGCTCGCACTCATTCATTCAGATCAACTGCCAGATCCCTGGATGTTGTGGGAGGACGGAGTATCTCTCATCTTCTTCCTCGAAGACTTTCGCTGCCATGATTCAAACCACCAAACCACTAGGTTCTCTAATCAGTGGGGTGCAATCCAAACACGACTCCGCTGTGCCATTTGCAGCGAGAAATGGGTTGCTCTGCTAAACACAACAATGTTTATTTATCCAGCATATCCAGACTGTGGACGTTTTGCATACGCCATCTGCCCGACACTTATTTATGTTTCGTGGAATAAACACGTCCCTTCCCATTACTTGGCAGCTAAAAATAATTTAACGCTAAGATGCATGGAAATTAAACCTCCTCTTTCAATGAAGTCGACGTAGTGTCCTGGCGCTTTGATGAATTGCTATTAAATCCACCAAAGTCAACCTGATTTGGACCTAAAAGACTGAGAAAAACACTGTAATTAAAAACACTCTTGTGTCTGTTAACCATATCAGAAGTGATTATGGGTTTTAGATGCAGATATTTTTCACCGGGGTTCTTCTGCGTTAACAGCAATTGTTCATTTTAATTGTTTTGGTTTTTTTTACAAATGTATAAGGGTAATGACAAGACGCATGTTTCCATTAATTCTATCTATAGTGCATTCAGTTGTGCAGTTGCAGACAAGAAACACAGTTTGAGCTCGTCTGTAATGCGGTTAAAAAGACCTTAAACAACTGCTGAGTGATAGTGAGTGACAGTGCCACAGTGCACCATGGGAGAACAGCCTTAATACCAACACATTTCTGAAGAACCCCTGAAGGTCTGCAGCTAAAAATAAAAACAAGGCTAACTCCTTGATGCAGAACACCTGTCCTAGACACTGTTTATCCTGGTCTCTCTCTACTGCTTGTCCTAAACACTCGAGAGAAAACAACCCAGAAGAGTTTTTATTGTATTGTTATTATTATTAAAGATCCTCTCTTTAAGAATTAATGACATTTTCAAATTGCTTACACTTTGCACATTGCTTAGTTTGGATAAAACACATCCTTCAGCAACAGAGATGGGACTTATAAGCATACGGGGAATCTAGGATTCTTTGACCATCCACCATGAGGCAAACCAACTCCTGGGGAAACTGATTAGTCCGGGGCTCACAACTGCAGGTAACGCGGTGATTGGCTGAAAGAGCTCATTTGCATGCTCCCCTCATCTACAACAAACTCTCAGGAAGCACCGCCGGATAAGGTCACCGGCGTCAGTCTGCCAGTGTGCCGGCACAGAATGTAAACAGATCAAACACGCAACAGCCATTTAAGCTGGTCCAGGAGGAGCCTGTGTTCTTGATCATGACGGAGCCCACAATTCATGTCGGAGGTGACGGAAATCCTGGCAGCCAAATGATTAGGGACGTCTGACAAGTCACACGACAGAACCTTTTAGCCTATTTACCACACAGCTGTACACGTCTAGAGGCACATGAGGGATGGTAAACCTGGTATTTTATCAATGGGGTGAACAGTGTCACCCAAGGGGAATACTCGATGACGCTCAATGCTCAAAACATAAATTGGGCATTTATTTAATTTGGTGACAAAAAAGCTTCTACTTATTTTTCTTGATTAACTGTATAATAATTTATGAATCAGGTTAGGGTTAGATTTAATCTTGACTAATTGGTGTATGAAAACTGTATACCCCTGAGGAGTTATGTATTCAGTA